>ML677349.1:8490743-8578584 GCA_007922305.1 Dermatemys mawii
TATACACACACACACATATACACCCACACACTCACACACACTTATAAACACACATATACACTTATACACACACACACACGTATACACACACAAACATATACACACACACACACGCACATATACATACACTCACATATACACACACGTATATACACCCACACTCACATACACACTTTTACACACACACACGCGCGCGCGCACACACGCACATATATATACACACATGCGCGCACACACGCACATATATATATACACACACACACATATATATACACACACATATACACGCGCACGCACGTATACACACACACACACGCACGTATACGCGCACACGCGCACACGCACACACATGCACACACGCGCACAGTCATGGGAGCAAAGGGTAAGCAAGATCTTCAAGGATCACTATGGGCATATTTCTACTTCCCCCATTGGAATCTTCTGTCCTGGAAAGAAAGTCTCAGCATTCAGCTTTCTATATAGTCCAGTGTTCCAAAAGATCATGCACCTTTCCCTACTACCTCTCACCTGTGTCAGTAAAACAGCCAGTGCTCCACCAGCACCTGCAAGACCATGGAGAAGTAGCCCTTTCGGTTGATGTACACCGTCACAAGATGGTTGGGGGCCAAAATTGGAATAAGTGTTCCATTTATCACCTTATCACAGCTAGGGAATCCCATTGGCTCAAAGCTATCAATTATTTCCTGTACATTACCAAGAGTCACAGTCCTTTGTAGCAGGAGGTAATTATTGGCCCTGCACACGTGCATCACCACACCTTCCACGGTGGACTTTCAAACTCCAAATGGATTCATTACAGACCAATAGCAGTCTGGAGTTGCCAGCTTCCACACAGTGACTGCCACTCACTTTTCCACAATGAAGGCAACTCTCATTTTAGTGTCCTTGCGCCGCAGAGCTGGGGCAAGCTCTGTATACTGTTCCAGCAAAGTGACTTTGAGCATCCCAAAGTTGTGCAGCCACTGCTCATCATCCCATACATGCATCACAATGCAATCCCACCACTCAGTGCTTGTTTCCCAAGCCCAGTACCACTGTGGCAAGCTGTTCTGTGAATGTCAGCAGCTATCTTCCATTAATTGTTTCCCTGGCAGAAAGCAGAGCAGGCATGTCCCGATTCATTCTGTTTCACAGCTCATGAAATACTGCAGGACCAGCCATGTACTGTTCATAATGCTCATCACCAGAATGGTCAGCATCTCAGGATCCATGTGGTCAGGCAGAGATGGTGGGTGGACAAGGGCTGTTGAAAGTAGGAAGTAAAGAGCCCATGGAATGATGGGACAGAAAGAACTACATCATGTCCCCATGATGCACTGCAACCTGTTTCCAGAACTTCCAGCAGCAGAGGGGGATAGAGGGTGGTGAGTTGCACAGTGGGATAGCTACCCACAGTGCAACACTCTCTTTGTCAGTGCAAGAGCAATGACTGTGGATGCGCTCAGCTGACACAAGGAGAGTTGTGTGGTGCGCTCAACCGATGTTATTAGTGAGTTTTGATAGTAAACATGACTAACGTTGACTTAATTCTGTAATGTAGACATGGCCTAAAACTAATAAGGAAAGTGAATAAAGAGTTTATGTGAATAGGGAATAAAAAAGTTGTGTTCATAACCTGCCTCAGTCTGCCATTCTGCATGTGTCCATTTACAACCTACGTTCTAAACTACAGGTGAATAACCAAATGGGTGCTCCTAAAAGCAGGGTTTTCCCCGCTATAAGGTAATGCTCTAAAATAACTGTTAAAAGAAAAAGTTGCAATGTTTTTCTGCACATGTGCAGTAAACATTACATAGACAATTTTGCCTATTTACACTTTACATTATTGTAAATTTAATTGTATTAAGAAACTCAGAAATGTACATACGAAATTCTGTTGACAATGGCATCTTCATCCTCCTGCTCATCTGAAAAATAATTTATAGCAAATTTAGTTTATACAACGACCTATATATAAAGGAAAGATGAAAAGTTATTAAAATAGAAAAACTATAGGTTAGATCAAAAATGATGCATTACTAAATGCAAATCCATTATTTTTGAATTCTGTAGTAGACATACATTTTGTAAATGAATGTTACCCATTTCCATTAATTTTCTTGAAAGAATATTTTTCTTAATAAAAATTAGTGCTGTTTTCCCTTCACTTTGCTGGTTTCTTAATCTCTTTGATCAAGACAATTAAAGAGCATTTTTTTGCTCAAGATTAAGAATATGTCTACGCTAGCGAAGCTGTGGACAAACCTTTTGTCTTTCATGGGTACATAATTAAGCGCCTCCACTCTCCCCCCGGCACAAAAGACAAATGTTTTGCTGATGCAAATGCCAACGATAAGCTAACGCCGCTCACGTGGCAGGAAGTATGGACAGAGTGTTTATACACACTGACTTGTCACTAAAAGCTGCGTGGTGTAGACAAGTCCTAAGGGTTACCTCTTCGATGGCCTCTAAGATTAGATTAGCATGTTTGGAGGATAGTCATGGCCCAAATTCCTTTCTACATCACCACTCTTCCTTAAAATTACAAACAGCCTTCAAACAAGTTGAGGGGAAAATGGGTTTGAATACATCATAAGAATACAGGCTAAAAATTTACAATAAACACCCAGTACTGGAAAAACAGTTGTGAATTTTATATGCAATGAAAAAGAGTACACACATGTACAACAAAGAAAAATACATCAGAACAATAGTAATAACCTGTCCTACCAGTAACTTGACTACCAGAAGTGGTACCATCACCTCTCACCTAGTTTTAATTCCTCCATGAGCTTCTGGGTTTCTCTTCTGGCATTTTAGGAAATTTTCCTTCTCTTATCCCTTAGGTCAGTGGTTCTCCAACTTGTTGGTTCGGTGACCCCTTTTTGCTCTGAGGTGTCCTCTCGCACTCCGGGTATGTCTGCCGAAATGCCACCGAATTAAACTCTTCCGGTTTCGGAGGCATTTTGACGGATATGCAGCATTCGTCTCTGTGTCTGCCGAAATAACACCGATAGCGGAAGCTTGCACTTCGGCAGTTTTTCAGTGGACTCACTCACACGTTTGGAGCTTCCACCGAAATGCCGCCGAAGGCATCGGCAGCTCACAATCCCCCTGGAATCAGTCCGTGACCCCTCAGTTTGAGAACCACTGATATATAAGAATCCTAATTCTCGCTCAGTCCTCAAGGAGAGACCTCAAGGAGGAGACTTGCTGCAGCAAAGCTACAGGGGTCTCTGAGGCTGCCCCTGCCCTGCAACTCTGTCCTGACTGGCTGATGTCAGCGTCTGTCTGTGAGGTCACCATCTCCGAAACACTTTTGACCAATAGGCTGAGGTCCTGCAAAAGGCCTTTGTGATGTCACTGCCACATCCACTCCTCCCCTGTAAAGCTGATGTTGTGCCCCTTGTCAGCCTCTTTGGATGTTTGAGTTGCTTCCCCTGGATCTAACCACTCAATGACTGTTGAGCCTGGGGATCAAGCCAGCAACACAGTAAAGCATCAGACGCTGCTCCCAATGCCACATTCAGTTTTTCATAAATTAGTAGACGATAAGATGAGACGAGACCACTAGAGCATCTTATCTAAGCCCCTGCAAATCCTAGCCAAAGGTGCATCATCCTCGCTGTTAAATATTTATGCCTTATTTCTAATATGAATTTCTCTGTTTTCACCTTCCAGCCACTGGGTCTTGTTATGCCTTTCTCTGCAGGATTAAAGAGCCCTTTAAAACCCAGTATTTTTTCTCCATTAAAGTACTTAGACACTTCAAAAATGTCACCTCTTGACCTTCCCTTCTGATAAGCTTAACAGGTTGAGTTCTTTCAGTAGCTCACAAGAAGGCATTTTTCCTAGGATGGACTCTTGTCTTCCTCTCTAGTGACCTCCAGTGCCAAAGACACTACCCACCCCACCCCATTGAAGGAGGAGCTCATCTCCATTCCCTCAGTGTTCCTCTGATAGCTGTTCCTTGGCAGTTTCCTTGTCAGATTTCTCTTTCTGGTTTTGTGCATGTATTCTTCCATTCCCATTGGTGGCTACATAGCGGAAGGGGCCCTTACTCCATACCTGGCCACCTTAACCTAGTATTTCCTGTGCCTAGAATTCAATCGGCACCAGGTGAATCAGACTGAACAGACCAAACCTCTCTGAGGCTCTTACCTTCAAAACAGGGATATTTGTTTTCTAGCAAAATGAGTAGTAGGAAAGGAGAAAACTACAGAAAGGTTCCTCCTCACTCTCAAGTACATGAATCCTAATTCTCACTCAGTCCTCCAGGAGAAACCCTGAGATGGAGACCTGCTGCAGCAAAGTCACGGGGGTCTCTGAGGCTTCCCCTGCCCTGCAACTCTGTCCTGACCCCGGCTGATGTCAGGGTCTCTGTGAGATCACCATCTCCTAAACACCTTTGCCCAATAGGCTGAGATTCTGCAAAAGGCCTTTGTGATGTCACTGCCACATCCACCCCTCCCCTGCAAGACTGATGTCCTGCCCTCAGCCAGCCTTTCTGGATACACTGACTGATCAGAATGAAGTGCTCTCAAATGAGCTACAGACCAACAATTGTTCCTAGTCATTATTCAGCAAGTATTTTAGAAAAACTAGAACATTAGAATCATCAACTGTTCAAAGACAATTATTGGAGAAAAGCAGCAATATTAATCAAATACCTGATTGGTTAGGACTTACATGCAAGGTACATAAAGAGAACAAAAGGACCAGAGTCCTTCCTGTCAATAGCTCCCTGCTTGGCCAATCAGCATGGGGACTCTGATGGGCGCTGAGGGGTCTCATCAGATGTCCCAAAGGGTGGCCTACGTCACCACCAGAGGGGGTCACTCTCACAGCACTATTCCAGCCCCACCTCTTTGTGAGGGCCTCCCACAATGAGAGCAACCCTCCTCCCCAGACACACACATACCTCTTAGGTGGAAGGATAGAAGCAGAAAAAAAGAGAAAAAAGAAGAAGAAAAAGAGTAAGGACGGAGGAAAAGGGAAAACAAAAAGGACAAACTCCAACGTCCCCAATGATTCTAAGGGACAAAGTCCTTGGCAGGAAATCAAATTCTGCCACCCTCACATTGCGATTTCTGTGCCTAGAATCGAGTCCACACCAAGTGGATCAGACTGAACGTGTTCCAAACCTTTCAGAGGCTCTTACCTTCTAACCAGGGACTGCAAAATCAGTAGTAGGAAAGCAAACAACTCTGAAGAGGTTCATCTTCATGTTCATGTATATCAGTGGTTCTCAGACTTGCTGGTTCGGTAACCCCTTTTTGTTCTGCCGTATCCTCTCGCACCCCGGGTAGGTCCACCGAAATGCCGCCCAATTGAACTCTTCCAGTTTCAGCGACATTTTGGCAGACACGCAGCATTCGTCTCAGTGTCCGCCGAAATCCGCCGATAGCAGAAGCTTGCACTTCGGCTGTTTTTCCACTGACTCACTCGCATGTTTGGAGCTTCCGCTGAAATGCCGCCGAAGGCTTGCGATCCCCGTGGAATCGGCTCACGACCCCCAGGGGAGTCACGACCCCCAGTTTGAGAACCACTGGACTAGATGATCACAATGGTCCCTTTTCACCTTAGAATCTATGATCTATTTCCTTCAAGGACTGGGGACAAGGAGGGTGGTTTTGTAAAAACAGGTTTAAGAAGAATGCTGAAATAGATCTGCTTCTGAGCACTGAGGCCACTAAAATCAAGGCTTGTTTTAAAAGAAAGCCACTACTTCCCTCTGCAAACCTAGCAGGTAAGATGTGTAGCCCAGTGGGCCAGCTTACCTCTATTTTATTCACTGCTGTGCATTATATTCTGCTTTATTACATTTAGCAGTAATGCAAGGAACCTGCAGACATGTATCATGTAAGACATTGATTGGCTTCAGCAGTTAGCATGAGGCTTGAGGTCTACAAACTTTGGAATACATAAACTTAGGTAAGTTTTGGAGAACTGGAAGTAGAATGTAAAGGGGAATTCTGTCCATAACGACATCACCCAACCACAGAAACATGAACTAACCCCAGCTTTTGGAAGGTTTTTGCACAGGACATCCGACCATAAGGGTGCCACGGCAATGAATCAACATATATGATAATGGCGTGAAATCATAAATATACTCACATATAGAAGGACCCCTTAACATTGGTAAGGGGAGGAAATACAAATAAGAAAGAGGGGAGAAAGCCCTACTGAATATGCATTAGACATGGTAACATCAGCATAACTCATTATAAAAGAGGCATCCCAGGCAGTAGAAGAGGGAGAGGTGTAGCCCTTGGAAGGGGCCAGAATGATGGCAACTGGTAAAGATGAGGAAGGTGACAGTGCCAAGGAAGAGAATGGCTAACATTTCAAGTTGTTCTGCAAGGGATGATGTGAGTATGGATGTTCAGATGTACTTTTGTATTATCTCTATCTACTTGACTGAGATAGAATGTGTGTGCTTTGCTAATTTATTAATGCATTTATCTGTAAATACAGAAGAGTTCCTATAGTTTGAGTGTTGCACCTGTGCACATGGGGGTTCCCAACTACATAATAATTGTAATAATATGGGGCCTGATCTTGGGACAAGAACCTATCTAGCCTTAAAGTGATAACTGGGAATTTTTATTCATAGTCTATAGATCAGGCTAAGCATCTTAAAATTGAAAGTTTGGTTTAGGGACCAAGCTGGGGACTGCTGGTACGCTTTCAATTCAGATTCATAACCACTCAAGTGAGAAGGGAGCTGAAGGCAGGAGAAGAAGGGAGTAGGTGGCAGTTTTGAAATTCCCTTTTCTCCCCTCCCACATTTGGTCAAGTGACATTTAAAAATAATATATCTGGTCAGCAAGGTGACAAGAGTGGATACCACTGCTCTACAACAAATCTCTTTGGGGAAAAAATGTTATACCCACTCTTTTAAATGGAACTGAAAATCAAAATTTAAACATTACTTACCTGCTTTCCTTTTGTATCTTGTGATTACAAAATAGGAAACTATGTAGAGAACAGCAAATAGGAGAAAACAGATCTGAAAAAAAGAAGTTTCATTTAATTAGGTTAATGAAAAGTCTGGATTCTATTACTCAATTATCAGATACCCAAAGTTGAAATTAAATTCTGATCAAACAGCAAATAAGTGCTATATTTAAGATTGTGTTTTACACTTGAGATTTCTCCATGTGCTTTAGAGCTCAATTAATAAATGCAACTCAGTTTACTTTGTCAATTATACTAATTTGCTACATTTTTCAATAAATGCTAATTGAACTCCAAATAAATTAAAATGCTGGGGCCAAATGTTTAAAGGGTTAGTACATCAACTCATTTCCAAAAATCCAATGTTAACACATGAAACTGTTGCAGGTGAAGAAGTCTGATGTATTTCTACTCATCAGGAGGAATAAATCAGTCAGCATCACAAAGCCTCCAAAGAATTTGAAAAAGTTCATCATGATCACTGGTCCCCTGCACCAGAAAGACCCATGATCAATTTAGCAGAATGCTATAAATCTGGATTAAATTTTACTGGCAGAACTGCATTGGGAAATTTATATGAGATCTCTGCAAACAAAGCTTGTTCCTACTCGTTGGTTATCCTCATCACCTTCACGAGCAACCAAATGAAACCAGAACTGAACAAACAAAATCTGAGTTCCTGCTGCTATTCAAAAAATGGAAGTCAATTTTGAAAGTTAAGCATTATTTGTAGAGCATAAATATTAAAACACACTTTTGCTAATAAAATGTAGTACTCCTACATTCTATAAATGTTACTTATTGTGTTCCTTGTATCTGTTTGCCTATGAAAACATAAATGTAAATTTAAAATATTTAAACTTAACTGCTTAATGTACCCTTGTGAGTTAGTGCAATACTGTTCTTCATATGTACTGACATGTTCAATAGCTCCTTAAATCAACTGGCAATGTATATTAAAAACATGAAAGTGAGTTTGAAGATCCTTTAAGGATGAGGACTGATAGAAAGCAAATCACTTTGTGAAAAGAGTTCACCACGGTGATGTGATAGTTTTTCTGTGAATTCATTTGAGAGCATAGTGATTGTCTGGTTTCACCCATGTAGTTGCTATTGAGACATTTAGTGCACTGGATTAGGTACAGCACATGTGGTGATAGGCATGTATAGGACCCATGGATCTTAAAAGGTGTGTTGTGGGGGCGTGTTGATCATTGTAGTAGTCAACATAGGTCTTCAGGTTTTGCATCTGTTGTTCTTGCAGGGTTTGGTGCAACTCTGAATTGGTGTGTTCTGATCTGTGTGGAGCTTGTTTCTGATAAGTTTGGCAAGATTAGGGGTTGCTTGAAGGTTAGAAGAGAGGGTTCAGGAAAGATTTCTTTCAGGACTGAGTCCCCATCAAGTATGGATTGTAATTGTTTGATGATAACCTTTTGCGATCCATCTCTTTCTTCAGGAACTGTCCTATATTCACCAGTTAACCATGACATCAATCTGCATCAGTTAAAAAAATTCATAATGCTTGCCCTAAGTCAGGTTTCTGACCAAAAAGCCAGAAATTCATAACTTCACTAATTTCCAAAATAAAAGTTGACACCTTTGAGAAGTGATGCAGCAAGAACGCAGCAACAGAAATAAATCTGATTCATGTTACACTCCTGAGTTCTCTCTAGAATATACAGCAGGAGGTATTCCATACAATGCAGATTCAGCTCTTTTGGTCTTTTCCCTCTCTCCATAAGCAAAACACTAAATTGTGATTGTTCAGGACCCCGGCAACTGAAGTGCAGTGTTAACCAGATAAAAAGGTTTAGTTATGACTTCTGCTTTAAAATTGATTCCAGTTAGCTATGCTGTCACCTGGTGGATTACTCTGGCTATGGTTGAACTCTGATAATCAGGTTAGATCAATGACCAAATCAGCACCCTGCAGCTCTGGAGGAAACTCACTGACAAAGGGAGAACAGACAGAGATATCACTCATCCATCCCTAGGGTTTCTAGTTAGAGACTGGAACAGGAAGTGTTTTATGCTCATGACTGGGCTATTTGGAAATACACTGAATTAGCACATTTCCTATATGACCTGTCCCCACCTTTTCCTTTCTGCCTTTGGAACTATACCAAACAGCTCTGGGCCTTCCTGTGAGGATGTGGTTGTGTGCAGCTAACATCCTGAAACCAATCTCCAAGAGAATGTTATGTGCATCCAAGAGCTAGCACCTGCAGTTCTGATATAAGAAACAACCTACAGATAAGGGAGTATGGCCCAGAACCCCTCATTCAGTGGCCCGCTGAATGATAGGCATTTCATCATGACTTTCAGAATTATCCCATTAGGGTCAGCCTCAACAGCGATCTTTCCATGTTCAACTTCAGGAAATATTTTTGCACTGCGCAATTAATGACAGTGCATCAGTTAAACTAACTTCCTATTAATAAAACTTTGGAGAACAGTTTTTTTAATGTGATCTTCCTGACTTGCTTTAGGCTAGTCCACATACGATATTCTTCATACTTCACACAGAAAACAAGCAAGAGCATCAATGAAATTGCCTAGATCAGAGATCTCCAAACTGGAGGAATATTTGGGGGTGGGGGGCCTGGGTCAGCCCATGGAGTGGGGGGAGGGAGCTGCATCCAGCCACAGGCCCAGCTGTCAGCCCCACCACAGCCTAGCTGTGGCTTCGCCTCCAGACTCGGCCCCTGACCTGAGAGCCACCCTCAGCTGCAGTCTCAGCCTCAGCCCCCTTGCTCCTGTCCACATATATAAATACCTGAACTGTTTATTCCACATGTACAATGGCTATTGCTAACTCTCAAGACCATAACTTTTTAAATATCAGAAACATTTTGGTCCAGGATGTGAATTTTAGTTCAAATTTGAAGTTCACCACTTTCATATTCTCTATGCATTACACAAGTTGTTTTATCTCAAGTTTACAAGATATTTTATATATCTATTACATCCAAAAATGATGTTAAAAGAGCATTAAGGTTACATTATTCTGGAAAACAATGACTATTACATAAATGTAGGGGTCATTGTGGATGAACGACTGAATATAAGCTCCCAGTGCAATGCTGTGACAAAGGGGACTAATGGGATCCTTGGATGTATTCATAGATTTTTAAGGCCAGAAGGGACCACTGATAACCTAGTATGACCTACTGCACAACACCGGCTATAGGACGCCCCTGAATTAATTCCTGTGTGATAAGAACTTTTAAAGGGAAAAATCATCCAGTTTTGACTTCCATATTGCCAGAAACAGAGAATCCCCTACAGCCCTTGGAAAGCTGTTCAAAAGGTTAATTACCCTCACTGTTAATATATGTCTTATTTCTACTCCGAATCTGTCTACCTTCAACTTCCAGCCACTGGACCTTGCTATACCTTTGTCTGCTAGACAGGGGACTATTAATGCAAATCCCTAATGCAGGTATCAAGTTTATGGAAGTTTTACCCCCTGAAGGAAACAGCATATACCGGTCTAACCTAGTTCAAAAGGCCTGGCAAACTGCCAACTCTCTAAAAAGACAGCCCTAATTTGGGAGTAGTGTCACTTGCACACAATCCAAGAACTGACATGAAACCGTGATCATGAGAATCAGGCCCTGCAAAAAAGGTTTAAATTATTTTATTCCCACTGGGGGCCCCTAATGGAAGATTTTGCCCTGGAACAATGCTGAGTATGTAATTGCCCAGTTATCCCTTTTTGACTACAAGTACATCAGCTTTCTTCCAGTCCTTTGGAACTTCCCCAATGCTCCAAAGACTTATCAAAAAATCAATATGAACGGTCCAGACAGCTTTTTGGCCAGTGATTTTAAAACTCTTGGAGGCAAGTTAGCTACACTGCCGGATATTAAAATGTATACCTTTGGCAGATGTTGTTTAATATCCTCCTCAGATACTGATGGAATAAAACTATGTTATTATCATATGATATGGATATATATGGTGTTTTCACAAATATAAAACAAATATTTATTAATTTCTTCTGCCTCTTCTGCATTATTATTGACAGTTCTACCATTTCCATCTAGTAATGGATAAAAAACAGGTGTTAGGATTTCTTTTGGTACTAGTACACTTAAAAACTTCTCCTCATTGTCTTTAACTCTGTTAGCCATAGATTTCTCATGTTTCCTTTTGCTTCCCTTATCAATTTTCTACAATTCCTAGCTCTGATTTACATTCATTGCTATTGATTTCCCATTTTCTTTTTTTTAAAATGACAGCTTTAATTTGCCCTCTAAGACAGGCCTGTTTTTAAATCAATGTAGCGTTCTCTCTCAATTGTGGCTTTTCAAGAATCTCATAAAATGTTTTTAAAATAGTTCCCAACTCATTCACATTCTCTATTTAAGTTCTCTCTGAGCTAATTTGGATAATTTGTTTTCTTCTTTATGAAATTTGGCCCTTTTAAAGCATCAAGTTTGATTTGGACTTTACATTTGGATTGAACATGACAAAAACAAAGTAATCAAGTCATGATCACTAGCACCTACACAACACATCATTTTCAGTTCTGTGATCAGTTCCTCTTTACCTGTCAAGATGAGCTCTAACACAGAATTCCCCATGGAGGATGCAACTCTCTGAGATAGGAAATTATCTATGATTTTTTGTATTTCCAAGAACATTTTAGCAGTGGCAGCATGAAATCCCTAGCATGTGTCACCCAAAATAAAGTCCCCAAGGATAATGCAGCTTATATACACATACGCATGCACACGCACGCGCACACACACACATTCTTAAGGAGTCAGTCATATTGTTCTCTTGTGTGATTTGGTGGTTTGTAGCAGACACCAACTAACACTCCTATCTTGTTCTTTGTCTGTTAGAACACTGATCCATAAGAAATTATTACCCTAAGAGTCCCTCAATGCCAGTTGCCACTGAGGGGTTCTTAGAGTCATACTTCACCTCTTACAGTGATGCACTAGATAGGCAGTGGCTGATTCATAGGCACTGAATCAGAACCCTCTTTTTTGGACAGGGCATCTGCTACTGTATTTTCCTTCCCCTTAACACACAATTACCATGTCATAGTCTTGAACCATCATGCTCCATCAGAGCAGTTTGAAATCGGTGTCTCTGGTTCTGTGTAATCAAACTAATGGAGACTGGTCAATTAGAACCCTGATTTTTCTGGTAAAGGGACAGAATCTTAACTGTTTGATTTTCCATACAATGGCATAACACGCATCTTCTGTGACATAGTAATTCTGTTTGGTGGGTATCAAGTTTTTTGCTTAAGAAAGCAGTGAGATACTTTCTGTTATTTTCCCATGACTGTGTTAATACCACACTTAAATCTATAGCGTCAGTACATAGTACAAATATTTTGTCAAAATCTGAACTAGCAAGAACAGACTTTTCAGAAAAGATTTTCTTTATCTTATATAAACCCTCTTGACAAGGGTTTGTCCATACAACTCTGTTTGGCTGTTTCTTTATGCACAAATTAATGACAGCAGACGCAGTGTCCCTGAACCCATTGTGATGGGGCAAGGCCAGATGGCTATAGGAAAGTGCTGAAGAACAGATATGTTAGTCTCAGGCTAAACAAATCCTTGGTACCACTGGAACCTTCTAGAAATCAGTAGAAAGAGCTAGCCTGATTGAGACACGTGAAGCCAATCAGGGACTGGCTGAAACCAGTTAAAAGCCTCTCAGTTAGTCAGGTTGGGGTGGATGTCAGGAGCTGTGGGAAGAAGTTGTGCTGTTGGTGAGACTGAGTGGTAGACATATCATAGGCAAGGAAGGAAGCCCTGAGGTAAGGGTGAAGTGGAGTTTGAAGAAGTGGGGACTGCTGTGGGGAAGTAGCCCAGGGAATTGTATTATGTTTTGTGGCTAAAAGGTCAGCCATCTTAGCTGATACTATTAGGGTCCCTGGGCTGGAGCCCGGAGTAAAGGGCGAGCCTGGGCTCCCCCCTTTTCTACCTCCCCTAATTAATCACTGAGATTGGGAGACAACAGAGACTGTGCGAGGAAGGATAGCTTCTCCTCACTGGCTTATGATGAAAATGGCTCAATAGGCTGTGACCTTGTCTCTAGAGAGAGAAGGGCTATGTGGACGGTCACAGTGAGCCTCTGAGGCTAGTGAAATCTGCCAGGAAATGCAGAATCCACGAAGATAAGGACAGAGCTTTGTCACACCATGCACAAATTGGCAGTAATAGTCAACCACACCTACGGAAGACTGGACCTGCTTCTTGGTCTGAGGTGTGGCCTAATTAATAATAGCTTCTACTTTTACAGCACTGGGCAAGATATGCTCTCTCCCTACTACATGTTCCAAATAAGGAACTTTGGCTATGCCTGTTTTACATTCAAATGCCTTTACAGTAAGACCTGCATCTTTGAGTTTTGATATATAAGCCCCAAGTGTTCCATGCAATCTAACCAAGAGTCTCTATATATTGCTATATCATCAATATAAACTCATGCAAAGCCTTGTAATCCACTTAACACTTGGTTGACAAGCCTCTGAAAAGTGGCTTCTCCATCAATTAATCCAAAATGTAACATTTTAAGCTCAAAGGCTCATATCAGTACTAAAAGTAGATTTATTCTGTGCATCATTATTTAAAGTAATCGGCCAATAACTTTTAACTAAGTCAATCATGCTTAGATATTTTCTTTTGCCCGAAGTATCTAATGTATCATCGATTCCGGGCAAAGGATAGGCATCAGGAACTGTGTCAGCATTAAATTTTCTATAATCAACATAAAATCTCAGGGCATGTCTACACTTACCGGGGATTGATGCTCCAGTCAGTGATCAATGCACCGGTGGTTGATTTAGAGGGTCAACAGAAGACCCGCTAAATTGACCTCAAATTGCTCTCCCATGGATTCTGGCACTCCACCAGAATGAGAAGAGTAAGGTAAGTCGACAAGCGAGCGTCTCCCCTTGACATAGTGCAGTGGAGACCTTGCAGTAAGTCAACCTAAGTTATGCCGACTCCAGCTACATGAATAATGTACATTATAAGCTATGTTATTCACATACCCGGAGTTGCGTGACTTCGGTCAACTTACTGCGCTGCTAGTGTAGACAAGGCCTCAGTCATTTTTTTTTTTTGGAACAATACAATAGGTGAAGCCCAGGAACTGTCAGACTTTATTTATCCCTATATACAGCATATTTTGTATTTCTGTAAGAACTTGCTCCTGCTCTCTGCCAGTGCTTCAGTAGGGCTGACTAGGTACAGACTGAGGTCTCACAGTGTCAAGCCTGTGGACCAATTTATGAGTCATCCCTGGCACGTCAGAGAATACATGCTTGTGTCTCTGCAGCACAGTCAAGATTTCGTCCTTTTCACTCTGTGTTCAGTCTTTACTTACCTCAGAGCTCTCAAGTGAAGAGTCATCATGGCATTCAGCCATCAGATCAATGAGTTGTGATGTCACAGACTCCCCCTCAGCACAACAAATCATATTCACAATGGCTTCTCTATTGTGATAGAGTTTAAGCCTATTTAAGTGCATACATGTGGGGCAACAGGGTGGATAAAAATCAATTTATTTAAAAAAATAAAATTGGATTTTTTTTTACTTAAATTTGTCAATAAAATGCTTTCTGAGAGAAAAACCTATCTAAAGATAGTTTTAATTAAAGATGCATTATAGCTCAAAGATATATCTCATCATGGTATAGAGATTACAAATTATAATTCTCTAGTATGAGACAATATATTCACACAATGTTTAAGAAAAGTTTGGTAAATGAGTTCCAGTAGTTCAAGGATTAGGAGCCCAATTCTATGGGATTCCAGGGGCTTCTGTATAGATTATTTAGGTTAATCTTTCTAGCTACCCAATGGGACCCAGTGCTCAGTCTAGAAGATACCATCAGAGATGCTTAGTTTTGCAGTTTTCCAACTGTGAATGTGTATCTCCAGAGATAACATTTGTTAACAGCAAAAATGTTTTTAAATATAAAAAATTATAAAAGGAGGTAACTTACGAAAAAATTGCCCCGTTTGTTTTTGCAACAAACTCTCCTTTCCATATGATTGAGAACTCACACTTCATTAGCATGGTTCAGTCATTAAGACCAGGATACAATCCACCCAACAGAGCAAATGTTGCAGGCAAATTACTAGGTAAAGTGTATTAAAGAGAAACTGAGCAGTGTGTAAAAAGTCTAGAGGGTAAAATTGTTAACCTGAGTCTTGATGCGTGGAGCAATGTCCACCATGATACTGTTGTATGTGCTTATGTGAAAACTGAAGAAGGGAATGTCTTCCTTACAGAAAAAAATTGATACATTAGGAAATGCACACACAGCAGAATACTTACAAGAAGTAGTAGTAAAAGCTATAACAAACTGTGAAAAAAAATTCAAATGTCTAGTATGCAGCAGATGTATCCAAGACGAGAAGAAATTTAGAAGAGAGTCCCAAGCTAACAACACACAGCTGCAGTGCTCATTTAATGCATCTCCTAGCCAAAGACTTCAGTGTTCCAGAAATAAAGGCTAATACTGTTGAAACTGAAAAATACTTCTGTAACAACCACTTTGCAGCAGCTGCTCTGAAAAAAGTGGGAGGAACCAAGCTAACTTGCCCATAAGACGTGCAATGGAACTCAGTAGGGGACTGTTTTGAGCACTATATATCAAGAACTGGCCTAATCTGATGACAGTTTGTGTACAAAATCGTGAAAAAATAGATGGCACTGTCACAGCCAAAGTTCTCAACATTGGGTTTAAGAGAAATGTTGAACACATGCTGAGTACCCTGAAGCCTATTTCTGTAGCCTTGAACAAAATGCAGGGAAATAACTATTTTATTGCTGGTGCTGTTGAAATTTGGAAGTAACTGAGTGAGATCTTAAAAAGACAAATATGTAATGACAGAGCTAAATTACAAGCATTTAAAAAACAAATGGGACAAGCACCAACTCCAGCTCATTTTCTTATAAATATTCTCAACACTCGGTACCAGTCAAACATAATTGCTGAAGAAGGGGAGTTGTCTATAACATGGACATCCAGCAATCATACCTCTATAATGCCAACTACCTGGACCTGCTTCTTGGTCTGAGGTGTGGCCTAATTAATAATAGCTTCTACTTTTACAGCACTGGGCAGGGATGCAGAGGAGCTTTTTGCGGTTCTACGGCCTTTTCCTCTTTTGGAATAAGTCACAAGACCGCACTATTCCTTCACCTCATTCTGTATATTTGGCCAATAAAAATTCCTTTTTAATTGCTTGTATGTCCTCTGTAACTCCGAGTAATCATCAGAAGGACAGTCACAGGCTAAAAGTATTAACTCCCCACAGTATTTAGCAGACACAACCAACTGCTTGTAAGATTTCCCAGAACTTCTATTTTTCTCGTATAGGAACTTCCCTGTCCAATCTTTCCTCCTAAAACAAAAACAAAAAAAGCCACCCCAAATTTTCCATTTCCCCTAACCAGGATTTCCCTGAGAATACATCCCTTTATGCTTTCTATGGTTGGGTCTGCTCTGTATTCCATTAAATCCTTGCTTGCTGCTAGCTCTGATGGCTGCCCCAACCACGCCCTTCTTAATCCCTGGAGTTCCTCCACTACCTTCCTCCACTCAGCCAGGGCTGGGAGTAACCCTTTTCCCTTCAGCTGTTCCTCTGTCTTCACAATTCCCTTCCGGGACCATAAAATTATAGTCCTTTTTGCTCCAAGTTAATATATTAACTGCTTTGGATATAGTCAATATATGATTACCTCAAGCAGTCCTGTTGGAATAAAAGTTCGTGTGTTGGATTTCAAGATGTCTTTTAGATCTTTCCACTCCAAGGGAACTTGGGCCAAGGCACAATGGTTTTAAATTTTCCAAGTGCCAGTAGTTTAACATTTTCCCTAGCGAGCATGTCAGATTTCCTTATCATACCTTCCCAGACCAGAGAAATGTGGGCTACAGCATCTCTCCGACCTTAAAAATTTCCAGGGTGAATGACAAGGAATGTTAATGAATTTCATGTCAACCTTCCATGGACCAAAATTCATCAGGATCGCTCCAGACATCTATGGTACTTCAATGCAATCTCTCATTCTATAACCACCAACTTCTGCTGCATGTAGAGTGCAAATGCCAGGAGAAAACATTGCACAATTCAATTCATACCGCAGAAGTATCTGAAGCATCTGACCATCCTGAAACACAGTAATCTAGTGAGGAGGAAAAAGGAGGAGATGTAGGAAAGTATGAAAGTTAGAAAGAATAAAAACACTGAATTTTCTGATCACAATGGTATTTGTTATCAAAATTTAATCATACTTCTGTTATGGCCAAAAATAAATGCTGCATATTGCTGGGAATCTCTACATTTGGAGAGGGGTTTTCTTTAAGTCTCTTTCTACCATCTTTAGCAGAAAAATATTTCATTAAGATGAAGGGATATAAAAAGTAGCAAAATTAATGTTCTTCATGCCAATTATCGAGTCCCTGCTGTATGCTCATTGCCATAAGACACTTTTCAACTAACTTTTTCAAGTGCCTCTCTCCAAGGACCCCTTGTCTTTCATATTAACACTAAATACTAAACTATATCCCAATCTTGTTTCAACATTTTCCTCAACTTGCATAAAGCTACAGGAATTTTGTTTAAACTTTGTTTGGAACTTACTAATTTCCATAAAATGTTAAATTAGCACCAGTGTTGCTGTTCAGTTTCTGACCATTACTACTATGGTTACATCTTCTTCCACAGGTTTTCCCCTACAAAATACCCAGGAACCATTGCTTTTATGTTGCCAAGAAAACTTCAGGTACAAGAATGAGTTTACGCCATTAAAAATTCAAAATCTATTTTGCTTTTCTAAATTGAAGAATTCCACATGGAATTACAAAGGAATTTTGAATAAAATAAACACTGTATAGAAATGGAACTTAATAGCGAATCAGGAATGTCACCTTGCATGTCCTTGGAGTACTGTGTCACAATTCTATCACACCACTCAGGGAGCCAACCATGATCTGTCAAGTATCACAGAAAAAAGGACTTACAAAAAAAATCTTGGGTATCCAAGAGTATTTGCTTAGAAAGTAAATGCTAAGGAAGTCAAAGAGGCTAAAACAGCTCACAGCACCAAGCTAACCGTTTTGGCTTAGAATGAACAGTGAACAAACAGCACCAGAGGAAACTGGAACAATACATTTAGCTATATAAACAAACCTACTAGGATGAGGGGCGGGGAAATGTAATTGTTCAAACAAGCCAGAAACTCAGCAGGAACTTGATCAAATTTTACTAAGCTGTGTATAATCACATCATGTACTATTCCCTTAAGTAAGAACAGGAAATAGCAGACTTCAGCAATAAGCATACTAAACTAATCATGAGTATCAAGCTTGAGTGGAGCACTGCCTAACCTATACAATCCACTATAATACATCAAAGAACAGCTACGTGAAGAAGAAATTACAGACCCATCCATATCTTGCTGATGAGCTACAGCATATTTTTCAGAAAGACATCTAATTTTATTTAAAGGGTAAAATCCAGACCCCATTGAATCGACAAAATACATATGGACTTTAACAGATTTCACTCTTGGCTTCTAAACCTCCTGTCTACTGAATCAAGTTGGTCATGTCTCAGCCTTTCCCTTAAGAAAAGTGCTGTACCTGTGTTATAAAATCACATTAGTTAGGGCAGCAATTCTCAAAACAAAATTTCTGGTGGCCTCATAGTGCGGCCACCAACTCTTGCTGGTGGCCGCACATGCACTTTTTCCTAAAATACGTAATTAACTTCAGGAAAAACAAATAAATATGCACGTCACACCCAAATCGTAATTTATGGGGGGGGGGGGTTTGCAGACTTAGTAATAAAATTAATGCTTTGAAAACTGATATTTCTTAATACCACTATTTACAGTACACTTAGTTACATGGGAGACTGTGAAAAGTGGTAAGTGATAACAAACACATATCACTTTTCACAGCCTCCCAACTAGCTAGTGAATCTGCCGTGAAAAAGTGATATTTGTATGTTTGTGAATATCACTTTTCTCAGCAAGCCTCAGGACAAATTAAACCCTGGATAGGAAGGTTGGAGGGGAAGGCAGCAGGCACCAGGTACAATGGTGGGATGGATATGGGGCCAGGGGAGGCAGTGGCGGGCCCGGAATGATGTTGGGCATGAATGTGGGTCCAGAAAGGCAGCGGGAGCCAGGAGTGATGGGGGTGGGCGGTGAACTCTGCCGCAGAGCAGCCAGAGCTAGAAGCTGGCACCATTAACCGCGTGGCCAGGTGTCAGTGCCTGAAGCCAGAATCCAGAGCAGGAGCTACGCGGCTGGAGCCAGCAGTTGGAGCCGCATGGCCAGAGATGGGGATCAGCACACTCCTGACTCCTGCAGTCTCAGACATGCAGTTCTGAAGGGAGCAACAGGGTGGACTTCAGGTGGCTTCAGAGTCAGGCCTGCAGGGGCACACAAGCAGGACATGAACAGAGTGGAGGTCCCAAAACATGCCCCATGACTGCATGTACAGGGGTACCACAATGCCCAGAGCCCTAGGAGACAACCTTCCAACCACTGGTTCCTCAGATGATAACCTTACAGAATCCGGCATCACAGCTGCTGGCCCATAGTCTTTAGTGCAGCAACCCAGGAAGTCTACCAATGTGGGTTTGAAAGCAGTCTCGTATGTAACTGCTTTGGATTAGCTGGGAGCCCATCTTTCAGCTACCACATGAGAAGATATGGCAAGAGCATTACACAGACATACTTTCCTTGCAGTTCAGGGAGAGCCTATATTGGAGAAGGGCGATAAAGTGAAGACAAGAGAAAAAGACAGTATAAGGCACCCTAAGACAGAGATGAATTGGGACAACAAGCTTATAGCCTATATCACCTACATAAGGATGATGGGACAGCTATAACCAGCAATGCATGGGCCCATGCTGAAGCACTCAAATATTTTATGTAGGCTGTATAATACTTTTTGAGGCACCTCAGGGCTCTGGTAGAATGAGCAATTTAGAATGAGGGTACCCTGAACCCCTTTTGTGCTGGAATGAAACCAGTCAGGAACAAGGGCTATAGTGCCTGGCTTGGGGGTGCCTGTTACAGGCCCTTACATCAATGGTGGACATCTACTGGTAAAGTCAGGGTTGGGGGGCAGGGTGAGGGTTTCATGCTGGGCTTACACTGAGACAGGAAAATGTTTTTATGCATCCTCTAGGTTTAGGCCTGAATGCAAGCATTATGGAGGCGGGCACAAATATTCAGGCCGCCCATGTTTTAAGCACACCTTCCCCAGAGGATGTGGGGGAGCAACTGAAGACAGCACAGAGCAGGGGCAGGACCAGAATGGTTGAAAAAGGTGATATCTCCAATTAACTAGGGTGTTTTAGCCACCTTTTAAGGGATTATTCCAAATATTTGTGGGAGGGTTTTGTTCACAATCCCACAGAAGGGGAGAGGCTGCACAAAATGGTAAATAACCTCACATTTGTTAAAGGGCATGTCCAGGGGCAAGATTCAAAAGTAGGTTTGTTTGGGCAGGGTTGCAGGTCCTGTCCAGCAAACGCTGTTTCCTGATCTCCATATCTCCCCTGTGGGCCTTGTCCCTAAAAGTTCCTGGTGAGTATCACCTCATTTACCATTCTTGTACCCAAAAAAGGGGAAATCAGTGAACAATGCAATCAACACCAGCTGTGCACTATGTGATACACATCATTCAACACTGGGCACATGGTACCTTCATACCGCCCCTTTTGCTTTGCTTGCAAAGAACAAAATTAAGTCAGCCTTCTGCCTTTTCCCAGACCGCCCAGCTGACTGGGACCTCTTCCATGGCCAGTTTTATGTGGACAGAGCAATGTTATTTCATGGGCAACCTTCGAAAAAATTCATCACAAGGCTGGTCTGAGCCGTCAGGAGGCATACAGGATGCCAACAGGTGACATACTACCTGGACAATTTTCTGTTTTCAGGCAGGGTGAATGTAAGGGGCTCCTTTGAGTTTTTTCAGGAGCTGATGGGCAAATTGTATATTCCCCTAGCTGACGAAAAAACGGAGGGAAATGAGAACACACTGATGTACCTAGGCATTGAGCACACCACAGTACACGGGCAGTCCCACCTAACTTGGGACAAGTTTGTGGCACTAGAAATACATGCGGTTGTTAGAGTTAGCAGGACAAAAAACATTTGTCTAAGGTATCTCCAATCCCTGCTGGACAATTTAAACCAATGGAAAGTCATTGCCTCCAGGCATGCCTTTTGTGAGCAGTTTGCGGCTGCTACTATTGAGACATGGATCCACACCACTTTATGAAGGTCACTACGGAAAATAAGGAGGACCTGGCAACCTGCCACCGATTCCTCATTCACTATAATGGGCTATTTGTATGGAGGGATGGTTACATGATCAAGGCTGACCTACAAGTCCACTCAGATGCAGAAAATGGGAGAGATTTTGGCTTGCATTTCAGGGAGCACTGAGGTACCCATGAGTGGCCCCAGGAATGAAGGGAATCTGGAGTTTCGATGAACATCACATTCCTGAATTGCTTCCCCATTCTGGTCACTATTCAGGATGAGGAGTTCAAGGACAAGTGGATCAGATTTTGGTGCAATAATCAAGCGATTATTGACTTGGTGAACTTTCAGTCCACTAAATCTGCCAAGATAATGAGGTTTGTGAGGACTTTCATTCTCCATTTTCTCCAATGCAACACTGATTTCACTGACAAGCACGCATCTGGTCTCAACAAAGCCTTAATCCTAATTCTTGCAGCCCCGCACTGGGCCCCTCTAAGAGCCATGCTCTCTGGCTGTTCAAATTCAGCCTCCAGACGTTGAACCTCCAAGTTCCATGCCTGAGTGAAGCTTTCACCTTTCCCCTCACAAATATTATGGAGGGTACAGCATGCAGATATAACCACGGGAATGCTGTCGTCAGCCAAGTTCAGCTTCCCATACAGACAGCACCAGCGGCCCTTTAAACAACCAAAAGCATACTCCATAGTCATTCTGCAATGGCTCAATCTGTTGTTGAACCACTCCTTGCTGCTATCCAGGTTCCCTGTGTACGTGAGCCAAGACATTAAAGTGAGGTCTCCAAGGGTCACAATGGGCATTTCAACTTCCTCTACAGTGATCTTCTGATCTGGGAAAAAAGTCCTGGCTTGCAGCTTCCCGAACAGGCAAGTGTTCCGAAACATGAGCGCATCATGCACCTTTCCAAGCCAACCTTTGTCAATGAAAAGCCCACGGTGTCTGGAGAACCACTGAGAAATACCCCTTCCGTATAACACACACTGAGGCTAGGTGGGCTGGTGTCAGAATTGGAATATGCATCCCATCTATCACCACTCCATGATTAGGGAAATCCATTTGTGCGAAGACAGCCACAATGTCATGCGCATTACCCGGAGTCATGCTTCTTCTGAGCAGCATGCAATTGATGGCCCTGCAAACTTGCATCAACACGATTCTAACGGTCGACTTTCCCATTCCAAACTGATTAGCAACCGACTGATAGCTGTCTGGAGTTGCCAGCTTCTAGACTGCAATAGCCACCCGCTTCTCCACCATCAGGGCAGCTCTCATTCTCCTGCCCTTGAGCGGCAGGGTGTGGGCGAGCGCCTCACACAGTCCCATGAAAGTAGCTTTTCTCATCCAAAAGTTCTGCAGCCATTGCTCGATACCCCAGACTTGCATGGCTATGTGATCTCACCGTTCAGTGCTTCTTTCCCAAGTCCCAAAACAGCATTCCACAGTGGTGAGCATGTCCGTGAATGCCACAAGCAATCTCATGTCGTATGAATTACACAATTCGATATCATTGTCGGAGTCTTCAGTGTCAGTTTGGATCCTAAGGAGTAGCTGGACTGCCAAACGCAACGTGCTGGCAAGACTCGCCAGCATGTTCCTCAGCAGTTCAGGCTCCAGTCCCACAGACCAAAATGGAAGACGGAGCGTGCTGCTCAAAAACACTGAAAGATGGTGCCAAATATGGATGGAAGCACAGGGATTGCTGGGATGTGAACCGATGCATCATGAGACATTGGGACACGACCCAGAATGCCCCACACCCAACGCCCCTTTCCTACAAGCCACAGTGCCAGAATGGGAAGAGGTGGTCTGTGGAATAGCTGTCCATAATGCACTGCTCCCAATGCCACTTCAAGTGCCACAAATGTGGCCATGCCAGTGCACTTGCAGTTGTCAATGTGGATAGACTGCAGCGCTTTCACGAATGTGCTTTCCAAAGGCTGGTTTAACCCAAAGTGCTCTACATCTGCAAGTGTAGCCAAGCCCATAGACACTGCTAACAAGATTATCAAGTAATCTTAGGCTAAGAATACACTATGGCTTATGTCAGGAAAATGTATGTCGCTCAGGGGTACGGATAAACAAACATCCTAAGCAGGGGTGTGCGCAAGGGGGAACAAGCAGGGTATGAGGGGTCCCCTAGTCAGTGGGACACAGAACACCTCCAGGGCAGGGAGAATGAGCTCCTCTAGCCCCAGGCCAAGGCAGGAGATCCAGCTCCTCCAGGTGGGTGGGAGAGCGAGCGCCTCCAGGACGCAGGGAGAGGAGAAGAGAGCCAGCTCCTCTGGCCCCAAGGACGAAGCGGGGAGAGCCAGCTCCTCCAGCCACCGGGAAAGAGTGAGCTCCTTGGGCCACAAGGAACACAGGAAGTGCCCCTCCAAAAGCGGACAGATTTTTATTTCTGTGTGCCTCCGGCCCTGAGAGACAGAAGGCACATCGAAGTCCTAGTACAAGATCTAAGCTACCACTTCAGGGAAATTTACACTTATAGGTGAGTTAATCTTTGCTTAGCTTTTGGCAGGCTTTGGGCATCTACAGACACTGTGTACTGACATACTTGGCTGTACAGGGAAAGGTGACATTCCAGTCTCAGAACATGAGCACCTTCATGAGGCAAAAGAGGAAGCATCATATGTGAGAGCAAAACACAGGTGACGCACTGATAGATATGGAGGTACACAGGAGACCCGAGGACTACGTCTTCACTACACACCAGTATCAGCGGCACAACACGTGGCAATGAAAAACTCCCACAGCAGAGAGGCAGCGGGAAAGGCTTCTGACGACAGAGCCTTTCCCTGAAGGAAGGAAAGGCTTTGGCAGGAGAGAGGAAGCTGGGAAACCCCCTTCCCTGTGGCAGGGAAAGGCTCCAGCAGCAGAGAGCTCCCCAAGCTTTTGCCCGCTGCTTCCCCCAACCAGAGCCTTTTCCCACTTCTGGAGTCTTTCCCTCTATTGGGAAAAGGCACTGGGAGCAGGGCAGTCCAGTGCTTTTTAAAAAAAACAGTGTAGATGGAGTAGCACAGTTTGGAGTACAGTTGTCATAGTATATATATTCTCATACTTACCCACACTCTTCACACATGTCTTTACTGGCCTAAGTCATGCCTCCTTGGCTATGCTGCTTTTTATACCCATGCTAGGAAGGCTACATGGGTAGAGATACATTATATGCCACCAAAAGAAGAGGGCAATGTAGACATACTCTAGGAGTGCAGATTAAAGAAAACATACAAGGATCATGAATGGAGGAAGGGAGAGAGGGCAAGGAAGGTGGGTACCTAGGAAACTTCAAACCTTTCTCTATACTGAAAAAATCCTACTCCCCTGTAGCCTCATTTCCTCCCCACTACAATAGACTCTCGATTATCCAGGATTGGGTTAACCAGGCTGGCGATTAACCAGGATGTCCAAAAAAAAAAAAAAAAAAAATACACGTAACTCGCAGGGCCAGCTCTGGCTTTGCTGCCAGTCCAAGCACACCAAAAAAAACCCACTAGGGCACAGGGCAGCCAGTGAACCAACACTCCTTCCCCTCGGCGCAGGGTGGCTGGTGAACCAACCCCCCTCCCCACCCCATATTTCCTATGGACGGTGATTATCCAGGATTTTATTAACCTGGATTAATTTTTTCCCTATGACCCTGGATAATCGAGAGTCTACTGTATCTGCTATTCCTATATCCCGCACTGATGGAAGTCTCACCAGCACGTACATCTCTTATTGATTCATTAAAACATACAATAGAGGAGCCATGTTTGATGGGCCTTAGGATCTGCTGCAGCAGGGACCCCCTCCAATAGACCTTATGCACCAAACTTGGTTAAACTTTTGGCGCTCACTGAAGAAAAACAGGGGAAAATGTGTAACTTGAACAGCTTCAGTAGAGTCCAACACATTAAAAAAAGATCTACACCTTTTTAGAAACTATCGAAATGAGTAATTACGGGATCCAGTCAGGTCCCCACTGCCAAATAATCCATTCACCATCATCCCAACTGATTTACACAGCCCACCCAAACTTAATATTGCTGTCTAATAAAAATGAAAAATATGTCACCATAAGTCACTAGATTAGTATATTCTTATTCAAGGGATCAATTTTCAAACATCATATAGTAATATATACCTTTGCATATTTTTTTGAAAACTTTATAAGGGTGGTATGGGTCAGTATGAAATGGTATGTTCCCTGTACACAGCATGTACCTTTGACTCTAACAGTCTGCTCCCCACTTCACAATAACTATGTATGCACCATATACTTCAACACATGGCTGAGGGAGAACAGTACAGGGTGAGATCCCTACCAGAACCCTTTATGTGTACTGTAACATTTGGCTGTTTCACAGAGGTGCTTGGGGCAGTATGGGTAGTAGACACCACTCATATGCTTAGCGTATTTCTGGAGGGCGGAGGGGAGAGGAGCATGGGGAGATGGCATGAAGGGGAGTTTAGGGAGGTACAAAAGGAATGTATGCCCTCTGTACACACTGCGTACTCCTATACTTGGCTGAGGAGAGAGATGAGGGTAGCTGTAGGACAGCAAGGTAGAGAGGTGGCAGGACACATACATACTGTCTACTCCTATATTTGACTGAATGGGAGACATGATGCAGCAGCATGAGGGTACTATGTGGGTGGAATACAGAAGCACAGGGATGCAATGTGTCCTCTGTACACTATCACTTATCTGTGGAGTTAAGAGTTAAGGTTAAGAGTTGTAACAGCAGAGAAGGTGTTACGGAGGCACAGGAATGCCTCCACAGGCAGACCATGTACTCCCGCACCTGGCTATAATGGATAAGAGTCATGAAGCAGTATCAGGGGAAATACAGGGTGGCACACAGGATAAGCTGGAGTGGCACTATGGGTAAATACATAGGTAAGGCAGTATGAGGTGGCAGAGTGTAACATGGGGCAGGATGAGGGAAGGGAGGAATAGGAGGTGACGATGTAGTGTGGTAAAATAGGAGGATACAGAGCCAGCGGAATAAAGATGAGATATATATGGCAAGCAAGATAGTTAAGATACTATGAGCAGGATATAGAGTGGAACAGTGAGGGACACTATCAGGAGGTTATAGGGAACGTAGGAGGGTGGCAGGTTACAGGGCGGACAGGATGGTCTGGAGCAGTGTGAGGGGGTTCATGGGCAGGCAGGATGGGGCAGGAGGCTGAGGAAGAGTCAGTGAGTGGGCTGGGCAGGATAGGGGCAGGGATTCCAGAGCAGGCAGGTTGGAGAGGAATGGTCGGGATGCTCCAGGGCAAACAGGATGGGGAGCACAGGGAGTTTCCACTGTGGGCATAAGGGGAGAGGTGGGATGCAAAGGAACAATATAAAAGGCGGGTTCTGGCGTGAGCAAGATCGGTATGAGGGGAGGTTCTGGGACGGGATGAGGTAGCTATGGGGGTGATTCAAGGGGGATTGACAGCAAGATGCGGGGGAGGGTCCCGGGGCAGGCAGCATGAGGAGGTGGATGGGATAAAGGAGAGGGGTCGGAACGAGGAAAGTTCCCAGGGCCGGATGGGGGGACGGTGTTACAGAACGGGCGGCATGAAGGGGGGGTTACAGGGCAGGCCGCGGCGGGGGCTCCGGGGCCGCCCACCCCCGTACGCACCGTGTACTCCCGCACTTGGCTGTGGAAGTTCTGCTCACGAATTGTCACCTCGTCCGCTTCCATCCTTCATACTCCCGCAGCCGCGGCTCGCAATGGCGGCTGCGGCCGCCGCTTCTGCTCCTGCCCCTCCTGCGACGGGCGGGGGACCATGGCCGGCACTAGCGCCAACGGCTCCCCGGGTCCCTAGCGGCGAGCGAGGCGACCGGAGCCACCGACAACCCCCGCGGCGCTCGCTCTCTCCTCGGGTCTGTCAGCGTCCGGCGGCGGAGGAGGGGAAGGCCCAGCCTCTCACGATGCGTCACGGCGCGACAACCGCGTCCGCTGCGCCACCAGTAGCCCAGCCCCCGGCCAGGGGAGGGAGAAGGGCGGGACCAGCCGGGGCCCTAGGGGCGTGGTCAGTACACCCCGAGAGCGCGAGACAACGGGAGGCGAGACCTGAACGGTCCCCAAGCCCCGATGCTAGAGAGGAAGGCGGAGCTAGTGCGGGCCCAGGGGGCGGGACTAAGAGGAAGGCGTGGCTAACACTACCCCGAGAGGAGGGGACAGGACAGTGGGCGGGGTCAGCACTGACCCTAAAGTGGAGCGGCCAAAAGATGGGGCGGAGCCAACACGGACCCCGGGGGTGTGGCTACGTGGGTAGGCGGTGCCAGTTCCGAAAGGACGGGAAGGGCGAGGCGGAGCTAAACTATAAAAGAGCAGGCGCGAGCGGCGACAGTTACGGGGGGAATGGGAGAAACGGGGAGAGGGCTGGGGCTACACTCTGATTGCTGCGGTCATTCTTATGCAATGTACAGGATGCGGCTCAGTGGTTAAGACACTTGATTACCGTGCTGAAGGTTGTGACTCTGAGTCCCACTGACATGTCACCTCCAATTTACCCTACTGCAAAAAGGTGCCTGATCCATCAGGTTAGGACAGTCAAAAGCCACGGGACGTAATGCTGGCCACATGCCCCCTTCACGTGTAGGGTTACTGGCTTTTTATTTGCAGAAAACTGAACACCCTTGTCCAGCTCCTTTGCAAGGATTGGCAGCCAATTCAAAGGACAAGAGCTAACAGATAATGTGAGAACAGCAACCATGTTAAACAGAGCAGGCTGTGAAAGATAAGTGAGCCCTGAGCTACTCCCTCACTGCTATTTACATGTAAAAATGCATCCCTAACCACTGTTCATTAGTGCCAATGTTATAATAAAAACTCACACTGTCAGATCTCTACAGATCTGGTTGCTTTCAGGAGAGTAGTACTGGAAAATATATTCTTCAGTGGTTGGAGTTTCACCTCACTCTATATACTGAGGACCTGAATATGCTGCAGGCTGTAACCTGCAAGATGGATTCACAGATGATGAAAGTCATCAGATCTCTTGGGTCTATCAATCATTTAATCCTTGCTACAGCCATTCATTTCTCCATGTACTTCTTTACCAGATACGGACTGCCTACAAAGCAGGTTTATGCACACTAAAATCCTCTAATATTCTGCCTGATATGTCTCAGTTTAGTTTAAAGTATTTTACACACAGTGCCACCTAATGGCTGAATTATATAATACAGTTAATACAACGAGGAATACTTGTGGCACCGTGGGCTGCAGATACGCCAACTTCAGCTACGTGTTTCACATAGCTGAAATTGCGTATCTGCAGTCGATCTCCCGCCCCAGTGAAGACGAGCCCTTAAGAGACTAACCAGTTTATTTCAGCATACGCTTTCATGGGTTATAGCCCACTTCATCAGATGCATAGAATGGAACACACAGAAGTAAAATGCATTTATATACACAGAAAGCAAAAAAAAGTTGTAAATTACCATACCAATTCTAAGAGGCTGATTAATTTGGATGGGCCATTATCAGCAGGGGAAAAAAAACCTTTTGCAGTGAAAAATAAATGGATCTGTATCTAACAGTTGATAACAACCTGTGAAAGAAACTTAAGTAGGGAAATGCATTGAATTAGTGGGCTGGTCTTCACTAGGGCAGGGGATCGACTGCAGATACCCAACTTCAGCTATGTGAATCACGTAGCTGAAGTTTGCATATCTGCAGCCGACTTACCTCCCGTCCTCACGGCGAGGGCAGTCGGCGGCGCGCTCCCCCGTCGACTCCAGCTTACTCCTCCGGGGGAGCTGGAGTTCCGGAGTCGACCGGGGCAGCGCTGGCGATCGATTTATCGTGTCCTCACAAGACGCGATAAGTCGATCGCCATAAAATCGATCTTTCCCCGCGGTAGTGAAGACAAGCCCAGTGTAATGACAAAGCCATTCACAGTCCCTGTTTAGCCCTTGGTTGATAGTGTCCAACTTGAAAATTAATTCCAGTTCCTCAGCTCCTTGTTGGAGTCTGTTTTAGAAATTTTTCTGTTTTAAAATTGACACCTTCAAGTCTTTAATAGAATGGCCAGGGAGATTGAAGTGTTCTCCTACTGGTTTTTGAATGTTATGAATCCCGATGCCAGATTTGTGTCCATTCATTCTTTTGCAAAGGGACTGTCCGGTTTGGCCAATGTACATGGCAGAGGGGCATTGTTGGCACATAATGGCATATAGCACATTGGTAGATGTGCAGGTGAACGAGCCCCTGATGTTGTGCCTGATGTGATTAGTTCCTATGATGGTGTCACTTGAATAGATATGTGGACAGAGTTGGCACTGGGTTTGTTGAAAAGGCAGGTTCCTAGGTTAGTGTTTTTGTTGTGTGGTTGCTGGTGAGTATTTGCTTCAGGCTCGGGGGCTGTCCGCAAATGAGGACTGGTCTGTCTCACAAGATCTGTGAGAGTGAGGGATCATCCTTCAGGATAGGTTGTAGATCTTTGATGATGCACTGGAGAGGTTTTAGTTGGGGGCTTTCTAGTTACTCAGTAATGGGAGAATAGTGATCAGTCTGTAACAAATAAAAATCGAGGAGGAAAAACTAAAGGGAGAGTGAACAAATATAGGCATATTAATTTGATCCCCAGTGTTTCTCACAGCAGCTTTATTATGTCTCTTTAACATCTCTTCCCCACACTGGGCTGAGCCTTGTACCACAGCATTACAAGGTCCCCATTTTCTCTTTATAGCTCTTTGACAATTGGTAATTCTCACAAATTCACAGATGAGGTGAGGAAATGGTGTTTAATAATTCTCAATAATTCAATTCTGAAATTAAATTTGCTACTCAAAAGATTTTCAGGCACCCAAAGTCTGTCACAGGCGAGTGGACAAACCGCAGGCCTACACAACTTCTAATGTGGACTTGGCAATTTTGCTTATTACTGCAAGAAAAATATTTACATGTATTGCTGCCCAGTACTAACAGTGAGCAGGAGCTGAGTGTTTACACTCTAAATTACACACAAATGCCACACCTTGGACTCAGTCTTCCAATACCCTCTGGCTGCCTTGCACTACTCCAGTGCTGCAAAGCAAGCATAACACCTGCTTAAATGTCCCATGCAAGATTCTCATCTCCCTAGAAGAATCCTCAAGTAGTACAGGACCATGGTAGCAGCTCATACTCTACCAAACCATCCTCTGGCATAAGTGGATGTAGCTAGTGGAAAAGGGGCATCTCTAGGGACTTTTGAGGGTATGGATAGCTGGTGTAAGTTAGAAAAAACTTAGAGCTGTTCTGTCTTGTAGAAGGGACCTCACTAGTTCCTCCAAGCCCCAGATTTTAGGGGCCACAAAGATGGTTCCTTAGTCCCTACCATCTTGGGTTTGTACCAAACACAGCCTTGCCAGTCCAGCGAATCTGCACCACTAACTCTGGCCTCTTTTTTTAAAATTATTTTTGCAGTAGCTATTCAGAAAAATACTTTAATCTTGCTGTGGTCAGAGTTAAGATTCTGTGTCTGAATACAATTTTGAGTACCTGGGTGAGTTCATTGGCTATATGTCAGGCAAGAACTGTTGTGGAGGTCAGGAGTCAGAGTTCATTTGGGTAGAATGATGTTGAGGTATTAAGGAAAGTGAATTAAGGTTGTTTTAACGAGTGATTTGTCTCAGTTTTTAATTATTGTGTTGGTAGATTTGCACTTGAGTAATCTTAAATCTAAATTTAGGAAGTTTTTGCTTGGGGGAAATTACATATCATTGCAATGGTCCATAGCACGTTACACAACACATACAAAAATGTGTACGTCCCAGTGAGACTAATATCTATTCAACCAATCATGATGCATAGGGTGACAGTTCAGGCATGTGAAAGGGCAGCAGTATCATCAATGAGTCTAAGAAAACTTAATCACATTAATGAATTTTAACTAAATCTGGTTAAGTACCACAAATTTCTACAAACATCTGCTTTAATTGAAAAAGAATTATTTTGGTTTTGCTAGAGCTTCTTTTGTATTCAAGCATAAATTAAGAATCAGAGGTAGCCGTGTTAGTCTGGAATTGCAGAAGTGACAAAGAGTCCTGTGGCACCTTAAAGACTAACTAAAGTATTAGAGCATAAGCTTTCTTGGGCTAGTACCCACTTCGTCGGATGCATGCAGTGGAAGTATCCAGGGGCAGGTATAAATAGGTAGGCAAGAACCAGGTGGGAGATAACAGGGTTAGTCCAATGAGGCTGAACCAGCTTATTATCTCTAATCGGGGAGGGTGAGATGTTCCTCTAGCAGCTGAACTGGAGGTGTGAATAGCGAGAGAAGAGAAGCTGCTTTTGTAGTTAGCTAGCCACTCCTAATCTTTGTTCAATCCTTGATTGATAGTATCAAATTTGCAAATGAATTGCAGCTCTGCAGTCTCTCTTTGTAGTCTGGACTTGAAGTTTTTTTGCTGCAAAATGCTGACCTTTAAATCTGCTATAGTGTGTCCAGCGAGGTTGAAGTGCTCTCCTACAGGTTTTTGTATATTGCCATTCCTGATATCTGATTTGTGTCCATTTATCCTTTTTCGTAGGGACTGTCCAGTTTGGCCAATGTACATAGCAGAGGGACATTGTTGGCACATAATGGCGTATATTACATTGGTAGATGTGCAGGTGAATGAACCAGTAATGGTGTGGCTGATCTGGTTTGGTCCTGTGATGGTGTTTCTGGTGTAGATGTGTGGGCAGAGTTGGCATCGAGGTTTGTTGCATGGATTGGTTCCTGAGTTAGAGTTATTATGGCGCAGTGTGCTGTTGCTGGTGAGAATATGCTTGAGGTTGGCAGGTTGTCTGTAGGCCAGGACTGGTCTGCCTCCCAAGGCCTGTGAAGGTGAGGGATTGTTGTCCAGGATGGGTTGTAGATCCCTGATGATGCGTTGGAGAGGCTTTAACTGAGAACTGTAGGTGATGGCCAGTGGTGTTCTGTTGTTTTCTTTCTTGGGCTTGTCTTGCAGCAGCAGGCTTCTGGGTATACATCTGGCTCTGTTGATCTGTGTCCTTATTTCCCTGTGCGGGTATTGTAGTTTTGAGAAAGCTTGGTGGAGATCTTGTAGGTGTTGGTCTCTGTCTGAGGGGTTGGAGCAAATACGATTGTACCTCAGTGCTTGGCTGTAGACAATGGATCGTGTGGTGTGCCCGGGATGGAAGCTGGTGGCATGAAGGTAGGCATAGCTGTCGGTAGGTTTTCGATATAGGGTGGTGTTGATGTGGCCGTCGTTAATTTGCACCGTGGTGTCCAGGAAGTGGACCTCCCGTGTAGACTGGTCCAGGCTGAGGTGTATGGTGGGGTGGAAGCTGTTGAAATCATGGTGGAATTCTTCCAGAGTTTTTTTCCCCATGGGTCCAGATGATGAAGATGTCATCAATGTAGCATAGATAGAGGAGAGGCGTGAGTGAATGAGAGCTGAGGAAGCGTTGTTCCAGGTCAGCCATAAAGATGTTGGCATACTGTGGGGCCATGCAGGTGCCCATAGCAGTGCCACTGGTCTGGAGGTACATATTGTCACCAAATTTGAAATAATTGTGTGTGAGGATAAAGTCACAGAGTTCAGCAACCACTTGTGCTGTGGCATCGTCAGGGATACTATTCCAATTCACTATTGGACAATTCACATCATCAGGGATACTATTCCAATTCACTCCAATTCAGCTGCTAGAGGAACATCTCACCCTCCCTGATTAGAGATAACAAGCTGGTTCAGCCTCATTGGACTAACCCTGTTATCTCCCACCTGGTTCTTGCCTACCTATTTATACCTGCCCCTGGATACTTCCACTGCATGCATCCGACGAAGTGGGTACTAGCCCACGAAAGCTTATGCTCTAAAACTTTAGTTAGTTTTTAAGGTGCCACAAGCATAAATTAGGATGCTGGATCAGATTCTTACCTTGTAATGACCATGCTTACCACATGCTGTTTCCCACATCAGTAAGGTATAATCTAATAATGTGACAATTTTCTCTTTGAAAGTTTTTCTCATTTTAATTTTAACACTAGAAACAGGACAGTGCACAAAGCAATGTCTTGTTTTCATCTTAAAATTCAGACCTTGCACTATCTATTTTGCCTAGGCAAAGAGGAATTATGCACCATCCTTTCCAGTCGTTTCCTGCATAGTTTTGTATTCCCCATACAATAATCAGAGTTTCACAAACATCCATGTAACCTGAGTTCAGTTTTCTGTGTTTCTCAATTTGGAAGATAGTACATAGATCTATAATTTACAAGACAAAGTATTAATCCAAAAATTATAAATTATAGATGACAAAACTGCCCTGTGGTCGTTTCACCCAGCAACACTGATTCACAGCCAGATTTGTAACATCATTACTCTTAAGAGGCTTTAAAGTGTTGGTATCATCATTTTACACCTCATCAGTTCTTGCAGATATTGATAGATTAAACATTTATACCCATGGAAGGTATTTTTAAAAAACTGTTTTTAAATAAATAATTTAGATTATATTCATATCCCAGCCCCTGATCGAATTTGCTTGTTAGAGGCTGGTGCTGGGTTGTTCATAGAGAGTGAGAGGTGTGAAAATTCTATTTGATCATCTAATGCATTTCCAGTATTCTGGAGTGGAATCCCGGCCGCATTGAAGTTAATGCAAAACTCCGATGACTTCATCTGATGTCGATCAAGAATCATCATTGTGAACAAGGAGTTGTGTTACTGCACTCTGATTGGCCTCTAAACATCCCATAATCACCTTAAATCAAGTGGCCACTCTTGCCTAGGGTTACCATATTTTGCCAATCAAAAAAGAGGATGGGGGGTCTGGCCTAGCCCCATCCCCTCCCTCCCACTTCCTCCCCCCTCAGAATCTCCAACTTCCACCACTTTTGCCCTGACTGCCTCCTCTTAGGACTCCTGTCCCTAACTGCACCCCAGAACCCGACCCCCTACCTAAGCCTCCCTGCTCCTTGCCCCGACTGCTCCCTCCTGAGACCCCCCCATCCTAACTGCCCCCCAGGACCCAACCCCCTACCTAAGCCTCCCTGCTCCTTGCCCCCTGACTGCCCCCCCAGAACTCCCAATCCATCTAACCCCCCACTCCCTGTCCCTTGACTGCCCCCTCCAAAAATTCTCTGCCCCTTCTCTAACTCCCGCCCCCTCCTTACCGCGCAGCTCAAAACAGCATGTGGGGCTCCGCTCTCAGCCCGACGCTGCCACACTCCGCAGCTCAACTGCATAGCCTGGTCCCGAGCGAGCAGCAGAGCCCAGCAGCTCTGAGAATGCAGGGGGAGGAGGGAGGGAGAAGGAGGGGGAAGGACGGGGAAGGGGGGCAACAGCTACCGGAAGCTGCGGGAGAGAGAGGGAGAGTCCAGAGGCTTTGACTGCTGGAGCCCAATGCCGCTCTGCACCGGAGGGAATCCCAGACATTTTTAGACTTTTACAAATTCCCCCCGGATGCTATTTTTATCTAAAAAAGCCGGACATGTCCTGGAGAATCCGGACAAATGGTAACCCTGCTCTTGCCATTGTTGTGGTAACCCTACACTTGCCATCGGCCACAGGAATGCAGAAGTGTCCTTTCAAAGCTCCATTTCAGACAGTTGGAGGCTTATCTGGTTCGAGAAAAAGCAAACATTTACTGTTTGTTTTGAGTGAGTGAGTGAGAGAGAGAGGCTGGAGGGCAGGAGGGTCTGAATTTACAAGACAGCGTGCTGACACACTCTCAGTACCCCAAAAACCCACTCTCTCCCCCTCACATACACACAACACACTCCTGTCACGCTCCACCCCCCCTGCCCACCCCATTTGAAAAGCATGTTGGAGCCTCTTGAACGCTGGGATAGCTGCCCATAATGCATGACTCCCAGTGCAGCTGCAAGTGCTGCAAATGTAGCCATGCCAGTGCACTTACAGCTTTCAGTGTGGACAGACTGTGGTGCTTTTCCTAGTGCATTCTCCAAAGGTTGGTTTAACCCAAAGCGCTCTACATCTGCAAGTGTAGCCAAGCCCTAAGTCTCTTTGGTAGCTTGGTCTGAGAAGGGGAGAGTCAGGTCACTGATCCGTCCAGCAGAGGGCACAGAAAGCCTGATAGCTTAAGGCAGTGGTCTTTAAAGTGGGGAGAGTGCACCCCACCGGGGTGCATGAGACAACTCCCAGGGGTATACGAGACGCTGGTGCCGCCGCCAGTCCCACTCGGGAGACTGCCGAATAAACCTGAGTCTATTTTTGTCCCACTAAAATGCCGCCGCAGAAAGCGGAAACTTTCAATTCAGCAGCATTTTGGCGGACATACCCCGGGGGGCCGTAAGTGGATGCCAGACTGCGGAGAGGGGCCGCGGCCGGAAATCTTTGAAGAATGCTGGCTTAAGGAAGCATTTCAGAAAATTTTCTTGGGCTCTGGATCACCTGCCAGCCAGGACTAGATCAATGTGATCTGTGCTCAATCTGATGCTGCCTGTGTGGGTCCTGGAAGGCCTCTGAGTTCTGAGGCATCCTAGGAGATTTCCTTAGAGCTCTGAAGGTCAGTCTTGGTCTGAATGTAGTCCCATCTAGTGCGTATTGCAGAAGCCAGCACACTACACAAAAGAACTGGCAGTGGAAATTACATTCAAGATCTTGAGGGCAAACACCCTGTTCTTAGAAAACAAATAGGATCTCAGCTTTCAGGACCTTATCCAAAATGCAGTGAACATGGGACTCAGTTTATCTACCTTGAAACAGGGAAGGTCTGAGCTGACCTACCTAAAATTTGAATTTGAAACTGTAAAGGATTCTAAAACTTCAAACATAATCCTTAGACTCACTGAACAATTTCTTTTAAAGAAAGCTGAGAAGACAAAAGAAAAAGAAGCAGTTTGAATGCCATTGTATTTGTTGTGAAAATAAAATGTAATTTAGATGTAACAGAATCTCAATCCTCATCTCCTCTTCCAGGAGGTTTAGATGTCTCCTCTCTAATACATTCTATTTGCCATCACTGAATATATTGTATAAAATGATTCAATCTGAAGACTGTTGAAATTTATAGCATGCTTTTTGAAATAGTGTAATGTTTTTCAGGAATGTTCCTGATTTCCAGTGCATGCTATTATTCTTCTCTTTACCATCAATAATGCTATCTGCAGATATCTATCTTTCTATAAATTAAATATGACATCCTCCCTAATTTACAGTAGAGAGTGATTTTAGGAAGTGATGTTAATGTGAATTATACTGGAGATGTTTAAAAACATGTATCTAATAATTTACAAGTTTAGAACATTCCTAGATATGGCTTGAGTGGGGTAGTATGAATGTTACAGAGATGGTTGTGGGAAGTCTTCATTTTGTATTACTCTATTTCTTTAATGTTAAATATATTAATATTAGCTGTTTGGAATTCATGGAAGATTTAATCTGCATATAGGCTTTATTCCAAGTTTCATCAGTCCAATTCTTTAACCTATTTCTAAATTTTCTTTAATTTTTGTTAAGATTGTTTCTATCAACATGTTAAGTTCTCAGTCCCCTCCAGGTCAGTCTTCACTGTGGGGCATTTCTTGTCTCCATGACAACTAAAGGCAGATTACACCTTCCATGTGAGTCTGGGTTTAGGATCAATCCTCATGGAAGACCTTTCCAGAATTCTCTGCCATCTAAACAGCACACACGGTAAACTCCAAATATCCCTTTGGAGTAGAGCTTTCATAGCATTTTAAAAGATTTGTAAGTAAATGTCTCTCAGTCTCTTCACTGATTTAAATGTTTTTCTCCTCAGACTGATTAAAAATATCTATTGGCTTTCTGAGGCAGGTTTGAATGACAACACCTCTCCTTTCCTCTCCCTCCCTTAGACATGGCAGATGTGCACAACTGACCACAGCCAGCCTGTGGGCAAAGGCCATGCTGAGACAGTTGAGCAGGCTGCAGCAAAACCTGGCTCCTGCTGGTGCATAAGCAAGATATGTGGCTAAGACAGTTGAATCAGCTGCCATCAAAGTTCCCTCACTGACACCAGGCCAGAATCAGTCGTATGGAACCATGGATACATTTTTAAAGCCACCCTACCCTCACCCCTGCCTATCTCTCCATAGGCAAAGTCCACTCAAAGAAACCAAGAGAAAGACCATAGACTATCCTGCTCCTAGACAGCCTGTAGGCAAGAAGGCCACAAAGCATCCCCACTTCTCACAATCTGTTTTACCTGGAAGATCTCAGCCACCAATGAAAAGTGCCAGCTCATGCAGCCTTTCTGATACCAATGAGTCATTTGTGTTCAATGGCTCTGGCACATGCTACACCAGAAGTCAGTCTGGACACAGCAGAAGGGAGTTTGCTGTAAAGTGATTGGAACAGGAGTATTTGTGGCACCTTAGGGAATGACAAATTTATTTCAGCATAAGCTTTTGTAGGCTATAGCCCACTTCATCGGATGCATAGAATGGAACACACAGTAGTAAGAGATATATATATACACACAGAAAACATGAAAAGGTGGAAGTTGCCATTCCAATTCTAAGAGGCTATTTCATTTAGCTGAGCACTTGTTCTATCACCAATATGCACACAGAAATGGCAATTTCTCAAAAATAGAGACATTGCACAAACAAACCAAACTGGCATAGTTCTAGACAATTTCACCAAAAGGTCTATGTGCCAAACCATATCATATACCATGGTCAGGTCAAGAAAAACTGAACCAGTCTTTAGCTTATGTTGGAATCCATTTTTGATGAAAGTTGTAAGTGCCAGTACTTGATCACATGTACTACAACCATGACAAAAACCAACTTGCTCTGGTGCCAGCAAGCCTTCCGCAGAAGGTGAAATTCTTTGCAAAATCAGATGTTCAGGCACCTTAAAGCAGACACTTAGAAGTGAAACTGGTCTGTCGCTCGAAGGCAAATGTGGATATTTCCCCAGGTTTCAGCAAGGTAATGACCTTTGCTTGGTGATAGATTCTAGACAGTCTGGATTCCAGCAGAACTCTTGAAAAACTGAACAAACTATTCCTGAACAGGAAGACCCAGATGTTTAATAAATTCAGGTGCAATTCTATCATATCCAGGAGCTGTACACATTTTTAAGTCATTCAGCACTTTATCCAATTCCACACTAATGAATGGCTCCATCTTACTATCGGTTAGATTACTGCTTAGGAAACGCCGCCATTCATCATGTACTTGTTGTTTGACAACTTCGTCAACAAGAGCTTTGGAAACCTTCAACAGATGACTAGCAATCTGATTTGGAGTAACTGCCAGTATGCTTTGTGCACATGGATGTTGAACTGCGCCTAGTCGATGAACTAAACTCCAGCTCTTCCAGCTTGACCACAAAAAGTCAAGCCCACTGTCGCTTCCTCACATCTAGCCTGGTGAGTTGCATCCAATTAATCTATAAGATGGTCTGCAATCTCTGGATCACTTGACTGCTCATACTGCCTCAGCAAGAAAGCACAATCCTCATTCAAACATGGAATGCACACTGGTCAAAAGCCATGTGAAACTGTTGCACTTGCAGCTTTAATAATGGCACAACTAAAACAACGGTTTGCATCTTCCACAGAGATGATAGGATGGTTTCAATGTTCCATTCTAAGTACTCTGCAAAGGAGCCCCAGTTTGCATTCCAGAAGTTTCATCTAGGCTTTGGTACACTCCTTATATTTGGAAGTCGCATTCCCATCTAATATTGGCTATGTGGAAAATCATTGAGTACAGTACACACCACTGGCTATTGCTGATTGGTCCATGACACTAAGCAGTTTAGTACCTTCCATTCAGCATGTTAGAATAGTGACTACTAGGTCACATCATTTGCCAGTGTGAGATAATTATCTGTTGCCCACTCCAACAGTTGTTCACCATTTAGGTCTGCAGTTGCATAACCCCACTCACTATGATGACTATTAAAGTCACCAACATATACTGCCAGACATTTAAGCCTTGGGAGAACTGTGGACCCCATATTTCACCCAGTGGCTTATATATATTTGCCATTTGAAATCCACCAACTTCAATCCTGTCACAAAAGGGTGAAGATTCAACATGGACAACATCCAACATATCACTACAGTTGTATGTGGCTTGGTCATATTTTGCATGAAGATTGTGACTTAATAGATCAAAAACAATTATCTTAAATCAATGTGCTTCACTCAGCATGATGTGAGTTTCTTGTAGACAAATAACGTCAGCTAGAGCTTCCTTTGCCAGAACAGCAATAAGTTCCCACATGGTGACAGACAACCCTCCAACATTCAGCTGGAGGATCTTAAGTGCCCGACCTATGTCTAGAAAATCAGCCAGTCCTGAGATTATTGGCTGCAGTCTCCTATTGTGGAGGTCTGTGCTCAGTTGGGAGGCCATTGTGAGCATGTACTCAGAAACATATAAAAAACCTGCAAAAAAATCTACTTTAAATGAAATTTCCCTAGCAGTTTTTTTTTCAGGACTAGTGCTTCATTGGATTAATTTGCTGTTTATTTTAAACCTCCAACTCCCAGGGGCAACAGTGAATCCACTTGAAGAAATTGGAATTGCAGGCAAATACAATATCCTTCCAAGTATTTTGTTGGTAAGCAATTTAGGGAGCACAGAGACAAAGAAGTCACTGAGACTTTGGTCAAAAGAATAAGCCCCTCCCTCCTTTCAGTGAAAGGAATCATCTGACTACCTTATCCCAGCAGGTGTTCCCTTTGAGGAACCTGCTCCCCCAAGTTCCAGCACCTTGATTACATGTTAGGAGAAGGCCACTGCTGTGTTTCCTGAGAGTTAGAAGATGAAGGCTGGGACTCTCCAGAAAACCAAACAACCTCAAAAAGTTGTCTTGTATTTTGAGTTTCCTCAAGTCTGGGCAAATCCCCACCCCAGCCTTGCAAGGGATGCGTCAAAATGGGCCCTCATCTGAGACTGAACCACCTCAGAAAATAGGTGTTTGAGATAATCAGAGAAGGTTGTTCAATAAAATTCATTGTTCCTGAGACAACTTTATCCATTCCCCAAAGTAAATTAAGATAAACCAATACTGTCAAAAAGACCCTTCAAAGCATCAGAAGACACATTTAGAATCAAGGGAATGGAATCTTCATCAATTAGCTCAGAGGTGGCCAACTAAGCCTGAAAAGGAGCCATCATTTTCCAATGTACACTGCCAAAGAGCCACAGTAATACGTCAGCAGCCCCCCATTAGCTCCCTCACCCCACTCCCAGCACCTCCCACCCACCGGCAGCTCTGCTGAGGAGCACTTCCCCATTGGCTGTTTCATAGTGTGCAAGAAGCTGTGGAAGGGAGGGGGGAGGAGTGAGGACACGGCTGGGTCAGGGGAGGGGGTGGAATGGGGACAGGCCTATCTGGAAGAGCCAGGGGTTGCGCAGTGAGCACCTCCTGGCACATTGGAAAGTTGGTGCCTGTAGCTCTAGCTCTGGAGTTGATGCCTATACAAGGAGCCCCAGAAAACTCTGAGACAAATCCTTAACTGATGTAGTTGGGTCTGCACATTCTTAGACTTGATACTATTAAAAAAAGCAGTGACTACTCAAGTTGGAAAGTGTTCCCACTGATTTCAGTCGGCTCCACCTCTTTAACTGCAAACCCCTCAGAGCAGGAAACATTCTTGTAATTCTAGATGTGACTAGTGTCAGTTTGTGGGTCACGTCTTCCTTTCTGTCCCATACTACACCAAACTGTTGGTGCTGAACAATAAACCTGGGACTGCTCACTTGGCTAATATGACTTTTGACCTGTTTAAATCCAGCACATGCTTAAATATTCACAAGAATGGGGCCTAAGAGCCCAATCCTATGAGCTGCTAAATGCTTTCATTGGTGTTAATGGGAATTAGGCTATTCAGCAGCTCACAGGTGATTCCCAGCATCTTACAGAATAAAACTCTAATTATGCACTGGGAGATGAAAAACAAATGGCAAAGTTTAAATGTATATCAAATCATAATCCAGTTATTCAACACTATTACACACATTAACATTATTTATAGGGTGATTATTTCAAAGTCTCATTTTGTGGGCTGAAGCCATAACAGTAATTGCATTTTAACTTGAGAAAGACAGATCAATCAATCTCTGAATCTCTAGATTCAACAAGAATATTTGTAAATGGCATTTCATTCATATCAGTGCCCATCATCCTTTCAGTTTTTTGATGTGTGAGTTATGTAATCCCAAAGTTAATGTTTTCAGCCTGGGTTACTCTGTTGTGGTAATCTGCTATCTACAACCTCAGCAAAATGCTACATAAACTATATACCTTTCTGGAAAAGGTAAGGCAGCACATTTCCTTTGTTCTTCATTAGAGCCAGAAGACTAAATACGTGGCTTCACTTTCTCCCTCACAGGCAACCTCACAGACCAAAGGAGATCATAATGCAGCAGCAGGGACTTCAAGCTGTTGGGCAGAATTGCCAGCCACCACAGGACAACTGACTGCTATGCATCTAGTCATCCTGTTCTCATTATATACCTTTGAATTGATGTCTCAAAGGCCTGGTGGTGTATCATTAGATTCATTTATCATGTAACAATGGTGAAAATTCATAGAGTCATTTTCATCTAAAACTGAATAAACAGCTTTATTTGAAACAGAAAACTTTGATCCCTACATTTACTGTGTCTCCCCTCTTCACTGGAGAGTTTTTGCCTACAACCTTCCCAGTCTCATTCCTCCTTGGTTTACTGCTATGCTTTTAAAGAAGCAGTGCGCATATTCTCTCACCTGTGCTATGCCATTATGTGAGCATGCAACTGCCTCATAATTATCTTTTCAAAGTTGCTGCACAAATCAATGATGTAACCAATAAAACACCAAATAGCCTCCCTTCTGTTTTTTATCTTCTTTGCCAGAATGGAAATAGATTCCATGCAGTGAAGAGCCACTGGAGTCTAGAGAGGCATCCAGGAGTAGGTGCCTGCCCTGATGGAGTTTAGTGAGCATCTCAAGACCAGCACCTACCTTAGCTTCACATCATCCACAGATCTTAGGTAAGTGGGGAATCAAGCAGTCCTGAATTGGAAGTGGAAGCTAGGCAGTTGGGAGCCAGGGAGAGGCTACTGAGGTCTGCAGCAATGAGGGAGGCTTGCACAAGAAGGAATAAGTTTATATCTGCAAAACTGCAAGAGGCCAGTTCTGCTCCCCGTTCTGGCCCCTATACACTATTGTGGCAATGTAGAGAGGTCATGCAGAAACTGCAAGGGGCCAGAGAAGAATTCCCCTCGCCCAGAATCAGCAGACAGCTGACAAGCACTATACTGTCTACCCTCAATAGCCGTAGTGTAGGTCGCAGAGGGGGTATACCCATAGTGCTGAGTGCTACAGGAAATCTGGGTTGCTGAACAGCCCATAAGCAGTCCAGGTAAGGCAGCTGTAAATTAGAACAGCTACAGTCCAAAACCAGAGGGTACAAACATGACGTAAAGACACCTTTGTGCCGCTCCGCACATCAGGCTGTGCCTTCTGTGCTGCACCTCTGAAGAGGCAGAACACAGAATATACCCATAATGTTTAAAGAGCAGAACTTACCCTGTAGAGTTCAGAGTTCATCTGTCTTACATATGCATCAGTCAGAGGTCTTGGCGGTGTGGGTGTCCAGGCAACCCTGAATTAGGGGAGTGAAAGCTAGCAAGTAGAGGCCAGGAGCCAGAGGAGAATGCACTATAGGAACAAGGTGAACGTTTACCTAGTGTTTAAAGTTTTGTATTAGTAAAATTTTAAGGCTTTTTGTCAACATAGAACAGGGCAAATCATGTTCAGCATCATGTCAGCTAATAAAGGTGTAATTCCTTAGGAATCTCTAGGCCAAGTGCCTACTATATTTTGAAGGCTTAATCATGATTAGCTGACACTATTTGCCCCAGTCTACACTCACTGAATGCTCAGCATCACGTCAGCTAACTTGACTCCTCTGTCTCCTTTGAACATGGTAAAATTATGTAATGTACACAAATTCTTGCTTGCTGATCTTTATAAATGACTTATGTGCCACTAAGATAAAGCAGATGCTTTACCTGCAGAGCTCATTTAGTTCTGCCAATACAGACTTCATTGAGTTTAGGGCCAGAAAGGACAATTAGATCATCTAGTCTGACTTCCTGTACAGCAAAGGCCATTACATTTCACCCACTTACCCCTATATCAAGCCCAATAACTTGCACTTGTCTAAAGCATAACTTGTTTAGCTAAAGCATATCTTCCAGAAAGACATCCAGTTTTGATTTAAAGTGGAGAATACAGTAGACTCTTGATTATCCAGAATTGGGTTAACCAGGTTGTGGATTAACCAGGATGTCAAAAAAAATATGCGTAATTTGCAGGGCCGGCTCTGGCTTTGTTGCCGCCCCAAGCACACACACAAAAAAACCCCACCAGGGCGCAGGGCAGCCAGTGAACCAACATCCTCACCACCCCGGTGCAGGGTGGCTGGTGAACCAACCCTTCCCCTCCCCCACCATATCTCCTATGGATGGTGATTATCCAGGATTTTATTAACTAAGATTATTTTTTTCCCTATCATCCTGGATAATCGAGAGTCTACTATATGCTATTTCTCTTGGTAGCTTGTTCCACTGGTTAATCACCCTCACCATTAAAAATTTGTGCCTATTTGCTAATCTATTTTCTAATCTACTTCAGTTTACAGCCATTGGTTCTTTCACATTATGCCTTTCTCCACTACATTAAAGAGCCCTTTGGTGCCCAGTATTTCTCTCCATAATGGCACTTACTTATAGACTATAATCAAGTAACCTCTTTCTCCCTCCCTCTCTTTTTTTACTGAGATAAACAGATTGAGCTCTTTAAGTTTCTCAAGTTAAGACATTTTATCCAAACCCTATATTATTTTGTGGCTCTTTTCTGCACCTTCTCCAAATTTTTCAACATCTGTTTTAAAGTGTGGGAAATTAGCCCTTTTGAAGCACCAAGTGTATATACTATTGGTTGGGAGTGCCATTTTTGCTCATATTGAATATAATGAGGTCATGATCACTGGTCTTTAAGCAACCACTAACTTCTAGTGCAGCAATCAATTTATCTTTATTCATCATAATGCAATCCAAAAGAGAGTTGCCTTTTCTTGGGTACAATATTTTTTGTTAGAAAATTATCGTCTGTAATCTGTAATTTTTATAAACTTCAGTGATGTTGTAGTACCAGCTTCATGAGACCACCAGCGTCTCTCCCGTATTGAAGGCCTCCATGTTTTTTCCTTCCACGTATTACTGACAGGTAAACCATCCTGTCCTATGGTTTGATTCAGTGGTCTGTAAGTACCCTCTCCTTGGCTTTGTTAGTTAGTACACTGATCCATATACATTCAAGATCCTGCACTTCTGAGCTATCAATAACTCTGAAACTGTATATTTCCAGAACAGGATATGGGCGGTGATTTTAACATTCCAATCATGTGAATTATCCCACCAGGTTTCAGTAATGCTACTTATTCAAATGTATTCATAATAAGATTTTCCAGTTCCTCTTGCTTCTTACCCAGACTCCTAGCATCATTTTTTTTTCACAATCTGTCACGTTAGTTCAATTTGTTTTCAATATGTTGAGTTTGAACCACATTTGCTTTCTTAGCATCCTCCCCATACATTGTTTAATGCCTCCTGGCTGCTCCAGCTAGTCTCCAATGAAAAAGATTAGCTCTCCTACCCTTGTGCACATTGTCCGCTTGTATAGCCCGCTCTCATATTGGAATGTGGCTCAGTGCTGCACTGTCATCCCTGGTGGACATGCCTCTCTCCTAACTCCCATATACCTGGCCCCCGACTCCGCTCATTGAAGCACCTAAAACTGTACATTTGTAAAATACCCAGAGGCCCCCGCTACATAATTTAGGAATAATGTGCTGCAAAAGATACAAAGCCTTATCTGTCATCATGTTTGTGCTTTCTCTGAAACAGTGATTCTCTATCTTGATTGTTTCTGTCTTACCTGGGTATTCTTCTCCCCTAAGTTGTAAGCCATCCAACATCTTCCACAAGAGCATTAGAAGGCCCCTTCTCTTGCAAAAGGTCTCCAGCTTTGCCATTCTACTGCTGATTCTGGAGTTGTATGGTTCTTCACTCCATTAGCTGGATTATGAATGATGAGAGTGCAAACATCCAAGCCATACTACAAAACCTGACTTCCCTAGCATTATTAGCCTCGTTGTCCAATGAAGAAATAGAAGGAGATAATTTGTTGAATCATATGTGATCATCCTGAACTGCTCCAAGATTTTTCGCATCGGTTTCACATCTTTGAGGAGTTAATCTGACAGTAAAAACAAAAATTGGAGAACATAAAAAGATACATATTGCACTGCCAAACAGTAGAAAACCCTTTTAGTTATTATTAACTAATTTTATTTTTCTCCCTTTAAATTTAGTATCTGAATCATTGTGACTAAAGGAATTACACTGTTAAATATCTCAGGGAAGGCATTTTGCAAATCCATCTAGCAATAAGCTAAAACTTTTTTCCAGCTGGGTTTACATAATCACATTGTGTAATTTTGTCTTTGACAATAAGTCGTGCATTTTTTATGAAGGACTTTTATCCAAAATGCTAGAAATATTAAAGGAAATAAATCATCTTAATTATTGCAATTAATAGAGGCAAGATTTATTCTTAAATCATGGATGTTCCTTTCTAATTAAATTCAAATGTGTTTAATACCTCTCAAAAGTGTTAAGATAATAAGTGGTCCTTTTTTGGACCTTAACATCCTTGATCCCTGTCAATAATTATATTAGGTGACTAATAAAACATGATGCCCAGCATTTTTTTAATCTTTATCTTCCTTTTCTGTCTCATTAGCAAAAATGAATAGGTTTGCTCATGGATAGTGCCTAATCTTGAGCATTCAATGTTGCTCAAGGACACTCCAAATAAATGCTGTTGCTCCTGTTCTCCTTGGAATATTCATATATAAACTACACTTTTAATATATTTGTTAATTGCCCAAAGGTTTCGCTTTACCCCAACCTCTAATATGTATGCTTATTCATTGATTATAAGGCCAGAAGGGACTATTGTGATCATCTAGTCCATGATAACCTTATTTTGTGATCCCACCAAATTTCACAAGCTGAACAATGCCTGACTGGATCAGTATTTGAATGGGAAACTACACAGAATAGCTTCAGTTATGCCAAGTAGTTTATCTGGAAAATGCAAACATTATAAAAAAGAGAGTATTTCTATTGTAACAGGGGACAATGATTATAGTCAGATTTTTAAACACTGGCCTCAATTTCTGCAGGTGCAATTTGGCACATGATGGTTGTTCTGTCTTACCCAGAAGGCATGTCACTGCTTATCGAAGGTTGACCCTTCCTTGAGGTCTTAACTTCTTTACTGAGGTACAGTGCATTGTGCTAGGAAAAGGCACAGCCTGAAAACCTACCAAAGATGGTAAAGACCTGACCTGAAGAAGAGCTCTCTGGAGCTCAGAAGCTTCTCTCTTTCACCAACAGAAGTTGGTCCTATAAAAGATACTACCTCACCCACCTTGTCTCTCATATCCAGGGACCAACAGAGGTACAACACTGCAAAGAAAGATGGGAAAAGGAATTTCTGGCTCTTGAGACTATTTGGATAACCTAAAACTGGACACCACCATTATGATCAGAGGGCAGAGTTTGTAGATGGAGGATAAGGTTGTGACTTCACCCACTTTTTTAAAATGCTTCCATCTTCCCATATGTATGTTACTGTTCTAATACATATTCTACTTAATTTTAGGTCCTTAAAACCATACGTCATATTAGGAATTATTCTTAATATAGGTACATTTAAGCCATATTAATATTAAAGAACTCCATTCATATCAGCCACAGTGAATCTTCTCTGTTCCTACATGAAAAAAAAAATAGAGTAATCCTTTGTTTGTGTTCTCATTAGGCCTCCCCCCACAATATGTTTACTAATAATCATACAGTGGCTTCTTTTTTCATTACTGGTACCTTGAAGGATATAGTGACAGACAGATGGTCTCTTGTTTCTAGATCATACCATTCTGTGAGTAATCATCCATTTAAACTGAAAGCCTTAATACAAAAGGTTTTTTAAAGCTGACGAGGTTTGTTGACACAGTCATATCCTTCTACTTCTTGTGTATTAATACAACATATTTTGTATTATGGCCAATTATATAAGGTCAGTCTTCTCAACATTCTTGGTAAATTTGCCAATGGCAAGGATAGGCTTCTTACTATCTTATCGAAATCTAAAACCAGATCCAAGATACATTCTAAGTCATTGTGAAACATTTTGGAATACCTTGAGCACAAAAAATCTGTATAAAATATAAGCAATAACATCAAATAAATTAAATAAATTCAAACAAAATCTAGTCTATAGTATATCTTCTCCATTAGCACAGTTGGAAGAACTTCTTTAATCCAACTGATTAACAATACAGACAGTTACTTATTTGAATTACAGAACAAAACTTAGTGCCTGCAATAGTAGGAATGCTGCTGATGTCAATTTAACAAATATCCTGTGCTAATATTTTGTATATACAGTATTTGTATTTGACATTGGTGTCAGGGCTAAACCAACATATATTTCTATTGCTGTGTGTTTGTAGTAATAAGTAATGAAGAGTCCAAAAGTGAATTAAAAAGGTAATAACTATTAAGAGAAAGATTAATTATGCTAAGTATCAGAGGGGTAGCCATGTTAGTCTGGATCTGCAAAAGCAAAAGAGTCCTGTGGCACCTTATAGACTAACAGACATATTGGAGCATAAGCTTTCGTGGGTGAATACCACTTCGTCAGATGCATGCAGTGGAAATTTCCAGAGGCACGTATAAATATGCAGGCAAGAATCAGGCTAGAGATAAAAAGGTTAGTTCAGTCAGGGAGGATGAGACCCTCTTTTAGCAGGTGATCTGGAGGTGTGAACACCAAGAGAGGAGAAACTGCTTTTGTAGTTGGCTAGCCATTCACAGTCTTTGTTTAATCCTGAGCTGATGGTGTCAAATTTGCAAATGAACTGAAGCTCAGCAGTTTCTCTTTGAAGTCTGGTCCTGAAGTTTTTTTGCTGCAGGTTGGCTACCTTTAAATCTGCTATTGTGTGTCCAGGGAGATTGAAATGTTCTTCTACAGTAGAGGTAGCAATATGTTCTCTTTAACAGCTTACAAAGAGAACCCAAACACTCTGCATCAATGTCTCTTTAAGGGTGCCTTCTGGAAAAGTACTTAAACAACAGTTTACAGGCTCTTACCTCAGAACAGGCTACATTTAGAAGCTCCTAAACAAAAACCTCTTTGAGTTCCAGCAGCAGCTCCTTCTTGTGTAAGGACTCAGGGTTGGTCAGAATCTCTTGGATACATCTACAGAGCAAGCAGATACCAGCCACAATGAGTCTCCAAGCCCAGGTCTACAGACTCAGACTCCTGGTGCTCACCATTCAGCTCTAAAACCAGTTGTGCAGATGTTGAGGCTTGGGCTGGAGCTCAGGCTCTGAAGCCCATCCCCTCCCTGGGCTTCAGAATCTAGGCCCAAATGTCAAACATGGCTATTTTTTGAGATCTAGCGAGACCTTGGAAGACTGAGTCTATAACCTGGCCTCTGAGACTTGCTGCTGTAGTTTTCTGCTTGCCGTTTAGATCCAACCTCACAGGTCTTCCTGTCTGGAGACCTTTGTAATCTCTGTCTTCTGTTTGTTCAGAATATCTGTCAAGCCTCCCTACCTACAGAGCCCTATATCCTTGCTGTCTACCTTAGGAGCTATTTAAACATTCACCTATCTCACAACTATGAAGGAGGCCTCAGAATTCTCCTTCAAGATACTCACCTAGTTTACTGAATAATTAAATCAGGATGTATCCTGAAAACTATCTGGAAAAAATTAGATTATTTTTATTACAATGTAATTTGGATGTTGTAATTTAATCCTATGGAAAACACCATGCAATTAAGCCGGGGTGGACAAACTTTCTGGCTCGAAGGCCACATTGGGGTTGCAAAATTTGGGGTTGCTCCCCAAACAGCGTGGCCCAGCCTCCTATCTGAGCCCCACCCACTTCCTGCCCCTGACTACCCCCCTCAGAACCTGCAACCCATCAATTCCACCCTGCTCCTTGTCTGCTGACCACCCCCTCCCGAGACCACCAACCCTAACTTCCCCCCAGGACCTGACCCCCTAAACAATTCACCCCACTCCCTGTCCCGACTGCCCCCCCAACCCCATCCAGCCCCCCACCCCGTAGCCCTGGCCACCGGCCTCAGCCCCCTTACCATGCTGCTCAGGGCAGCGTGTCTGGAGGCCACAGGGCTCACCAGAGCTTGCAGTCCCGCTCCCTTACCATGCTGCTCAAAGCGGCAGGAGCTGCAGCACTGCCCAGGAGCAGTCCAGAGCACTGGTGCCAGTAGCGCGGCACGCTGAGGCTCCGTGAGAGGGAGGAAGGTGGGAGGAGCAAGGGAAGCCTCCCTAGCGGGAGCTCAGACAAATCAGACAGGATGGTCCCATGGTATAACAATCTCTTTCAAGATAGTTTCAGAAAACTTGAGCGTTAATTCATTCTACCATTTTTGTAACAGAAGCACTGATTTGGTACTTGAATACACACCACTTGCCTAGATAGATTTAAACTGCGTAAACTCAAAAACAGCAAAACATATATTTTCCCAGTGTCTGGTGTATGCAATTTAAAATAGAATAGTGTAACATTCTGGAAGATGCACTCTCCTTTCGATCTGTGTGCACACAATCCTGATGAAAGTTGTGTTCGTGCATCAGGAGCAAATATAATCCAAAACATTTTTTTCATATCAATGTATTATTGCTCTTTTTCTTCATATTTAGGCTCAATTCTGCTACCATTGAATTCTATGGCAAAACTTTAATTGACTTCAGTGGGATCAAGATTGGGGCTTTATTAAGAAGATAGAGCTGAAGTTTAATTATTATTAAGCTGTCCCCACAGCCTACTATGGTATAGCTTGATATATATGTGTATACGACATAGCACAGTAGGCTATGAGGACTCTTTGATCTTTGTCCAGCTGACATAGAATATCAGGGTTGGAAGAGACCTCAGAAGATCATCTGGTCCAACCCCCTCCTCAAAGCAGGACTAATCCCCAATTAAATCAGCCAACAGATTTTTGCCCCATGTTCCTAAATGGCCCCCTCCAGGATTGAACTCACAATGCTGCATTTAGCAGGCAAATGCAAAAATCAATGAGCTATCCCTCTTTCCTCTAAAAAAAAGCAGTGCTTATTTTGTTTATTATTGTAACTATTTATTATTTATTCAGTTCTTAGCATTGTCATGATGCCTGAGGATCCCAGTAATGGAGTTGAGCCCCATATTGCCAGGCATTATATAAACACATAATAAAAAAATGGACTCAAAACAAAAAAAAAATTATATCTATATATAAGAAAGAGTTTTTGGAGCTATTTAGGCATCTTCTTCAAAAAGAAACCACTTCTCTCAGCCTAGGTGAGACATTTTGACTGGTGGTTGAATGAATCATGAGAATTGGTTATCTAAAGTAAGTCATTACAACTGAAAAATTATGTTTATATGTATATCTGGGATATAGACTAACTGAGGCATCATCTTTATATTTTTGTCACCACATAAAGATACTTTTGATGGAAAATATACATATGTATTGGAGAGTTATACCTAGTCTACCATACTAATACAAGTATAGAGCCAAATGCTGAAGTTTTACTCCATTGTTACTGAGTCCTTACTCTGGCAAAACTGGAGTTTTGACTAAGTAAAAATGTAGTAAAACTTCAGGATTTGGGGCTATATTTTTTATTAAAATGAAGTAATAGAGGGCATAAGGGTGCCAGGATTTAACTAGGTTAGTGACAAAACACCAGTGTACATTTTCACTGTAATTAAGATGATGATGTATTACAATTTTTTATCCCCCGATTATTTTTAAGGTGCTATGTACTGATATTGAAATGGATACTGATTCACCCAGGTTGCCGAAGAATAAAATCCTGTAATGTGTTTGAGTTCTACTTTCAGAATATTAATATATTATCAATCTCAGGGTCCGACATCGGAAATAAGAGCAAGATTATTCTCATCCCATAATTGTTCACAGACATTACTTAATATAAGAAGAACAATCATGGCCCTCATTAATATATTAACCTATGGTCAGTCTAGCATCTAAGCAGGCATTGCAATGTGCTGTATGAGGCATTTAGGTTTAGAAGTGACCTTGAATCTCTCATTTTCCTCATTACTGTTGGTTGGGATCGTTCCATGGCTACATTCCCAGTCTGCATCAGAAGGATGCTGGTCACATCAATCTTAAACACTGGTCCATAGAATAATGTTTGATGTTGGCTTTGAAGAAATCTAATCATTCTTCTTAATCGCTTCTATTTTTTCCTGAAGTCTGGAAGCTAGTAGGCTGAATCCTAGTTTTATATTCTTTTGAAATTTAGCCAACGTCTTTTTGTCCAGCATCAGATATCTAGAATCCCACACAAATATAGGGTGTCATACTCATGCCATCCAATCAGATATGTTGTATCAAAATTCACTTTTAGCATGAACTAGGATAATTTCAATTTGCACTCAAGCCAATACTTCTTAAGAAAAATTAGAAGCAAGTTTATTTACATATTTAAATATGCAAATCAAAACTGACAAATATTGTTGTTATTTGTCTCTTCAAGAGTGACTTTCTCCCTGAAATTCTTGCTGAAGGGAGGGAGAAATTGAGCTCAGGTATGCAACATGCAGGGTTGGAGTATTCAGGGAAATTCTGCATTTTGAGTGAAGCAGTTATACTTTCTCCTTCTCCGAACTGACATAATAGACATGAACTTGTACTAAACTCTTAGAGTCTAGCACAACTTCACGACTATCAGCTCTGAAGAAGTTCCAATCAGGTTCAGTATTTGAACCTTCCAGCTCAGACCTGTCTCTAATAATAATAATTCTTGCACAGCACTTTTCATCTTCACGGTGCTTTGCAAAGATTATCTAATCAATCCTTGCAATATTGCTATGAGGTAGGTAAATGCTATTATAACTATTTTACACAGGAGGAAATTGAACCAAGGAGGTTAAGTGACTTGCACAAAGCAAGCCAGTAATAGAGTCAGAATTAGAATTCAAGTGTTCCTGATCTTGTGCTCAGGCTACTAGACCAAGCTTCTATCAATATTGCAGTGGAAATGGGAGGAAACCATGATGAATTAACACAGCAGCTTTAACTAACACTGAACCAAATTCTGGGGTTTGTTCTGTTTGTGTGGATGCCTAAGAAAGGAAATGAGATCTGTACCTACATAGTTCACCTTTGGACAGATAATCTTCATCACATGTGGCCACCTTTTACTATACAAACAAATGTGTGTAAAGCATACAGAAATAAATGTCCATACATATGCAGACCTCTCAAGTATGCAGGAATATTACACCTGACTGATGAATGTTATTCCACCTGAAAGCTGGAATAACTTACATGTAGAACTCAGCATTAATTACAGGCATGGGAATGTTAAACTACCTCTTTGATCTTTATATGGCTGACATGTAAAGGAGCACTCCTAATTTTATTTATTATTATAATTATTAATTATTTATTCAGTTCTTAGACCCAATTTTAAATTATTTATTTTCTTTATGTCTTTTTTCCATTTCTTTTCTCCAGGGAAAGATTCCTGTTGACTTCAGTGCGCTTTGGATCAGGCCCATGTACTGCACTGTTTAATAAAGATTCTGGAGTCAAGTTGATTGGAGAAAGGGCATAGCATTTTTATTAATGGCATGAACACTCCACTCAGTCCGAGACTGCTCAGGCTTTCTGGGAATATTTAGTTAACACTGGGCATAAGAAACACAGGCTTAAACATAAACATTAACAGCTAGCCCCATATTAATATTTCATATTCCTATTTGCATAGTCACTCCTATGCTGGTAACATGATACCGATTCTTATATGTGCTTTTCTTAATTTCATTTCAAAAACAATTAAAAGGGTTATATTAATTAGATAACATTGACTGTGACTGGTTTTCATTTATTTAACTAATGTATTCATTTCTGTTTATTCTTGAGTTTTGCTTCCTGCTCCCCTGCCATGTCAAAATTACAGCGATAGTTATAGTTTAATAAAAATAAGGACTGACATTAAGGGTAAAATTGGATCAGAGAATGACATATCCAATGTTAAAATAAATATGTTTTACAAATATGGAAAGAGGACAGAGGGAAAAGGAAATGTCCCTTGTTAAATATTTACCACTTGAGCTCTGATGAAAACCACACTATAAGTGACAAAATAATATGATAAGTGATCCCAAGGGTAGGTCAACTTTCAGCTTAGAGTTAAGTCTCACACAGAAAGAGGAATTATATTTCTTGGCACGTATACATTAATTATATAAATTTCATAAAGGAAATGCAAAGTCCCATAATGTGAGATTCTGATTAATGAGGCTATACTGATTTACTGTTGTGTGTTTTTGAACTGTGATATTTAAAAATCAGCTAATTTAAAAGCTAGTTTTTAGGTACAACCTTACTATTCCTACATAATTTCTCTTAATAAAAGAAAAGTCATTCTGATTATACTTTTCCAGTTGCCGCTATGTCACATATTAGATAATCTATTTATAGTCTGGCGCATAATAAAATAGAAATGGTAGTGGATTGGGGAAGTGGGTTCCTAGTTTCCTCCAATGTATCTATGATTTTTGTCTGTCTTCTAACTGTTCATAAAAATACTCTGCATTTCTATAGTTCCTTCTTTCCAATGAAAAAAACAGTTTTATAAAGATTAATGAATTTAGATTCATAATGTACCTTATGCGGTAGATAAGGTGTTTTATCCCCTTTTTACACGACGAAACTGCAGCACAGAAAAGTTAGATGACATCTCCAAGGCTGCATAGGCAGCATGTAGCACAGCTAGGAATAAGACCGAGGGCTGAGATTATCAAGAGTGACAATCAGTTTTATGTAGCTCAGTTTTTGCATATCTGACTTGAGAAATCTTAGAGAGGCCTGTTTTTCAGAAAGTGCTGAGCAGCCAGCTTCTGAAAATCCAAAGTTCTGGGCAACCTTGACATACATTTAAAATATGTTATATTATTGTAGCACCTACACGCCACAGCCCCATTGTGCTAGGCACTGTACAAACAGAATAAAAAGACGGTTTCCACCCGCAGGATCTTACAATCTAAGTACAGACAAGAGACCACAGATGGATACACAGACGAGGAAGTGCAAAGAGTCAGCATGATAGGCAGTGGTCTCAATACACCGGCAGCCTAACTGTTGTCAGGAATAACAGTTACAAAACAGAATTATTCAAACCATTCAAAGCAATCACACTTCTCTTTCCTTCTACCCTACCACACATCATTTTATCCCCAGTCATGTCACCCAGTTTAAAACCCCTACCACACTTTCCCATCAATGCCTACTGAAACAGACAGCATTCATAGCATGTATAGGTCAACAAATTGAGCCTGTTTTGACACATTATTTGGGGAGAACTTTCCAAAAGAAAGTGGCTCTTGCACAGAATGCTCTGAGAGCAAGGCACAGGGACAGAGGCAGTCTCAAGAGAATGTAGGTATCAAGTTAGGCAGCTATTATGGATCCCATTGATAACATATGCTGCTATGAGAAGCTCTGGCTATTTAGAAAATTTCATTCTGGCACAAATCTGTCAACCTAAATATTGTACTTATTCTTACACAAAGTGGTTCTCTTGCATAGTTAGAAAGAAGAAGCCCTTTTCCTCCACTAATGCTGCTTGAATCTTTTCCTGTGGTTAAAAATATTAAGAGGTTCATCATGACAACCTAAAAAAGAGCCAACATCTATCTATCTTATTAGGTAATTACATGGCACGATCACCATGCCATCCGGTATGGTAGTCAAGAGAGAGTAGCAGAAGCCAAGATAGAAGGAAAACTCTGCTTTTCTAGAGATCAATCTAAAAAAACAAAATCCAGAAGAATAGTTTGTCAGAGAATGTCAACACCTTTTCTGAAGTCCTTTCCAATGAATCATGTCATCATGTCTCTGCTACTTGCTGTCTGTTGCTGGTGTCACTATCCATATGAAGACCACTTCACAAAATGCTCCCATGATTTATAATGCTACTCTGATTGCTAATCTGAGCATGAAGATTGGAAAATATGATGGGTGCTTATGCATGGCAGGAAAGTTAGAAAGTGCAGTGAAACTACTAAGCACAAGGGAATTTTTAATCACTAGTAGTTCATTTTGCAAGGGACTGCCATATTGTCCATGCTCTGATGCACTGTGAAATCTATATTCACTAGCAATAGAAGTTCATCAACAGTAGTCATAAAACAATGATCCACAGCATTTTAGTAAATATGTGCATCAATTTATTAGTTCAAGCATGCTGACAGAGTTGTGCAAAAATAGTGAATTAGTTCATGAAAAAACTACTACTTTGTTTTGTGTAATGTTAAAATTAATTGTTGTTGATGTTTGGATTTGTTTGAAATTTTGCTTTTATAAAAATTCTGACAAGGTGGATATTTTAGAGTTACAAAGAATTATATATATATTGCCAAAGTTAAATACCCATTTTCATTCACATTTCTGAATGTAACGTATAATTCAGTCAAAATATGCCTTCCAGTCTTTGTATTGAAATATGAAGTAAGGAAAAAACTCTAATATTGACTAGTTTTGCTTTCTCTGAGACTCTTTTGAGAGATGGCGTAATCTGTTAGATTAACTATTTCTTGGAACACTTTACCAAAGGTCGTGGAGAATTCTCCATCACTGACAATTTTTCAATCAAGGTTAGATTTTTTTCTAAAAGATATGCCCTAAGAATTATTTTGGAAAAGTTCTATGGTCTCTGTTATACAGAAGGACAGACTATATGATCATAATTTTGAGTCGTTACTAGTCCCCTGACTGCCAAAGCACATGACAAGACAAAATGAGACAAAATGAGGGTACAGATTTTAAAGAGATGGCTGGAAAAGGCATCAAATGTTTACTCTTTCCTTAATCAGCTATATCAGTCTAGCATCCCAGGCTTCTGGAATACAGATTATTGCCAACAAAACTATTAATAGGACGCAAGTTGCACAGGAGTGTTGCATGCATGAGCAGAATAACAATTAATTTGCACATAAAAATATAGTTTAAAATATAACAAAGGAAATGCTTTGACAAATCAACAGAACATCTTGTACCACTGAAGGAGAAATGTATTATGCATAAAGGCCTTTCAATCTTGGAACAAGAGCACTGCCTTCCAAAGCAAGTGGCACATAGGACATATGATGTAATGACTAAAAATGGGAAAATGCACAGAAGGGACAAAAATCATCTTCTGGAAATTAATGAGACATTAAAGTTTCAGCCAGTCCTGGATACAAATATTCATTCAGCACTCGCCTGGACAAGACCTTATAGAGATGGGCCAGAAGCCCGGGTACAAAGAGTCCACTTCCAGGATACTTGCAAGGGATAAAAATAATACAAAGCTGGCAATTGGTCTTCTTGTTGGCAGACTTAGAAGTGACACCAAGGGCATGGATAGTGAATTCCCCTTTTATCCTTCAGGCTCTCTCAAATTAGAAGATCAGGCCCCACACGTGAGGTTAAATAATGTCCAGATGGAGCCTGAAATTCCTCTCCCACTTTTTTTATTTATAACCTTGAAAACAAAAAATGCAAGATTTCTGTAAAAGATTTCTTGCATGCCTGAACCAGTTCTAACTTAATAAGGTAACTAACAAAAAGCAGCAGAGTTTTTACTGCAGTGACTCCACCCAACTACTGGGGCTGCTGTGAGCTGGCACCAAATGCAAAGATACTGTCTCTCTTCCTCCATTCTCAGTTATCCCGTCCCCTTTGCTGGAGCCCAGTAAGCCTGGAGAAAGCAGCCAGAAGTCTCAGGAACAGAATGAGAGGACCGAGGCTCAGGAAGGAACAGCTGGGTAGTCAGGGTCTGTGGGAGTGAGTCCTCCTTCAAGATACCCTACCCCTCCATCTCCCACACATAATCCTCTAGGCGCCAACCTCAGGTTTGCATTACCTCTTCTGTTATTAGAGACCTTCATTTTTCTGGTTTGTCCAAGCTGTGCCTTTCACTTTTATTCAACCCACTAAAAAAGGAGGGTATATAATGTTACAATGATGTTGTGGTGAAAGGATGCTATAAATTGCTTTGCTTTCTGTTGCGAGTAAAGCTCAATCTCAGATTTTTCCTGAAAAGGCTCTTCTAAGGCTAAGGCTCATCTTTTACTGGTACTGATATGGAGCAAGTTACATACGCTGCACAATATAGTCTTATCTACAGTAGGAAAAGTATCCCTTCCTCACAGGAAGGATTGCAGTTGAACTGGTTCTCAACAGTTTGTTTGCACTTGTAGACAAGGGCAACCTAGGTTCAGCAGTGTTTCAGAAAAGAAACAATGTTTAACCTGGTTCAGAACTAGTAGTGGTTAACTCCAAACTCCTCCAAAATGGCTGACTAGGTGGCGAAGCCGTTAAGGCAATGAACTGCTAAAACATTGTTCTCCACAGGTGTGGTTTTAAAAGCCAGGGATATAAATTGGCAGCTTCCTCATTGAGCCATAACCACACGCGTATCTGGAATTCACAAACTAACACCTATCCCTTTTCAAGTGAGAGGGAATCCCAGACACACATGGACGTAGAGTGTGTCTGGTTGCAGCCTCTCTTCTGGTTCCTCCACAATCTCTTACTCAGTTTCTGGCTGCACTTCTCCCCACACTGCTTGATCCTGGCACACCCCATCTGTGCCCTGCAAAGTTGCAGGATCTTCTTGTCAGTCCCCATCTAGTGCTGGCCAAGATAGCCATCCACCATCCCTGGATGAAGAATTTGGCTTGGGGAGTGAGGGTGTGCTCTACAACTCTAGAGCCGATTTCCAATCTCTTGTGAAGTCACGCCTCCAAACAGCATTTCCTTAGGTGGTGTTCACTGACTCATTAGATGCCTATGAGGGAAAGTGGGCACTGTCAGGACTGCTCTGCTTAGTGTCTCCTGATTTTCACCTTATGACCTCACTTCCATCCTTGGGTTTTTTTCATTTAGTTACCCCCACCATTCAGTTGTGACTGGGTTCACTGGTCCCTCTTGCTCAGTTGAGGGAGGGTCTTTAGCTAGGGGCAGGCCTAGATCCCCATCTCCCTCCTCGTACACACGACAAGCACTTGGAGAAAGGAAGTACGACCCCGCTGGTGTCCCACACACCGGGTGCTATAGGGAGATGCTGAGCTGTAGGCAGGAACCAAGGGGCAGGTCAGGGGGAGACGCCTGTGTGCGGCACTGGCTGAAGAGACAGGGGGCGCGGGGCTTGGAGGCCCCTTTCACGTGGGCTGCTACAGGCGGACCGGAGTCAGGACCAGGCCAGAGGCTGCTTCTTCAGCCCTGGCTGTAAACAGGGCAGCGCTGCTGGCGCAGGGAGCTCCCCAGGCCACGCCGGGATGGGGCGGCCCTGGGCCTGGAGGCGGTCCCGGGCAGCAGCGCTTGGCGGCCTGGAGACCGATTCGGGACAGGGACCCGGGGAACCGCAGGGGTACGAACCCTGCGCTACAGTCCCGCCCCGCTGCCCCCCCGGGCCGCCGCAGCAGGTGGCGCTGCTGCCCCAGGCCGCGGCCCAACGTGCCGGAAGAGGGCGGCGGCTCCCTCGCCGAGATGGCGGCGCCCAGGCGGTGCGGAGCGTGGCTGTGGGTCCGGCCGCGGGGAGCATGACGCGGGCGGCGGGGTCCCGGGGTGGCCGCGGCGGGAGCCGGCAGCCGGACAGGCTGCAGAAGCTGCGGCTGGCGGTGGAGGAGTTCGTGCAGGCGGCCGGGGGCCTCTCCCCGCCTCAGCCCGCGGGCGGCCGGGGCAGGAGGAGCCGCCGCGAGCTGAGGAAGGAGAAGCGCAGGCTCAAGCGGAGCCGCCGCCACCGCCTGCACCACCAGGAGCCGGGCGAGTCCGGGCCTGGCCGGGGCGAGCGAACGCAGGGCGCGGGGCGATGCCCCCTCCCCGCCGCGGTCCCGGCCTCGCCGCCCCAGGCACGGCAGCGCCCCCGCGAGGAAGAGAAGCGGCTCCCACAGAAGGGAGCCAGCGCCGCCGCTGCTGGTGCGGCGGCCTCTGCGCGGAAACGGGCCTTGCTGGCGGCCAACGAGCAGGAGGAGAAGGAGATCCGGCGACTGGAGCGGCGCCTGGGACTCAGCAAGCGCAGGAAGGCGGGAGCCTCCTCCGTGCCGCAGAGCTTCGCCCGGGATGGGCTGGGCTACGTGCTGGGGGCCCTGGAGCCAGAGGCCACCCTGTCCGGCCTGTATGAGGAGAGCAGCGAGGAGGAGGCGGCGGCGGCTGAGACGGGGAAGGATGAAAGTGATGAGGAGGATCTAGATCTAGAGTCCCTAGATGATGCTCAGGAAGGGGAGCTGGATGGGGAGGAGGAGGTGGAAGAGGAGGTGAGGATGGAGGATACTTTAGAAACCTCAGAGGAGGCAGATATGGAAGGAAACTGGGAAGAGGAACGGAAAGGAAGCAGAAAGTTGCCCATGTCCCCAGAGGAGAGTGGCCACCATAAACCCTGCAAAGCCAAGACCTCCAGAGAAGAGAAGGTATGTTGGGCGCAGGTTTTGCATCAAATAGCATCAGGCTTTTCAAACACAATTTTACACCCTCCGCAGGAAGTTTCACTTCAGAGCTGAGTTTTGCAAAGGATTGGAGACTGAACATAGCACGTGTTGGCCAGGGCAGTCTTGTCACAGAGCCACAAAGCCAAGTTAGACTGATGAACCGGGGAAAATTTTATGCTATGTGTTACAAGTAAAATTTCCTGATGCTATGGGGATTGGATAGTGCGCCGAAGCACCAGCACTGGTAAACCGTGAAATGTACATGAAGGTTCTTGTTATGATTTTGTTGTCATTGTTTCAGCATGCCAGTAAGACTACAGTGGCTAGTAATGGAAAAGACCTATCAGACCTTTTATCCCATCCCTGATAGAGGATGTGTCAGATACAGTATTGAATTGTGCATCTGTGAACACAGATAGTACATTTGGGACCCAAGTACACTTTTTGGAAAGCTTGCTTAATTCCTGTTGAGTTCTGTGGGAGTTGTGCACTTGAATAACTTGAAGAATTGAGACCTTGATTTGAGTTGATCCTAAGTGATAAGCTGTTGTGTGTTTCTTTTTTGGATGTTGTTGAAGTTAGCTCCTTTAGCATAATTTTGTACTATGGGTGTTGCATTACAATTTAAAAAGCGCCATAGTGATTAGAAATAAACCTCTGGTATACTTAATAACCCCATTCCTTATACTTAATTAAAAGATACTTTCAAATGAATATGAATTTATTTGTAACATACTGCCCTATTTTCTCGTTTTTCTCTTTTGATAAGACTCTTTGCCATAGAGATACGAAGTATGTTCCTCCTCCAGTGAGAAGAGTTGATGAGACAATGGATGACAGTAAGAGGGAAGAACTGGGAAGACTGAAGAAAACAGTAAAAGGATTAATTAATAGGTAATATAACATGTGACAGTTTGATTATTAGGCTGTGTTTACAGCAGCCATCGCTCAACCCAGAGCGAGGAGTGGGTATGATGACTTTCTTGCAAACTAATTTTTTAAATAAAAGTCAGATTTTGTGCATACCATCTTTGACAGTATCTTTTTTATTCTCAATTATTTTAGAGAAAGTACATTTACAGAAGTTGAGAAATCTATTAAAGAAGATACGTATTAATTGAAAAGTGAATTTAAAACTTTGTTGAATTCCAGAAAGACTATTTGGTGTTGTAGGCCAAACACAAATCCATGGACATCAGTGGGACTATGCATGGTTAAAAAAAATAAAATAATTGTAGAATCAGGCCTTTAATTTGTACAATCTGCACATGAAAGAAGTTAGAGCATTAAAAAAAAACGCCATTAAAACTGCTGAGTCCTGAATCTCTGGAGAAGTGTGTATCTTATACTACTGAAGAATAGGTTTACAGCAATAATTGAACATTACCATATATTTATTTATGCCTTTTATATAAAAACATTCAGTTAACATTAATTTTAGTCTGTGCCAGTAGTTCTCAGACTGGTACGCAGCTATGGTCCATTGGTATGCAGAATAAGAATTCATGATAACTACACTGAATACACTAAATTACAAACATGATGCTGAGTACTTCTGGATTTTAGGAACGGTATATTACGGTCTTTTGTGCATCACTGCTCAGCAGGCACTGAATACATCCTCAGCTCTGTGAATACTACTACTTCATTTTTATATACAAGATTTCCTAAAACGTGAACTAAATACAGTGGGACCCCGGAATACTGCGCCCCGCTATAGCGTGAATCCGTTTATAGCACAGTGCGCGGCTGGCTCCCGATGTTGGCAGCGGCCTCTGCTTTGATGCAGTGGAACCCCGCAATACCGCGACCCCACCATTATCGCGATCCATTTTTTTTGAGTCCCTATCGTCACAGTATTGCGGGGTCCCACTGTATTTGTGCATCTGAATTATTTTGATGAACAGAAAAGATCCAAAATCTGTTTCAAATATTGGTCCCTTTTTCTTTTTGAGCTATTAGTTGAATAAAAGATTAAAAATAAAATGTTTTGGACGAAAAGTATATTTAAATTGGAAAAAAAGTGAGGATATGTACTGAGAAAGAAGAAATGAAAAGCTAAAGCAAACACTGAATTTTGTTTCCCAATAGGTTGAGTGAACCAAATTTGGCCTCCATAAGTGGACAGTTGGAAGAGCTATACATGACTAACAGTAGAAAAGACATGAATGAAACTCTGACAGATGTTCTTCTGAATGCTTGTGTTACTGCAGCTGTGATGCCTGTTAGATTGATGATGGAACATGTCCTTTTGGTCAGCATTCTTCATCATACAGTGGGAATTGAGGTAACTTTTTGCCTAGGCTTGTTTTATTTTCTAATCATGTTGCACAGCACTTTCTATGGTACTTTATCCAGGTTCTTTTTTGAATGTGTGGTTTTTGAAATTGTTAGAAAGTAAGTATACGGTGTCCCTGAACTTACAACTCACTATATGGCAGTCTGGGCTTGTGGTTGCAGTTATGGTTTAGTAGGCAGGCTCTCACAAGTGACAAGCACTTACACTTGTTCCTGCAGCTGAATAAGTATTTTCTTCTATAACTTGTTAGTCACCTTTATAAAGTGTAACTTATCTCATTGAGACCATTAGTGCCTTATATTCCTAATCTATCTGTAGTGTTGAAAAATTTCTTAAAGCTACTATTTTTTCCATCTTTGATTACAATTATCCAGTCCTGTTCTATGGCTACTTTAAAACAACATTCTTGAATCCTATATATCCAACTACAGAATTCATTAAAACCATTATAGAGTAAAAAATCCACCTGTGTCTGAGGAGCCCCACTAAATCCTGACCCTACATACACTTAGGGCAGGTCTACACTACCCGCCGGATCGGCAAGTAGCAATCAATCTTTCGGGAGTTGATTTATCATGTCCAGTCTAGACGCAATGAATCGATCCCGAGCACTCTCCTGTTGACTCTGGTACAACTAAATACGTTGACTTCAGCTATGCTATTCCCGTAGCAGCTGAAGTTGCGTATCCTGGGTCAATTCCCCCATCCAGTGTAGACCAAGGCTTAGGCATGCATGTGAGTAGTCCCATTGAAGTCGGTGGGTTGGTTTGCAGCTATAAGTGTTTGCAAGATCAGGGCATTTGGTACACATCAAGCAACTTTATGAGGGTTGGTTATATTTTCAAGCTTGATATCAGGTTAAAATAAACTTAAGCTTTGTCTACTAATATGAAGGACATGTTGGAAGAGATAATGTCAAAGGGAAGTTGCTTCAGGAGTTCAGATAATTTCACTGAAACTTCTGCCAAGAGACAATGAGCTGTTTCAGGATGCTGTTCCCATGAAGCTTTATTCTGATTCTGTAATGCAGAAACATAATTGAAAGAACCCATATAAAAGATATATTCAAGTAATTCTTGCGTCTGTAATGTGTTGGCCTCGATGAGGTGGAAATATTTCTGTATTAGCTGTTTTTCAAACCAAACTAAATATCAGAGTGGCACGACCGTGTTAACTTTTCTATGTGTAACCTTTGCATTATAGTAACTTTATTTTTCCTCCTTTTGTTGCTTTAAAGGGTGGTTCTTACCCCACATTTGACTTGAAAATTTTGACGCTGTTTTAATAGTAATCCCCATCTTTTAACAAGTTTAAAACTATTAAATGCAGTCAACCAGTTTCTAGACTCTTGCATATGCCATTGGCTTAGTTGTGATGTGGACTTCAGAATCTAATTGGGACTACTTAAATGCATTATTAAGCCCTCAAGTTTGTACTTTGAAAAAGATACAGGATATGAAATGAACAAAACTGTGATAAGGTAACATTAAGGTTGCAGTCAAAGTTTATTCAGAAAATGCAAAAGTTAAAGTCCTGTAGCAATGTTTATATGGCTACACAGCATATATATAATACTTCTGTTTGTTCTCGTTGAATATGCAGCTTGACATGTTAGTGTGCCATAAAATCTATGCCGTAAACCATTCTGGAAGTGTAATGCAACCAAGTCAGCATTGCAACTGGAACCTTAACTTTTACACATTTCCTCACTGAATTCAACTGCAACATGAACATTATAATAACAGTGTTTTAAAATGTGTAACTCATTTTAAAAAAAAAATGAATATTTGACAGGATCAGTCCACAATTTAAACGTATGTTTTTGACACACTTTTTTATAGGCTCAGTTTTCTGCAGATAAATATAAAGGGGTCTGTAATTTTTTGGGTAATTTTTCCCATATTGTATCTATTTGACAAGTTGGCTCTGACTCTTAGCTCCAGTAGGAAGTCGACAAGCAGTAGTTCTAAGTATGCAACCAGGAGCTGGAAAAAAGTGCTTTTCTTTTTATCAGGCTTTTTCCTGGCCAATAATGTTTTTCATCTAAAATGTGAAGCTTTACCCATATATGGTTTATTTTTGTACGGAAACATAAGTCGTTTCCTAGTATGAAAATGACTGAGTAAGACTACAAGTTTGTCACTGAAGTCACGGATTCTGTGTTGCACCGGCCGTTGCTGGGGCAGTCTCGGGCCACTGCGCCCCCTCTCCCTTCTCCTCCTCTTCCCCTCCCATTCCCACAAACAGCAGAGTTTGAGTGTGGGACGGGACAGGAGTTTGGGGGACAGGGTGAGGCAGGCTCTGGGCAGCACTGACCTGGGGGTTCCCTGGAAACGGGGCATCACTCTTGCTCAACTGCTAGGCGGAGGTGTGGCAGCTCTGCATACTGCCACTGCCTGCAGACCCTGCCCCTCCCCCTCCTCCTCCCCCTCCCCCTCCATCCCCCCCACCCCCTCAGTCAGGGGTATATAGTAGAACTCATGGACAGGTCACAGGCCATGAATTTTTGTTTTCTGCCCATGCCCTGTCTGTGACCTTTACTAAAAATACCCATAACTAAAAAGTAGCCTGAACTATGAGTAATAATGAGTAACATTAGTCTGGCAGCTGGGAGCATGGCAATCTATGCCGCAGTGAGAAATGTTTCCAGTTTTCTCTGTTTAAACAAATGTTTTCTAGTACGTCATTAGCCTGATTTCATCAAACCTGCTTTTACTACCAAATAAAGGTATAAAAAGATAATTAGATTATATGTGTAAATATATAATATCAAGTAAAGTGAAATGGACACCAGGCATTTACATATTTTTTAAGAAGCATATTATGGAACTGATAGCTTAGAGTCCTTTGGAATATTTAAATATAGAAAATCGGTGTTGCTGGTGAGAACAACAGTTTTCATATAAGCTAATTTTTGTTTGTTTGTTTTCTCATTGCTTATGCTTTTTGCAGGTAAAATCAAGGGGGGAAAATCCACATATGCAAAATGCTTAATTGCTTTCTAATATTCTTTTTCTTTTCATACAACTGTTTCCAGGTTGGTGCTCACTTTTTGGAAGCTGTGGTGAGGAAATTTGATGAATTCTATAAAAGTGATGCTGAAGGGAAAGAATGTGATAACCTGTTTGCCTTGATTGGCCATCTGTATAACTTTCATGTAGTGCATTCGCTGCTGATCTTCGATATTCTCAAGACACTTGTTAGCACTTTTACAGAAAAGGACATTGAACTGATTCTGCTCCTCCTGAAAAATGTGGGGTTTTCCTTGAGAAAAGATGATGCTTTGGCCCTGAAGGATCTGATTAGTGAGGCCCAGAACAAAGCAAATGCTGTGGGGAAGAAATTTCAGGACCAGTCTAGGGTATGTGTGTATTTTGGATATGTTTGGGCACAGACTTCACAGCATGAACAGAGTTCAGCAGGGACTTAGTTAAATCTGTTAATTTGCCAAATTGTTTAATTTTTATATTAAGTTTATCTACTAAAATTGTTTCACACAATAGTCTGATTAGACCTTAAGATAGTATTATCATCCAATTAGATTATTGCATTAACTTTCTTAACATGTAGAAAATAATGTGCACTTAGAAGTTTGTTCTCAGAGCACAGACACCAGCATGCCCTGAAATAGCTGTCTGTTTTGTGTGTTATACAAATGTTGATGCATCCACTTAATGGAATAATACAGTTTGTACACTTAAAAGTCTCAAATAATTCAACAGCTGTGGCATTGTTTAGCAAAATTAGATTTGTATCTAAACTTAGTACAAATAAATGTAATGGGAGTTAAAATGAATATTGGTTTTTAGCTACTACAGTGGGACCCCCGCAATACCGCGATGATCGGGATCCAAAAAAAATTGATCGTGATAATGGCGGGGTCGCGGTATTGTGGGGTTCCGCTGCATCAAAGCAGTGGCCGCTGCCGCCATCGGGAGCCAGCCGTGCACCGCGCTATAAATGGATTTGCGCTATAGCAGGGCGCGATATTCCGGGGTCCCACTGTATTTTTTATTTATGATGACATAATCTAGATTCCAGAATGTATTGCTAGATGAGAGCTTAGGTGTGCGCAGTAATACATTCAAGATAAATTTTCCACTTGTTAAATAACATTTTTCCAGCATGTTTGCCATACTGTTGTTTCTTTTACTCACAGATTCGCTTTATGCTAGAGACTATGCTGGCATTAAAAAACAATGACATGCGGAAAATCCCAGGTTATGACCCTGAGCCAGTTGAGAAGCTGCGCAAGCTGCAGAGAACACTGGTAAAAATGTTTTTAAGTATGTTAGTGGGTGCTATTACTTCCAAAAGTATAATTTAGGAGAAGTAATTGCAAGATCCTTTTTTAAGCTACGAGTAATATACTGTAGACCAAATGACCTGCTAATATTACTTTGGAATTTATGTAACAGTGCGGGTTGATTGAGTGAAAAGTGCTTTTTGTCCCCAAGAATTCCAAATGACTTTACAGACTGTATACAGAGAACACCACTGAAATGCAGCCATCTCTGCAAAACATTTAGAGAAAGAAGAAATTTTTTTTATCCAGGGACACTGAGACAAATCGCTGTGCTTACAGGTAGTTGTGTGGGATCTTTTGATGTTTGTGCAGAGCAGACCAAGATATCATCACTGGTGTTGAGTTCCTGCAGCTCCCATTGACTTCAGCAGGATTTATGAATGCTCCAGCATTTATGAGAATCAGGCCATTAATTTTTAAGATCTTACCTGAAAAACCCCACACAGTAAAATATGTACCTCTGTAGCTTGAGAAGCTGCCATTCTTTTTAGGATTTTAGTTTGGTTCTAGAGCAGGGGTGGGCAAACTTTTTGGCACAAGGGCCACGTCGGGGTTGTGAAACTGTATGGAGGGCCAAGCAGGGAAGGCTGCGCCTCCCCAGACAGCCTGGCCTCTGCCCCCCATCAACCTCCTCCCACTTCCCAACCCGCTGACTGCCCCCTTCAGAACCCATCCAACTTCCTGTGCTCCTTGTCCCCTGACCGCTCCCTCCAGGGACCCCACCCTAACTGTCCTCCGACCCCACCCCAAACATCTGCCCCATCCAACCCTCCCCACCCCTGTCCCCTGATAGCCCCCCAGGACCTCCCCAGTCCTTTACCATGCTGCTCAGAGCTGCAGGAGCTCACAGCCCGCCATGCTGCTGCAACGCTGCCTGGCAGGAGTGGCGGATCAGAGTGCTGGTGGCTTGGTGAGCTGACGCTGTGTGGGAGAGGGGACAGCAGGGGAAGGGCCAGGGACTCAGAGACTGGGCAGGATGGTCACGTGGGCACGGGCCGTAGTTTGCCCATGTCTGTTCTAGAGAGTCCCTGTGTCTCAGACCTGAGACTTACATTGTTAAGCCACTCTTCTGGTTCACTGTTGGGCTTTTTTTTTTTCTGAAGTTTGTGTAAATACAGTACATGCAAGTCAGGAATTTAATACAGTAGGATAGAGCCAGTCGTGTTGCAGGCAGGTGGTGTAGAACCTTTTTACACAGCTCTGCTAGTGCACTTGTAACATCTCTTCACTTCCACTCGTTTCTTGATCAAGTGTTAACTGTACCCAAACTTTTGGTGATTTTACATGAACAAAAATGTCCAGTAGAAAGTAGGACATTATAGTTTCTTTTTAACTTGCAACTCCAAATTAGAATTTGAATGAAGGTGATGAGTTGGTGGATGGAGATAACCTACTGGATTTGTCTTTTTGGTTGGAATTTTTTTTTTTTTTTTTTTAATGCCAGGAGCTCCTGGATTTAGGCACTTTCTTGTGTTGTAAATCAAAATAAATGAGAAGTATGTTGATTTTTGGCAGATCTTGTTTGGAGAGAGAGGTTGTGGGGAGAAACATCTGAGAGCATAGTTGGGAAACTTGTTAAATTATGTGGTGATCTAAAACCTTTGTTAGGAAAAATAAGTTTCTTTGGAACTGAAAATGTTTTATTGTTATAAAAGGTTCATAACAGTGGCTCTGGAAGAGAGACCCAACTTCGTGTGTCCTTGGAATCTCTTCTCAAGGCTGACCAGGTTGGCCGTTGGTGGATAGTAGGGTCTTCTTGGAGCGGAGCACCAATGATTGATAGTACTAGCAGCAAGACTGAGCACAAATTGCCTGTAGGAAAGGTAAATATGAAGACTGCTACTAATCATTGAAAGTGCCAAGGCAATTTTGTCTTTGAGAAACATGAACAAATATTCTTGTGATACTGTGGTTAGTATTTGGACTTAGGCTTCTCCTGGTCCTGAAATTCTCTCTTCCACCTTGTGGATTTGTAAACAATTTTGTGGTGCACTGTCATGTGAAATGGAAAAGGTGGACTCAAATTGGAAATGGATTCCACAGTCTGTAGCCTTATAGGTAGGGCCAGCTCTCCCCCTAGAAATCATATGGTTGAACTGTTCTTAAAAGTGCATAGAAACATGGTGAGAAGGGCATGGCCACTTAGAGAAGGACTGCTCATTTCATTACTTCAAGGCCAGTTTCTCTGGTCATTTATCTGACCTCACTGCTTGGAGGCCAAGTCCCGATACTCCTTATGTTCATCTCCAGTGGTAAGGGCAGTAGGTCTTGGATTGTTGCTTCACAACTCATTCAAGGCATGTATATATAATCATATCAGAAAAGTTTCACTGAAATAGGGTTCCTATAGCAAGTGCAAAATAAAATGCAGTTAGTGAATGTTTCTTTAAATATGTGTTTCTTTTCAGATGAGTTCAAAGATACTGGAGCTTGCTCGTAAGCAGAGAATGAACACGAATATCAGGAGAAATATATTTTGTGTCTTGATGAGTAGTGAAGACTTTTTGGATGCATTCGAAAAGCTTTTGAAGTAAGTACACACCAGGATCCTGTTGAAACTCAGGAACAAATAGAAGTGCTATCTGGGCTGAAAACTTTTCAGGTTGCCTGCTTGCCAGTCAGGGAGAGCTGGGGAAGATGTGTGCAGGGAAGTGACATCAGGCGGAGCTGCATAGAACTGCTGGTCTCGTCAGATTGGAGGGTGCCTAAAGGGACTAAGTGAGAATGGAGCAAAGAAAACTGATCTGACTCAGGAGTAAGGAGTGGAGAAGAGGCCAAGCAATGCTGCAGAACTGAGCTGCCAATCAGATAGGGGAGAATGGGCTGAGATGTTGTCAGCCATATGAATGATGCCATGGTAGAAAGCAATGCAGTCAGGGAGAAATTAAAACTGAACCTCATTTTGAATGCGTTCTGTTACACCTCTGATCAGAGGTCAGTGGTGACTGGTAAGGGAGAGACAGGGTCTCAGCTTTGTTGCTGCTGTTATATAGATCAAAGGGAGGGATGATGGGTGATCACTCGTTACCGAGTATGATCATCATCTATGGGAGTTATGGGTCCTCAGGTGGCTAATAAGACCAATCCTTGAACCACAAGTTCTATTACAATGAGGGCAGATGTTTTCAGGCTCAGCAGGAAGCCGTTGACCATGACTGAAGACCAGTCTCTTGTCCTCTTCGGTTTGTCAGTGAGCAAGTTCAAAATGCAGGGAACCATTACGTAGGACTTCACTCTATTTTAAGCGATCCTGGCATGAGGTACACAATGCCACCATGCAGATGAAGAACAGCAAGGCAGCAGATCTAGATGGGATCCCCAGTGAAATAAAAGGGAGTAACCTTTGCCAGAATGGCAAGCAGCAGTTTAATTTGCAAATCAAGCCAAAACAGGTTTCAACTATAGTTGAAAGTCAACTATAATTCCATTACTTGCTGTTTCTGTAAAATACAACTTTATTTTTAGACTGAGGTGGAGGTTTTTTGATACTTTGGTACAGCCTTTTCAGTTGCAAAAACTTACCACAGCAGAGGACTGCAGTTTTATTTGGAAATCCGTCCTTGACTTAGTACTGGCTAATTAAACACTTGTGTACAAACCTATGTACACACAGACTTGGATGATGTAGAAGCTATTTTAAAAATACCTAGAACACATTACACTAGTGTGTTCGGGGGAGGATTTTTTTTGGTTTTGTTTTTTTTGCGGAGGAATGTGTTAATACCAACCAAAGGTCCTGGGCCAAGTAATCAGAAAGAATATGGCATAGAAGTATATACTAATATAAGGATTATGATAAACATAACCATGTTTTCCAGAATTATAGATATCTAAATTTCCTTGTCAGTCAGTCTCTTAGGGAAGTGCCTGAGAAATCCATACAGAAAGTTGTGCTTATTATTGTGCTTGCTAATAGATCCACTGAAAGATCCATCAGCTAGACTACAGTGGGTGTACAACAGATTTGTGCAGGATGGAAAAGTTCTAGCTCTTTTTGACATAGACTTGCTGATGCTGTAACATAGAGAATTAAAACATTTATAGGAATTGTGTTACTCAAGGTACACTAAAAGCTGTGTTTTCCAGCACTTTATAAACCAGAACACCCTAGGAGCTGGTATTTCAGAGTTCTGCGCAGCGCTCACCTTGGCAGCTCCCTGCAAGCAGCGACCTGACTCTACTGCTCCTAGGCGAGGTGTGTCCAAGCAGTTCTGCATGCTGCCTCCGCCCCCCACAGCTCCCATTGGCCACATTCCCCGGCCTATGGAAGCTGCAGAGCCAGCTCTCAGGGTGAGATGGGGGCAGCATGTGGAGCCATCTGGCCACACCTCTGCCTAGGAGTAACACGGACATGTTGACACTTGTGGGGAGCTGCCCGAGGTGAGCGCTGCCTGGACCCGGAACCCCAAAACCTCTCCCCTGCCCCAAGCCCCCTTCCTCACCCAAACTCCCTCTCAGAGCCTGTGCCCTGCACCCTCTCCCACACCTTAACCCCCAGTCCTGATCCCTCTTAGTAACTGGAAGTTTTGCCTAACCAGCAACTCCTATTTCCCCAACATGTCAGATAACATGGATTTTACTGTAATCTGACTCAGAAACTTTCTGACCAGATTTAGGTGAAGCACCAGTGAATATAGGCTGTTTTAAACTTGGCTTGCCACCTCTTAGATAAAGTATCATGTTGTGCACTGCATTAATCACAACTTTACTTTTGTAGTTCTGAATATCAAAAAAGACCAGCAGTTCTCAGACTTCTGAGAACTGCGACCCATTTTTCCTTTCTTGCAGAGCTCCGCGGACCCTTATATGTCCACCGAAAAGTCACTGAATGAATTACTTCCGCATTCAGCGGCTATTTTCAGCAGACATACCGAGCGCTCCCGAAATAGCTCGGTATATCTGCCGAAAAGCCGCCAAATGCGGAAGTAATTCATTCAGCGGCTTTTAAGCGGTGCTGGGAGCTCACAACCCCCCTGGGAGCTCTCGGCGACCCCCAGGGAGGTCGCAACCCCTGGTTTGAGAAACCCTGAAAAAGACCATCTGTGTGTTTTAAAAAATATATTTTCATTTTTTTTTCAAATATTTTTACTATTTGACAATGCTTTTTGGGAGTTAGCTGCTGTAACTGAGAGCTATTTCAGCAGTATCTTCCTGGCACTCTAGGTTTCTGTGGTGGAATCAAAGGAATATATGGGTGAAAGATTTTTGAGAAGTCATCTAGTTCAGCCCCCTGTTCTGACACAAATCCAAGCATACCTAGACCATCCCTGACTAGCGTTTGTTTGATCTCTTCTTAAAAACTTTCAGTGATGGGGATTCTACCGCCTTTCTTGGAAGCCCATTCCAGTGCTTAATTACCTTATCATCAGAAAATTTTTCCTACTATCTAACCTAAATCTTCTTTGCTGCAGATTAAGCCCATTACTTATTGTCCTAAGTGAACATGGAGAGCTACTGATCAGGGTCCTCTTTATAACAGCCTTTAACATACTTGAAGACTGTTGTCAGATCCCTTCTCAGTATTTTTTTCTCAAGACTTAACATGCTCAGTCTTTTTAACCGTTCCTCATAGGTCATGTTTTTATCATTTTGATTGCTCTGCAATTTGTCCACAGTTTCGTAAAGCGTGGCCCCAAAACTGGATACAGTACTCCAGCTGAGGCCTCACCAGTACTGAGAAGAGTGGGACAATTACCTCTCATGTTTTACGTATTGCAGTTATGTTAATACACCCCAGAACGATATTAGCCTTTTTTGCAGCTGCATCACATTGTTGATTCTCATTCGTTTTATGATCTGCTATAACTCCTAGATCCTTTCCAGAAGTACTACAGCCCAGCCAGTTATTCCCCATTTTGTAGCTGTGCGATTGATTTTCTTCCTTAATGAAGTACTTTGCTCTTGTCTTTATTGAATTTCATCTTGTTGATTTAAGACCAGTTCTCCAATTTGTCGATTTCATTTTGATTTCTCATACTGTCCTCCACAATGCTAGCAATTTGGTGTCACCTGCAGATTTTACAAGCATACTCTCCACCACATTAATGAAAATATTGAATAGTACCAGAGCCAGGACAGAGCCCTGCAGGACCATACTAGATACATCCTCACAGTTTGACAGCAAACCATTGATAACTACTTTTTGAGTATGCTTTTTCAATCAGTTGTGCATCTATCTTACAATAATTTCACATGGACCACATCTCCCTATGAAAATGTGAGGTGGGACTGTGTCAAAAGCCTTACTAAAACAACTTCCCACCTATTCACTGGGCCAGTAATGCTGTTAAAGAAAAATATTAGATTGGTTTAGCATGATTTGTTATTGACAAATCCATGTCGTCTCTGTGACATTACCCAGGGAATAATCTGGCCTATTGAACGTCTGCGTCGCCTCAATTCTCCAGCCTAGGGTGCCTTTTATACTGCTTCACTGTGAGAGCTACTACTCTTACCCAGCTTCCAGCATATAAATTACTCCCGGTTAGATTGTATGAATTTTATAGCCAGACACCCATGAATTACACTGCAGAGCAACACTATCAAATTCCCAGTCCCAGACTTTCCCCAAGAAATGTGCATCTTGTATTACCTAGTTCTCTACTGGATAATACAAGCTCATATAAAGTCTGTCATTTTATTATTAGAAAATATTATGCAAAAATTAATGGCATTTCCTAAACACTTGAATCCAAACATACTGGTTTAGATCAAACAATAAAACAAGTTTATCAACTCTAAAATATAGATTTTAAGTGACTAAAAGTAATGAGTCAAAAAAGTCAGAGCTGGTTATATTAAAATAAAAGTAAAATGCAACTATTGCCTAACTTAACAAGCTAAGTGAATTCAAAGCAAAGGGGTCTCTCACCACATGCTCCAGTAGTCTTACTGGCTGAATTTCTTTCAGTCAGGAGTCTTCCCCCAATCCAAAAGCTGTTTCTTTTGTTCTTCAGGTGTTGTGGATGCCTCGGGTAGAGAGAAAGAGAGGACTAATTTGGGGTGTTTGGCTCTCCCTTCTTATAGTTCTTTCTCTTCTTCAAGAAGCATCTCCAGCCGAGGTTCAGGAGACAGAATGTCTATGTAGACAGGAACCCCAAGCTGTTTCTTTGTCAAGATGTAGATTTTTTTTGTCCACACCCTGTTTTCTGCTAAAGAATGGCCACTTAAACAGATTATGATCCATTTGATTTTGTTGACACCTAGCTGAGGCATCAGCTAGCCTTTTGTTTCCAAGGAACTGCTTTGTCACTGCTCTCCAGACTAGGAATGTGTCTTAGTAATATTAGACAGTAGAATTTTATATCTTTACATAGAGTGTAGGCCCACCTATTTTACCAGGATAATAATGATCAGCAAATGATGAGTTTTCAAATGATATCTCACAAAGCATACTTTGTTACAAACTTTATCATAATCCTGTTAAAAAGAGTGGATACAGGATACAGACTGTTACTTATAACCCTGTTATCCTTTAGGGTCTTACAAATTGTTTTTTCAGTAGTTTGTTCCAGTAGCTATCAAAGTTAGTCTGACTAGTCTATAGTCCTTTTTGTTCCCCCTTTTAAAGATAGGTACAATGTGTGTCCTTCTTCCATTTTCTGGGACTTCTCCTGTTCTTCATGAATTCTCAAAGGTAATTGGTAACAGTTCTGATATAGCTGCAGCTAGTTCCATAAGTACTCTAGGGTGAATTTCATCAGGCCCAGCTAACTTGAATGTACCTAATTTATTCAAATATTCTTTAGCCTGTTCTTTCGCTGTTTTGGCTTGTGTCTCGCGCCCCCCTCCCCCTTAATTGTGTTAAGTATCTGGTCACCAATAACATTTCTAGGACAGACTGAAGCAAAATAGGTGTTAAACATCTCAGCATTCTTGATGTTGTCTGTTTTTCACTTTCTTTCCTTGCTAAGTAGAGGACCTATCCTTTCCTTCGTCTTTCTCTTTTGCTCTTAATGTATTTAAAGATCCGCATCTTATCTGTCCTTTTTTTCAGGGTTGTGCGTTCAATCCTTGCAGGGGCCATTTAGGGATATGGGGCAAAAATCTGTTGGATGACTTAATTGGGAATTGGTCCTGCTTTGAACAGGAGGTTGGACTAGATGATCTTCTGAGGTCCCTTCCAACCCTGATATTCTGTGATTCTATGTCATTAAAGAGCTCCTAATGGAGCTGTATTGGCCTCTTACTATTGTGCCTGTCTGTAAGGAGATCAAGACATGCAGATTTGTGGGCATGGTGTTTTTCATGGTGGACTTAATCAGCATCTTGACTCCCACCTCTTTTTTATGGTGGGAATCTTTTGTTGTTTGTGGCTTTACAAAAGCTAGAACGTTTTATGCTGAAACTCACAGCAGTGAATGATCATCCTGGCTTTTATATGTGAAAGGGAAAAAATGTCTAGGTCTTCAAAGGCAAAAAAATCAGATCTCTATGCTTCAAGCTGCCATTGAACATAGGAATGCAGATTTATAAGGCTACAGCTGGCACTATTCATTGTTAGCACACCATGACCATGTACAAATGGTAACAGAGTTAAAGAATGAGGAAAAGAAGAGTGTTCTAAATCAATGGTTGCTTCTAAAATTACACTTAAATGCAATCTGTATCCGCAGTTCTCAAGTCATTTTTTTAGCAAACTACTGAACAGCAAAATCTGGTAGGATTAGGTGAGGATTAGAGTAGTGTTCTATCTGATCAAGTCTACGTATCGGACCAGAGAGTCAAAATCCATTATATTATGTGTGTGTCAGACTTTTTACTTCAGTTGAAAACCTAGTCTCAGTTCTGATTTTCTCAAACTGGTACTGGTAATGGCATTTTAATGTTTGAAAATGATCACAGTACTGAACATATCAGACTAACCAAGAGCCAAACACATTAATAAGAGAATAAAAATGAGAAATCCTGTCACAATAACCTGAAACAGAACAAACAAAATGCAGAAAAGTTCTTTCAGACAATCAGAGCAGTAACAAAATTTCACTTTAATTTATTTAAGAGAATGAGACCACAGCCTGAAAATTGGGACAATCATGCTTTCTCATTGAACAACCAAGCTTGAAGTCTTAGCTTCCTATAGACAGGTGATTTTTAAAAAAGACAAAAACAGACGTGTACATTATGTAACCCTAAATTCTAATCTTGGTTGTGTGATGGTATTTTAATTGTAAACCTAGTATGCATGTATGCACAAATACAGTGGCAGATCTCTTGAGAAATACACAACTATCTAAGATTACTTAGATCCTTACTAACCAAAATTTGGTTGAACTGTGTTGTATAGAACAGGGGAGACCCAGCATAGCATATATTCTAAAATTAGCACACAGGACATTTCAGTCACATGAATGCCAGATGAAAGTCCAATCTCAAAGCGATACAAATAATTTTTGTGACTGACACTCTATATATTATAACACTAAGCATTTTTCATTTAAATTGGTTTTAATGCTGCCAAACGTTTGACAGCACTCAGGACTAAATCATATTTATTTGCAGAACAGGTGCAGCACAAGGTACTGTTCTTTGCCAGTGTGTCTGAATCCTCTTTTAGTTGGGCCAACTGTATGAGTGAGAAGGCAATTCAGTCATTGGTCTTTCTGCTGAGGCAGCCAGCGAATGTGCCAATAAGTACAGATTGTGTTTTTGTAATTATTGTTGGTGTTCTTAAATTAGACATTTTCTATTAGGAACTGGACTGAAACCATCAAACTCACTTCACTTAGATCAGGGGTTGGCAACCTATGCTACACATGTGAAACGTGGCACAGAAGCGGATTTTCAGTGGCACTCACTCTGCCCAGGTCCTGGCCACCGGTCTGGTGGGAGGGGCGGCTTTGCATTTTAATTTAATTTTAAATGAAGCTTCTTAAATATTTTAAAAAACTTATTTACTTTATATACCCAAGAGTTTAGTTCTATATTATAGACTTAGAGAAAAAGACCTTCTAAAAACGTTAAAATGTATTACTGGCAAGTGAAACCTTAAATTACAGTGAATAAATGAAGACTTGGCACACCACTTCTGAAAGATTGCTGACCCCTGACTTAGATAATCCAGCCATCATCTAATCACTATTTTCAGTCACTGTCTGGAGTAGATTTGACTTGGTGACCAAGAAATAAAAGGGTTCATAGCATCAACCAAAAAAGGTTTTAAAGATGTTTTCTTCCTCATTCATAGTTTTTTCATAGTACGTAAGGGCTTCGGGTACCTGTCTGTCCCCATTAACCCTGGCAAGGATGTATGTGAAAGCAGCAGTTTCCTCCCAGAATCATAGTAAAGAATATTAGCCCATTTGAACGGGGATCCCAAGGCTTTTAGCTCACTCCTTGTCTTCTTCCCTGTACAGTTCATCTCAGTTCTCCAGGCCTCAGCTCTTGCCACAATAATACTACTCCTCCCGAAGATGGGAGGACAGATTGACTATCCATGATTGCAGTGCCACTCCTTATCACTTTCTGAGAGAGAGTGCAAATGTGGAAAGTCACCTGCATTTTCCTCCACAGCAACTGAAAGCATATCTGTCATTCTCCTTTTACCCAGGTTTGTTTGGGTCACTTGGTCATGCTGCATACATAGTATTAGTCTCCATGACAAAACTGGGTTGGCCTATACTGCTGGTAACTTATTTCAATTTAAACCTTTAAGGATTCCGTTTCAGTTGCAATAGAATGGTCATCTTCGTTTAGAGAAATTGCCAGTGACTCTTACTTTAAGGCAGTTAAGATTTTGTTTAAACTTAGTTAATTGAGTTTTTTACTGTTATTGATATTGCAGGCTTGGCCTTAAAGATCAGCAAGAGAGAGAGATTGTTCATGTTCTCATTGACTGTTGCCTACAGGAGAAGACATTTAACCCCTTCTATGCATATTTGGCTAACAAATTTTGTGAATATGATAGAAGATTTCAGGTAAACTAAGACCTGTTCCTACCTTGTTGTGGTACTGTTTTAGTTGAGATTCTTTTTAGATTTCTATTATTAGCGGTTTCTCACTCTGGCTATATAGATTTATTCTATCATATAATACCACAGAAAAAGTCTCTCTGCCTACACAACCATTATAAATAAATAAATAAAATCTAGCGACTAGCTCATCTTCTAAGGAATTTTGTTGAGACACTTCTGACCAGAAGGTAATGGGATAGCTAGGAGTGGAAATCTGGGTGGGCATCAGTTTCTCCATCACTGACAGTGGTAGGCAGTGAACAAAGGTCTGACATCCCAGCAAATCATTTATATTGTATATTATTGCATATTTGATTCTGGCCACCCATCCCCCCCATGTCTAGGGACAAGGCGGGTTGCACCTCTACCAGTGCGGAGGCAGTAACAGAGCCGCTTGGGAGCCCCTCCACTGAGTGAGTGACCAAGAGGTGGTTGGGCCAATAAGTGGCATTGCAACCTGACACAGGGCCTTCTGCTCCCTGTCCTGGGCTTTGCTCCATTCCCCATCAACACAAGCTCCGTCTCCATCCAACACCACTCAGCTCTGGTTACTTCCTTCCCATTGCCAAAGGTATGCCCTTCACACTGGGTGAGTGGCTGGCCAGAACCCCATTAGCTGTTAGTTTTGGAACCAAGAGCCAATGGGGACCAGTAATGGGGGCTGGGGGGCGGGGACAGAATCTGAGCCAGTGTTGATGGGGAAGCAGAGCCGAACGGCGCAATATGAGGCAGCAGCAGCTTTACTAAACAACTGCACCTCTTAGCAGTCTGGTTCAATCTGTTTTTTGAAAAAATGAGATTTAGGTGGGACTGGGTGCTAATCAGGTGAGCTTTGGCCCACCTGTGTCAACACCTCTGACAGAAGGATAGGTCAGTATGTTACCATTGGGCCATTGGGAAGGATCTAAAGTAAGGAAACTGTGTGATGCAAAAGGAAGGTGTAAATATTCTGAAAGAGCATCCCTTGCACCCAGAATAAACCCCTGCTGCTTTTCAATGGTAGGATTGTAAAAACTGAATTGTTCAGAGGTGCTTCTCTCTTCCTACTGCAGTTACAGGATTGCTGCTATTCTTAAAGGAAAAAAACATGAATTGTAATGGTCACTATAAATGTCTGCTAAACAGAGTAGGGCTTTTGGGTGTTTTGACAAAGAACATATGAAGAAATAACACTGTAGTGAATATTTTTGTGCGTATTTGCTTTCTCAACAAAAATATTCTGGTTTATATGTATAAAGTTCCAAAATGTTTGTTTAACCAATAAAATGTAATAGTATTGCAAGAGTTTAGTCCTAGAGATATGCTTCATATGTGACTAGATGAACAAAATATGTAGCTGCTGCAAGTGTGGATTGCCGTTGTGGACATGGTAGTCAGAAAAAAATGGGCCTCAAAATCTTCTGCCTAATCCCTTATATACATAAATCAAAGTGAAGACCCCTATCCTGAGGGACTGGGAGTAGACTCCTTGTGTCCACACACAGCCCCATTTAAGTCAGGGCTTACATGGATATTTGTCCATGGAATTTGTGTAAATAGGATAAATTATGTATTACAGCTAGCATGTCTCTCTTGGTGTATTCCAAAACATGTTGCTTGTGGGGTGGAGGAGTTACATATGAGAGGTTTGATAGTGTTTTTACAGAAACAAAAAAAATAATAAAATGTGTATTAAGTATGCTTCATTTTCAATAGACTTTTATGTAAACCACTTGCAAGTTTTTCTTTTGGATTTACATATAGATGTATATTTTAATTCTGTGATTGCTAAATACTACCAGTATCATCTTCAAGCTACAGAGCAACTTCTAACATAAGTTTGCTGCTGCTTTGAGTAGTGTCCTCATTTGCACTTGAGGTGTGCATGTGTCTTCAGTCCAAGATTTTTCAGTAGCAGTGCCCATTCAGCTTACACATGCACCCTATGGATCTTCATGCCCCATACTTGGAATGTATATAGGGCTGTGTGAATGAACTGCCCTCAATTCCTTTTCAACTGTCTCAGCCTGAGATGGAGCAATTTGTTGTGCCTACGTAAGTGCAGCTTCTATTTTTCTGGTCAATTTTAGACCTCTGCTTACTTTATTTTATTATTCTGTAGTTATTTTACTTTATTTTGTTCCTGTTTTTTTGAGGGGAGATATTCCTTTTTTGTTTTTGCTGGGTTTGGGCTTGCCTCCCCCTCAGCAAGGTCCTTCCTTAGGAATCCTTTCTTTCTTTTGTGGAATATAGTTAAATCCCCAGGCTTCAAAACATTGCTCGACTTGCCAGGAACCCTCCTAAGTGAGTGACAGCCATTTGTGCTGTATCCGCTACCTCAAGGATACACATGTACCATCTAAGTGCAAAATTTGCACTAGCTTCAAGAGCTGCTTGAAGAAATACAAAGGAAGAAGCTCCAGCTTTTTATGATGGAGTGCGCCATTCGTCCTGCATCAGATCTGGGCTCAGAATGCCTCACCACTGCACGCATCTCAGAATGACCTCAGTGCCCCCTCAGCCTCCATGGCTTGCTTGTTCCCAGGTCCTTAAGGGACAGATCTGCAAGTGACTCTGAAAAACATTCCTCCAAGATGAATGCCAGGTCTCCTTAGAAAGATCACTCAAAAAAGTTTATCATGCCGGAGAGCATCCACTCTGCAAAAGTGTCTGTAGCGCGCTCAATACTGAGGAATTCTCTATGCCTAAGTCTTTGTCTGCTTCCATTATCCATGGTACCAAAGCCTTGGTACTTCTGAAACTTGGATGAGAAACTACCAGATCTATGCACTCTACTAAGAAGGCAGTACATTCTTCATCTTTCACTGCCTCACTGGTACGTAGATCATCAGCTGAGCAAGTACCAGAACAGTAAGCACAACCCTCAGTACCTTGCCCCCCCCCCTTTGACTGGATCTCACCATGTTTCCACGTAACCTCACTTGGTACTACAAGAGTTCAGATTCTCAAAGACTCTGGTAGTTTCCGAGGAGCCCGAGTCTCTTCTGTTGAGTTTGGGACTCTCAGTACCACAACCAGTGTTATCTGTGGTACCCCACCTTTTGCCGGTGCCAACATATTCTGAAAGATGGCCAGTTACTCCTTCATAGATTCCAAGACCAGAAGGGACCATTCTGATCATCTAGTCTGACCTCTTGTATAGCACAGGCCAGATAATATCCCCAAAATAATTTTTAGAGCATTTCTTTTAGAAAAAACATCCCATTTTGATTTAAAAATGGTCAGTGATGGAGAAGTTCTTCCAATTATTAATTTTCGTATTAAAAAGTTGCACCTTATGTCCAGTCTGAATTCGTCTAGTTTTAGCATCCAGCAATTGGCTCATGTTATACCTTTCTCTCTTTGATAGAAGAGCCTATTTTTATTTGTTCCCCGGGTAGATGCTTACAGACTATAATCAAGTCATCTCTTAACCTTATCTTTGTTAAGCTTGAGCTCCTGAAGCTCAATCACCATCTGCCCCTCCACCAGGCACCAACCTGGTAAATCTTTCCTTTTGGGTTCTTCAGACTCCCAGATTTATGTTCAGGGCTCTGGTAACTATCTGGAACCTGCATTGTTGAGGGACTTCTACCCTCAAAGCCTACCAAATATCTCACCCATTATAATCAACCCTGTGTGCTCCCTCCATTCCTAAATGGTCCTCCCAGTGGACATACTGGGATCCTGGGCTGCTTACCAGCAAGAGTTTTCCGAAGTGCTCAGTATTCATGTGGATCATCCTTTGATGACACTCTCCAGCTCCTATTATTCCTTCACAGCAAGGAGGATAAATTCAAGGACCAGGAAAGGAGAGCTGATGAGGAGGCTAAGCAGCAGTCTAATATTTCTTCTTCCTCTGCAAATGAAGCTGTCATCCCCGCACTGTCTCACAGTGATGATTTCAAAGTCTCAAGATCTGATGAAGAGGGTGACACACACCCTTCAGATCCAGTTAGAAGAGGTGCAGGAGACACAGCACCAATTGCTTGACATCGTGCCGTGCACACACCATCATCCGCACGGGTTGCCCTTCCTATAAATGAAGGACTATTAGAGCCTGTCAAGTCCATTTGGCAGACTCCTGCTACTGCCCTCCCTTCATAAAACATGGGGGTGCTGCAGCAGCCTTGCAAACCCTTAATCCTATGCCTGTGCTGCCCAGCACTCCTCACTGCCCAAGGTCCCTTCTCACCCCCTGATCCTCCACAGACACCCTCTCCTGCACCCAGCTTCGTGCGGCACTCACCAGTCCCCTGCTGGCAGAAGCATTCCAGCAGGGTTGTCACATGCTGTCTCTCCCTCAGCCAACCCCACCCCATGCCAGACCAGAGCTGCGCATTTTGAATTATTTTTAAGCGCACAACTGGGCTGCAGCTGTGTGCTAATTGGGCAGCATGCAGCCCATGGGTTGAGAAGCACTGCTCTATGCTAATGTAAGCTCCTCTCTGTAGTCTGAGCTCAATTGACTAATAAATCCCGCTTTGTTTTTAAAAGGCTCTCTGGTGTCCTTGCAAATACGTGCTGAGGTGCATAGGTCCCTGAAAAGTAAAAGTCTTAGGCCTAGTAGTTTATCTCAGGTGGACTTGCTGGGCAGAGCTCACAGTGTGAAGCCAGAGTGCTGTATCCCAGAGGCTAAGTCTTGAATGCATTGAGGCTGGGTGGTCTAACTGTAAAGAAGAATGGGACCTCTTGGGCATCTGGCACAGTGATGGGTTCCTCTGCAGGGCTGTTTGAAAGCTGGGACATAGCGCACATCCTGTGGATCCATGCCACAGGGCATCAAAGCTTCAGTCCGCAGGATTTCCCTGTGAAGACCAGAACACAGTAGAGGACCTCATTTTCAAAGGTCTAAAGTTATTCGGTGATGCTACGGATGATATGCTGCATGCTTTGAAGGACTCCAGAGTGATCCTTCATTCGCTGGGCATATATACTTTTGTGAATAAAAAGAGGTTTAATCAATCTCAGGTGGCACAGAGATCATGCCCTTCCCAATTCTCCATTTTCCACAGACCACCAGAGCCACCTAGAAGAAAACCCCACATTTCAAGAGGGAAAGTTTTCAACTGCTACAGCAACTTTGATCAGCAACTGACAAAGGCCAAATGTTCCTTTTGAATGCTGAGTTGAGAGCCATGAACATTCCTCTGATTCGGACCTTCTGCTACATCATCTTACCTCACTCAATTTTCTACCTTTTGGTCATCGTCTCTCCCATTTTCACACCTCATAGATGCAGACTATCTCCAACAGATGGGTCTTGGAGGTTATAATTTTGATGTATTCCATTCAGTACTGATCTGTCCCCCCATTCCATTTCATGGACCCTTCTGATTAATCTGTTAAGAAGCAAGAGGTTCAGTGCCTTTTCTGTTTTGGAGCAGTGGATCTGGTTCCCACACAAGGAAAGAGAGCTTTATTCCAAATATTTTTTTGGTTCTCAGATAAAAATATTAAAGATCAGTTCTAGACCTATGGATGCTGAATACCTTTATCAAGGTACAGAAATTCCAGATAGTGACATTGTTCTTTCTCTAGATCTACCGCTTTACAACCCTTGAGCTTCGGGATATGTATTTTCATATCACAGTACACCCTTCTCATAAGAAATTTCTATTCTTCTTGGTGGGGCAGGAGCATTACCAATATTGGGTCCTTCTCATTGAGTTAGCCACTGTTCCCAGGGTATTCATAAAAGTTGTGGCAGTTGCATAACTTCATCAGAGGAAGTTAATTGTTTTCCTTTACCTCGACAACTGGCTCCTCACGGGACATTCTTACACCAGTGTCTAATTAGCAGTGGTCAGTGTCAGTCTCCCGCTCAAATTCATGTTGTTCTCCCTCATGTTGTCCTACCTGCACCAAGGACAGAGTTCATAAGGGGCATTCTAAATGCCATCACAGCTAGAGGTGATCAGCCAGAGGTTCCTTGCATCTGATTGGGCAAGTTTGGATCAGTCCTCAAGTCACTGCCAAATCATGCCTACAACATCTTGGGCACATGGCAGAGTGTACCCTTTGTCATGCTTCATGCTCAGCTGCACCTGCATTGCTTCCAAGCCTGGTTCAGGTCAATCCCAACAGGGACAGTCTAAACAAACTGCTCTTTATCCCTGTCATATTCTAGTTTCCCTTGAATGGTGAAAGGATCCAGACAAAGCATATTTTTGGGGGTCCCCTACACCCACTCATATTTTAATTTCCGACATGTCCCTCCTCAGATGGGGAGCTCATCTTCAGGACCATAATTTCTAGGGCAGATGGTCTGCCCAAGAGTCTACCTTACACATCAATGTTCTGGAACACAGAGGTGTTAGACATGCCTGTCTGCACTTCCTATCCATGAGTCAAAGACAGTCATTTCACATAATGACAGAAAATAGGGCCAGTATGAATTATGTAAATTGGCAAGGGGTTGCGAGAGCCCTTTCCCTCTCTGCCAAGCCAAGATATCCTAATCTTGGCAGTCTGCCCACCCAGTCTCCAAATCACCATAGCCAATAGCTTCAGCAGGCACTTCGCTCAGAATTATGAGTGAGAACTAGACAAATCTGTACTCAAACAATTCTTAACCTGAGCATATCCAAAAAAAATGATCTTTTCGTCACCACAGCCGATTGGAAATGCACACATTTCTGTTCATGGGGAGGCGTGGGTTGCCACTTCTCTGGTGGATGCTTTTCTCATCTCTTGGGTGAAGAATTTCTTATACACATTTCTCCCGCACTCACTGATCCTCACGATCCTAAATGAAGTCAAGCAAGACAAAGCCACAGTCATCTTGATTGCACCAACCTGGTAAATCTTTCCTTTTGACTGGCCATCAATCTTCCACTGACACCTGGTCTTCTCACATAGGACTCAGGGAATCTTCTTAGCCCAATCTGAATACATTGCAGCTCAAGGCCTAGCACCCGATGGTTCTCAGTGCTAGAACAGTCTTACTCCACAGTAGTTCAGGAGGTTCTACTGATCGGTAGAAAAGATTCTACCAGAAAGACTTATCTTCAGAATACAACATAAGAAAGACTTATCTTCACCATAATTTGTCTCCTAATGACTCTCATCTCCGAGGGGTTAGAATACTTACTTACTTTGAAGAAAGCACAGTTCCATTAAAGTTCACCAAACTGCCATCATAGCATTCTATTCTCCAGTAAAAGGTTTCAAGGTATTTGCTCCCCTTTTAACATTGGGATATATAAAGGGTCTGTAAAACCTCTTTCCTAATATTAGACACCCTATTCCCATTTGGGACTTTTAGTTTTCAGAGCTTTGAAGAAGCCACGCTTTTAACTGTTAACTTGCTCACTTATGAGCCTCTCCATGAAAACCACGTTCCTAGGGGATATTACTTCTGCCTGAAGGGTTGCAGAACTGGGAGATTTAATGGCTGACTCTCCTTGTACTGTCTTTTTCTCTTCGACCACATCCACCTTTTTTACCCAAGGTTACTTCAGGTTTTCATATCCATCTATCATTTATCTCCTGGTATTATACCCAAAGCCTCATCAATCAAAACAGGAAGCTGTCCTTCATAACTTAGATATCAGGAGAGTGTTGGCTTATTATCAGGACAGGCCTAAACCTTTGTGACCTCCCTGAGATGAGTTGTTTTTATGGTGGACAAAACTAAAGGGGTTCCAGTGACTATCAAAAGGCTTTCTAAGCAGGTTTGTGGTTGCATACCCTCCTGTTATGTGGCTAACGTGCCCTGCCCCTCTAAGGTGGTTTTTCATTCCATGAGATCATAGTTACTGTGTCTGTGGCCCTTAATGGAAAAAAGCTGGGCTAATACACGGGCTTTGATTCACACTTTCTCCAGACATTAAGCCTTCCTGGGCAGGTTCTCCCTTTGGCTCTGCAGTCCTACACGCAGCCTTAGACTGAGTTCTGAAGTCCCCGTCTCCTTTAGGGGTACTGCTAATGAATCACCTCACACAGAGCAGCACGTCACAAACTTTTCCCTCTGCGGCCCCTTTCCGGTTTCTCATGTCCTCTCACGGCCCGGGGGTATGTCTGCCGAAATGCCGCTGAATAGAAAGCTTCCGCTTTCAGCGGCACTTCAGCGGACACAAATAGAACACTTCCCGTTTTGGCGGTGTCCTGGGGCCAATCCTGCGGTGGCGTGGGGACACCACGGCCCCCCCGTGGCGGGGCCCGCGCACCCCACTTTGAAGACCACTGACATAGAGCACCCGTTGGGACACTACTCAAAGAAGAATGAGAAGTTACTTCCTTGTACAGTAAGTGGAGTTCTTCAAGATGTTTGCCCCTGTCAGTGCTCCTCAACCCACTCACAACCAACTGATCTTCTTGGGGCTTTGAGGTGCAGAAGACATTGGGGGCAGTTCACCCATGTAGCCGTATATATCCTTGGTATGAAGCATGAGAATGCATAGGGTGCATGTGCAAACTGTACGGGCACTGCTGCCGAAAATCTTCCATGGAAGGCAAGTCCGCACCCCCAGTAGAGGACCCAGAAGGATGCTTTTGGCTTCAAATGCATTGCAAATGATCAAACAACCTTATTAAATAAGCTTAATGTGTTTTTATACTTAATAGCTGAATGGAAAAGGTGCCAAGGTAGCTTTGAGAGCCTGTTGTGATATTACATATTAATTATTTGACTTAGACGTCAATTTTTATTTTGTGTTTGTTTTTGTTCTGACACCTAGATGACATTCCAGTTCAGTGTATGGGACAAAATCCGAGATTTGGGAAACCTGTCAACCATCACTTTCTCCAATCTGGTTTCTCTGTTGGCCCACTTGCTAAAGACAAAATCACTCTCCCTATCAGTCTTCAAGGTCAGCATAGTCTCTGTTAAAGTACTTGTGCACTTCTACCTCATTTGTTAGTTTTGTGGTAAATGTGCGTGTGTTCCTTGTTATCTAATCTGTATCACAGCTGCTTATTCAGTTTTGAAACAAATTATTCCGAACTTCCTAGCTAAAGTGAACTTTGCTTGTCTGTTTTCTAAAACTGCCCCAAATGTAGGGATCCGAGTTAGTTTCGTACAGGTGGTTTTAATGGCCAAACAGATTAGATTAATTTTCTTTTCATTTATTTATTTTAAAAAGAACTGTGGCCTAGTGGTTAGGGTGCTAGTCTGGGACTTGCAATGCCCAGATTAAATTCCATGCCCTGCCACAGATTTCCTGTGCAACCCTAGATAAATCACTTAATCTCTCTATTGTACAGTTTCCCTCTGTACAAATGTGGGTAGTATCATTTCCCTGCTTCACAGAGGTGTTGTGAGGTTAAGTTAATTAAAAAAAGATTGTGAGGCACTCAGATACCTTGGTAATGGGAGTCACAGAAGTACTTAAGATGGGTATCCAGAAGATAAACAGAACTTGGGCTATTGCAGACAACAGTAAATTATTAATTCTCCTTTTTTAAAAGAGAATTTGAGTTTAAGGAAATACCATTTTTCCCCCCAACCTCATCCTGTCTTTACTCGTGGAATTTCACCCTCTTTTAGGTGTTGGATGTGCTGGTGGAGTCGCTGGCTATTCCCTACCAGACACATGCTCCTTATAGCTGCTGAAAGCCAACAGTGAAGTTTGGGGCAGTTACTGATAAGAATTGTTATTGCTTTGCTTTGGGGAGGGCAAGATGCCAAACCATTTAAACAGTGATTAAGACCTTGCTCAAAAACCCATCACCTGATACTAATGACCTTGATCATTACTTCCTTATCTTGAACTTGTGTTTCCTGGCAGGCTGTGGGTGGAACCTGGGTTCCATTGATTTCATCAGCCTGGCCTACACACAGCTTTTGTTTGACTGTCAGCTGGGGGCAGGAGAATGATAATTTTTCTGAAAGCTATATCAGTACAACCAATACCAGCATGGTGGTAGTTTTACTGGTATAAAGATGCTATAAACTGGTATAACTTAGAGCACATCTTCACTAACAACTTGTGTAGTAGCTCTCCCAGCGCTATTAAAAAAACCCACCTCCACGAGGGGCATAGCTACAGTGCTGATTCACTGTCTTTACTGGCACTTTATCGCGCTGAAACTTGCAGCGCTCAGGGAGTGTTTTTTTACACCGCTGAGCAAGAAAGTTACAGAGCTGTAAAGTGCCAGTGTAGACAAGCCTTTATTCCACTTCCCTTACAGGAACAAGCTCTACTGAAAAAAGCAGCTTTTATACTGATATAACAGCATCCACAATAGGAGAGGTGTACTCCTTTAACTGTACCAATATAATTAAAGAAGTCCAACTTTTGTGTAGATGAGCCCTAAGTTCCTAATTCATTCAGTTTGAAGTCTGGGTATGATATAGTCCGGGGTGGGCAAACTACAGCCCGCGGGCCACATGTGGCCTGCCGCCATCTTCATCCGGCCCACGAGCTCAGGTCGGTGTACTGCGGGTCCCCGCGCTCTCGGGCCAGGCCCGTCCTGCGCACCCTGGCTGGGTCAAGCATGGGGAGCTGCTGGGCTCCGCACTCCCTGGCCGGGGGCCGAGTCGAGCATGGGGAGCCACTGGGCCCCCCGCACTCCCTGGC
>ML677349.1:8578594-8598850 GCA_007922305.1 Dermatemys mawii
GTCGAGCGCGGGGAGCAGCTGGGCCCCCCGCATGCCCTGGCTGGGGGCTGGCCCAAGCCCAGCATGCCGCAGGTCCCCGCGCTCCTGGGCCGGGCCCACCCTGCACTCCCTGGCCGGGGGCTGGTCGAGTATGGGGAGCTGCTGGGCCCCACGCTCCCTGGCCGGGGGCCGGGTCAAGCACAGGGAGCTGCTGGGCCCCCGCTGTCACTGGCCAGGGGCCGGGTCGAGGAGCGCCCGGCTGACTAAGGTAAGCAATGGAGGAGGGGGTTAGGTGGTGGGGTCCCAAGGGGTGGTGGTTAGGGTTGGGGGGATCTTAGGAGGGGGCAGTCAGGGAACAAAGCAGGGGGGTTTAGATAGGGGGATCCTGGGGGGTGGTGTTTTGAGTGGGTGATCTCAGGAGGGGCAGTCAAGGAACAAAGAACAGGGGTCTTAGATAGGGAGTGGAGTCCTGTGGGGCGGTTAGAGTGGGCGGGAGTCTCCAGCGGGGGCAATCATGGGACAAGGAGTGGGGGGTGGGGGTGGATGGGTCGGAGGTTCTGAGGGGGGCAGTCAGGGGGCAGAAAATGCGGGGGGGTTGGATAAGGGGTGGGATCAGGCTGTTTGGGGAGGCACAGCCTTCCCTACCCGGCCCTCCATGCAATTTTTAACTCCAATGTGGTCCTTGGGCCAAAAAGTTTGCCCACCCCTGATATAGCCACTGCATTAATATTCTTAATATGTACAGAAATGTGGTGCCTATGCAGATTTTCCATTCATTTGCAAGGAGCCTTTAGGGGCACTCAGATATTGCAGTGGTGAGTGTTGTAATGTCTGTAAATACAGGCATGTCGCTTCTTAGGCATATTTAACATATGCGATTTTAGCTTTACGTGGTCCGCAAAAAAGAAAAAAAAAGGGGGAATTTTTTTTAAAATCTTCCTGTAGGGGGCACGATTTCACCTCCCAATAAAGTGAATGGGTTCTGGCTATACGCGGTTTCTGCTTTACGCGGTAACCGTGGAACGAAACCCTCGCGCAAGATGTGACATGCCTGTATATTGTTTAAAATACTGTTGTGCATTAAGTGTGTTTTGGATTCATCTTTGGGTCCACTCTGTCTTAACTACTTTGAAGGTACCTATCTCTTTGGTATCTGGTTGCCTTAGTATATCAGGTAGAGGTGAGCAGGTTGTTCTTCAGTGGTTTCATTCCTTCCTGCGAGGTTTTACAAGGCAGTGTTGGACAATTGCTCATGCACTCAGTGTGAACTCTAATGCCAGATTCCACAAGATTCTGTTCTGTTGCCACTCTTGTTTAATATCTGTGAGGTCAGTAGGTGTTTTGGATTGAACTACCATGATTATTCTTAGCCTTTCATCTCTATACTCTCAAATTATGCAAGGCATATTTTTTTAATTAGATTGGTTTATTTTTTATCTCTGGTCCTGGATGCCACCACAACAAGCGTAATAATAAGTTACTGAATAAATGAGACATATTAATGCATTCTAAGTGTGTTCATTAGTTTAAAATATTTTTAAGAGGTCTTCAATGTTAAGTCTAACATTTGCTGTCTTCTTAACTAGGTAATTGAATTCAGTGAACTAGATAAACCCAAAGTCCAATTCTTGCGGCAAGTGTTATATATACTATTAATAAAAACAGACTTGGAAGAACTTACCAGCATTTTTGGAAGGTAAGTGATTATTGATCTTCCCAGAGAATATTGAGTGAGTAGTGATTTTACACCACAGGGATTTGTTTATTGTGTTTATTTTAATTATCAGTGGCTTACCCCAAGCCCTCAACTCCTCACTTCTTATAATGCAAGCTTTTTTGTGAAAGGGCCATCTCTTCTTATATGATTGACAGCACCTGGCTCAATGCTGCCCTGGTTTTAATTGTGGTCTGTAGGTACTACTGCAGAGTAACTATATTATGGAATTTTACACACAACATTAATACAAATTTTGAAATACTCAGTACATCAACTATCAAGCAAGAACAATAAAACTGTTGATGCACAAAGCTGACATACCAGAGACCCTTAAAATCTTTACTCTTATGTGCGGAACTAGAATTCAGTCACACAGCAGAGTTGTTCTTGCTCCAACATTTCCCTGTTGCAGAAAGGAAATAATGGAATTCATCAGGGGAAAGTTAGCTCTCTAGCATTGCAGCATCTTCTCTAGAAACCTCTGTTCTTCATATTAAAGGGGCAAGGTTATTAACTGAATGAACACCTTTTAGAGGTAATCAGAGGAAATGTCTTAATCACACTGAAGCGGCTAAAATGTAGACCTCATTTTTCTACTGGTATACCCACAATAGACAGCTGTGTATAAGTGTATAACAATAGTTTGGTTGCAGCTGGAATGTTTTTAAGATCTCGTCCACTCTACATAATGTAACAATGCTGAATAAGGGTCACAGGTAATCTGGTCTCTTGACATGTTGTGTATTTGTACTGCAGTCAGGGCCTTAGTTTGTAAGCTATTCCAGGAAGGAACTTTGCTTTTTTAGTTTGTTTTTAAAGAGCCATGAAAATTGTGCTATATAAATATTTAATAATGGAAGAAATAATAGTGTATATTCTGTGGAACTAGATTTGCCAAAAGTACGAAAGTAGTAAAAGATAATGTTTACATTTGTAGAACTACACGTAAAGTGGAAAGTCTATATTGCCATGTACTGTCTTTCAAATTCTGTTCCATCCATTAAAACGTGTGGGAGGTTTGCCACATGTTGCTTATATTTTTGACTACTCTAATATTTTAAGGCTCTTAAAATATAATTTAAAATTCCAAACTACCTACTGAGAAACAGATTGCATGTGAAGTATGTTCAGCTGTTTGCCAAACCAGTTAATACTTGTTAATACTAATTTAAAAAAAAAAAAAAAAAAAAAAGTTGGGCTTTTCTTGATAAATTTTCAGTTTGATTTTTCTCAAAACCTGACAGCATAGCAAAAGAGACTTCATAACATTGTTCAGCTGGAAAGTAGGAAACTGGAATTATTTCTGATTTGTGTGTCTGTCTTTTTCAGGTTAACTGACAACCCCAAATTAGGAATGTTGCGTGAAGGTTTGAAGCTTTTCCTTTCCCACTTTTTCCTGAAAAATGTACAAGCACACAAAAGCGCTGAAGAAGCCAGCTTACTAAAAGAAAGAGTTGAACTAGTAAGCAGGACTTTGCAAGCCAGAGAATCCAAATTAAAACTGTAGTTGTGTTTTCAGATAAGCTTGCATAGAAAATAAGGACTTCATGAAAGCACAAAGCTGATCTTGACAATGTTTTTCACAGACCAGAGACTTGAGATGCTGAGCAAGTTTGTAATGCTGCAAAGGACCCCATGTTTTGAGGTGATCTAGGATTGTATACTCCTAAAAAATGGTTTCATGTTTGGGGGGGGAAATAGAAACCTAAAATACTGAAGAAGGAAAAAAGTATATATCTTTATACATTGTTGTTCATTGCTTTAAAAAGTATTGTCTTCCCTATCCACCTCCATTCTGTATACCTCATGTTGCCATTTATCATCAGGCAAGATAGATGACTTTCCTTTAAAGTTTTGTTAATACCACTTATCAGGCAGCAAGTGGTAGTGTTCAGCAACCCCAAGATTCTAGCCTTTCTAATTCCTGCAAGACCATGGAGTAAGATTGGTTTTTAATATTCAGACCTGTTCACTTTTTTACAGAATAAATAAAACTGAATTTTGTTTCTGTGATTTTAATGTGAAAGGTTTTTAATAACATAGTCGTATTGTTTTCTGTTGCAAAACAGACCACTAGGTGCTACAGTCATTGGGGAGTAAGTCTTGTAACTACTCCCCAATTTTAAATAAAATTGAATCATAGAAGATTAGAGTTGGAAGAGATGTTTTGATTAACTCAATGACTTATTTACCTGCATCTTTATCAGGAAAAGATCTTTTGATGTTTCCATTATAAACCTTGATGGACTGACTGAAGACCTAACTTGCTCAGTTATATTGGGTTTAATAATCACAGAATAATTTATGCTAGTACTTTAACCTAATTGCCTGGTGCAATTTTATTGTGCTTTATGGTGCTTGTTTTACTGCCTTATAGTTTAAAATTTTGCCAGCCGTTTACTATTTGAGATATAATGAAACTTTTTAATTCAGATTTTACTATTAACAGAGAGCAAGCGATAGCCATCAGTTCAGTATCAGGCTTTCTATCTTCCGAAAGAGAATACTTTCATTAATACCTACTCTACTATCCAGCCAGCTATCTGAAGATCCCTATAATTTTCTTTGCATAACAGCTCGTCTCTTGTGGACTGGATGAAGTTTGTTACTTCTATTATATGTTGTTTGTTTGCAGTGTTGTTGTAGCCATGTTGGTCCCAGGATATTAGAGAGACAGGGTGGTGAGGTAATGTATTTTAAGGGACCAACTTATGTTGTTCTAGTAAAGCTGTCAAGCTGCACAGAGCCCTTCTTCGGGTCTGAGAAAGGTATGCACAGTTAAATACAAAGTAGAATACACCAGGACCCACCAACTAAGTATCATCAGACCCTGCCATAACAGATGCAAAACCAACAGACGTATATGTCCACTGCTACAATGATCAATACTACCCTCCTCCCAATACACCTTTCAATATCCATGGGTTCTACAGATGCCTATCACAACGTGTAGTGTACCTTATCCAGTGCATCAAATGCTCCAATGACAAGTATGTGGGTGAAACCAGACAATCACTATGCTCTCAAATGAACTCGCAGAAAAATAAGACAAAAACACCCTATCACTTGTTGGTGAATACTTTTCACAAAACAATCATTCTATATCTGACCTCTCAGTCCTTCTTATCAAAGGAAACCTGCACAACACCTTCAAAAGATGAGTCTAGGAGCGTAAATTTATAAATTTCCTAGACGCTAAAAATCATGCACTTAATAAAGACACCAGATTTATGGTTTATTACAACAATCCGTAACCTACTAACTCCCCCTTTTTTTTTCCTATCACTGCAAAGGTGTTAACTGGCCGCTTCACCTTGAATGCTCTATCTCAATATGTATTAAACAATCTGTTCCATCTTGTGGTTAGCTGTGACACTGAAAAGAGATCTGTGTAACTTGAAAGCTTGTCTCTTTCACCAACAGAAGTTGGTCCAATAAAGATATTACCTGACCCACCTTGTCTCGCTTACATTAGATAAAACCATAGTTTCATGATTGTTTTTGCCACCTGTAGTAATTTTCTTCATGGCTTGTACCAAAACCCAAGGTAGTTCGGATTCCATTAGGCAGCATCAAAGGCTTAATGATCTAAACCAGGGGTCTCCAAGCTTTATGAGACAAAGGCCATATTAGATTTTTGGAGGGGCTTCACAGGCCGAAGCAACTGTGAAAAAATTCAAGATATGCAAATATATACAAAATCCCCCCCTCCCCTTTGCTCCTCCAGCCGCTGCTGGGAACTCCCCCCGTTTACTCCTCCGGCCGCTGCTGCGGGATACTCACCCCTCTACACATGGGGCTGCCAGCAGCAGCTCGCGGGAGGGGAGTTGTGGCTTCTCCATGTGCCTGCTTGGCGTGCCTGCTCTGCCTATGTTTGAAATACTCTCCTTAAACCATAGGTTCATACCCCCCAGATACTATAGCAATGCATATGCAATAAATCCCAGCGGGGTGAACCTAATCCATCTTCCAACAGGTGTAAACAAAGAATGTGTTATGACATTTATACTGTTGATTGATTATTCTGAATACCAATAGTGCCTGGTGCTACAAAGACACAGTCTCTGCCCCCAAGGAGCCTACTGTCTAAATACACCAACATGCCATTTCAAGTACACAGACAGTAATGGTGTTTGAAGGTGCACTCTCTGCTCTACGGATGTTAAAGATCCCATAGCCCTTTTTTTTTTTTGAAGGACAGGCCTATTCATAAAAAATGTCCTTTTCTCCAGCTCTCCTAGAACTGACTTAGTTGTCTCTTTGGTACCTGATAAAGTCCATGACACAATATTTTAACTACTACTTAATCGCTCTGATTTCTGTGTTTTGATATCTGTGTGTGTCAGGCTCCCTCAAATTTGCCTCTGTCCAAAGAACTTGTTTCTATTTAAGAGCCCAGCATAATGTTTCATTGCAGTTGGTTTCCAATAAAGTCTCAATTCACTGGACAGTAGTAATGGTTGAAAACAAGAAAATGGTGAATTTCTTTTTTTCATTCTTTGTCAGTCTTGCTGAAAAACAGAATTAAAAAAAAAATTTGGAATAAATGCTCCCCAGCTCAACTGAACAGGCCCAGCAAAAGGAATGCCACCCAGAATAGCCATTGGGGCCACTACTGAGGTGGTTGTTGCCTTCATTTCAGAAGGCAAGATGGATGGAGCAGGGGACAAAGAAAATTAAATACCAAATCAACTTAAAATTATCAGTTCTAACTGAAAATATTGTAGCTAGTATTGTGACTGGTAACACCTGCAGTCATTAAAAGAGACAGAGAAATGTTTTTGCTTTCTTCAGTTTACTTTGAGCCATTGGCAGTACTTTGTATAGTAATTTCCCTGTATAATCAGTCCTTTTCCTCTTCTGTTTGTGTGGGTCTTTCATGCAACAACAGGTGAGAGGGAAAAAAATGTTAAAACAGGAAGATGTGACTGAAGCCACAAAATTGGCAAGGAAACTTAGAGCCACTGAAGTACCTCAACCTACTTTTTTGCTTTATTTATTTAGCATAGCTACACTGTCAATTGCTGGGATGCAGATAGCTCTGTTGGGAGTAACAGTGTCAAACCTTAAATCCCCATTCCTGCAGCTGGAGTTACACTGACATAAAACTGGTGTAACTGTATAGAGATTCAGGCTGCTATGAAATGCATGGAACTGAGCTAAGTACAAAAGCACTCAATTTAGGCCACAGCAATTGCCTATTTTTAACATATTTGTGATTTAATATGTAATGAATCTATACATGTAAACATACATTATTCCAGCTGGGGTTTGCCAGAAAGGCAAAGACATCCTTGTTCTTAAACAAAATTAAAATGTCCTCCTTCAAAATAATCAAAATGTGACACGCTCTTATTTTCTTGTCCAGTTGCTTCCATTTGTAGTCAAAAGTGAATATCTTCTATTACCAATGGAAATATTGCCTAGCATTTTATGATTCTGAATACATTAATTTGCTGCAGCTGCCAAAGGCATAGTTGCTACTGCAGTTAAGGGTGGTGGCTTTAACCTTACAGTTTAAAGTTACAATCAGTTTTTATTTTTTTTATAACTGAGACTTCCTTTCCAGGACTATCATTTATCATACAGAACTGCTGTATTTGCCTCTGACATACAACATAGCTACTGCTTCTGTTTCAAGCCAGAATCAGTTTTACCTACGTTTGGACTTTTGTCAAAAAATACATTGATGTGGCATATTCTAAAAATCTTTTTAAAATATGGATTTGCAGGGGAAGTTGCTGAAATATGGTGCTGTTCCATGTTGCAATGCTCAGAGAGAAACAAAAGTGCCTTTGGAGAATTTGACCAAACATGCTGAACTGGTGAACGAAATCAAGTGAGATTTGAAAGTTCTAGGATATGGGTCTGATATCTTAAATTCTGTGTGTTGCATGCAGTTTAAATGATGGTTTTGTATGGTCCCAAAGGCAAGACTGCTATGACCTGTTGGGAGTGAGTAACTTTGAGGATGCCTCATTTGCATCTCCAGGAATGTACACATTAATTTACCTGCTGCATGCTGCCAATTCTGTTGTGGTATTGTCCCAAGTGTAGAATTAAATATTGAAAAGGAAAACATTTGATAACAATAAATTGAACACCTTTTTCTTTCCAGTAAAGCTTACTGTGGCAAGGCACCTCTTCTTCCTAACAGGGTTGTCTGCGGCATAACTGCAGAAAGAAAGTGGCTTTCTCCACAACTGGACACCAGTGAGAGTCTACTATGGAAGTTTTACTCCCTTCAGGACTTTCCTTCCACTTTGTGTATTACAGAATACATCTTCACTCATTTTTAAATATTCCAATATTTAACACCTGCTGGCTTTTCTTCATTTCTAGTCAAAGTAAAAACTGAAACATGTTTCCTGTTCATTCGAATGAAACAAAATTGCTTGTTTATAAAATGGCCAAAATCCTTTCTGAGGGGCTAAAGTTTTTTTATTCCATAAATATAATATGATTTTCAGAGTAATGGAAAATGCAGTATATTGGAAAACCATATAGCTATTGTAGTTCTGGCTCTTACACCTGAAAAACTAATGGAAAATACTGTGTGATTTGCTTTAGATTGAGTTGAACTATAAGCGTGATGTTTCATTGTTAGATATATGGCAGAATATTTCAGTCCTTCAGCCTAGATAGTAGAATCCACACAGATCTATTATCACCATTTCAGCCCCCTGCCTCCCCTCTTTTTAAGTAGACAATGAAGTTTTAAATCCTTTCCTGGTTTTTGTATCAAAATTAACAGGGCAATAAAGTCTGTTTTTCAGCTTTGGCTGGAGTGTTGCTCTGATAAATCATCCATAAATCCCTTTGGCAGGTTTTAACACTATACCTGAATAGCCCAAGTTTCTGCAGGCTTTTCAACTTTCTGTTTTTCCACTGTCATGTGAAGGGGAATGATAGCTGATATCAAATCTGTTCTGAAATCACAATCATAAGCCTGGCTGTCGTATCTGCCTTTGGCAAAGGTATGCAACTCAATACTGCACTTAAAACACATCTGGCATGGTTTGATTTGTATTGTTCTTCAAGTGTTCAGGTCCTCATGTGTTAAAGGTTACTTGCCTGGGAGGAAAAGTAGGCCAAATACATTTATTTTGTGATGGGGCTTTCAAGCTAAATAAATATACAATTGACAACTGTTCTAACAATTTTATTACATACAAGCCAGTATAGCTTAGTGGCTAACTACATCCTTTGTGTATATGAATCAGTATGGGAACTTTTGATGTTGCAGGTGACCAGAGTCTAGTCCTCTGTTTTAATGAGATAAGCTGACCTTTATGGTAGGTTTTCCAAAGATTGGGTCTAGATGTATCTATATCTATTTTTGTGTTTATTTTTTTGCATTGGCCTGATATCAAGAAATAGGAGATGGAGGTATCCGACTTCTACCATATGTCACTTTTTGTGATTTCATCTCCTGAAGGAACTTTCTTCTCCCTCCAATAAAGCTTAGCTTACCCTCAAGGCCTAGAGGCATACAAATTACAACTGCTCCTATAAAAGAGCTGTTCAGTACCTAAATACAGTCTGCATTCTTACTTAAAAAATAAGTGAATTACAGTAGCCTTCCACTGATGGATTCATGCACAAGTCAGGATCTGGTCTCACTTGGCTTCCTTAAGTTCATTTAAGTTATAGAAAGAAAGGTAACAGCCACCCAAGGGCAAGGAGTTTAAGAATGAGTAGTTGACAGCAAATTCCATTATGCACTTCAAATATATTTATTAGGACCTTTGTCCTTGGATTGTCAAACTCCTAAATTCAGTTAAATCTGTTTCAAGGGCTTCAACCAGTATAACAGGTAAACTGAAACCTGTAAAGTGAGTAAATAAACAGTAAATACTAAAAACTTGTATAAGATTGTAAATCATGTGTGACGGAGTCAGACCAGAAGGATATAGGAGAGTGCTGGAAGGCAGGTATATTAGTCTCAGGATGTGCAGGTCCTTGTTCCCTGGATAGCCAAACAAAGGCTACTCCAGGCCAATCAAGACACCTGGGGCCAATTAAGAACCTTCTAGAAAGGAGTAGAAACAACTAGCCTAATTGGGACACCTGAAGCCAATCAGGGACTGGCTGAAACCAGATAAAAACCTCCCAGTTAGTCAGGTGGGCTGTGGGTGTCAGGACCTGTGGAAGGAAGTTATGCTGTTGGTGAGACTGAGTGTTGGACAACATATCATACTGAAGGAAGGAGGCCCTGAGGTAAGGGTGAAGTGGAGTTTGAAGAAGCGGGGACTGCTGTGGGGAAGTAGCCCAGGGAATTGTATTGTGTTTTGTGCCTAAAAGGTCAGCCATCTTAGCTGATACTATTAGGGTCCCTGGGCTGGAGTCCGGAGTAGAGGGCGGGCCCAGGCTCCCCCCTTTTTCCATCTTCCATACTGACCTGTGATGAAGGCAACTCACTAGATGGTGACTCTTGCCAATTATACTGAGAAAGGGAGGTCACTCTGGGGCCTAGATGAGTTTCTGAGGCCCTTAAATCTGCCAGGAAGCGCAGGACCCACAAGTACAGACTTGGAGTTTTGTCACACATGATTGAAACAAAAGTGTTAAAAATCACAAATAAATCCCTTTGATGAACAGGTACTTTAAAATTATTTCCTCTTTTACCTAAATACCAGAACCTGAGTTCAGGCTTCTTTGCTGCTTCTACAAGAAAATGAGATCCCTGAAGTTAGCCAGGGGCCGGATCCTGTTGTCACTGGAGTCAATTGCAAGGTTCCACCTGGCCTTGTCTCCAAAAGGACTTCTATCAATGTGTGTGTGAAATTTAGAAAAATGAGTAATATTTAAAAGGTCAAATATTTAATCAAATTACACAAACAAAAGTCAACAGCCTTGAGCAGCCGCCTTCCCCTGCAGCTGTGTCAGCACCCGTCAGGGACAGCAGGCTTGAGGGAGCCTCCTGTTCCCTCCCCACTTCACCACTGTGCCATCCTGAAGTTGTGAAGTGAGAGTGGAGGTTTCCAGGATGCACATATAGATTGTTAGCCAAGCTGGAACCAATCACTGGCCCAGCCCATTGTGACAAGGCAAATGTAGATATTGCTCATTTGAGTTTCCTGCAAAAAGGGGAAAGGGAGCCCAGCATTGTCCATGACAATTTCAGTGAAAATTTCATCCCATTTTGCACCCAAGAACGTTTTCAAAATATAAAATGAGACAAAATGGTAATGATGGATTTTTCCCCCAAAACGTTCTGTACAACTGTCACTGCCAAAAGGTTCTGAAAATCACTGTCTGCATCCCTCACCCACCTCTGGATACTCCATCCCCTGACATTTATATAGAACAACCTCCATTCCTGAGATGTTCCTAACTGAGGTTCTGTAATTATTCATGCACAATATCATGTAGAAGACTTAGTCCTGGAAGAAATTTAGCCTTTTCCTACTGCCACTTTGTTATTCTTATTAAATATTTATATTATGACTGGGTTCCTAATCTGCTAGGTGCTGAACAAACACACACAAGAGAAAATTATTCCCCCAAAGCATTTACAGGATTTTTTCTTTCCCTATATTTACTCATTTCACATTATAAATCTATAGCTATTCATATTAAGTCCTTCTAAATTCACTTTATTTCCCCACCAAAGATGATCAGCAAGATCGCAAGAGCAAATGGGACAAATACCCACTTTTGTCAAGAAGGTGGGGTGCAGTGCAGAGCAGTGGGGGGGCAAGCGGAGATGCCAGTCCCATGCAGAGGGGAGACTGGGCTGAAGTGCGGGGGAGGAAGAGTTCCTGTGCGTGGGGGTCTGGCATGGTTCAGGCGACCAGCGACAACCTCGAGTGGGGGGCCGGCAAGATTTCAGCAACCAATAAGTAGTGACAGCCTTGAGCGGAGGCCCAGTAGGGTTCGAGTGACCAGTGACAGTCTGGTGGGAGGGGCCCCTCAAGCGAGAAGCTGGGGCCAGCCCTGCAGCAGGCTTCGGGCAAGTGGCTGGGGGCAGCCCAACAAGGTGGTCTGTTTTGCCTTTGGAAAGACGGTCACCCTACTCAGACTTGATAGAAAACAGACCGATCAGGAGTAACAATAAAGGTAAGTTCTGAAATGGACCCAAGTCCAAGATTTCCTTGTTGGATGCCTCATTAGCTTGGTTTTGGGAGTGGGGAATTAAACTGATATTTTCACAACCAAACAACAAAATCAGTGCTCCCTTCCACAGAATGCTCTAGCATTTTTCAGTTTATGCCAAAGTGGCTGGAGGATTACAAGAGTCTTCTAATATTGGTGATGCCACAGAGAGCTGCATTCTGAGCTCCATTCAGGTGTTCTGCAGCTAGTTCCCTCCAAGGTGCAAACTTGGGTGGCTGCACACAAGAGAATGAAGGGCCACCCACCGAATTAGTGGAGCCACATCTAATTAGGTTCCTGGACCCTGGAAAAGATGCATAAGTAAGGTGAGGCCGTGGCCTTGGGAGGAATAGGGGATAGATGGGAGGGGGCAGTGGGGTGAGCAGAGAGGGTGGGGGGAATTTGGGATGCGCAGGGCTGCGACAGCAGGAAAAGAGGCGACTTTCCCCCAGCTCCAGGGCTGCAGCTGCCAGGGAGAGTCGGCCTCCTTCCCGGCCTCTGCTCTGTGGCTGCTGTGGTGGGGGAAAGATGACCCCCGCCTGTCTCCTTCCCAGCCCCAGCTCAGGAGCTACTGTGGCAGGGGAGAGGGGGCACATCCATTGCATTAGACTGGTACAACTACTGATTTTAAAATATAAGTTGTGTGCTTTTATTTGTAAAACAAAAAGAAAGTTTAATAATTATTGTTTGTTTCTATATAGTGCTTTTATCCAAAGCACTTTACAGTAGTTAGCTAAAGGTAAAAACAACATCTGGAAAGAGCATTGAGTGGTCCACCCAGACCCTCAGCAACTTTCAAGTGGTCCAGGAAAAAAAAAAGCTTGAGAACCACTGGATTAGAGGGTCTTACCCTCAACTCCTATTTTGAATCACACAAGCAGCAGTGGAGCATTCTCATTAGAGGGTCCTGCATCTGGAACTCACTCCCCTTGATAGTCTGCCAGATCCAGTCCATCCAGATTCATAGGAACTTCGGAGAAAAACATACTCTGAGATGCTGTCATATGGTTTAATCTATTTGATTCCTGTTTTGACTATTCCTGGCAAAAGGTTAGTGACTGTGGACAACCTTATGTAATTACCTATTAACAGTTATAAAATAGCACCTACCTGCTATCTACTTGCTTTAAAAATAAACAAACAAGACTAAACCCACCCTACTCATTTCACATAAGCTTTTGATAACTATCAAATGGCTAAATTCCTGCACTGTCAGCTGTGGCTGAAACTAAGGCAATGACCTAGAGATGAAGGGTTCCAGATCCCCTTGCCAACCACCTGAACAATCCAGCTACCCTAAAAGGGACATATTGTGACCGAAGACTGAAACTTTATCTTTTGCACTAGTTTGTGTGCCTATGACACAATACTGTTGACATTCAAAAAGTGCTCCAAAGAGGCACCATATGTGCAGCAACAGCTATGCACAACTGAGGAATTAGAAATGGATTTGTTTCCATTTTTGCTTTGGTTTTCCTTTGAGTTGTAATAAAACATTTAACATCTTTAATTTCATAATAGCTACTGTGAATGCTGGGTGATTACACTGTAAGCATTATTTTTGCAGAGTTGGCTCATTGTGCAGTCAGAAATCTGAACTGGGAAAGACCTATTAGGTCACCCAGTCAAGTGTCTTTTACCTTTTAATATACCAGGACTCCTGGTATCCCATTCCCATCTATGAGGGATCTACTTCACCTCCCCATCCCCCATTTAGAATATGGAAGGGGCAGGGTGACTGTGACCACTGAGTGTCACACCAACCCTTACACTGAGAACCTATGATCTAATCCATATCCCCCCCTACATAGTAAGGCCCAGTCCTACAAGTGAATTAAAGGAAGTGGTCCAAGGGCCTGCAGGATTAGATCCTCTGTTGTGATCCTTTAAGCTTAAAGGAAAAGGTTTTTAAGAGAAAAAGATTAAATATATTCAAGTGCCTTTTTGAGAACTAGGTGAAAACAAGAGATTGATAATAAACGGTTACAGTCTTGGCTGAGTATAAAAATTGAAACTTCAAAAATAATCCATATTCTCTTAACTGATAAAGTACTTTGTGCATGTAGGTTTCATGGTAGGATGGTATAGATTATAATATATTATATGTATATATACGATTTCCCACTTGGGAGACTTTTAGCGGGTGTTACCTAGAACATATGGATCCTATTTTCACTTTTTTGTTATAGCACTTAATTTGTATGAAATTGTTGGTTAATGACATCCATGCCCAAACGGTGTTGTTTAAAATCAAGTTTCCATGAAAGGCCTTTGTTCATATTCAAGTACAGCCATGAACATTTTGAGAGTCGGGTTGCCTATCCTGTCTTAGACGGTGAGGGATCCACTAATGAAATTAAAACCAGAGCGGGGTACGATTAGAGGCCGCGTGTGTCTGTCTGTACCTCACCGGCCCTGCCTGCACGGCGGGACGGGGCCTGAATCGCAAGCTTTGGGGACGCGTGAATTTCCCAGCTGGCCCTGCACCGCCAAACCGAGTCCCTGGGGCCAAACTTCCCCGCGCTCTGCGGCGACCCCGGGCCGGAGGCCACCCGGGCCTAGACTCCAGCTACGTTGCCGTGTCAACAGAACACCCAGAGCCGGGCCAGGCAAAGGAAGCGCAGCGGCGCACGTCCCCGTTCGCCCCCTGGCCTGGCTTCCCCGCACGGGCGCCGTCCCGGGCGCTGCTCCTGGCGGTCACGGAGGCCGCCTGCAGCCAGTGTCCGGCCCTCTCGCAGCAGGAAGTCAGGACCCTTCTCTGGGCCCGGCCAGGGGGAAGCTGCGGCGATGAGGGCGCCAGAGACCGGACCTTTGTTCCTACCCAGCCTGATAAACCAGCCGCGGCCTGCAGCCTCCCAGCCCCTCCCGGGGGCCAGCGCCGGGTTTCCCCCGACCGGTGCACCCAGCGCTGCGTGGTCCCCGGCCGCGAGAGCCGTTCGCAGCCAGCTCTGCGCTGCGGGCACCCGGCGGGGGACGGGGCTTCCCCGCTGAGGCCCCGGGCGCTGTCCGAGCCTTGCACGGATCCGGAGCGGGGAACGCGTCCCCCGCAGCGGGCAGCGCCCCGGTCCCTGCCGGGCGAACGCCGCGGGCTCGCCGCGGGGACCAGGGTCGGGCCAGGCTGCCGAGCGCCTTCCTGGGCATCGGCGGCTCCCGCAGGGTGGCGGCTTGGTCCAGCGGGACCGACTGAGGCGGGGATAGCGGAACGTGGCGTATTTGAGGCTTTAATCGCCCCGCACGTAGGGAGAAGGATTGTTCCTCTGAAGCCAGGCCGGGGAAGTCTTGAATAAAAGCCATTTTCTACTCTCTTGCTGGGAGCAACACGATCACTCGGCCCCTTCCCAATGACAATGCACATTCCCACCCTCACTAACACCCTTACATACATATTTGACTTAGGTTTAACTCTTCCCCCACCTACTCCAGTTTTGGAAACACCTGGAAAGCTGTAAAATGATTTACGAAGTGAAAGTGTTAAACGAGGCCACCAGCTGTAAGTCTGACCGAGCTTTATGGGTTTTATTAGGTGCCCTATTATGGAAAATAAACTTTAATCCGTCCATAAAAACAGAATCTGAAAAACATATTTGCCCTTGTAGTCTGGAACACTGCAGGTATTCTTGTGAGACGCTGGGGCTTTAAAGAGATTAGTTTTATTGAGAAAGACACAATACACCGGTAGGACTTTGATACGTAGTCCATGAATAGCTGCCTGGAGCCTGTATTTTTATACTCTTGAAACACATTTGGACACACACCTCTTAGGCAAACAGTAAATTTCTGCCTCAATCGGGTTTGTTTTCCTGTTTAATTATCACGTATTTAACTATAAATTAACGTCATAGGGATGGAACCTGGCCTACGCTAAACTCAGATCTCAGCGGTTGTTTGTTCTTCGGAATTATTCTGTTATGTTTCTTTTGGAAAAGTCTGTGTTTGGGTTTTGAACTATAATCACAAAGACAAATTCTATTGCTAATTTCTGTCTTGACTACCCTCATAGGCTTCCTGGGGTCTAAAATCAGAATTGGCCATATATCGGCTTTATGGACCTGTGTGTGACTCTCTCTGTGTATTTTATATATACATATATCTCCACGCACACACAAATATTGATATGATGAGTATATAAAATTAAGAAATGTATTCCTAAATCCAGTGTATCTATAAATTCTGTACATCCCACTGCCTGGAGCATAGAGAATGATATAAAATACACGTGCAAACTGAAGTCATATTCTATATGCTGGAACCTATTAAAATACTTCCATATTTGTGTGTAAGGAGGTTGTGCATTGAACAGATTTCTACTTTATTAAGCTATATATAGATGGCAGAGTGTAATACCTATTTAATATCCCTCCAATGCAGCGAGTGCCAAGCTAATCCATAAACGATATGCTTTATAGATTACATTTCAACTTAGCAACACCTGAAGAGCTCAGTGACCTAAAACTGGTTTTCTTATTATCATTAGTAACAACCTCATCCATGCATCAGACTGTATTTCACACGCCTTGTATGGCCAGATCTTTATAGAAGTAATTTATATGGGCCATCTTGTTTTCATTTGAAAGGTTAACACAGGTTTGTAAAAAATCACTTTTAAAAAGGTATGCGGGAGTGGGGACACTCCATATTTTATAGGCTATTATTCTTCCGTGCAACCTGGGATCTACTGGAGAGTAATAATTTTGTGACCGAATTTACATATTCAGCTACAGTTGAAAACTGGTGAGAATCTCTGGAAAGAAGCAAAAAATAGCAAGATCGCCACGATGCCATGTTTGCTGAGCAGTTCTGCAGCCTGAGAACCGAGGGACTGTGCACCTTAGCAGGGTTTGCTAGCACGAGATGATAGGATGAATGCTGCTCAAGATTCCCAGACGACCTGATTTGTCTTTCCCATTCTTGGGGCACCGGGGGGAGGGGAATAGAACAAAGATCTGGTGAGCTAATCCTCCCTCCTTGCCTTACTGAAATCACTGGGCTTGATTCTGCGCTGTGTAAACTGGCAGTAGCTACATTCAAATCATCAACGGCATTACACCAGTGTAAATGAGACCACAATCGGGGTCCCATGGGGAGAAAAGCAAGCAGGATTCATTACAACTGCTTTTACTTTACTCTGATCCTAGGTAAACAAAACTCCCCCAGACATATTCTCTTCTTCGGTACCCCATGTAAAAAATCGGAGTTACTCTACTGAATTGGGCGGAGTTACTTCGGATGTAAGGCAGGGTGACGGGGAGCAGAATTTGGCCTAATGGGCAATGTAGAATCTAGTCTAGGGTAGTTAGTTACCTTCCTGTAATCCCCTGGTCTCTAGCCCGGTATCCTTTTTGCATGTCTAAGCGGCGCAGGGTATTAGGCTAGAAAGAGAGCAGAGGCGCATAGTAATTCATTAGAGGGAATGAATCGTTAGATGTGGCCCCGAGTTAGTTAGGATGAGGCAGTGATTATATTTAAATTTGCTATAATTGATTTGAGGAAGAGCTGCGGTGACAAGAACGAATTGATCATTAAATTTATTAGCGAGATAAATTCCGCCGCTATTAAGGAGTCTGAATGACGACAGTTCTGCTGACTCCACCAGAAATCTGCCTGGAGCCTCCCAAATGCAGCAAGATTAGAACAGCTGGGCTATAAGTGGGAAGTTAAATAGCAAATAACGTGATACCTTTTTCCTTAGTCAATAGTTAAGACAATTTAGTGGGAAGGAGATTCAGAGTGAAATCTCTTGAAAGGGCTGGGCCGGTAGGCGATTTTATTCCTTTCCACTTTGCTTGCCCTGGGCTAACAACAACTTTCCGCGCTGGTAGCCCTTGAATTAACACAATGCCTGTAAATGAGCCCTGCTTTCTAATTTCCTGCGCCCGGGCTTCCAGACGGTTGGGTTTTAATTTCTCCCACCTGAACACTAATAACCCAATCGCTTCCTTTTAACTGGGCGGCGTTCACACTGGGATTGGTACTTCAATCCTGCTCGATCCCACACTTTGGTGTGGTACAGCACAGTACGTGGCAAGAAATATACCAGGTAGGAGAGGCCTTCAGGCAAGGAAGTGACGCTGATTCAATTGTGCTGGTTAGGGGCTGGAGCAAACAAGCTATGAGCCAGGATTTGGGTTAGATGTTCGCATTTAAAATAGCGAAGGGAGGGAAAGGTAAGAGAAAGCAAAATGGCTTCATAGCAAAATTATAGTCAGCTGTTGATCAAAGGCCGCTGGTTCTCCATCTCGCCCAATATTCAATATTTATCATTTTAATGTATATTTAAACATCCTTCTTTCCGCAATAGAAACGGCGCTTATAATGCAGGGGCGTGTTAACTATACTGTCTAAATAGGGTTTCTATTGAAGGAACGAAGATTTCGCCTCTTTAGTCCACTCACAGATATGATGCATGTCCCAGAGGGAGTAAGTTTTAAAAGGGACCGTGCAAACCGCGTGTTTCGTTCACAGCCCTGCCCGTGCGCCGGTTTTGACAATCTGCAATAGCCGCGTTGAGCAGTAGGTACAGAAATGCCCCAGTTCAGGGTCGCCAGGACCTCGCGTTGCAGATTTGCTCCGGAGGGTGCTTGTGTCCTGCTAAGCGCGCTTGGGTGAAAAGCTACCCCGCATACGCAGATCGTTGCTCGGTCCTCTCTGTCCCCAGCCCTTAGGATTCCTTCCTCCATGTGCAGGGCACATGCTCGCAGCTTCTGCAGCTCGCTGATTGATGAGCCACATTGCAGAGGTTTATTAATCCACAGCCACTGCAGCTCTCCTGTGAAACGTTTCCGCAGTTTGACTCTCTTCGAACGTTTGCTCGGCTGTACATTTGCACAGATCCCAGAGAGCTAGTCCCAGCCGGCCTTAGGGCCAGGCCAAGCAGGCTGAATTGCATGGCAGGGAGGAATCAAAGTCAAAAGGGAAGAGTATTTAGCAACAAGCCATGAGAAACAGAGTTGGATTCATAGTGCAGCTGCGGAGAGATCAGGAGCCCGCTCTATTTAAAACACAGCAGCAGTCGCCTTGCATGAATCCGTCTCCTCGTATGTTCGGGTTAAGAAAAAGCACATTAGAGCAGTTTCTGATTGCAGGTAAATCCAGTATCCCGCTCCAGATTTGAATGGAGTTATTCCGGATTTACACCGAGATCTGAATCTGTCCCAACAGGCAAAAACGAGGAAGAAACTAGATTTTTTTTTTTTCCAATATGAGTTGTCCTCACAAATGTATTGTTAGGTGTAAATATGAGGAAACCACTCGATGTTCGGGGAACAGTTGATTTAGTAGAACACTAATACAGAAATAAACTTTAGAGTATTTAGATAGAATTAAATTAAGTTTGGAAAACAATCGGGCAAAAGCCTCTTTCATAGGAAATTATACAATGTCTAGTGGATTTATTTAACTTTTTAGGGTCCTTCCTCCAGCCCCTGTCAGGCAGTGTTCGGATGCAGAGACATCCAGTTTTTCCCATAAAATAGACATATTAAAGTGTATATAATAAAGTGACATTATTCCGGGTGCGGTATAAACTCCAGACCCTGCTGGCCAATCCTATTGCTTTAACCCCCCCCCCCCAAAAAAAATGTACATAAGGCTCAAGTACAAAATGTTTATTTTACATACCATCCTGGACGATGGAGAAGCTGGATAATAATTTAGCATGCATAAGTAGAGGTATCCCTCTTTATAAATACAATATACAAAAATAAAGACAGTACAGTCTTGAGATTTCCAGCAGTTCTAACGTTCATGACAAACAGTATTCCAGATATATAATAAGCACAAAACATTTCCAATACTCAGCAAAAGAATAGGGGGTCCACGGGTAGGGTTCAAGTCTTTAAAATGTCTCTTAACACTGTGGTGAACTGTAAATCTTCTCTACCGTGTGTAGGAAGAAAAATCCTTCTGTCAACGTACCTCAAAAAAAAAAAAATCCAAACCTTACCAAAAGCTGCTCAACTCTAGTATTACCGGCTTGGTTTCTCTGGTGTCAGCATTTCAGCTGTCATGTAACAAACAAAGAGCAATGCTGGATCTGGGCTTGTGAACAGCTGTAGACCGAATATTTCCCATGTAGAAGTAAAAGGTACTGGTATAAGATTAGCTGTTCTTCCGCCTGTGCAGGAAGATGGCTGCTTTTGGGACTCGTTTCACTGACGCCAAAGGCTGCAGAGATGGGGCAAAAGCAGATGTGTAGGGATGGGGCAGAGGAGTATGTGTTGATGGTGGCAGGGGCAGTGGGCAGATGTGTGTCACTAGGGATGGATGGTGGAGGAAAGTGGAGGGTGTCAAGGAGAAAGGTGGGCAGTCTGGGAAAGGGGCTTAAGGATGGGATGGGCAGAGGTGGGTGGAGTGGTTGGAGCAGGGGTGGGCAGTGGATCGGTCTGTCTGTGTGGAGATGGCTGGGGTAGGGGTAGGTCGAGGGGTCTGTCTGGTGGCTGGGGCAGGGGTGGACAGACCCCTCG
>ML677349.1:8603850-8851294 GCA_007922305.1 Dermatemys mawii
GGGGGGGCCGGTTTGCGGCCGTGCTGCCCTGCGGGCCGAACCCGGGAGGGAGCGGGGAAACCCATCGCGGTAGCCCGGGGCTGCGCGGAGCGCGCCCGCATTCCTGAGCCCGGGGCCTCCGGTTCTAAGCGCCGGACCCCTTCCCCGGCGGGGCCGCTGCAGCCGCCACCCACCTGGGTCTCGGTGAGCATGAGCGACGTGGCCACCTCGAAGCGCTTGGGTCTGGACAGGTATTTGTTCAGCTTGAACTGATGCTCCAGCTCCAGCAGCTGCTGGCTGGTGAAGGCGGTGCGGGGCCGCCGGCACTTCCCCAGCAGGTTGGACTGCGCCTGGGCTGGAGACAAAACGGCGCATCAGCAGGACGCGGGCAGCTGCAGGCAGCCCGAGGCCCGCCACCCACCCCGGGCAGCCGGAGGGGAGCAGCCCGGGCCCCGCCATCCTCTCCAGGCCGCTGGCTCTCACGGGCTGGAGCTGGCACTGCCGGATGCCCGCTACCTTCAGCATTAAAAGGGAGCGGCCTAGTGTCCCTGGCTGCGTTCACCTGTCCCCATGGGGGGCAAGTTAGATCCAAGGGGAAAGGGCCGGGAAAGGGGGAGAACCGCTGGTCCCCTGCGAGGGAGAAACGGGAGGAGGCAGCAGAGAAGGGAGAAAAGGGGGGAGGTTAGAAAAAATACATCAGTGCGAAATTCTTTTGAGAAAAACGGAAGAAGTGAGGAAAAGCTCCCGCCGCCCGCCCTCCTCCCAGGGCTAACCCCAGGGGCGACCTTTCCCCCTGCCACCACGAGAAACTATCCAACCACTTCCGATCAGTCCCTCAGCTCCGCAGTCCCGGCTTCAAACCGGTTTGTATCTGTCACACACAATTCTCCTTCGCGCCCGCCCTCACGAGGAAAGCAAATGTACCGGCACCTCGGAGTAAAATCCTGGGGTGTTTTTTTGCAGTGGAGCAGAGTGATCTGATAATAGTGCAGACCTTGGGGGGCAGCTTGGAAAGAGCCTCAGGATCGGCCCCTCGCCTGTTTTAAGGCAACCTTCCCGTCCTTACATGGTTACTATTGAAGCACTGAAGGCACTTTAAAGTAAACGTTCTCCTTACCTAAATTAGACCCCTCAAGCCTCGCCTGATGGCAATCGGAGATGGACTTCTTCTCTATTTACATAATTTCACAGAGATTCACCGCAGGGAAATTTATGACCAGAGAGGGACTTCTTGATTTCCCACGAGCCTCCCAAGTGCTCGCCAATAAAGGGAACCCGGGATCACGGTGAAATGATATCAGTCTCTCAGGGGAACAGCAATTTGCTTCATTTAACTTGAACGCCCCCTGCTTTAGTTAAACAAGTCTCCCGAATTCCCAGCTTGGCAATACATTAGAGCTTTAATTAAAACAGACCCCAAAGTGACTTTGGGAAAAAGCTTCAGTGGAAGCTTAGCCAAAGCAATGATCCCCCCCTCCCCAGCAGATTAGACCAAAAGGTTTCTCTCCCATCAGTTCCATTTGTTTTTATTTATTTTATTTCATTATCTCAAGTGGCAAGTGTATTGTATTTGCAGACAATAGGAGACAAATGTGACGTGAAATAGGACGTGAAATAACCGTTCAATATTCGTGTGCGGTCATTATATATAGGAATTATCTATTTTCAACAATAGTGTCGAACTATAAAATTAGATGTTATAATCTCAGCACGTTTTCTTCATTCAAAGATCGGTTCTGCGTCAAAATGTACTCGGCTGAAAGCTGCAAGTAAAGAGAACTGATGGCGAGATTATTCTCCTAAAATATTGCGGTCATATTTAATGGACACATAAATGAGACCATCAATTTGGAAGCATGCGAGCTGAAATCTTTCTTAAACAACCAATCCAGTCTCCCTAGTTGCAGACAATATTTATGATCCTTTTAAGAGGCATATTATATATATATACTATAACGTGTGATTTGTGATTTCTTGGACATTCTCTCATCTTTTTTGATTTGTTTGTTTGCTTGCTTTAGAACTAAAAAGCCTGTAAAGGACAGGGAGGAGGAGCCCGACTTTACTGCCTCATTTGGAGCAAACCTGCTAAAATGACCAGAATAAAAAAGACAGTGTCCGGCATACAAACAGTAACACAGATGAGATTTTCTCACTGCGGTGTGATTTTCCGGGCCTCCATTATCTTTTCTCTTGGCTATTTATTCACTAGTGCATTTTGTTTGAAAGGGCAAGAATTCGGACAGCTTTTCTAATTATTTTTCTTCTTGAATGTCCTACTCTAAACAAACCTATTTAAGAGAAAACAATGGTCTTTTTTGTCTGTATGTGTGTGGAGCGTACGAAAAAAAAACCAAACACCGTAATTCTTTCCTGGCATGATTTAAGTAAAACTACACCTAACGTATTGTTATGCCCGTAATTCCCACACAGAGCTAACACCTACAAAAATGATCTTTGCCTAACACAAAGATGCAAGAAATCTCCCCATCTGCCTTGAGGCCTAGCTGCCCAGCAATTCACTTTTGCTGGTAGGACAGGTCAGTGTTTCTGTTTTTTAAAGTGGTTTAAAAATATAGGCGATTGCTTTTATTGAGCTTCCTTTTTTCAATTACACCAAATAAACATTTAATTATAGCCATGAATGTCCTCTGGAACCATCTAAGGGAGGAGTGTGCTGTGATTGCTATCCACTCTTTCCTGAGGAAGAGGTCTGTGAAATTTGCCTGGATGACAGGATCTGACTAAGCACCATTCCGGGTGAGATGCACAGAGCCCTGTAAAGTTGTCCCTCATACTCTTTATACCGTAATATTAACACATAGGGGCAGGGTCGCTCTGCCACCCAGAAGAAAAACAAACAAAAGCAAAAATACCGGCAGTCCGGCTGGATTGTCATAGACACCGGTATTCGGGTCACATTCGTTACTGAGCACAATTCCCCCCACGGCACGGCTGGGATGAGAATTTAGCACGGGATGAATTATTTGTCACCTTTACGTTTCACTTCCCCAGAAAGACCAGACTATTATTTACTGCTAAAGTGCCGGCCATAATGAGCGGCGACACATTCCGGCTTCCCATTGTTAATCGTGTTTTCTCCCTTGTGCTAATAATTACCAGCTCAAATCTCTCTATATTATTACACGCGCCGCCGGTGGAAGTCTTGGCCGATTTCTTTCCGGCGCTAGCTGGATGGCGTGGGACTTAGACTAGGAGGAGAGGCTGGGAGAATCCTGTATCCTCGCCGTAGGCCCCTGGACCGCTGCAGCCTGGTGCAGGCGAGGAAGTGGCGAGGATCCGCGCCAAGGAAAATGACCGATCATAACAAACCCGACGCCCCCACGCCCGGGGCTTGGCCGGGGGATACTCACAGTTAAAGTCCGGCATTTTGGGGAGGATCATGCCCGCCGTGGAGGCTCGTAACCACTGATCCAGCTGGAAAGTCCCGGCACTGAGTTTGATGGGGTCTGCGGCGGGGTGAGAAGGGTGAGCCCCTTGCACCTGGGAGTAGGAGTAAGACAACGCGGGGTGCTGGCCGGCCAGAGCGGCTGCCGAGTAGCTGTACATGGGGTGCCCGTAGAGGGCGGCCTGGGCGGGGATGCCCGCTCCCCCCTGGTGCAGTCCCAGGGCCATGCCCCCGGCGGAGTGATGGTGGTTGTGGTGGCTGCTGGCGCTGCCGGTGCTGGTCAGGAAGCCGGGCTTGGGCACCAGCCCGCAATGCGCGGCGAGGATCCGCGGCGGCGAGGGGCTCTCCGTCCGCAGGCAGTCCGAGGAGCCGCCGCTGTGGCGCTCGGAGGAGGACTGGGGGCTGCAGCTGCTGCTGTTGCTGCTGCTGCTGTGGCCAGATGTGGCGGCGAGGGACGTGACCAAGGCCAGCGGGGAGGTCTGCGCGGAGGCGGCGGCGGCTTTGGGGGGGTCGACTGCTAGGAGAGCATCGATCCGGAAATTTTTGGATTTTTCCATCGGAAACGCCCTTAGTCTATAAAATAACAGGAACGACCAGCCCCCGCCCGAGCCCGCGGCGCCCCGCTCCCGCTCCCGCCTAGACCACAGGACCGGCCCCCCCAGGCCGAGCGCCGCAAAATGTCTCTCGGCAGATAGTAAGCACCTCGGCTCCAAACTCTACTCACTTGAAGGCTCAGATCCGGCTCCCATTGGCCCCGAGGCTGGAGCAAACACGATTGGTGGCCGGGCCTAGGATTTACCAGCCGCTATTGGCCCCGCAGCGCACCTGTCAACGCCTCGGGAACGGGGCCTGCCCACTTCAGTTCTTTGCCCTCCGGAGCAGGTTGAAGGGAAAGGCTGGCGTGGTCTCCCCGGGCTGTGTGCGGGGGGCGGGGGGGGGGATGCTGATGACCAACACAGAGGAAGGAAAGTGACTTGAGACGCTTCGGTATTTACCTCCCCCCAGAGCCACAAAACACACAAAACAAATTCCTCGGCTGGGCCAGGTTTCGAAAGATAAATTCAGGCAGGAAGAATGTGCAAGAATCGCAACGCAAAAATAGTCTGCGTTAGTCGTTCCACATTCCTCCCCTGGGATGAAGAGCCTTGTGCCAGAGCAAGAGTGAGTGTGTGTGTGTGTGTGTGTGTGTGTGTGTGTCGCGACACAATGTCCAGCTCCAAGGATTCTCCCCACTTGTACCTGTTTAGCCCACTCTGCAGTTACCCGGTGATGTTACATTAATATGTGTAAGAGCTGAGTGTAAAAAGTGAAATGTGTAAGTGAGATGTTCGTACACTTCGTCTGGGTGGTTGAAGGGATCTATCCCCACTTCAGCAGCCTGCAGTTATTTTGTTGTGTAGAAAGGCTCGGACATGGAAAAATAAGATGAACTATATTCTCAGACACTGATATACTATGTATCCGTAGTCCACACAACACATCTGGAATGACATATTGGATAATATCCATCTCTAGCTGGATATGGATGTATCTGATACGGTTTCCCATATGGGATAGTATTCACACGTATATTCAGTTTCTAATCTAATGTATCAATTTGGTGACCACAAAATAGGACCTGGATGAAATATATTTCAAGTCTTTAAATAACAACAATAAACATAATAAACCGGCATTTGCTTCTGATCCCAGGCTTTTCGCGTAGATATCTGACCTGGATCAGCAGCTCGCCGATGAACAGTACATTTTTATTTTTTCACAGTTATGCAACAAAAATTCAGCTCCTCCAAGAGCCCGAAAGCACCGCCTTACTCTATTCCCGGTATGCTTACAACACTGGGTCTATGTTTAATTACCCAAGACTAGCCAGTGATAATATAACAGGCAAGGGGTTTCCTTAGCCTTATTAAATGGCATCGCTTTGACGATCACATTGGCAAAATTAATAACAATTGCTACGTACTTTCAAAGCACGCTGCTTAAATAGCCGCTGCTTAAATAAAAGCACGATAGTTTATAGTGATTTTCTATTGTTAAGTGACAAATCAGCGGTCACACAATGTGCCAGGGAGACGGCAGCAATGTTTTACGCACCCTCTCCGCCTACACAGACCACAGCTTTTGCCTTTCACACTATTCATTTGGCGCCTTGCCTTACAATAAAAGACCATGTAAAATCACGCAAGAAAAGTGGGTGGGCTGGCTGAGATACGTCAGCAGTGTTTTTTTAAATTAAGAATGAAAAATATTGTTCCGCATAGACCAAAAACCCCACAGTGTTAATTATTGCAGTTCTGCCAATACCCAGCAATGGGGACTCGGTTCTCCACCTTAAAGCCCTACATATATGTTTGCCTCTATCGAAAGTCCAAGCTGGGGTACGCAGTGTATGAAACTCCAGTTTTCTATCATTCCTGCACTCTTCAAATATTTACAGTAGATGCGCTGCCAACAGATTTTTGACGAGTTGGAAAGAATAAACATCTGTAAGTCAGGAAGTTTAGCCTGCCACCAAACTTCAGTGTTGTCAATAGTGTTATTAGACCTACTTATCTTACACAAACATATCGAAATATAAAAGGAAAAGCGAGAGGGAGGCGGGTTTCCAGTCTTTTGCAAAGTAAGAATTGCCTGAAGCTCTGGAAGGGGGTGAAGAGAGAAAAGAGGCAGAAAGCAAGTGGGAATGTGAACAGAAGGTCAGGCTGTTACAAGAAAGAGTCACAAAGTAAACACATTCTCCCTTCAAAAGCCTTTGCAAGAGCTGGTGATAATGTGTCTGACTTTGTACCTGCACAGGACTTAATTTCCATATAATTGCAGCTCGGGATTGTGAAATTACTCCGTTTCCAAGGGACAGGTGTTCATTAAATATTTGCTTCACCTGTTAGGGTTTTTTGTAAGGTCCGAAAGCGCCTGATACCAGAGACCGCAGGAAGGCCAGGACAGTCCCAAAGCCATGTAAAGTAGGAAGCATTTTCCAAATACATCATGTTGTATTCATGGTACCATACAGCGAATTCTGACCTCTCCAGGGAAGTGACATCGCTGATTTCAACCAAAACATTGACAAGTGTCCAACAGGGAACAGGGAGATGGACAACATGACCGAATAGATCTTGTCCGTGTCTCTAGCTTTCGCGCCTCCTCTCTTTAATACTCCTAACAAAGGCAACGGCCTTTACCAAGAAATTCAGAGAGTGATGCTTTTCCCGTCCCCGGGCAGCAGGGCCCCTGACAAATAAAGTAGTTATTTTAAAAGTAAAATACAACTGTATAAGCAATTGTTATAGAGCTGACCTCTCTCTGATGCAGTCTGAGCACGATCTAGTAATCAGGCAGGTCTCTCTGTGCGCTCAGAGTCCTGGGGACAGTGTGTTTTGGTCGGAGAGAGACTGATAGAAAACGTCAATATAATCACCCCGATCCCAAAGTTCCCCTCCCCTATAGGTCTCTCCTTCCCTTCACACCCCCTAGCTAGTAACTATGGAGGATGCTGCTGGGCACCACTTGAGGAACTCAGCTTTGTGGCTCCTGGGAGTGGTATTTTGGGACAGGTTTCACTCCTCCACCCTGTGATTTCCACTTGCCCCAAATGGCCCCTTGTCCTCACTACTGCTCTGGAGACCCGATAGCAAGCGTGAAAAATCGGGACAGGGGGCGGGGGGAGAAAAAGCTTTGTAAGTAAAAGCTCCAAAAATCGGGACATCCGATCACTTCGTTTTGATCATCACACACATTTGGGTCTGTCATTCTTTTCGCACATAAATTGTACTAAAATAACCAAACAAAAGTCTGAAAAAATGTTCCTACCATTCTCCCCTCCCCAGTCACAGCGTGTTGGTTTAATTGCGAGGCAGCGCAACCTATAAGGCCCATTTATGGGACTCACCCCCTCTTCCAATGATTAAACAATAATCAGTCGCTCTATTTGTAGTAATGGTGCTTGCATCAATTTCCTCTCCCGCTTCCCGTTCGTGTCGGTCATTTTCTTCCTGATAATCCCACTCCTCCGATCCACTGGACCCCTCCCCAACTCTCTCTCTCCCAGCCAGGGAGTTTAGAGGATTAAACCCCTTTAAATCACTCCTGCATTCACTAGCCCTGTGTAAACCGAAAATCTCTTAAACGAGACAATCCACTGAACGGATCTATTTGCAAATCCAGCCTGTTTGGGCCCGAGTACCTACTGGCTGGCAATGTCCGGTGTGAAATGGATAGTGGGGGAAGGAAGCGGGGTCTGGCTTGCGAGGCTTGTGAATAATCCCTTAATGCTCAGGAGTAGAAACGGCATCAGAATTCTCCCCATGCCTCCCAGGCCGGGCTGCATGTGAAGGATTGGATTATGGGTGTCTTTGACACAGGCATGTAAATTATTGGTCTGTAAAACATACTGGTTCATTTGTATAATGTACCTTCCTTTCTTACGGGCCATATTTTATTGGGGGGGGGGATGTTGTTTGTGTATGTGCGCCTCACAGCATTTTGAATGTGGGAATAACATGGATTGGATGAAGCAGAGAGACATGCAAACTACTACAAATCACGGACTATTACTGTCCATAAGGGCATCTGTCAAGTATTAAAGGCCACCGATCCCAATGCAGGCTAAATACATGTAAGGGAAGCCCAGGGGCCAGACAGACCCCTAAGGGAAGGGGTGGGGAAGGCGGCGGAATTACGGGGGGAGGAGGGGAGGTCCCGATCCTTTTCAATGGGCCTCCTCTCTTGAGTAAAAGGTGGATCTCCGCCCCCCCATCTGCCAAGTAGTTGTATTTGCATTAATGTGGAGGATACACGCTTGGAGGTGGAGGTGTGTGTGTCGGGGGGAGGTGTGTTTCTAAGCAAAACGCCAGAGTCGACTCCCTATTCCCATACTCAGGGACCGGGCAGCCCTGAAAGCCCATTTCCCCTTTCCCAGGAAGGAGCAGTTTGTGTGGGAGTTTTTCTCCATGTCTCTGTGGCCTTCTCCCGACCTGCTCCTTTCTGGTGCTTTATTTTCGTCTGTGAAGCAAAGAAAGCCAGCAGCGGGGGTGTCTTTCCATTGGCTCTAAAGGGCATTGGATCTGGGCCTTCCCTGCACCAAACGCACCACCAAACACCCCTGAGGCCTGATCCCGAGAGGCGCGGAGCCCCCACCCGATTGTAGCCCCATCGGAGACCAGCACCGTGAACGCCCCAGTTGCCATTGGGCCTCCTGACAGAGCTGGGATCAGTCCCTTGCCTGGAGGGCCTATCTGCGCCGGATCGTCCACGACTATTGATTTGTCCCATCGGTGCCTGGCGGCGGGGGCTTGTAACGGTTGCTTAGAAACACAAACAGGGATTGTTCCCTAAATCTGAGAGCAATGGGGGTGGGCGAACCGCTGACCGGCCTCCAGCCCTCTCCCCAGTGCAGCCTCTGTTGCCACTGACCTCAGCGGGCGCAAGACTGGGCCCATGGCGGGGAGTCAGGGGCTGGGGCATCCAGGACAGGGAAACCCTGTGTAAGGTTTTGCCCGAGCCTCCTGGCTCAGTGGACTGCGGAGCCAGGATGGTCGCCTGTCCTTGTCAGGACCCGTGTCGCGCCTTCTCTAGCACAGGGCGCACGTGGTCCGGGGAGCTCGGCCTCGCCAGCCCAAGTCACTGACACAGGATCGGGCCGGATCCTGGACTCCCGAGTGGGCAAATCTCCATCGCAGGACTCCCAGAGCCGAGCCGCGTCCCAAACGGTCCAGACCCTACCCCCCGCTCCCACCGGAATCCGGGTGCGCCCCGGCACAGCTCGCGCTGCGGGCTCACACCCCCAAATCCGCAAAGGATCCCAGCGCCCGCGCCCTGCGGAACAGACTCAGGTCAATCGGCCAGTGACTTCGACTGGGGGGTTTCTCCGCCGAGGGCCGCCCGGCAGCGAGAGGGCCGGAGTGGCCCGTTCACTCGTGCACGGCGTTTTTAACCGCTCAGTGTTAGCGGTCTCGGTGGTGGCACCATTGAAGTCGCAATAAACGACAGTTGCGCTTTAATGGACACACACCCGCCCCAGTATCCGCGCAAGGCACAGGACGACAGAGCGGGTGCACGGTTTAGTTAGCGTCAGCCTGTCTCGGGAAGAGGTACAAGCTCAGCATAAAACAGCACAGAACTGGAGTGAACCCGGCGTACGCGAATGCTGACATTCACACTGGGGGGGTGTGTGCTAGATACCACTGAGGCAATAAACACGCCACTGTCTCCTTCTTTTCACATCATTAGCGATCACTTTTAACGGGAAACGGCGTCGATTGAGGAAACTATCAAGACATCCGTTGCCCGACGTATTGATAGACAGTTTCCATTGTCAGACATTGTTCCACTGAATACTAAAGGGGCTAGATAACTAGATCCGACTAACGGAGCATTCAAAGGGGCCCTTTAAGATGAGTTGCAGACCCAGTGGAGTTCCCACTGGAAATTAAGAATCAGAGGGGTAGCCGTGTTAGTCTGGAATTGCAGAAGTGACAAAGAGTCCTGTGGCACCTTAAAGACTAACTAAAGTATTAGAGCATAAGCTTTCCTGGGCTAATACCCACTTGCATCTGACGAAGTGGGTATTAGCCCACGAAAGCTTACACTGGAAATTAACACACGATGAAAAAGTATAAACGCACGCCAGAAATATTGTAGCCTTTTGGGGTAAGACGTATTCATACTGAATACCACTTTTCCACCTCCTTGTTCGGCTTTGCATTTCTTTTCGGCCAGATCTAGTTGCTAACTAAAGTCCGTGAAACTGACATGTTCGTTTGTTTCCGATTTCTGCAGGGCTGACCCGACTCCAGTGTAACTCGCTAAGCGAGCCTTAATGTTATCACGGAGGCTGTTGAAGGCCAGAGTATTGCTCTGGCACCTAATGTTTGAAATGAGGAATCTGGGGATTTCGCAATGTGAAATCACCCGCAGAGAAAGCTTTTCTGGGCGCAGAGTTAATGCTGGCATGACGCATGTTAATAAGTCTCCAGCTCAGTGTTGTAAAATGAAAATTAATTCACAACATGGTTTGTTTTGCGGATGGGGACGTCACCTTGCGGTGACACTTTATGGCCTCTTTCCTGATTTGAAAAAGGCGGAAAGGGCGAGTCCACTTAGCTTAAAAATAGAAAATATGATTTTACAGCCACACTCAAGTTATTGTCTCGAGGGCTTCAAAACGAATGGCCTCGATGCCTAACCCAGATCGGGCAGACAGAGCAGGTTTTGCAGAAACCGCAGTAAATAACAACATCTCTATAAAACACCATCAATAACGGGCGACAGAAAAGCATGGGACATTTTGATGGGTTTAATTTATGTGATTGATTGGCAAGCAATTAAAACAGCTGATCCCCCCTCCCGCCCCAGCAATTAGCCTCGTTTCTGTTCGTGGGTAGCCCTTGGAGATGTATCTAATACGTATGCCCAGCAGATGTCTCTTTGGCTAGGTACAAAGTCCGTATTTCCAACTCTAGAGAGGAGGAAAGATGGGCCTGCGGTGCGCGTAGGGCGAGGCTATGCGAGACTTGGGTCCCTTTCACTCCCTGCTCTGCCCACGTACTTTCGGAGAGACCTTGGTCAAGTCACTTAACCCTGATGCACCGTAGTTCCGCCCGCTAGAAAATTGGCCTAAAGTGGAGGGGTTGGCAACTTAGGTACAAAGGGGAAACAACGCCAACAGAAGTCGGCCCTATCCGGCCAAGGACAAAGAAAACTATTCAAATATTTGCATCCCACGTGTCCGGAGTCGACATAACATATCTGGAAAGACATAGTGGGCAATGCTCCACTCCAGCCGGATATCGGCTATGCCTTTCCAGATGTAATCGTGTCCGTATCCAGTTCCCAATCGCATGGATCAACAGACAGTGTCGGCTCCGGGAACCGAACGGCGGCCCGTTCTGCTACACGAATAGTAGCACTAAAAGGCTCCTCTCAAGGCGGATAATGACAGGAAGTTCCCGTTCGCGGGTATATTTAGCTGCGCTGATGTGGCAGAACCTGCAGCTGCCTGGCTGGGAAAAGGGAATCCAGCCACAGCCTTATTCGAGGCATCTTGCAAAACCATCTCCTGAGCAAGAACCCCAAATACCTCCCCATGTACCCGGCATGAACGTCTCCCTTTGGGGGTTTTCTTACATTCATTGGATCGCCACCTCCCTCTGTGGACATTATCCGGTCCACGTGTCGGGGTAGCTAAATTGTTCTATCAAGCTGTCTAGAGGGTTTTTTTTACTGCCGTCCCCTTCTAAGCGAACCCCCCGTTTGCTTCGAGTTCCTAGAGCCAGCATAGAGAGGTCAGCCGCCTTCCCCTCTCCGAGCGGCAGGCAGAGATAATCTGGCTAATGAACTCGTTAAAGGGTCCCCTGTGACCCCTGGCAGCTCTTCAGCTCAGCTGGGAAATCAGCTGGGAAAGGGCCTTGGAGTTCAGCTGCCTTCTGTCAGGTTCCTGCGCGGGCGGCTCCCCCATTTAACCAACGAGCCCTTTGGAAACGCCGGGCTGGGGTAGCCCTGACGATTGGAAACACCAAAATGGGCTCCAAAGACCAGGGCCTGTTCCCCTGGACTCCCACAGCCAGAAACAAAGCGCTGCGTCCTGGCCACTCTCTCGACCGCCCTTTGCGCCCTCGTGTTTCATATTCCGCGCTTAGCGAACGAGTTAGATTTTCAGAACATTTTTTTTTATTGAATCCCGGTTGCCATGAGTATATGGGAGGCGGGGGGGGGATGGAAAGAGACTCGTATAGCAAAGCAGAATAAATGGGGTAGGGTTTCCTGTCCCGACAGCTCCCAGCCGAGCATTGTGCAGAGTGTCCTTCGCGCAGGTGGTGGCGAGCAACAGGAATTCCTGCACCTGTGTTGATCCAGGTTATTGCCCAGGTGAGGACAATAAGGGGGTCAGGGCTTTATCTCGGCGGAGATAGCGCAATGCCCAGCCTCGGGGACACGTCTCGGGGGTGGTCTCCTCTGTTTACCCAGGAGCAGTGTTGCGGTACAAGCAGCTGAGTATCCATTCCGTTTAAAAGAAAGGCCGGGGGTGGGATTTACAGCGCAACCAGCTGACATGGCCCCAGAGCTCCAGGCGACCAAGGGGGCTCTGCAGAGTGAATCTTGCTCCTGGTCCCGATGAGTTGAGAGGCGACCCAGTCAACTCTCCGCGCTTACCTACACTGCTTGAGAGGAGCGAGACCATCATGTTTCCCCATTGTCGCTTCTTTAATGAAGGTGCCTGTTGCCTCTTTAAAGACAATAAATGAGTAGCTGGAATCATTAACATTTCAAAGGTTCGGAGGGAGAGTCTTGGCTGACTGTCCGCCCAGCGGGGTGATGTAGTTTGGCTGGCGGGGCCTGGGTTGCATTATTTTCTATTAAACTAAACTCACCAAGGGAGATTCACAAGGCCCAGATGTTCTCTACGAGAAAGAACCAGTGGTAGGCACCGCGCCAGCAATATTGCCAAAAACACATATTACACTGCGACATTCTGTAAATGAGATAATGATACATAAACCTCCATGATAGATGTGACATCCCAGAGATGTCTCCTCTAAATTAGCTGCTTGCTTTGACTGCTAATAATGGTGAGTTTATGAAAGCAATTTCAGTGCAGAAAGCAAAGGGTCTCCTTGGTCTAATCAGCCTGCCTCTCTTAATGGATGAGGGGGTCAGGCTGAGAATTATTGACACGCCGCTGCCCTTAACCTGTTTCCCAATAAAGCTGATTAGTTTTTGTCAATTCATCAGCTAACCACTCTCGCTGGGACTGCATCAAAGCCTTATTTGCTCAGGGGAAATCAACAAGTCACAGATCAGATCCATTAAGGAGCGGCTCCGGCTGAAGATGGTTCGAGTGTCAAACCAGGCTCCTTGGTTGACTTAACCAGTCAGACGGGGCTGACCCACAAAAAACCCCCACAGCTCTGTTTTCAACACTTGTATTCGCTCTGCTCTCTGAAATGGGGGGAGGCGGGGCAGCTATTTTGCATACGGCGATTACGGGTCTGGTAAGGCATCTGTGCCCGATGTTCCCGTGCTATTTGATGGGGTGGAAGGTACCGATTGATCTAACGTGGGGTGGGTTTTTTGGGGAGGGGGGCGCGAGAAGACCGTTCCGGTTGGGTGACTCTCTTCCAGCTGAGACTGTAAAGAGACTCAGATCCGCTCTGAATCCCCCGTGACATCTGCCAGGGGGTCAGTGCGAGGGGGGTGAATTCAGATAGACTCCCGCCACCCCCAATCCCCTGCAGCTCTTGTCCGAGCTGTGGCAGGAGCATTTCCTGGGGCTCCTGGCTTTGGACCGGGGGGCCGGTTCAACGGGGTGCCGTTGTCGGGGAGAGTTAGGAGCATGGTGTGTCCACCGTGTTCCTGTTTAGGGGACCCAAGCGTAGGCTGAGCCGGTCGGGTCCAAGCCGGCTGCTATGAAATGGTTCCCTATAGCCCGGGCCCCACACCCGATCTTGAACATTGAAGGGAGCGAGGATGCTGCTCGTGTCCAGCTGCGTTGCATGGGAAGGGGGTCGATCAGATCTCTCTGAGGAGCAGCTTCCGCGTTTCCACAGACCCTTGATTCCCCCCGGGCACGCACCAGGTTTTCTCCGCCACGGACATCTAGCCAGGCTGCTTCCAACCCAACAAACAAAAACCTCCCCCGTTTCATTCAAATCACCACGAGCGGCTAGCGAGAACCTACTAACTTCAGAAAACAAAACTCCGCGCTGCCCCTTTAAGCCCAGCCGCTAGCCTTCCACCCATCCCCCTTCAATTTAATTTCATTAAAACGGAGCATGAATATTTCTATTAAACCTAAAATGAAATATGAAGCCATTTAGACTCTGCCTGCACCAATCACCCAGATTTATGACTTTTATTCATCACATCAAGAGCTGGGAAAAATGAATTTTCTTCACCCAGGAAGGAAATAAAACCCCAGCCTTGGTCATTTCCAGAAAGCTGTTAATTTGCCCATGTGGTAATTACTTTCACAATTAACTAAAATACAAATCAACTTGACAAATTGGGTTAGTTTATATATTAATTAGCCCGTTTAAATTTATTCATTATGAAAAGACAATTTAAGAGGACCTCGGGTGTCTGTTTTATTGCAATAAATTATTGTTAGGAAATGGGGCTAATAAAGTATCCTAATATTTAAAGATATTGTATATGCGCTAGGGATGCTCTATTGACAATTTCACTTTGCAGATGGCAATGCCTCCTAACGGAGCTGCAGCAAAGCTCCAAACATCAACAAGGTGCTTAGCCAGCAGTACTGCTGGCCATGGACGAGGAAATCAATGGGCATTATAGGAAGGAGTTGGGTAGATCAGACTGTAACATTTTCATTGCAAATGTGAAAATAATCCCTTGCAGGGGAAAGCGGGCCCGGAGCCGCGCTGGTGAATTGGTGGTAGATAGACGCTTTGCAGGTACCCTGAAGTTGGGACTCTGATTTAACACAACGTCGATAGAATCATTCGATGCCTTTTAGCTTGTGATCTTTATAAATGTCCCTCTATTAAATTAGAAAATGATTCTCTTCTCATTTAATTGTATTCTTTCGTTTCTTATTTCCAATTAATTAGTCCTATCGACGTTGCAATATTTTAAATGACTGGAGTCCGTTTACAGTTTAAAATATATGGGTCAGCACATGCAATTTTACACTAGACAGAACTATATAATGTGGGTTTTAACTACTCTTCTCTCATATGTCTTAAACATCTGGCTAAATGCATCATTTGGAAACACTACAAGTACTTTGCATCCTTGTTAATAGTACATACTTTACTGTTCAATCTGCACTCTATTATAGCACTCGCAGACGCATGGGGAAGTGGACTCAAAAGAAACTATAGAAAACCAAAAGCCTTTTCGATCACTTATTAAAGCCTTTATTTTGATATTTTCTCTAATTTCCTCGATAAACGCCTTTCCAAAGAGCATAAGGTTAAACAAAATAACACTAATTCTGGAAATACTTTGTTCCTTTGTTTAAAAAAAAATGCTAAAGTGGTGCGTATTCTGCGAAAATGCAAGATACGTATATGGAAATAAGCGGCATTACTCTGAAAAGACCACCAGGAAAACCAAAACTGACTATGTAGAACTAAACATTAGTTACTTGAAAACGGAGCCTGGGGATAGCTATGGGAAAATTATCTTTCCACTGTGATTGGGGAGTTTCTTTCACAATTTCAAAATTGCTATAGATCTTGTGAAAGGGGATTAATGTGACAGCAGCCCTGGCTGATATTTCAGTCAGAGCTGAGAGTCTGACAAGTTTTCTTTATTAGATTAATTCACATTTTTCACACGAGCTAATTTGAACAGGAACTCGAATCTTGCCTATTATCTATGGATTCTGATCCTTCATCCTTTGCTCAGGCGAAGCTGCCATTGAGCGATTTGCCAGGAATCAGGACTGCAGGATGGATAGATAGATAGATAGATAGATATACACAGTTAATTACCACAATGTCCCCTTATTTTATTCTTTATTATCCTCCAAACATCCTTTTCCTGACCTTTCTTTAGAAGAGGAGTTGTTTGGATGTGGCACAGAGACGCTGTTTGTGTTCTCTGGACAGAAATGTCGCCTTTTCCTTGTGAACGAGAGGGAACCTTTTTCTATTCTAAAAACGACATCTGCCAGAAACTCGGTTCATCTCAATCCATACTCGTGTGTCCGGAACTATGGCATATGGCAGATTCCAGGCACGGAATGTAGGCAGACGGGTCATTTCTAGGGTGAAATCAAAGACAGAACGATTACAATCACCTCCCATTTTAAAATCCAGTTGAAACCATATTTATATAGGACTTGGTGAACCACCAAACCACTTCTAACCCAGACGTCAGATAGACCTTTAGGCGATTGCCCCTTTGAATCTCCCAACTCTGCGTTCCTTTTGTTCGGTTGGTGTGATATGACTGTATAAGAAAAGAAAACCCGTCTTTGGGGGGCGAAATGGCACTCTCTTAATTGTCTAATGGCGCAGCAAAGAGCTATGCGGAAAATTGACTCATAAAAAGACTCGCACACAAATGTTAATCCCAGCTCTACCCTGTAATCCCTTTACATTTCGATTCAACACTGTTATGGAAACGGGAGATTTCCCCCCCAATCTGCAGAGCTCTTCACTGACAAGTCTCTCCAGTTCTGTTGGGTTTTCTTTCTTTGATTATTTCCCATCCTCCTTTCAACAACCTTTCACCTGCCCGAACCCCACCGATAACTTTCCAAGGCGAGAGGAAGGGACAAGGTGCAGGACCTGTCGATTTCCATTGGAATAAGGATGCGCCAAAGGGGTAGGGATTGTTGAAATAGTAAACGACGGGGTTTGATTCATCGCTTTCGAAATCAGCTCAACAGCGTAGCAACCTTCAGGTCGCATCCGGTGCTATCTGCAGAGCTGATCTCCAGCTGCAGAAAAGAGGAGATTTGTTGGAAAAGATTAACCTTCCTCCTCCCCACCCATTTCAGTTCAGTGCGGGGTGAACCCGTGGGAAAAGCTCAGTGGCAAGCTTGTAAAAGGGCAAACAAAACCTCAGCAAACCCCACTCCCCCACTTCTTTTGCAGCAAACTCAGTTCTTGAAGAACACAGCGGAGGCCTGTCAGCTGGATACGTGTTAAAGGAATAGACCCACTAACCTAATAGATCGGTCCCAGCACCCCGGGCAGAAAACACTTTCACCACAGCTGTCCCGAACCCCTGGGAAAGAATCACAGGCGCGAATCCTGGATCTGCCCGCAAAGGACCGAGCTGTGGAAAGGCTCTGTTGGGACCCCCCGACTCCCCTCCCCACCCCACCCCACCCCGCAAGGTGTCCTCTGCAGTATTTAACGCCCCAAACCCAAACGTCCATCAATCATCAGCACCACCCTGCCCCTTGGAAGAGCAATGCGAGAGCCCCCCCCCCCTCCCGCGGCCTGTGCTGCTCTCTCCACCTTCCGCCCGCCTGCACAGGGCGCAGAGATGTAGCCAACCCGGAGCAGGAGGAGGGTGGACAAGAGCCAGAAGGGGGGAAGTTGCGATGCGCGCTAGAAAGGCCTCGCTCCCCCGCGCTCTGCGGGGGACATCAGGGGAGCCTGGGGGGGAAAGGGGCCGTTTGCTCGGGGGGCAGATCCTCAGCGCCGCTTCTTGGCACAGCTCTGGGGGCGTCAGCGGAGCCATGGCAATTTCCTCCAACTGGAAATCTGCCCCCCCCCCCAACCGGCCCATCAGACCAGGCCTGTGGTTGCCAACTCTCGGCCGGGAGCAGGATGGGGCTCAGGGAGCGTATGGGCCCGGCCAAGTACCGCCACCAGGGCTGGGCTCTCTCCAGGCCTGGGCTCTCTCCAGGCCTGCAAGGCCTCCCGGATCTCCCAGGAAGAGCCGCACCGCCCGGGGCTGCAGTGCCAGGAACCCCGGGCTAGCTCCCCTTGTCCATCCCCGCAGCCAGAGCGGGTCGCGGGGGCAGGGGCGAGCAGAGCCCGGGTCTGCCCTCTATTCAATCCGAGCCATAAACCAGCCCAGTGCGTGCCCCGCCGGGCTGGGGCCGGCAGGCAGCCGCCTGAGACGAACAACCCCTCCCCAGAATACACACCTGCTGGGGTCACTGATTGCCATTGTAAAATGCCCTTGTGCAAAGAGCCTCGCTAGGAAAGGAGACAATCAAAGCAAAAGGGTGACCGCGTAGAATTGCTCCTGGGTATTGTCTCTTGCTCAGGCAGCTGGTTTGCATCAGGCAGTGGGGTCCCACGCCTGCCCTCTTCTTTACTCAGGCCTGGGGGCATTTAGATCCAGAAGGATCGATTCCCTCCAGAGCCTGGTTTTAAGGTGTTTCTATGGATATTTCATGGTAAATCGAGCCCCAACCACAGAAGGGGCGTTAGAGAACCTGGGCAATGACCACTGTTGGCGTCGCTGAGGTGATGGCCTTCGGGGGAGGACAATAAGTCCTGCACGCTGGGCCTGATCCAACGCCCCTTGAAATCAATGGAAGTTCCCCAATGATTATCGAAGGGCTTTGGGCCAGGTCCTTTGCGTGCGAGGACAACGCAGCAGTTCCCACTTCCCCCTGCTAATGAAGCATCTGCCACGCTGCTGGGGCGCGGTCAGACCTCAGACAAGCCTGGCTGGCCCGGCTCAGAGCATGGAGTCTCTGAACTCCCTGCACAGGTAGGACTTTGAAAAGAGAAAATCAGGCGATTAGTTTTTCCAAACATTGACTTGTAAGAACATTTTTATTTCTCGTGTGTGTGCGCGCGAGAGATCGACATTTAAACAACTAGGGGGAGGTCCCCATCTGAATACAAAATACTTAGCCCTGTCCTGTACCACTTTTAATCTTCAACGTGTTGCACGGACATTCATTGAGGCGTCCTCACACGCCACCCTGGCGGGGTGGGTCAATCTCATCCCCGCGGGGGAGAGAGATTTAAAACGATTTGTTCGCGATCACAGGAGCCTGGGACTCGAACACACATTTCGTGCTCCCAGACTTGTGCTCAGACTTTCGGAAATCTTTACCCTGAGAAGAGAGGACGGATATTCCTAGTGATCGGAAGCGGGGCCGAAGAACAAGAGGCTTGAACGGCGAGCCCAAGGCAAACCCCCGCTTCCCGGAGAAAATGTCCTATTTACTGTGCTGAGGCCATTAGGAATGCGGACCAGAGCCTGGAGTTCAGTTCTCGTGGGGCCTGCTTAAAATGTAGCTGGATTTATCTCGAGCCGCTTAACCCGGTCCGGGGATTTATCTCTAGCGGGTTCAAATAGGAGAATGAATCAGCCAAATGTTACTTCAAGTCTAAGTAACAATATTGACCAATTCTGTATACAAAAAACCCGAGAAATTCGCGCCGCTCACCCCGTCTAGCTCGGCTTTCCCAGGTGATTCGGATCGGATGGGCATGAAACTGATGACTCCAGAGTAGAACCTAGATCTGGACCATGAACAGGAGACAGCATCCTCCCATGTAGATTTCATCGTCGTCTACACCTGGGGCCCAGGGACCCACGGCCAGGATCCGAAAGAAAGCGCTTTCCCAATAAACAAAGGGACGGGGGTTCATTTGCCTTGAGTGGCTGCTGCTGTAATATTTTATTAGCTATAGTTAAATATTAGACGGAAGAATTTGCTGATAGTGATTTATTGTCTGTGATCGGCAAGTTACGTGCAGAGCCAGGCCGGGATAAAGACCGGGAGACGCACTAAATCAACCCAGCCCGCGCTGGGTGTCACCTGAAGCCACCGACCCCGCTCCTTAGCAGGAGAGTTTTAAAGGCGCGCGCTCTGGCGGCGAGGATGGATGTTAGCGCGCTCGCTCAGCGAGGTGCAGGTTCGGTTCCCACGTGCCCTGACGCAGAGCCTTGGAGCTACACGCCCATCAGCCTCTTCCTAGCCACTTTGGCATTTTAAGGATAAACTTTGCTGCATCTTTCCTCCACCGGGGAAAATGTACCTAGGCAGCGGGACACTGGAGAAAGAGGACCCAGGTCAATGGACAGGGGAAGTCACATCTGCAGACGACAGAGGCACAGTGTGGATGGGCTTTCTCTTTACATCATTCAGTTCTGTAACACTTGGGGCCTCCAAATTAAATGTCACAGGAACAACATAAACATCAGGCGGGAGAAAAGATGGATCATCAGGGTAAATTAACATACTATTGTTTCCCATTCTGGGTTTCAAAGGTCCCCTCCATACACTGTGGGCTCTGAAAAGTGCCTAATTTGGTGAAATCTAAATGTGAATCTCTCCCTTATTAATTCTTCCAGGTGTCATTGTTATAACATTAATTATGTTTCCTTCCTCAACAATCTGGGTGAACATAATATGTGATTCCATCAGACTCTTAGCGTGATTTAACTTTGATTAATGTCCATTCATAAAATATCAACTTATTTCTATTCTATTCTATTCTATTCTGTAACTCAAGGCTCCAGCCAATATTTCAAAGCGCTGTTTATTTAACAGCATATGTGTGCAGGCTTGCCTATGGGCCCACATGTTTGATGAGGATGTTGTTGGGGGAGAGGGGGTCAATGGGATTGTTTCCAAAGCAGAAAAGTACCAGATTGGTACATTATTTCATGTCTTACACAGAGTTCTCCTGAATCAATCTCTCTATCTTTCTCTATCAGCTCTTCCAGAAAAGGCTGGTTTTGTTTGTTACTGCTCAAGAGCATACAATTTGCCTTAATTATGAAAGCCATTAGGGCCATTAACTGCTTAAAAACAAGCAGAGCAGCAACAACTATCGCCATCTGTGCCAGGATGGCCTCTATATATCCCCTCACCAGAAGCTGGCTCCTACTCTCACCGAAATTTAGGCCATGTCTACATTACAAAGTGTTTCCCATACAAGTTATGTTGTCATACAGCCACCACAGTTAGTATATCACTTGTGCCCAGGCATACTTGGCTCCTTGGGTTGATGGTGCTTGTGTGAATGCACAATGTGATGCACCATGGGTAGGTATCCCAGTGCACAATCTGCCACTGTTCAGTACATTGTGTTTTGGATAGTTTTGGCAATGCGTGATGGGGTAGAAATGAGTCCTGCAGAGTGTCTGGCAACAAGGAGTCAACTTCCCATAATGCAACATTCTCCAGCCCATAATAGCATCTCTATCCCACAGTTTTCATGCCTATTTTCAATTTTCCATGAACACGTGGGACTTATTGCTGTGTGCCATGTGTGACAGAAGCATGGAGCCTGCACATCTGCACTAGGGTGACCAGATAGCAACTGTGAAAATACAGGACAAGGGGTGGGTGATAATAGGCACCTATATAAGAAAAAGTCCCCCCAAAACAGGACTATCCCTATAAAAATGAGACATCTGGTCACCCTATTTTGCATTAATTGTCATGAGCACTGCAAGCACAGGACACATGATCCTCTGGTATTTGCAGAGCTGCAAGAAGAACCCCGGGAACGTGATTGGTTTGCTATGGAACATAGCGAAAATCAATTCTAGGTAGTGGTTGGTGTTCACAGAGCAGCTGCAAATGGTGGAGAGCTGCTTCTGAGCTCTAGAAATGAGCACTGACTGGTGAACGTGCATGGTAATGAAGGTTTGGGACGGCTAGCAGAGGCTGCAGAACTTTCAGATGTGCAAGGCTACATTTCTAGATCTGCGTACTGAGCTCGCCCCACCCATCCAGTGAAGGGACACTAAACTGAGAGATGCACTCACAATGGAGAAGGAAGTGGCAATCACACTGTGGAAACTTGCAATGCCAGATTGCTACTGCTCAGTGGGAAGTAATTTTGGAGTGGGAAAATCCACTGTGGGAGCCATTGTCATGCAAGCATGCAGAGTCATTAATCATCTCGTGCTAGGCAGGACTTTGACTCTTGGCAACGTGTGGGACATAGTGGATGGTGCAGCTATGGGATTCCCGAAATGAAACGGAGCAACACACACCTCTCTGTTATTGAACCTGGAGGTCCACAGGGCTCTGCAGCATTGAATTTTCAGATGGAGAAGTTCTACTATGTTCTGGTGAATCTCCCTCTCCTTCACTGCACCTTTCTCCTGTCTGCTCTTTCATTCTCCTTACAATCTGCAATATTCACCCTCCAGGCCCTACATTCAGGGTCTTATGCAGCACTGGCTTGGAGGATCTCGCAAAACATGTCCTCCCACAACCTCTGTTTTCTTCTCTTTATCTGGGTTAGTCATTTTGCTGGGGTAGAGGAGGTATCCCTCGCAGCTGCAACAGCTACAGATAAAACACAATGTAATAGGAAGGGAAAGTGAAACTTAAGCTTCAGCACTGCCCCCTTCCCTTGTACCCCAGTGTTAAAAAAGACCTGCTTATTGGCACTCTTACTTGAGTACTTCCTCACAGCACAGCGTACAGCAACAGCCATGATGAGTCTGACCCACCAGGGGTGAGGGAAATACGGAGGGAATTGCTTGTTTGCATGAAACTATGAGTATAAGGCAATGGCACTGAATACTGGCACTATTTTCCACAGGTGATGGCAGTTTTAGCTGACATCAGTCCTGAGGGTAACAGAAGCAAAGACAGCACAACTGGTGCAGGTGCCCCAAAGTTGCTGAGGCCCGTATGCCGCTAGTCTGTTTACAGCATTGGTGCCTGATGAAGTTATCGCCGACTGGCTCAAGAAAGGAAGAAATAAGACTGCCATTCCTAGAAACCTTCATGAGAAGATTGGAGCATACCTGCATGGGAGTTTCATCGAGATCTCTCAGGAGGATTTAAGGGACATCCCTGCGTATATAAACAAACTGTACCACATGGACACCCCTGCCTAACTCTGGAGGGGCATGAACAGCACGTAGCAAATCCGCTTCTCTAGGTTGTACCACTGCTGCTTCTAGTACGAGTAAATTAATAAAAAGTCAGTAGCTGTGTCTTGCTAAGTTGGGGGTGTCATCACTGTAATGGGGGATTTATTTACACACTTATCTAAGGTTCCTTCCTCTGCTTCAGGCTCTCCTGTGCTCAGCTGCAGGGACTGGCTGGTCTGTGGTGGAGTCAAAAACAAGTCCTGGCTCATGGCACAGCTGGATGTCGGTTGCTTAGCCCCCATATGTCTCCTCCTTGACAATCTCCTCCTTCTCTCTGTACATGACAAGGGCCCGTTGTGATTCTGCACCCCATATTCCTCATAGAAACATTGCAATGATAGGAACATAGCATAACTAAGATGTTTTATGCAAGGTGGGTCATGTGAGATATCATTGGAAAGCTTATGATTTACTGAATGTGATTCTCCAATTCGTATACATGTATCATTTCTGTATCTCGAGTTATGAATATAGACTTTGTAACTATTAAAACTGTGTCTGCACCTGGGAAATGCCTCCCAGATAGTGTGCAATTAGCCTGGATGGCCATCAGGAAAAACAATAAGACTTTGTAGATACTAATCTCCAGCCTTCCTGAGAAGCTTCCTGGGATGCTGCTTTGGCACTGCAAGGTCAGATGACCCTATCACCCTCTTTGGCAACTGCTGATATTTTTCCACTGGGAACAAAGGATTCCTGCCTTATGTAAATCTTAATTAAGGGTGGGAAGTGAGTCAATCAAAGTCTCTGGTTCTTCACTGAATCTCTGCCCAAGATGACTGCTGGAAAGACCTAAGACTGAACTGGGGAAAGAACTGGACCCAGGCTAGAAGGTGTAAGGCCTCTGAAGAATAGTTTCTGGAAATTTAAGCTGAAAACAAAAGCAATTTGTCTTCAAGAAACTCTACAATCTGCCTGAAACAACTTTAGGATGAGAAATTACCATGTGTAACCTGTTTCTTTAATCTATTAAGCTTAGTTTGCATGTTTTGTTTTGTTTGCTCAGTAATCTGCTTTGTTTTGTTTGTTATCCCTTATAATCACTTAAAAGTTACCTTGTGTAGTTAATAAACTTGTTTACAACATAATCCAGTTTCTGCAATTCATGTCGGGAGTAGCGGGGAAGAAACTGTGCATATCTCTCTCCTCATTGAGGGAGAGGGTGAGTTTTTGTGAGCTCGCACTGTGTAGATTTTTCTATACAGCATAAGACATTATTATTTTGGGTTTACTCCCCAAAGGGGGTGTGCACGTGAGTGCTGGGTGGATCCCCGAACTGAATCCTCTTACACAGAGCTGACTTCAGTCTGTGTCTGCAGCTGGGTGAGGCCTTACACCTGTGTGTGTGTTAGAGAAGATTTGAGGGCCTGGTACAGCAAAGACAGGGTGAGGAAGCTCAGGCTGGCGGAACAGGCGGGCTCAGTGAGTCCCCAGCAGAACTCGTTACACCTGTGACTTGCACTCCTAGATGGTAGCCGTAGTGGTGCGCAGGGTGATGGTAGGGTCTCCACCAAATACAGCATGCAGCTTGTTGTAGACGCAGCAGTTCTGAGGCTCTGCACTGGAAAGATTGTTGGCTTCTCTGGGCTTCTGCTATACCTGCTCTAGCTGCTTAGCTTTTACCTGGCACTCCTGCTGGCCCCAGTCATACCCCTTCTGATGCACCCCCTGTTTGTAGATGTCAGCATTTCTACGGCTGGTTCAGAACTGTGCCTGCACTGCTTATGCTCCTCACAAGCCCAGGAGATCCGATATCTCCTGTTTACTCCAAGCCGGAGCGTGTAGCTGGCACGATCAGCAGTGTAGGTATGCACAACAATGGAGAGCAGATAGACATGTGCTCACCAAGCTGGACAGCCAGGAAAAGACAGTGCAAAAACTTGAAGGAGCTTTAAGGGGGTGGTCTACAGACCCCTCAGCAGTGGAGTTCACAGCTGTGACCAGAGTGGCGTGTGTCAAGCACTGTGAGACAGCTGCTGGACGACTTTTAGGGTTGACCTAGATAATGCAGTGTCTACACTCGCACTGCACCAACCTTGGCCATAGCTCAACACTGCTCTGGGCGTTACTGTGTTGGTGTAACACACCACTCACATTGGTGGGAGACAAATTTATGCCCCAACACATGCACAAGTAGGTTGATGTAAGGCGGCCTACATCAACCTAACTCTGTAGTGTAGACCAGGCCTCTGTGACAGAACTCCATGGGATCAAATTCTACTCTCAGTTCCACCAGTGTAAATCTGGAATAACTCTAGTGACTTCAGTGGAGTTACTCTAAATTTACAGCAGTGTTACCAAGAGCTGAATTTGGCCCATTGACTTCACAAGGAGCAGGATTGGGTCCAAAGACCCAAGAAACAAATTGCTCTTATTTTTGCCTTTGATTCGATAGCACATCCATTTGTTTTAGGGTTTTATACTGCTGCCCATTGGCATAGCCTCTGAGCACTTTCCACCTCAAATCAGTTGGCAGTACTAAAGCACTAAATGGACTTGGTGGAATCTCTCTCATCTCACTTTTCTGGTTATAGAAGACTCTGCTTGGGATAGGGCCCAAGGGGAAAATGGAACATAAATCTGCTCACACTTTTTATATCCTTTTAAAAAACACAGCATAGGATTGTGATGTGACTGCATAAAGTTATTTTACCTCCTATATCCCAGGTCAAAAAGATCAAAGATGGAAAAAAGGGGACAGCTTAATTTTCCTAAACAATTTTACACTTAAAACAATTTTTGAGGGCTAGAAGTTGACATCTAGATAAGAAAAAATATTAAATAGATAGGTCAACACTTGCTTCTTTAGTATAGCTATAGATAATAGATCGGGAGTTCACAGGAGCACTTGATGGGAAATATATTGATAATACAATTTTTCTTTGCAAAAAGTATGTAATGATTGCATTTGGTTTAATAATTAATTGAAGATAAGACTCATTTGATTCAAACCTATGCTTTTTTATAAAATGCTCTTCAGTATTAATAATATCTGTCTAGCCAGCTAAAGAGGTTTTTAAAAGAGTATGCTAGGGTGTTCAGCAATTACAGTAGCCATCTGCCCTTTATTAAAACTCCATTAACCTTTGCATTAAAATACATTTAAAATGCAGACACACTGAAAATATCAAACACAAATAAAATAAATCTAAATGGTTTCTTTGCTTCACTGGCTTATTTGTGTAGAAGGTGGCAGTTTTTTGTTGTGCCATCTATAATTTCCAGGGAAAGGTAATACTTCATTGCATTAATTTTTCTGTACAAAGGGTTGGCCTGCCTTAGGAAATGATTGCAAGAAAGTAATGGAATTAATTACATCTCACATGAAGATTCATAGGACAGGATCTTGTTTATGATCAGGTTAAAGATCATGTTATTAGCTTCAAAATAAATTGCTTTATTTTAAGGGGCAGATCCTACCTGCTTTACTCAGGGGTTTAGCTCTGTTTATCGCAATGGGGTTATTCTCATGTCAGAGGAACTACTCACTGAGTAAGTATTATCCAAACTTTGCTATAAATCTGACTACATATATATTCCGTGTAATTAGTTCCTTAGGATTAAAAGTACAAACATGGTAGCACCAGTTTAGAGGGGCAAATCCTGCTCCTACATCTGTAGCCAGGGAGGATTCCCTTGGTTGTGTAGGGGCTGAGCGCATCCTGCATCCTCCTCCTCCTCCTCATTTTTTATTGGCACACCTGCTAGTGCTACCTATAATGAAAGTTGACAGAACTTCCCATTGGAAGACCCTCCTACCAGTTGCTTATAATTTTGCCAAACTTTAACTATTTGGGCTAAAATTTCACAGTCTGCCTCCTGTTGGTGGATTTTGTGGTTGGTTTTTTATTTTGTAACTTTAAGCAAAAACGGTTCTACTATTCTAAGAATAATTTTAGGGCAAATACATTGTTTTGACCACCTTAAAATTCTTACGTCTGTTGTGTTGAGAAGCTCCACCACCTGCAGGCTTTTAAGGGACTTGATATTTGACACCAGGGTCACCCTGGTGTTGGGGATGTACCTTTTGCCATTCCTGTGATAAACTGCTCAGATAAGGTCAAATGATCAACCTTTGAAAAATCCCAGTTTGCTAAATTCTCAAAAGATTCCATCTGTACTGGGCATGCTCCATCCCAGAACTTCAGGGGCTGAGCGGGACTTCCCTGCAATTGTCCCTCCTGGCTTCCCGTGGCCACTAGAATGCTGGGTATAGAAACTGAGAGCAGGGAGACTGTGTCTTCTCTGCTGTCTATGCTCCTCCTGCTGGCACCCAGGCAGCAAGGGGGAGGAGGAAGCTGCCTGACTCAAGTGCAGAAAGGAGTAGAGCCAAACTAGGGGGAGGTGGAGGGAATAGACTGGGACAGGAAGCAGAGAAGAATGGAACTGGCTGTTCAAGGGGACTGGGACAAAGAGTGAGGGGGAGGCTTACTAACTGGGCATGGAGTCTGGAAGCCAAGGGTTGGGGGGAACTGGGAGCCAGTGGAGGGGGAAGCTGAGACTGGATGAAGAGCTGTGGGGGAGACTGGTATAAGCAGATGAGGAGTCAAGAGGAGAATGGGACCTGCAGGGAAAGGCAATAGGACTTGGATGAGTAGCCGGGTGGAGCGGAGGCTGACTGGCTAGATGAGGAGACTGGACATCACATGGGACAAGGACCCAGAGGAGTGGAAAGAGACAGGACTGGGATGGTGACAAGCAAGAGGGGACAGGACCAAAAGGGTCAGGCCTGGGAGGGAAAAAGTAACAGAGAGGACATAGAATCAGAATCACAGGATTAGAAGTGACTGCAGGGGTCATCTCACCTAACCTCTGCCAAGCTGCAGGATTTGTTGTGTCAAACCATCCAAGACAGGTGGCTATCCAGCCTCCTTTTGAACGTCTCCAGTGAAGGACCTTCCACAACCTCCCAACGCAGGCCTGTTCCATTGTCCTACTGTTCTTACAGTTAGGAAGTTTTTCCTGCGATTTAATCTAAATCTGCTGTGCTGTAGTTTGAACCCATTGCGTCTTGTCCTGCCCTCTGTGGCAAGAGAGAACAATTTTTTTCCATCTCTTTTATGGCAGCCTTTCAAGTATTTGTAGACTGCTATTATGTTCCCTCTCTATCTCCTATTTTCTGGACTAAACATATCCAGTTCCTTCAGCCTTTGCTCATATGGCTTGCATTCCATCCCTTTCACCATTTTTGTTGCTTGCTTCTATATCTTTTCCAGTTTCTCCACATCCCTTCTATACATTTGTGACCAGAATTGGACACAGTACTCTAGCTGAGGCCTAACTAGTGCCAAATAGAGCTATCACCTCCCGTGACTTGCATCTTATGCCTCTATTAATGCAACCTTTTTTTGAAACAGCATCATATTGTTGACTCATGTTGAGGTTGTGATCCACCACAATTCCCAGATCCTTCTCGGCCATGCTGCTGCCAAGCCAGTTATCCCCAATACTGCGTTTGTACATAATACTGCATTTGTACATTTAATTTTTTTTCCCTAAGTGCAGCACCTTACATTTGTCTTTGTTGGATTTCATTTTGTTGTCCGTAACCCAGTTCTCCAGTTTATCAAGATCCCTCTGAATTTTAGCTCTGTCCTACAAAGTGTTGCCAATCCCCACAGCTTTGTGTCATATGCAAATTTAATCAGTACGTTCTCTATCTCTACATCCAGGCCATTAATACAGATATTAAACACTGGACCCAGAACAGATCCCTGTGGAACCTCACTTAAGATGTCCCTTCAATCCGACATCATTCCATTAATAGTTACTCTTTGTTAGTGGTTGCTTAACCAAATATGTATCCACTTAATGATAGTTCCACTGAGCTCGCAATTCTCCAGTCTACTTATCGGAATTTCATGTGGGACTGTGTCAAATGCCTTGCTGAGGTATATAAAGTTCAGCACATTCTCCCTATCCACCAAACCAGTTACCTGTCAAAGAAGGAAATCAAGCTGGTTTGGCATGATTTGTTCTTGGTAAATCCATGCTGTCTGCTAGTGATTACCCCTTCATCCTCCACGTATTTGCACATTCAATGTTTTATACATTGCTCTAGTATCTCCCTAGGTATCAAAGTCAGGCTGACTGGTCTGTAGTTGCTTGGCTACTCCTTTCCCCTATTTGTAAAGATGGGCTCTATGTTAACCCTTTTCCAGTCTTCTGGGATCTCTTCTGTCTTCCAAGAGTTTGCAAATATTATTGCCAGTGGCTCCAAGATTTCTTTAGCTAATTCCTTCAATACCCTCAGGTGAATAGCATCAGGCTCTGCTGATTTGAATTAATTCAAATTACTCAGAAGATCTCTGACGTGTTCTTTACTTATCCTAATCTACATCCCTTCCCCTTTATTGTCAATGGTAACTTTGCTAATTATCTGGTCACAGGTTATTTTTTGTGTGAAAACTGAAGAAAAGCAGGCACTGAGCCGCTCTGCCTTCCTATCATCTTCCATTACCAGCTGACCTTCTCCACTGAGTGCAGGACCCACAATGTCCTTGTTCTTTCTTTTTTGTCCGACGTTGTTGAAGAACCCCTTCCTGTTGCCTCTAATATATCTTGCCAGCTGTAACTCATCTTTTGCCTTGGCTTTCCTGATTTTGTCCCTACATGCTCGTGCTATTCCCATGTATACTTCCCTGGCGACATGCCCCTCCTTCCATTTCCAGTATGTATATCTTTTGGGTTTTAGATAGCTAAAAAGCTTTGTGAGCAGCCACATTGCCCTCCTGTGACTCTTCTCATCTTTCCTCTGCATCGGAATAGCTTGATGTTGAGCCTCTAGTATTACATCTTTTAGGACCTGCCAGCCCCCCTTCAACTCCTTTTCTTCCGAAATGGTCATTCCATGACACCTTGCCTATGATTTATCTGAATTGGTTGAAATCCACCTTTCTGAAGTCTAGTGTCCTTGTTTTGCTGTCCTCATGTCCTCCTTTCCATAAGATCTTGAATTCTATGAGATCTTGAATTCCTCCCAAGTTTCTAACCTCCTTCACATTCACAACTAATTCATCCCTGTTGGTCAAGGCCAGATCCAAAATGGATGATCCCCTAGTTGTTTCCTCAACTTTCTGAATCAGAAAATTGTCCCCTACACATGTTTGGAATTTTCAGGATATATTATGTTTTGCTATAATAGTCTTCCAACAGATATCAGGGAAGTTAAAATCTCCCATTAATACTAGCTCATGTGTGTTAGCTAATCTTGTTACCTGCTTGTAGAATGACTCATCCAGTTCCTCTTCCTGATTTAGTTGTCTATAATAGACTCCCACCCATAGCATCACTACTATTCTTTTGCCACAGACATCTGTGACCCATAGAACATATTCCCCTCCTGAACCTGGAACAGAACCCAGGATTCCTGAGTCTCACCATTCCTTTGCTGTCAGCAAATATCTGTGCAGCAAAATCCCCTGGCAAAGTGTTCCATCCACCTGCTAGTGGCTGGTGCACGTAGAAGATGACAACCTACTACTGATATTAGTTATTCTGGTAGCTCAACAGGCAAATCTATGTGGTGGATGTAAGAGTTCCTTCCCTGCTGATGGACCATGAGGATGTCGCTATGATTCCACATGATGGAATTTCTGTGGTTTTCTTTTCAGTTTGCTTTTCTAACCACCTAGGAAATCACACACAAAAATGTTTAAAATGTTAATATTAAGATCAGAAAGCCAAACACTCAAAACTTAGGAAATGACAGAATTAAGGTTGTCTGTGCAAGCTTAATTCACTGCCCTTGTGCATATGCATTATGATATAGTCTTTAATTACATGATCTCATAGTGTTTTTTCCTACAGGACAATGTCCTAATGCATACATACAGGCCACCTTAATTCTAATATTTCCCAGCTTTTGAATGCTTGACTTTGCAAACTTAACATTTTTAAAATGTATCTTTAGAGTGTAATTTATCATTTATGTTACAATAGGCCCTAAAGGTCCCAACCAGGATGGGCACAGCACGGAGCTCAGCTTTGTAGGGTTCTTGGGCGATGATTGGCAGATGTGGGTGGCACATCAGAGAGGCAGGGATAAGCGGTGTGGGAACTGAATATTATGTGGATCCTATCATCCTCCTGTATGTACCCAATGTCCCTGCCCCACCTCAACCATCTCCCAGTTCTGTCCTGTTTACTCAGGCCAGGTATGGAAGGAGGATTTGCCTGCAGTGTGCTCTGATTCAGTGAAAATCTTCTTGTTGTGAAGTGAAGTCAAAGTCTCCATTAAAACTTGGAAAAAAAATTCAGATGAAACATTCTTCCATTGGAAAATGCTGCTTTGTCAAAACTAAAATTTTTCATGGAAATGTGTCAATTTCAATAAAATTTCATTTGATTTTTTTTAACATGTTTCAGTGAGGTTGAAATGTTCCCATTTTTGGACTGGAATCTTGATTTTTTGTTTTTGTTTTGAAATTTATTTTATAATTATAAAAAATTGAAAAATTAAGACTGAATGAAATGATGTATATTGATTAACTGTAAGTGACTTTTGCCCCCAGATTTTTGTTTTTCAGGACATTTCAATATTGTTTAGTTTTGATTCAGAACAAAAACACATTTTGAAATCGTGCAATTGTCCATGAAACAGAATTTCTGCTTTCTGCAGACCTCTAATTGCAAGTGGTTTCAGGGCATTGTAACATACAAATCATAACTCCAGTTCTATTGATGCTCTGTTGATAAGGATGTCATGCTGAGAACAAAAGGCTTTATTTTAAAATATTTCAGCTGCACCTGCTTTTCCATAACCCAGCATGCTATTTTTTAACAGTATTTTCAGTGGAAAAAATACAGATCAAGCTAGATTGAAGGGTCATCTTGGGGTTTGTAGTTTCTTTAGCTGGGTTTATATATGATCCTTATATTGGCAATACTTTTTGATTAATATTGTGTATAACATTGCTTAATGCATCTGTAGAATTAATTATGCAAAAACATTCAGCCACCTGGACATTATATTGATGAAATGACATTTTATTGACAAAATGACAGTTTAATTTTGAGCTTTCTTCAAGCTTTCTATTGAATTGATTGGCTTGGTTCAGTAAGCCAAGTAGCAGGAGTGGGGAACTCTGTAAATCCCTATGGCTTTTCAGAATATTTTAGTTGGCTTTGAGTATGGGTTCGCTGTTGGTACTTAACACTGAGTTACTCTAGTCTGGTAAGTAGGACACACAGTAGAGGAAGTTCAACCATGGTTTATGCTGGCTTGGGGTGAAGTGAAAAGTTTGCTAGAAGGGAAGGGCATTTGTGGCATTGGAAAATGGCCACAACCTCCCCTTTTGACTGGGAGCTTGTGGGGGAGTCATGCAATTTGAGAAGCAAATAGCATTGGCCAAAGATGAGTGGGCGGGACATTGTGGACTGGGTATATTGTAATTCAGGAAAAATAGTGTACTCTCCACAAGGGGGGTTTCCTGTGGAGCTGTAGCAGATTGTAGCAGACTATGGCTGACGGAGAAGTGAAGCTATAGCAGTTTGGGCTTCAGTGCAGGCTAGTCATCCATAGGATTCCTCATGTTTTGGGCCAGCTTGTACAGCGTGCGCTGAACCCTGTGCTGCTTCAGTTCACTGCTCTGGGTCCTGAACTGGGTAGATTAAAGCTATCTCAGGTATGTTTACATGAGTCACCATGACATCTCCCCACTATAGTGCAGAGGTATCCTTAATCTGCCTTCCCTACACACACACAGTAATGTGTGCAGTAATATTTATTTCCTAACTGGTGTGGGGAGGTCTGATCTGCAAACCTTTATTACACAAGCAGTCTTGAACTTTGGTTACTACTAATATGAAGAAGAGTTTGGTCCCATATTTGTAATGTAAAGAAATAATGTAGCCTAGTGGATTAAGTGTGGTGTGGAAGCCTGGTAGTCCTGATATTTTCTAGTTGTGGTTTTGATGCTGATTCAGTATGTGGTCTTGAGCAAGTCACTTAACTTTTGTTGCATTTAACTCAGCAAGCCCTTAACCCCCCTCCATATTTAAAATTATAAACTTTGGGTGGGATTTTCAAAAGCAGCAAGGTGATTTAGGAACACAAGCCCCATTAGTTTACTTGAACTCCTAATCTCTTGAAAATCCCACCTTTTGTTCTCAGTTTCCCTAACTGTAAAATGGGGATAATAATACTTGCTGGACATAATTCAGAAGAATGTTGGGAGGATTAATTAGTTGTTTATAATTTATTCTGAAGATTTAAATCGCTATATATGTGCTGAGTAGTATCGTTATTAATTTGAACAGAACTTTGCATCAGATCAAAATCTCAGGGCATTATTGCTGTGTGTGTTTAAAGAGGATGTTTAGATGTCAAGTCTAAAGAAAGAAAGTGCTGCTGAAGCCAGTTACTGGTGCAGTGTTTATTAGAAAATTGTATTCATGTGAGAGTGTGAAGACTGTGTTCCCAAGTCAAAGTGATGCTGAAGCAATATTAGTGATGTAGGTCTTTGGTGTCAACATAAGAGTGTCAAATGCAAATTTAGCGGGACCATATAGGAATGTGAAGAAGATGATAAACCAATGATATTGAAAGTCTATGGAGACCACTTTACAGTGACACAAGAAAGCAATGCCCATATAAATCAATGGAGACTGCTTTATAATATCTAAAGCAAATTTCAGTGCAAGACCAAATAGATAATGGTACAATGTCAAGACTACATAAAATCAATGCAAGTCTCTGGAGGTGATGTGATGGTGTCAACAAGCTGGCAAAACAACAGAAGTGAAAGTTACCATAGCATTAAAAGAAAACAAAAGAGGACTGACTGTCACATGGAGTTAGTAATTATTATTATGTATTATTTGTATTACCATATCACCTAGAAGCCTGACTCACGGACCAAAACCAAAATGTCCTAGGTGCTGTACAAACACGAAACCAAAATATAGTTCTTGTCTCAATCTAAGTATAAAGCAAGAGACAATAGATGGATACAGACAAACAGGAGAGTACAAGAAAACAATGTGACAGCACTGGTCAGCATGACAGAGTGTGGTCTCAGCAAACCAGAAGTCTAATAGTCGTCAAGATTTTGGGGGGGGGGCATCATGGAAAGGGGGAAGGTTTTGAAGGAGGATAATGAGATGGCTTTGTGGATGTTTGTGAGGAGTGCTTCATGTGGGGTAACATCAGAGAAAGCACGATTTTAAAATGGAACAAGTGGGTGATGGAGGCTGGCACCATAGGCCTATTGGAGGTGGAAGTCATGTTTTGATAGTGAAGGGGAGATGATAGGTAGGGTGTGGATACGCTGTTAATGGCCTTGGAAACAATGGCAAGTAGTTTGTATTTGATGCAATAAAGAGGAAACAGTGGAGAGATGCAAAGAGAGGGATGACATGGTCAAAGTGATGGAGACTAGCATTTTGAATGAGCAGGGGTGATGGGGTTCAACTCATAACTGTGGCGCCTCCTGCTGGCTGTCTGGGGAACTAGTGCTGCACCCTCTTCTGGTGGTGTCTTGTCCACCATCACCTCTGTTCCTGGACCCACATCACTCCCAGGTCCGCAGCGTCCTCTTCAGTGACGATGCCCTCCAGCTGTGCCACTCTCTATGTTCCCCCCTTTTCGGGTGGAGCTGCATTTTACACTCCCTTCACTGGCGAACTGCAGTCTGCTGTCTAGCCTCTTCCTTCAGTAGCTCCAGCATCCTCCTTGCCCTTGTGTTAGGATCTCAGTCTGCAGATCCCTTCCGGATCTGCCAGGAACTTCCTTTATCTCCCGGGTCTCTGACTGCAGCATGCTCTGCCAGGGTGCTTGTTGCTCTCCGCCTGCAAGGTGGCCAGTCGCACTCCCTTCTCAAGCTTCAGAGAGTGACTGCCCCCACTCTGTTCTGCAGGCCTTCTTATATGGGCTAGCCTGGCCCTGACTGACTGCTCTTATAAGCCCATCTGTGATTGGCTGACTCCTGTACAGCCTCCCTAGGGCTGCTTTTAACCCTTTTTCTGCCAGTGTGGGGCAGATACCCCATCACAACAGGGTAAGGTTACATTTGTTAAGGCCAGAGAAAATCATGTTGCAGTAATCGAGACATAAGACAATGAGATCCTAGGTGAGAATTTTAACCATGTGGATGAATAGGAAAGGCCATATCTCAGAGGTGTTATACAGAAAGAATCGGCGAGATTTAGGCCATGTCTACACTAGTGAGCTTACAGCGGCAAATCTGTACCAATGCAGCTGCACCACTATAAGACTGCTAGGGTAGCTGCTCTGTGCCGACAGGGGGGAGTTCTCCAGCTGACATAATTGAACCAGCTCCAATGAGTGGTGCTGTCCACACTGGTGCTTCTGTCGGTGTAACTTATATCACTCAGAGGGGAGTTTTTTCACACCCTGGAGCAACATAAATTATACTGATAAAAGTGCTAGTGTAGACATAGGCGAAGACAAAGCCTGGATATGAGGACCAAGAGATGGTCTGGGTCAGTGATGTTACCCAAGATATGAGAGACAAGCAGAATGATTGCGTTGTCCACAGTGATCAAGAAGGGAGGTGGCAATGGCAAGGAGATTGTTAACTTTTAGCCATGTTGAGCGTTAGCTGACAGTTAAACACCGCTGAGGAGATGTCAGACATACAGGTGAAGGTGTTAGTTTGGACAGAAGGAGACAGGTCTGGTGCAGAGAGGTAGATTTGTCAGTAGAAACACAAAGTGATATGGTACATTATAGCTCCAAGAAAACAATGTCTGTCACGGAGTAGCTATCAGTCTGTCAATTTTATGCTGGATTCATCACTGTGGTGGCTGTGTTACTCAGAAACATAGCATGAAGGAAAGAGGTAGGAACTGAACAAAGTGGCACCTTTTTGAGAAACAAGAACAGTATTTTGTAAGACCCACAAGTGGAGTCTAGCTGTTAGTAATAAATAGCCTGTATGCTCCTAGAATAGTGTGTACGCTCCTTGGCTGTGAGCATAAGTCTCTGTGTGCAATACAGTGCTGAGTACATTGTGCACTTGTAATATCAAAGAACACCCAATAAATAAGTAGCAATAGTAATAACCCCATGAATCTCATGTCAATGGCAATGGATCCTACTAGGAAGAACCATAACCCCCAGAGTCAGGGGCATCTCTACTGTTCTTTTCCCACAGTGCTCTGAAGCCTCCAATTAACTAGTCTGCATATTCTGTTCCCATAGAGAGCTCTGCTGGACAGAAACCCCAGGATGGCATTCGAGCATTTATTGCATCAAGTGCAGTGGATGGGCTTGAACCAGCTCTCAGTAAAGCCCGCGAGAATTTTGCCACAATTTGATGCGGAGCAGGGTGGGGTCTTGTGTCTACAGAGCAACAAAAGTGTCTGAAGGTGTTTAAAGTGTTTATAAAATTACTTATCAGACGCGTTTTTGAGTGCAGCCCATTAGCTGTCCACATGTTTGTGTGGAGCACAGTGGTTCAGGCGGGCTGGCTGCTTGTAAACGTTAAATCAGCACAAATATCTCAGCCTCCTTGAAGAATGCTAGCCTGGAGTCTTACACTGTGATTAGTGTAATGAAGTGAAAGGAAATATTGACATTTTCTATATCTGTATCTTGATAATGCTATATGAAAAGTGATATCTGCAATGCTAATGGACATGTAATTGATGTCAGTACAATGCCTGCAAGCCACCGGGAAGGTTGGGGGTGAGCTGGTAAAATAGATAAGATTAAAAGGTATTGTGATTGCATTAATTCTAAACAGAGTTATGCTGCCAAACCATAACAAGCCATTGATTGTTTTAACTCCTGATAGAGGCACCACAAATATTTATTGTTTTGGAATTAAGGGCCTGATCCTGTTATATGAGAAGTACTGGTTTGGAGGTGCTGAGCACCCTTTCCTCACCGAGCTCAGCCCCTCACGTGATCATGCACACTCCTGAATGAATCAACACCTCTTTTTTTATCATTCTGTTTCTTCTCAAGCAGCATAATGCAAATGGCAGGAGTACTGAATTTTATTACTGTTGGGGTGATAAGGCAGAGAGGAAGCTAAATCACAACATGTGTCTATGGTTCCGATGCCAAAAAATATTCAAAATGTAAACACCAGAGCTCTCTCCTGGCAGGACTCGTAGGCAAATGCTACATGAAATTCACAAGTGTTTGTTGAAATTTCTTCTGGATATTTTCGGTATTATGTTTCACACGCTCTCTTCACCCACTCCTCAAACTGTGTTGTAATCACAATGGGGCTGATCCAAACGCCAGTGAAATCAAAAGTGACCTCCACTGAGCTCATGGAGAGTTTGGGGTGTGGTAATGCAGGAGGTGGCCCCATAGCAGTGGCTCTCAACCTTTTCAGACTACTGTACCCCTTTCAGGAGCCTGATTTTTGTTGTGTTACCCCAGCGGTTCTCAAACCTGTTCGGACAGAGACCCTTTTTTGCTTTGCCACGTCCTGTTGTGGCTTGGGGGTGTGTCCACTGAAATGCCGCCAAATTGCACACTTTCACTTTCTGCAGCCTTTCGATGGACACGCAGCGTTCGTCTCTGTGTCTGCCAAAATACCGCCAGCAGCGGAAGCATTCAATTCAGTGGCTTTTCAGCGGACACAGTCCTGGGTTTGGAGCTACTGCCAAAATGCCGCCAAAGGCGTCGGCAACTTGTGACCCCTAGTTTGAGAACCACTGTGTTACCCCAAGTTTCACTTCACTTAAAAACTACTTGCTTACCAAATCAGACATAAAAATACAAAAGTGTCATAGCACACTACTACTGAAAAATGCCTTAATTGTCATGATGAAAATGAAAGTACCATGTAATTATAAAATAAATAAATTGGATTATAAATATTGTACTTATATTTCAGTGTGCAGTATAAACATGTCATAGACTTATGAAATTTTACTTTATACTGACTTCACTAGTGCTTTTTCTGTAGCTTGTTGTAAAACTAGACAAATATCTAGATGAGTTGATGTACCCGCTGGAAGACCTCTGCGTACCTCCGGGATGGGTGGACCCCTGGTTGAGAACCACTGCCCTATAGCATATATGTAAACCTGGCAAATTGGGGCCCCTCCATCTTTCAAAGTCTTTACTTAGGCACAGCTCCCTGATCAAGAAGTGAAAGTGAAAACACTGGACTTTTTTCTCCCCTTCATATTATTTCTCTCCATGGGCAAGTTTCCAAGACTACTATCAAGAGTCTTAAAAGTGACCCCAGACCTCAGTCTGAGGCAAATTTAGTCTCTCTGGCATTTGGAAAATACTATATATTAGACTTCTCCCAACGTCTGGGGTAGAGACAACAAGAACCTCAGAAGGGGAACTGACTCAGCCCCCTTTCCAAGAGGAGCACTCTTCCTCCGCTTCCTGGAGCTATAAGGACACTGAGTGAAACTCTGGCCTATTGAAGTCAGTGCCAAAGCTCCCATTGACTTCAGTGGGCCAAGATTTCACCCACTTTATCAGTCTCCATGTGACCCTGCTGGGGTGGTGCACCTCTGCATCGGTTCCAGTCTGAGGCTATAACTCCAACGCTTGTTATTTTGAGCCCACCTTTATTTATCTAAATATTGAGTCCACAATATTATACTGCATGGTTGGCAATATTGTAAATATGTTGGGGAATATTGTAAATAATACACACAATAATAATAATAATACACACAGTAATAATACAATAATACACACAATAACGCACACAATAATAATAACACACACAATAATAATACACACAATATTGTAAATAATACACACTATAATTTACAATGCAAGATGCATATAATTAGGGCCCAGTCCTCAAGTAAAATTCACTTGATTACACCAGGAGTTTTGCTTACAGAAGGACTTCAGGACTGGATCTGTGATTTGAAAAATGGGTATATGCTTAGTTAGTACCAATCCTTCATTGGTTACTCACCTGTAACTCAATGAGCGTCCCATGAATTAAAGTTCAGAACAATGATAGTTTGCTAGTTTGCTATTGCTTCCACTATATTGCAGTGCTCCCAGTTTAAACAGAGAATTGTCGTTCTTGTGCTGAATAACCAAAGTCCTTCAATCCAAGGTTGTTTGTCCCCAGAGGAGTTCAGATAACTTCCTTAAATGATGGCAAAGATCCAGGGCATTATCTTGGATCACAGTGTCGTTGCAGAATAATCAACCTTAAGTTGTTTAAGAAGGCTGTGTACATTAAAATGTCCATAAATAAGCATAATGAATAAAACAGCACATGCAGAAATTCATTACATAACTGATACACTGGGGTATTATTTTATTATTTGATGCATGCTTGTTTTGCAGAATGAAATCCCACATATGGATGTGAAATTACAAATTGCTGCCACTTCCCTCCCTGTAAACAGCATACATTTAAATAAATAAATAAAATCCTACATGGTTTATTATAATAAAGTTACCCAAGGCCCAGAGTTCAATAAGGAGGATTTATAAACATATCATTTCAGATCTTGGAAGGATTTCAACATAATTTGCTTGTGGTGTGGTAAGTGAGGTGAAATCCATCGACAGTCCCTGTGGAGTAATCAATATATGGAAATGTCTATTTCTATTTTCTATGAATTTATAGTATCGCACAAAATGCTCTAGACCATCCAAATCAAATATGCCTGACTGTTGGACCAGGAATAAATTATTTATGCTCCTTATCTTTAAAATAATAAAGGCAATGTTCAAGATATGTGTTTCAGAGCTATACAAATATAATTTCCTCACAAAACAAGGGCCAGGTCCTGTGACTCCTCCCTCACATGACTTGACTGGTGCTATTCAAGTGAGCAAGGACTACTAATATCATTAACAGTTTCCAGGATCAGGACCCAAGGTTCCAACCTTCAGTAATATTTTTGACTATGCATTGGTTTGAGTTGACAGTGTAAATAAATTATAATAATTGAGACTTCATTTTATGCCCATTTGTAAATGAACATAGATTTTTCAATTTATCCAAGTAATTAACCTTTATCAGAACTGCTTGCTGTAATGCAAGGACAATTTTATATACAAATATGTGTCAATGATTTTTCAGAGGTATTTCTGGATTGCTAATATCACAGATTTTATACTTGGGAAAAAAAAATCTGTTTTTTCCCAGGTGGATAGGAACTGAAGATCACATTTCCAAAGGTGGCCTCTAATTCTGAGTGCTTCATTATTGGGGATCCAATTTGAAACACTCAGAGACGGGGCCTGAGCATCCTCATCTCCAATAGAAAATCAGGCATTAGATTTCTAAAGTCCAGCACTTTTAGTTAGTCTTTAAGGTGCCACAGGACTCTTTGTCACTTCTGCAATTCCAGACGAACACGGCTACCTCTCTGATTCTTGACACCCAAAAAGAGAGGTATTCAGAATTAAAGATCACCTTTGAAAATGTAGGCCTAGCTGTCACTAAGATAGCTGTTAGGCAACTTGTGTGAAAACTAGTTTGTCCTCCGCTCAGTTCCTCATGGCCAAGTGTCCTCATAACAAAATCCACCACCACAATGATCAGTAACTGATAGTCATGTAGGCTTGCATGGCACAATGTACCAAATATTCATCAAGGGCTAAGACAGCTCAAGCAATTGTCTTACTAGAGTTGGCTAGAGAACAACAGTTTAATTTCATAACAACTTTTGAGGTTTCAAAAAATTATTTTTGATCTGCACTGGAACCAAAACAAAACTTTTCAAACATTCTCACAAGATAGAATTGGGTTGGAAGTTCCGTTTTCAGATCCAAAAGGTTGGGTTTTCCATTTGGGTCTCTCTCTCATGTGACTGGACAGTCCATACTGGACTTCAGCAACCTTGCTGTCGAAAACTTAACCGAAGTCAGTACATCCCTGCAAAGCAGTTCAGCTTTGAAGAAACGGTATATTTTGATGAAAACACATTTTGCTGACAACATCCTGACCAGCTCTGCTCCTTACATGTTAACATCCTGTTCAACATCGATACAGAGTCCCTGAAGAAAATCATGAGTCCATATGCTCTCAAATGTCAGCAAGAGGTAGATGACACCTAGCTCGTTATCTCATGCACTTCTTAGTAGCCCTAAAACCCAATTACGTCAGTGGCTAGGCAACAACTGTGAGTGCGTGAGAGGTGCATGGGTGATAGGTGCCTGGTAAGAACAAAGATAGACAGTAATTTTCAAAATTAATTAATATACCTATGGTTTCCTTTTGTAAAATAGTAAGGAAATATTTTTGGTTAGTTCTAAGGCTGTTGATTAATCGCAGTTAACTCATGCGATTAACTCAAAAATGTAATCACAATTAAAATAATCACAATTAATTGCACTGTTAAAAAATAGAATACCAATTGAAATGTATTAAATATTTTTGGATGTTTTTCTACATTTTCCGATATATTGAGCTCTGTTACATCACAGAATATAAAGTGTACAGAGCTCACTTTATATTATTATTTTTATTCCAAATATTTGCACTGTAAAATAATAAACAAAAGAAATAGTATTTTTAATTCTCTTCATACAAGTACCATAGTGAAGTCCCTTTATCATAAAAGTGTAATGTACAAAGCTAGAGTTTTGTTGTTGTTACATAACTGCACTCAAAAACAAACAATGTAAAACTTTAGAGCCTGCAAGTACACTCAGTTCTACTTCTTGTTCAGCCAATCACTAGGAGAAACTAGTTTGTTTACATTTATGGGAGATACTGCTGCCTGCTTCTTATTTACAATGTCACCTGAAAGTGAAAACAGGCATCTGCATGGCACTTTTGTAGCCAGCATTGCAAAGTATTTATGTGGCAGATATGCTGAACATTTGTATGCCCCTTCATGCTTTGGCCACCATTCCATAGGACATACTTCCATGCTGATGGTGCTCATTAAAAAATAATGCATTAATTAAATTTGTGACTGAATTTCTTGGGGGAGATTTGTATGTCTCTGGCTCTGTTTTGCCTGCATTCTGCTATATAGTTCATATTATAGCAGTCTCAGATGATCCAGCACATGTTCATTTTAAGAAGACTTCACAGCAGGTTTGACAAAATGCAAAGAAGGTACCAATGTGAGATTTCTAAAAATAGCTACAGCACTTTACCCAAGGTTTAAGAATCTGAAGTGTCTTCCAAATCTGAGAGAGACGAGGTGTGGAACATGCTTTCAGGAGTCTTAAAAGAGCAACACTCAGATGCAGAAACTACTGAACCCAAACCACCAAAAAAGAAAATCAACCTTCTGCTGGTGGCATCTGGCTTGGATGATGAAAATGAACATATGTTGGTCTGCTTTGATTTGGAACAGAGCCGATCATCAGCATGGATGCATGTATTCCGGAATAGTGGGTGAAGCATGAAGGGACATATGAATCTTTAGTGCATCTGGCACATAAATATCTTGTGACATCGGCTGCAACGGTGCCATGCAAACACCTGTTCTCACTTTCAGGTGACATTGTAAACAAGAAGCAGGCAGCCTTATCTCCTGCAAATTGTAACCAAACTTGTTTGTCTGAGCGATTGGCTGAAGTAGGATTGAGTGGACTTGTAGGCTCTAAAGTTTTACATTGTTTTATTTTTGAATTCAGTTATTCAATTATTTGAATATGATTCTACATTTTTAAGTTCAACTTTCATGATAAAGAGATTACACTACAGTACTTGTATTAGGTGAATTGAAAAATACTATTTGTTTTGTTTTTACAAATATTTATAATAAAAATAAATATAAACTGAGAACTGTACACTTTGCATTCTGTGTTGTGACTGAAATCAATATGTTTGAAAATGTAGAAAACATCCAAAATATTTAAATTAATGTTATTCTCTTATTGTTTAACAGTGTGATTTTTTTAAATTGCGCGATTAATCATGATAAATTTTTTTAATAATTTGACAGACGTAGGTGGTTCATAATAAGGAGAAGCTCTGGGCAATTGCGGTTCGCAAAACCTTTAGAACAGGCATTCTCAAGCTGCGGGTCATGACTTTTCAAGGGGTCAAAGGTGGTTACGTGACAGTCATGAGATGTCATCCCCAAGTCTGACCACATGCGGGGTCTAATGGCCTTGAGCCCCACTTAGGGTTCCCAGCTTTTAAATGCAAAAAACCCAACATTCCCCCATCCAAGGCAAACTGGCCACAGTCGCAACCCCAACCTCCAGCCACAAGGCAACTCTGCAAACCCCGCCCCTTAACAGCACTGATAGAACACACATAGATAAAATGATAACATCACATGTCTCCTCACTCTTGCATGACTTAGACACCCTCTCACACACATGCACGGTGCACTTGCGTGTTGATGGGCAGACAGCTGCTGTATTTTCAACAGCTTTGTTATCGCTTAAACTGCAGAACCAGGAACACTGCAGCATCTTTCGTTGGACAAGAAATGTTTACCCAGTGTATTGTGATAATAATGCAAATATTTAGATGCACATAAAAAAACCCTGGCAGATTAAATCATTTTTCTGGCAACTGACAATTCCATAAAAAAACAGGCAGGCCGGTCAAATACTGGCCAGTGGTAACCCTAACCCCCCAAGGTGTGTGGCTGACAGCCCCAAACCCTGCCATGCAAGAGGCTGACAGTCAGAACCCCCATTAAATTAAATTAAAATAATATTCCCCTTTTAATTTCTAAGGGGGGTTTCACTCAGAGGCCTGCTGTGTGAAAGCGGTCACCCATATGAAAAGTTTGAGACCCACTGCTCTAGAACATTTAGAGTTCTGGACAATGACTTTTTTTTTTGTTTCACTAAACGTTTTCCCTTCGATTTAGATAATTTTTCAAAAGAAGGTTAATTGAAAAAAAACAAAATGTTTTTCTCACTAATGGAAGCCAGTGCTCTTCAAACAACAAAGTTCCATATTTAAAAGTGATATTTGCTTGGCTCCTATGATTCCAGGGTTAAGGAAAAAAGGAAAATATTCAGAGGCCAAGACTCATATTTTGGCTGAGTCATGTGGAATTAGAACTGCAAGAGCTTTGAGTTCTGGTCTAGTCCTAGAATCTCCAATTTGCAAATGGTTTCGCTTCTAAAACGGTCAATAGGAATGTTCCCATAGCTGACTGGATAAAGTAAAGGGATTAAAGAATTTCTCCCCACCCTGGCAAACAGGGCTGATACCTTGATCTAGGCAACCAGAAAGCCTCATGGCAGAAAAGAAGAGCCACTTTAGATTCTTTCAGGAGACATGTAATTAGGCCTAATTGGCAACAGACATAGGAAGTGCCAGACTGGATTGGACCAAGGCTACAAGAAACAGAGAACAGATAAAATTAACTAACATTAGTTTCAGCTAATTACTTCTCTGCATTCTGTAAGGATGCATAGGACGTTGTGTATTTGGTTGTTGTGGTTGCTATGTCTTATTGTTGCTATGGCAACTGAGTTATATTATTATGGGATAGCCCAGCCAGTTTTGGCTGGTTTTCGTTAATTCAGTGTGTGGTAATAAATGGCTGCTTTTAAGGTTCACAGCTCCCTATGTCTCAAGTGATTTCTTCCTAAAACTATTTCCCCCAAGGATACAACATAGGGCTAGAACCCAGCCTTGCAGAGCATGGGACAACTAACATTCTCCCAGTCCCACCAGGTAGGCTTAGAGAGCAAGACCTGGTGTGTTAGGTATAGGCTGGGGCAGAGGAGGAGGTGGAGGTTGGCAAGAAGCATGTGATTCCCTTGCGGGTTGGGAATATAAACCTGCAGGAGGGAAGGAGCTTTTGGTACTTGTGGAAAAGTCCTGTAATGGGCTTGACTTGTTCCGTGGTGTAAGTTCTCACTTTCATTTGACTTTGAAACCTAGAAAGTGCTGACGTTCATTAATGGATGTGTGTGACGCGCTTTGTGTGCATGTTTCTTGTTCTGTGGAGTGATGGGAGCCAGTTCTTTGTTTTGAGCTCTGGATGAAGCAGTGACTGAAACCTGGCTGCATGTGTATTTTGTGGTCCTGATCCTTTAAATTATTGTTTGTGGCTGGCTCTGCATGCAGTGACACTGACTTCATTGGGGCTCTGTAGGGGGTGAAGAGGTCTGCCCACTTGGAGTGACTTGACAAATTGGGACGAATATCTTTCTGTTCCTGACTTGACTGGTTCTGAGCTAACTACCTTTACACAGAGGCATTTCTTGCTCTGGCATTGTAGTATGTTTCCTGGGAGACACAAGAAACCACTGGTTTCATGGGAATGTGAATGATCTTTTGTAGGTGAGTGTGTGTGAAGGAATTCTCTCTAAAAAGAAATGTAAAATAGCTCTTCCTAAAATTAAGAAACAGCCACCTCAGTTATTATTGGTGTCTGCTTTCTGCCCAGTGCTCTTCATGCCAGTCCTTGACTTTGAAACCTGCTATCAATGTGCTTTTGATCCACCTACACAGCTCCTTACTGATTTCAGCCACAGTCATGCAGATGGAGGACATTGGCTGTGAGGTTAGACCACCGCAGTAATATTGTCATTCTGAAAAATAGAGATAACTAATAAAGATCAAAGATTCTAAGTAGCGACTACTCTACCGGTCTTGAATAAATTAATCTAATTATCCTATCACTTTCAATATCCAGTTACACTATGCAAATGATCCATTTCCATGGAAATAAAAGGGGGAATAGGAAAAATACACAATAAAAATGGCTGACCTTGCAAGGGAGCACTGTGCTGGAGTCTCTCTGATAATAAATGGACGAATGCCCTTCTGAAAAGAGTAGCTGGGCATGGTACACTTCTGTTAAAATAAAACTATGGATCATGTTACTCTTAAAATTCAAGGCGCTAAAATGACCCAATGTGCATGTTTAAAAACACTGCTCTGCTATAGTGTTTCTAAGTGCAGTGAAATCTTACCACTATGTATTGACTTTGAGCTCTACATACTGACTGTTGGAATACCCATAATTAGTTAGAACCAGCACTGCATCCTCTTTTAGTGTTATTCCAGTGTCACCTCTAAGCCTCCAGGATATACTTAGAACAATGGCACCTGCTTGGCTCTATGCTCCTGTGCTATATTGTTGGGCTTTCTACTGACATCTTCTATGGCACAGTAGACTCTTCAGCCACGAAGTGTCCTGCATAATCACAATGAGGGCTTAGGTGGTGTGTGGCCTTGTGCTGACTCTGCACCAGGGTGAGTTCCACCTGGCAGACGTCTTCATTTTCTTCTTTTCCTGTTTTTAAGTAACGGCATATATATGGTTCTCAGCATGAGAGGTGGTGAATGCCTGCTTGTGGAGTCTAAGGGTAAGTCTACTCTGCAATTAAAAACCCACGCCTGGCTCATGCCCACAAACTCGGGCTCATGCTAAGGGGCTGTTTAGTTGCAGTGTAAATGCACGGGCTGGAGCCCAGGTTCTAGGTACCTGTGAGGTCGGAGGTCCTCAGAGCTCAGGCTGCAGCCCAAGCCCGAACATCTTCACAGCAATTAAACAGCCCGTTAGCCTGAGTCAGCTGCATGGTCCAGCTGCAGATGTCTAACTGCAGCGTAGACATACCCTAAAAGAGCTCTGTACCTCTCAGGAGTAGGCCCACAAATACTGACGTGTTTCTAGGCAACAGTAACTGCCGGGCTTCAATATGAATTGTGTAAGTTTCTAGAAAGTCAGTGCATTGGTTCAAAATGGTGCATGATGTATCTGTGTGTTTATTGTGTGGTATGCTGGGCCTAGCATACCACACAATACTTGAAAAGTAACTCCCTTCGCCATAACCCAACTAAAGCTAGTCCAGGTTTCTGTGTTTCCCTTGCAACAAATGCTCGCTTCCCTAATGAACAGAGCAGTGAAAGGAATAAAGGGAAGAAAAAAGCTCAGCAAAAAATCTTGGGTTTTATATATATATAAAACAGGTCAATAGGGTGTCAAGAGCCTAGAAAAGTCTTTAAGAAGACAAAAGCAACAAAGAGTCTTGTAGCGCCTTATAGACTAACAGATTTTAGGGACCATGAGCTTTCATGGGCTAAGACCCACTTCATCAGATGAATGTCGCTTTTGCAGATCCAGACTAACACGGCTACCCCTCTGATTTAAGAAGACAGTAATTCTGAAGCTTGTTGCCTGCATTGTAATTTGTCTGAATAAAAGCAGAGAGATGCTAGATTATTTCACTTTCACATACGTATTTGCCTTAGCAAAGCCAGAGCGCTTGTGTGTTCATGGAAAGCAGAAGCTAATGGACTGTGACTCTGGTTGAATTGAAGTTTGTGATCTTGCAACAGATCACCATGTGCATAACTGTATAAATGTGAGGTATTCCACAGACTTCAATGCGAAGTTAAGCATGTGTGGAAATGTTTGAAACATGAGGTCCTAAAGTAGCTTTCAAACGTGATTTGATATTGGTGGAAAAATGTAGAGACGAGCAATAGTAGAAGCAAGTAACACAGAACATTTTTAGAATTCTTCTTACAAAGTGAGATGCCCTGGCCTGAAATACGATTTTACTTTGAGGATCTCCTCTGGGATCTAGGCTAAAGATTTCTTATTTGTATTACGGTAGCACACAGATTCCAGTCCGGAATGAGGTCCCCATTGTGTTGGATACTTTACAAACATAGGCACTATTCCTGCAGTCTGATCTGTGTGGGTGGGCACCCATTGACTTCAGTTAGACTTCTACATGCACGTAAGAGACTGTCCAACAATAGCACATTGCAGAGTGAAGGACTAAAGGAAATGCATAAGAGATTTTGATAGATCTCTAAACAGGTCACTAGCCTTTATCAGGGAGCATTTTACCCTGGGTATCACAACAGAGGAGGCCATTCCATGTGTAAGGACTGGCTCGGGGGAAGAGCCTGAGGAAGTAAGTGTGTGCCAGGAGGGGAGCTGAAGAGTCTTCAGTAACTAAGTCTTTTTTAGTGGAATAATCTGACAGCAGTTCTTTGCGGATGGCTCCTGGTATATTATAATTGACTTTAAAAAATGAAGTGAGTTAGTTTGGTCTGTCCAAGAGAGAAAATGTGTCTCCTGTAGAGTACTCCTGGCACACAAACACAAGGAGGACAGTAAAAGATAGGATTGTTATAGAATTGCTGTCCTCCTGTTAGGGAAATGAGTGGTTGTTAAAGTATTGGCAATCTTTTCTTGCCTGGGTTTTGAACTTCAGAATCTGCTTTTTAGTGCATTGTGCTCTCTTCCCATTGTGAGGGGCAGAGCAGGCACTTAAGTGTTTTTGGCTTTTGCACAAAGTGAGGAAAACCATCAAAAGCTCCACAGTTAAAATCTGGGAGGCTGGGAGGAACAAAGTCAGCAAAAAGTTTCCGAAGGTGATTTTAACAAAGTAAGATGGTTATAACTGTAAACGTGCACAGAAGAAAAATCTGCAGGGCAACTAAAAATGAACCCCTAGAGCGTGATTCCTCCCCATCCCAGTCAGAAGTATGGAATTGAAAATCACTGTCTGATTAATGACTAACGGAGCATTGGACTGAGGGCAGGGGGGTTGGGATTCAAGAGACCTGGGATCCTCTCAGCTTCAAACAATTCTTATTGTTCAAATAAACCTGGTAGGAAAATGTTTTCTCCTTCTCCAAATATAGAATTTGTCCCGCAAAATTACATTACCTGGAGTCCCAGGATGAGTAATATTCTGTCCTGTACACAGGCAGGCATGAATTTCTGGGCTCACGCTAAAATGGGGAGTTAAACCTCCAGCGAGATTTACACCTGCATAGCCCCACTGACATCAAAGGAGCTGCCCTGATTTACAGCAGCTGCCGATCTTGCCTAATGCCTAGGGAGTTTATGCCACTAGGGCTATGTCTACACTGCAATTAAAAACCTGCAGCTGGCCCAGGCCAGCTGACTCAGCTTACAGGGCTTGGGTGGGGATGCTCAGGCTTGGGCTTTAGGACCTGTGAGGTGGGAGGGTCCCAGAGCGCTGGGTGCAGCCCAAGCCTGAACATCTGCACTGCAACTGAACAGGCCCTCAGCCCAAGCCCTGCGAGCCAGACTGAGCTGGCTCGGGCCAGCCACAGGTGTATAACATACCTTAGGAAGCCAGGAATGCCTCCTCTCCGATGGGTAAGACACAGCCACAAAAAGTCTTACAATACATAACATTAACACCATGTGATTATCAGGCATGGAAAAGCTATTTCAGGTAAAATTTCAAAATTTTAAAAATTAAGTTATAATTTTTCTCTCTCTGAGGGACTCATGGGGCAAGACAAACAGAACCAGCAAAAAACAAACAAACAAACAAAAAACCTCCCCCCTTTCTGCACAATACATGGCAAACAGACTATGTGATGGTGCTGAGAGACTTGAAGCTGGCCAGCTGCCTGCTGAATCAGCAAGTGTCTTTGCTGCTAAGATTTTCTCAGCCTTGAGAAGATGTAATTCCCATCTAGCAAGATAAGGAGATTTTAAAAAGTAACTAATTGCAGCTGCCTGCTGTGTTCCTTAACCTTCAGAATTAGCAAGTAAAAAGTTTTCTGTAATTGCTGTGCTAGTGAGAAAATCACACATGTGCACTGTGTTTTTCTTTGTTTGCTCAAGCCTATATAACACTCCGCTCACACTCAGTAAATTGTCACTCCATCCAGCTTGGAATGTGGATCTGACCCTTTGTACAAAGTGAGTTTGTTTTTCTTTCCTAAGGGCTTGCTGGCTTCAGTGACTCGGCTCCGCACCAAGCTTGGGCAGAAAGCCTTGGGAGGACAGCTCTGAGGCTTACAGTGCCATACAAAGACTTTAATAAGAGCAGGCTCAGGCACAAACTGACTACTATTCCAGGTGCATTGAGGTCTTTTTCAAATCCTCACCTAATCCTTGATCACATGTATCAACAAAATGAGGCACCAACCTGTCTGTGGATAGCAGGAGTACTTCAGATTAAGAAGTATTGTTGATGTTCAATGGACATTTTACACAGTCTATTCCATGCCAGATCTGATGTTTGTTCTCTGTGCTGTCTGTCCTTCAGATTTCTCAGAAAATACATTTCACTGTATTTTAAGAAAGAAATTGATAGCTGTTGAAGATGCAGCTAATAAAACTCCCACTTTCTGCTGGATTGGAATCTGGAATCCGAGACACAGCTGCTCAGTTAGTGTAGTGATGGAGCTCCATTGACTTCAGTGGAGAAATCTGATTTGCTGAGGATCTGACTCATTTTTATACAGCAAAGTTACTTTATGGGCTCCCAAACCTCATTACCACAGAGTACTAGAGTATTAAGAGCATAGTAATGCTTATTCTAACTTACGATTTTATGTATTTTTATTTATGTAGATAAATCAGATTTTCCCCATAATTTTCTCCCTATTAAAAACTGCATATCCCTAGAGCTGCTTGAATACTGCAGTATTTGGAAACAGTCATATATATTTCAAAAAGTTGTCTGGGTCCAGTTAGGGACAAAATGAGGAAGACCAAGGCACAAAATGAGATTAAACTAGCTAGCGACATAAAGGATAACAAGAAAACACCTAAAGAGCAAGAGGAAGACCAAGGACAAGGTAGGCCCATTACTCAGTGTGGGGGAAAGAATAATAACAGAAAATGTGGAAATTGCAGCAGTGCTAACTGATTTTTTTTGCTTCAGTTTTCACCAAAAAGGATCATAGCGATTGGATATCTAACACAGTGAATGCCAGTGAAAATAAGATGGCATCAGAGGCTAAAATAGGGAAAGAACAAGTTAAAAAATTCTTAGACAAGTTAGATGTCTTTAAGTCACCATGGCCTGATGAAATGCATCCTAGAATACTCAAGGAGCTGATCGAGGGGATATCTGAGCCATTAGTGATTATCTTCAAAAAATCATGGAAGAGGGAAGAGATTCCAGAAGACTGGAAAAGGGCAACTATTGTGACAATCTATAAAGAGGGAAATAAGGACAACCTGGGGAATTACAGAGCAGTCAGCTTTACTTCAGTACCTGGAAAGATAATGGAGCAAATAATTAAGGAATCAATTTTCAAACACCTAGAAGATAATAAAGTGATAAGTAACAGTCAGCATGGATTTGTCAAGTACAAATATGTCATACCAAGCTAATAGCTTTCTTTGACAGGGTAACAAGCCTTGTGGATGGGGGCTAGGGGGGAAATGTCAGGATTTGGGGATCTTGACATTTGTAAGGCTTTTATACTGTTTCACATGATCATCTCATATTAGGGAAATGCAATCTAGATGGATCTAGTACAAGATGGGTGAATAACCCATTTTGCAAGATGGGTACAAAACCATCCCCAGGGAGTCGTTATCAGTGGTTCACAGTCAAACCGGAAGGGTAGATCAAGTGGGCTCCCTCAGGAATCTGTTCTGGGTCCAGTTCAATATCTTCATCAATGATTTAGATAATGGCATAGAGAATACACTTATAAAGTGTGTAGATGATACTAAGCTGGGAGAGGTTGCAAGTGCTTTGGAGGATAGGATTAAAATTCAAAATTATCTGGACAAACTGTAGAAATGGTCTGAAGTAAATAGGATGAAATTCAATAAGGACAAATGCAAAGTACTCCGCTTAGGAAGGCCGAATCAGTTGCTCACATACAAAATGAGAAATAGAACAGGAGTACTTGTGGCACCTTAGACACTAACAAATTTATTTCAGCATAAGCTTTCATAGGCTATAACCCACTTCATCAGAACACATAGTAGGTAAGATATATATATACATACAGAAAATATGTAAAGGTGGAAGTTGCCATACCAATTCTAAGAGGCTATTTAATTTAGATGGGCTATTATGGGAAATGATTGCCTAGAACAGAGTACTGCGGAAAGGAATCTGGGAGTCATAGTGGAATCCAAGCTAAATGTAACACTGTTGCAAAAACAGCAAACATCATTCTGGGATGTATTAGCAGGAATGTTGTAAGCAAGACACAAGAAGTAATTCTTCTGCTCTTCTCCATGCTGATTAAGCCTCAGCTGGAGTATTGTGTCCAGTTCTGGGTGCCACATTTCAGGAAAGATGTGGACAGGCTGTAACAAAAATTATTAAAGGTAAGAAAACATGATATATGAGGGAAGACTGAAAAAATGGGTTTGTTTAGTCTGGAGAAGAGAAGACAGAGGGGACATGATAACAGTTTTCACATACCTAAAAGGCTGTTACAAGAAAGAAGGAAAAATTATTCTCCTTAACCTCCGAGGATAGGACAAGAAGCATTGGTCTTATTTAAACAAGAGCAATTTAGATTGGACATTAGGAAAAACTTCCTAAGTCTCAGGGTGATTAAACACTGGAATAAATTGCCCAGGGAGGTTGTGGAATCTCCATCATTGGAGATTTTTAAGAGCAGGTTTGCCATGCAGGTCAGGGATGGTCTAGATAATTCTTATCCTGCCAGGAGTGCAGGGGACTGGACTCGGTGACCTCTTGAGATCCCTTCCTGTCCTACAATTCTATGATTCTATGTTCCCATTGTGGTGCTGATATGTGGTGCTGGTATTCTATGTTCCTGTTGTGGTCCAGGTGCCAGCTCTTGCCAAAGCAATAGGCATTAGCTGAACACTGACAAATTCATAGCTAGAAACCAGACCAGGTCATCTTTTGTTAATATTATTCAGGATAGATAGTAGACTTGTAAAGATGTGTTTAGTTTTAGACTCTATAATATGCTTGTGAGTTGCTGCATACATTACTCTTACCTGTAATGTTTGTATCCCATACGTTAAGGTGATAGGTAAGTTTTGCTTTATACCTGTAAAAACGCGTGCTCTGACCTTGTGAATTTAGGCAGGAAAAGTGGTTCCCTCACCTATCAACAAGGACTATCAAGACTAAATGGGCCATTGTAGGGCAGAAACTTTGTGGATTGCCCTGTCCACCTATGAAGAAGTTATGCAGGAACTCTCCACCCACGAGTTTGAACTGTGGAGAACAGGCATATAAAGTTGCTCACAAGAATAAATGGTTGTCTCTTAGATGTTTGAATTCTTACAGAAGCTGGAGCTAATAAACAAGAAGCAGAGATCCCCAGCGTCAACCAGGGTTAGCCCTAAAGACATTCAGTTCACAAATTACTACATCTCTGTTATCTTTTCGAATCATAGATTGTAACTTATTTATGAATATAGGTTGCCTTCTTTGTAAATAACTCTCTAATTTCTTTTTCCTAATTAACAAATTTAGTTTACTATGTGATTGGCTACCAGTATTGTCTTTGGTGTGAGATCTAAGGTACAAATTGATCAGGGGCAAGTGACTGGTCCCTTGGGTTAGAGAGCAACCTGAATATTTTATGAGCTTTGGTGTAAGTGACCATTTATCACTATGTCCAGCTTGACTGGATGTCACGATAGATTGGAGTGCCCCAGGGGACTGTCTGTGACTCCATGGGAAGACTGTTACTTTTATCCAGGAGTTCACATTAGTTACCAGGTTGGTGAAATCTAATTATAGAATGCACCACCAGTTTGGGGTCTCTGCTCTGCTTTCTGACCGTCTGTCCTGAGGCTGGCACTCATGGTAACGAACCACTCTAGACAGTGTGACACCAGTCTCTTTCTCACTTTGCTAGTACTTTGAATGTTTATGTACATGTTTCTTGTTGGTGTGAATGTTTGTGGAATGGGTGTTCTTAGTGCTAAAGGCCTTGTGCAGGCTCTCTGCACAAGGGTGAATTTCTCCCTGGGCAGATAGCCATATTCACCTGCGAACAAGATAATTTGCTGTTCATTCTTATTAAAAAGCTTCCTGTTTATTGCAGCCAGCCAATCAAACAGCAGAAACAATACAATGTTATTTGAGTAACTAGTCATATGCCACAAATAGCAAATACTCAAAGTGAATAGATGGTGACTGTATGTTGAAAATTTTCATCAATATTGTTCAATGACTTATGATCAGGATTTATCAAGGACTGACTGACGAACTAAAGAGCTAAATTTGTCACTTCACAAAAAATAATTTGGCGTCCTCTACCATATACATGCTTTTGTCAGTAAGGTAAATATCAACTGTGTAGATCTGACAGACTTGTTGTGGGACTTTGAGCAAATCCTTATCCATTCTGTGCCTCAGTTTCCCTGTCTGTAAAATGAAAAGTACCAATGCTTTGATATTCTTAGTTACAGATGCATAATGGCAATGTATTATGTAGCTATATTCAGAATGATAAGACTGTTCTCAATCTCTGTCCATGAACTTGGAGTTACTTCAGAGTCACACTAGCATAAGCGGAGCTGTGCATAGTACACCAGTCCCCTGAAATCTAGCTGCAGACTGGGTGTAACACAAACTCAGAGGAAAATGCTATAGACACTCCTAGCACTAGGCTTTTCATGTGCTGGGCAAATTCCCAAACATGCTCTCTCATATTCTGAGTGAGTGAGGATTTCTTTATTAGGGCTGCTAGAAATAAAAGATTCAAATATCCAAGGCAGGATTGTTTTAACAAGAGATAAAGCAACAGTTACTAACCACCACTAAGGGTACCAAGTTTTAAACCCTTCCACACTGTCCTTGTTTCCTGCTATGATGCTACTGCTGGCCTCTTGCCAGCACCAGGGCCAGTCTCAGGCTGCTCATGGCTCATCCTTCTCTCCAATGCTGTTCCTGCTCACATACAGGCTCTGGCTCCCTGTGGAGCCCAGTCCCCTTTGACCTAGATATATCACTTGTCCTTTACAGATTATGCAGCGCTCTACAGATTGGATATTACAAAGGGTAACAGTGAACCTTCCATAAATTCGATCCTTCCTCTCTAGCTTGGGTAACGAGCCAGCGGGTCCATTACAGTACTACAGCACTTACAATGACTTCCTGTAGAAGGGTTTGTTATAATCTGAGCTAGGTTAGAGACAGAACTCTGGATCTGAGCAGTTCACTGAATTCAAAGAAAGTTTGGATCTGCATTTAATTCTAAGCACCATAAATAAGAGAAATCTCTGTGAATCCAGATGAGAATGTACCACTTGCCTCAAACTCGAAGGAGGCAAACTTCATTTTGTGACCAGTACACAAGCAAAGCTTTCTTTAGATATACAACTAGGAACAAAGAATGCAGGCCCTACCTACAGAATAGGAGCCTGTAGGCTGGAAAGCATTGATTGTGAAAAGGAGTTAGGATCATAGCTGACAAGCAACTCGAGGTGAACTCGCAGTGTGATACTATGGCAAAAAGACTTAATGACATCCTTGGATTTATAAGCAGAGGGGTGGTGAGGAGGAGTAGGGAGGTGATTTTACTTATGCATGTGGTATCAATGAGTATATTGCTAGATTCTAGAACATTGCATACAGTTCTGGTGTCTGCATTTTAAAAGGATGTTGAAAAATTGGAGAAGGTGCCGAAAAGAGCCACAAAAATGATACAAGGGCTAGAGAAAAAATGTCTTGTGGTAAGACACTTCAATAAATCAATCTGTTTAACTTATTAAGAAAAGACAGGTGACTTGATTACTGGGTATAAATATAAAAAGAACCAATGGCTGGAAGGTGAAGCCAGGCAAATTCAGATTAGAAATAAAGAACACATTTTTCGTTATGTGGGCTGATTAATCAGTGGAACAAACCAACAAGGGAAGTAGTGGATTTCCCATCTCTTGATGTCTTCAAATCAAGATGGGATTTTCTGGAAGATATGCTTTAGTCAAACACAAATTATTGGGATCAATACAAAGATAAATGGGTGAAATTCTATGTCCAGGTTATACAGGAGGTCAGACTAAATGACCTAATGATCCCTTCTGGACTTAAACTCTGGGAATCTACAAATATCTTTGTAATCAATTTAGTCAAGCTGGTATAAATCCCTAATGTAGACATGATGGTTACCACCTTGACTGAGACCAGTGATTGGTGCTAATCAGTGCAAGATCTGCCACCAACAAGCAATACATAACTTCATCAGGAACAAAACACCTGATATAACCCACCTCACAGCTGACATTGCAAGCCCCGTACTTGTCCTGTCTGAGTCTGTGATGTATTGAGTATTTTGGGGGACAAGACACGACGTTCCTCTTCTCTGCAGACATGAAATGCAAGAGATGTGCCTCTGACAAGACAACTGCATTCCAATTAATTCTTCTGACAATAGAAACCAGAGCCAAATAGAACACAAATTTTATGCTTACATACAGACCACCATATGTTACAGATTTATAAACTACCTTACTGATAACTTGTGAGGGATGGTGGTGATTTGTCATCCTGGGAAAGTGCAACATGCATATTGTTGAAGAAGTCTGTAGAAGCAAAAGCCATAAAACTAATCTCATTTGCCTCCTGGTACTTTCACAGGTCATCTCTGGTCCAGCCCACATAGCCAATCACATCCTGGTCCTGATCATCAGTCTAGATGTCAAGACTGAGGATACCACAACTCTGCCACAATGCTGGACAGCCCATTATGTCAATAAGGCAGTGGTCCAGCTCCCAGGCAACAAGTTCAATTATCCCAATTCAGTCATGAAGATCATGGACTCCAACAATTCTAAAGCTTCCTAAAGGAGAAAGCAGAACTCCACCCACAGGATGGAGCTGAAGACTTGAAGAATCATTATCATTGTACACTAGCCTCAATCATTGACAAACTGGCCCCCAAATGGGCCTCTCCTCCCCATTGCCCACACAGATCTCCTTGGTCTTCTGACACCCTCTATCAGATAAAGAAGGGTGGTGGAAAATAAAGGCTGATACAGACATAACAAATTCCTCAGTGCATATTCTGAGGCTGAATCACAGGCCAAGAGACCCTTCCTATCAGCTTCTATTGAAGCTGCCCAATCCCACCCCAATGAAGTATCCAGGGTAGTAAACCACTTCTTCAGTCCTGAGTGCTTACAATCTGCATCAAAACAGAGCGCTAAGTGCTGTGAAGATCTGACATCTCAGTTCTCTGGAGTTATCATGTACATATGGGCAGTCATCTCCACTCCACCTATACCTATCAACCAACAGCTCACCTACATTCCCAGAGTCCAATACTTTCACTCATCAAGAAGTTCTGGACACTCTAAAGGAGTCTTGATCTAAGACCTGTGAATACAAACCAGGCCCTCCCGACTTGTAAAAGAGAGTTATGAACAACAGGTGTCACTCATGACCGAAGTAGCTGATGCCTGGTTCAGGGAAGGAATCTTCTCTTCTTCCTTCAAACATGCAATAGTCCACCACTGAAGAAACCCACTCTGTTCCAGCCAACTATCAGCCATTGTCAAACCTCTCATTCCCAAGCAAGTTCATAGAGAAGCTAGCCAAAAGCCAACTTCACGCTCTTCTAATAGAAGATAATATCCTAGAACTAACACAATCTGGACTCAGGCCAGGATGTGGAATTGAAACAGCTTTAATGGCACTGATGAATGATCTTCTGCTGTCAGTCAATAGAGGAAGAGGCTGCTGCTCAAGACAATCTAATGCCTTAGGCAGAATGTCAGTGGGCCATCCACCTACCCTTAGAAGTTCCATAGCCATAGCTTTAATTTAAGAGAGATGAATTTACCATAAAATGCCTACAACATATGACAGTACTCTCTGCTGGTGCTAAGATTTATACAAGTTGCATGAAATTAAGATCAAAATACTCTCCCCTTATATTATGCATTGCCATAAGTGAAGCAAATTGATGTTCATGGATGCCCTCACGTACTTCAGAATAATCAAATGCATTTTGACATAGGAGCATATAATACTGAATGCTTTGCATTAGTCTTTGTCACAGCCAGCCAACAGCAGATATGATTTTACACATTCTGTGTCAAAGAGAGCAATATAATGCTACAAAGAAACACACATAAAAATATGCCCATGGATGTGCCAATAGTAAAATAAAAATCGTGAGTGACTGTGTAATGAAGAACCAGTATTCTCTCTTTGAGACTAGCTGATGTCCATGTGCACCTTGCTGACACTTATTAGCAGTTTCTAATGTACTTTTATCTAGTTCTCTTTGAAATAGAGACTTGGGAGTGCTGAGTAAAAAGCTGCAGGGAAGCTTAGAAACCAAGGTATTGGGCCCGGTACAATAACTGGAACAGAAGAGACAAGGAATGCAGGCATAATGTACTAAGAAACGCCAGAGGAGCCAGCGGTTCGGGAAGTATCCCTTAACCTGTGCCTGATCCACAGAGGATGTATATGAGGCTGCCACAGCATCCCTTCCAGGGGACACAGGCCCTGATCCACAAAAGCTCTTAAGTGCCTAAACCCTAGATTTAGGCACCTAAATCCTGCCTGAATCCCAGTATTAGGTTCCATTACAATCCTACTGTCATGCTAGCAGGTAGGCAGGGCTTCTGGCCAGGCCCTTGGGGTACACAGCACTTACAAACCCATGGCTGGCCCATGCCAGGTGACTTGGACTCATGGGACTTGGGCTATGGGGCTTTTAATTGCAGTGGAGACATTTCGGCTTGGACTTCAGGTCCTAGAGCTCGGACTCTAGCTCAGTTAAACAGCCCCTTAGCCCGAGCCCCACAAGCCTGAGGCTACTGGCCCAGGCCAGCCACGGATGTTTAACTGAAGTGCAGATGTTCTCCTAGTGGCATAAGCTCCCTAGGCAAGATCTGCAGCTGGTGTAATCAGGGCAGCTCCTTTGAAATCAGAGGGACTATGGAAATTTAAATCCAACTAAAGGTTCGACTCCCTGTTTTTAGCGTGAGACACAGAACGTTAAGTCTGCCTTCAAAGACCACCAGAAGCTCCAAGATGAAAACCAAGATTGACAACTTTGCTCCTCGGGCGCAATGGAACTCCCTACAATAAGGGTAAATCTTGTCTGTGCAGGAAACTGCTTTCTCGGGGGCTGATCTGAGACTCTGGAATGAACATTCCCAGAAACTAAGGACTGCCACAAACCTCATCAACTTCTGCTCCAAGTGCAACGTGCATCTTGGCAACATAAATACACAGCAACATTGTGTGCTTGTGAATAGCACCCTATCAAAACAAAACACTCCACTACACACAGTTCTCTTCCCAGTGCTAGGATGAGAGAACAAAACCATAGCAGATGTTAGTTACATTGCTGAATGCACAGCTGGAAAGGGCTCATGTACTATGGTGATAAGTACAATATAAGAATCTATACAGAACAGATTGAACTGGGCACCCTTGGAGCGAAAAGCACTGAGCCTCCTCCTTTGCTTGAGCTAAAAAGGCAGCTGCCGTTGCTGGGGCTGTGATCTACTCAGATCATCATATTCTCTGTGGATCAGGCACAGAGGGAAACATCAGCCAGTGGGTTACAGAGATACAAATTGATTTCCCCTCTGCTTTGAGGTAAACTGATTTAAGCAAGGGTTAAACTGATTTGAGTTTGTCTATATTAGGGTCTTGCATCAGTTTAACTAGTTTTAAACTGATTTAGTGAAAACAGTACAACTTTTGTTAGGTTAGACAAGATCGCTGATTCAGGGACTGTCACTGTTCTGTGTTTGTCTAGCACACTGGGGCACCACTGCACTATTGATAATAAATATGAAGATGGAGTGACCCATTGTCTTGTCACTTACTGCTATGTCAATCAGGAGTAATGCCACTGAAATCAATGGACTGGTCTAAACAAAAAAGAAATCCGGCACATGGGTTTGCCATAATCTTGCTGTGAAAGAAAATGTCCATGTCAGGATGACTTTATAAGAACGAGAACAGAAATATATTTTCCCTTAGTTTTTGACTTCTCTTGATTTCCTGGGTTGCCTTTGTGTTGCTTACCCCACTACAAATCTGTTTGGTTTCTCTAGACATATTTCCTATAAGTTTCAAAATGTCAGCTCTGTTTTACTTTTTAAATGTGCTTAAACTGTTGGGCTTTGGAAAAAGGATAGCGCAAGCCTGTAGAACAGAAAAATGCCCAGTGCTCACACTGGAAGCAGAGAAGTTATGGTACTGTACAGTTTAGTGAGCGGTCATGTTGGTTTCTGGGAAATATTGTACCTGTGTCACAATAAACTTTAAAAAAAACATTGTCACAAAAATTCTGATATCCATGGAGGATTGGTGATTTTCACCTCCCCTGGAACAGTTTAGTTTGTTACAGTCTACATCCCCTGGTATCTAAAAGGGTAGACAGGAGCAATAATGGGACCCAGGGAAGTAGTTGTGGGTCTTGCTGTGGAAACCACATGAATATAGGTAGGAGAGCTCACTGTCTGTTCCTTCAAAAAACGGGTTGAGGAAGTTTGGCGGCTGGCTGTCCTTGAAGGGATGGGAAGCAGTTCACAGGACCTTCCACAAGCTAAAGGATACAGCTCGGGAGGCATAACTTAGGCTTGTTAGGAAGAATTGAAGAGGGATTTTAGATCGGTTAATACAGTAGATTACCCAAATCTTAGTTCACCAAAGCCCATCGAAGTCAATGGGAGTTCTTCTGTTGATTCCATTGGGCTTTGGATCAGATCCTAGAATGCTGGCTCTGTCCCCTGAAATTTGACTAAATTGCCTAAAATTTTTATGTAGAAAACTCTGTGCTTAATGCTGCAACATTTAAATGGGGCCTTTCTTCTACAGACTCTGCGGCCTCCCATCTTTAGCCTGTAAACTTCTTCCTGGCACCCTGACTATCCAACTTATCTTCATGTTCCTCTGTTACAGCTGGATAATGGAGGTGTCTCTGGATTTGTATTCAGGGTTTAGATAACCCTGTAAAAGTCTCATGAATACAAATATCACCTGAATACAAGTAATGAACTATTAGCCTCGCACTAATGCGTAATCAAAGACAGACATCGCTTAGTGGGTTGCTCTTGAGAAAGCCCAGGAAAAGCAGCTGTACCAGCAGTACCTGAGTACTGAGTCACTGCAATACACACAGAATCTACAAGCCCGGGGAATCGACCCTACCCAGAGAGGTTCTAGAGTGGATCCTCCCCATAGGGCAGACATGAGACTGCTAAAAAACTAACCCAAAATGTCATCATTCCCCCGCCCCATCACAGGCATGATTTAAAGAAATCAAGTGAACCTTGGTTCAACCTTGTTCTTAGGTTCTAAGTGGTCGTTTCATTTAGGACATTTGACTAAAAGCCCTTTTCATGGAACCAACTCCTGTAGGAATGAAGCCAGCAATTAATGAAAGATGATAAAATAATAAAAGAAGTAATACATTAACTATATTATCCTTGCACATTTGGGCAGTCCGTTTCATTATATCCTCTTTATGGACATCCTCCAGCAACATTTGAAGAGCTACTTTATTGCTGTTCTGTGACTGTTTTGGTTTCCAGACATTAACAAGCTACTTAAATGCTAATGCTCTCCTTTGCTTTTCCATTTCCCACTGTTGGATTTGATGCAAATGCTCAGGGGTTTTTGTACCTTACATTTATACAACTTTTGTGGGTTCATGAATACTATCCTAAACCTGATTTTGGTGCTTTGATTTTTATTCTTTCTGTTCGCATACAAGGAACAAAAATAAGCTGTTGACTGGAAGAAATAATTTTTTCCTCATGTACATTTAGACCAGTTCTTGGGAACTGGGCCTGACCCTCAGCTGTAAATCGAAGTATATGGAGAATCACACTTCTCAGACTCTGAATGGAGCTATGTGATTTATATCAGCAGAAGACTGGGCACATAGTGTCCACACACCAAGATGGACATGTTGAGAAGCTGATTAGCCAAACTTCACTTACTGACCACAGAACAATGGACTTCTCTTTTCCAATCACAATAGATACAATGATTTCTGTGATGTTCTTAGGAAATCAGTAAAATCAATTTGATGTAGAAAAAACATTTGCTATAGACAGAGATCAGTGTATGGGCTTTTCCTTGGTGAACATGGCACTATGCAAACCTTGCTTTTTCAGAGTGAGTCAAACAAGTCCTCTCATTTCGGAACCTCACTGCCCATTATAGACAGGTCGCTAAATATCTTGCGTATGATAATGACTTTCTCTCACAACTGACTTGGGCTGACTTATGCCAGAGAATAAGAATGGCCGTACTGGGTCAGACCAAAGGTCCGTCCAGCCCAGTATTTTGTCTATTGACAGTGGCCAATGCCAGGTGCCCCAGAGTGAGTGAATCTAACAGGTAATGATCAAACGATCTCTCTCCTGCCATCCATCACCAACCTCTGACAAACAGAGGCTAGAGAAACCATTCCTTACCCATCCTAGCTAATAGCCAATAATGGACTTAACCTCCATGAATTTATCCAGTTCTCTTTTAAACCCTGTTATATTTCTACCCTTCACAACATCCGCAGGCAAGGAGTTCCACAGGTTGACTGTGTGCTGTGTGAAGAAGAACTTCCTTTTATCTGTTTTAAACCTGCTGCCCATTAATTTCATTTGGTGGCCCCTAGTTCTTATATTATGGGGACAAGTAAATAACTTTTCCTTATTCACTTTCTCCACACCATTCATGATTTTATATACCTCTATCATATCCCCCTTAGTCTCCTCTTTTCCAAGCTGAAAAGTCCTAGCCTCTTTAATCTCTCCTCATATGGGACCTGTTCCAAACCCTTAATCATTTTAGTTGCCCTTCTCTGAACCTTTTCTAATGCCAGTAAATCTTTTTTGAGATGAGGAAACCACATCTGTACACAGTATTCAAGATGTGGGTGCACCATGGATTTATATAAGGGCACAAAGCTATTCTCTGTCTTATTCTTAACCCCTTTTTTAATGACTGCTAACATCCTGAGACCTTGGGCATGATTCTGATCCATCACAGATATTATACAAGGAGTAATCCCATTTGGCCTAGTTCTTCTCTTACTTAAACCAGTGTTAATCAGGGGTAGCTGTATTGATGTTAGCTGGGGAAGTTGCTTTCCCCTTTAGAGAATTAGCTTTTGTTGATTTTTTTCTTAGCAAAGTAACCAACATAAATGTAGTTTGAGAGTAGAAATAATAAACCCTTGTTAACTCCAAAAGCCATATCTCCACTTAAGGAAGATAACCACACATTGCCAGTAATGACAATGAAAATAAAAACACATACAAATATAGTCCCTGACATTCAAAAAATGCTATGCTCATTACATAATGAAAACTTAGTTCTGTCTTCTATTTAAGAAAGCAGTAAATTACAAGCCTTTCTAAAGAGAAGCATCTGCTTTATAGGGACAGGACATGACAACGCTGTATTACTTCAATTTTATGCCAGCATAACTCTATTCATCACTATTCTGCTTCAAGTTTACACCATAATCAGACTCATAATACATAAAAGTCTCTCAAATATCCTTAAGAATCACATTTCTCTTTGCCATTCATAGTTTTACTGTATTTATTGCATGCTAAAGATTGAGAGTTTTACCCCTACTTTGTACTGGTATAAATGACGGCACAAGGTGCAAAGCAGAGGAGCATATTTCCTGTAGCCAAAGTCATGCACATTTCACATACAGGGCAGTCCCAGTTATTGCATATTTGCAAATAAGAAACATTCAGACTAAGGTCCTGATTCAGATTTCACACTAATGCAGATCAGGAGCAGCTCTGCTGAAATCAATGAAGTTATATCCAATTCTGGTCTCACTCCTGAATATAAAGAAGACAACAGTTAGAAGTGGCTCTCCATGGAGGGAGGACCTGAGGTGCAGGCTGAGCTGGCCTGAGAGAAGAACCATAGAAATAGCCCTGCCTGAAGAGAAGGCTTGACATGAATTGTGTAAGTTTTCTGACTGTTTTTTTGTTTGTTAACATATCTAGTCTCAGGAAGACGATGAGTATCGACTTCCTAGTTTGTGGACTGTAACTGTAGAGCAGATTGGGAAAGACACCTCCTCATGTATAGTCTCTATAGTAGCTTGATGGCTTCTCCAAGGTCTCATTATGCAGTTAGACTGGATGAAAATGACCAGGCTTTTATTTTGTTCACCTCCCTTTGTCCCCTTTCACTCCAAAAATGGCTGTTCTACCACTCCAGAAAGAGAGTTTAAATCCTCAGTCACAGAGTGAAAAGACTGCCAGAGTGGAAGAGAAATGTCAATCAATTGTCAATTGAATCATTGATTAATTGGCACAATATTAATATCAAAATCTGCGGTAATAAATTATTTCATTTTTAATTTTGACCTGAAGAGTGCATAAAACACTCCATATTGCTGGTGGTGCTGTTGTAAAATGACCGATGAGACTGTAGCTTTACTATAATCTTTGTTGCTCCTAAATTTCTTAATAATTGATAGTCACAGTAGTGACTCAAAGCCAAGAAAAAATGTTGCTGCCACCATCTATGTGGGACCACATTTAATGGGAAGCTTGGGGTATTGCCCTGATAATGCCAGAAGCTGGAACCTAATTCTAATTCTTCTTATTATGACATTATTATTATTTGTATTTCAGGAGCTCCTAGGAGCCCCCATTGTTCTATGCACTGTAGAAACACAGAAGAAAAAGATAGTCCCTGCCCCAAAGAACTTACAGTCTGCTCTACGCTAAAACGTTAGGATGACCCAGCTATGTTGATCAGGGATGTGAAAAATCCACATCCCTGAGTGACACAGTTAAGCCAACCTAATGTCCTGTGTAGACTGCAGTAGGTCAATGGAAGAATTCTTCCATCCATCTATCTATGGCCTCTCGGGGAGATGTATTATCTACACCAGCATTCTTCAAAGATTTACTGCTGCGGCCCCTTTCCGCGGTCCACCGTCCACTCACGGCCCTCGGGGATATGTCCGCCGAATTGCTGCCGAACAGAAAGCTTCCGCTTTCTGTGGTGGCATTTCGGTGGGAAAAAAATAGACCGCTGCTGAGTTCGGCGGTCTCCCGGGCGGGAACAGCGGCGGCGCCAGGATCTCGCGTACCTCCCGGGGGTGGTCTTGTGTACCCCCAGGGGGTGTGCACCCCCCACTTTGAAGGCCACTGATCTACGCCATCGGGACAACCCCTCCTGTCAGCATAGGCAATGTTTACACTGAAATGCTACTGGTGCAGCTGTGCTGCTGTAGCTTTTCAGGTGTAGACCAGCCCTAAGTGTAAGACAAGAGGCGACAAGTGGATATGGACAGACAGAGACAGGATCACAAGAAAATAATGAGATAGTACCAAGTAGCATGATAGGCTGAGGTCTCAGCACACCAGCTGCCTATCCATGGTCAAGTTTTTTGTAGGGATCAGGGAAAAGGATCAATTTATTTGTTTTTATGCAGATCTACTGGGACAGAACCTTTATCCTTCTATAGCTACTTTATATCTCATCAGACTTGCAATGCAACTGGAAAAGCCATCTTAACTGTCTAGCTAGGGATTCCCCTTGTGTAGGGGTGTATTTCTGGGGGAAGGGGTATGGCCAGAGTTATCCTGCATTCTGGTGATCCCTGGCTGCCAGAATGTCCTTTTAAGGCCATTGGCAGAAGGGGGTTAACTTAGAGTATCCCTATGGCTCCATGATTGGGATAGGAAGCTTAAGGGAGATTTAAAACTTACTTTCTTCCCTCTTCCAGTACCACGCTGCGCATAGCATAGCCAGATCAGAGGCTCCAGCCAAATTGCCCTAATATCACATACAAATAATTAATAGCTTTTGTACTCATGAAGAAATATGCAGAAAAGATGTAGCACAATTCTTACTTTTCTGACAAAGAATCAAAACACATAGGAAAGGCCCAGCTCTGTTTTCTTTTTAGCGAGCAGGAGTTTTGAACTTCTTTTGGCAGTTCTGACAATGTTGATGCTGGGTGAATGAGCTGGGGTGGTATAAAGAGGTCCTAAAAGCCTCATATCCAGCCAGGGAAGGAATCCCTTGGCACAGGAATTAAGGAAAACAGCCATAAAATTGCCTTGCAAGTACTCCCTTGTAGGCCTTGGTACAGGCAGTGAGCTGGGATGTGCCAGGGTTGGGGTCATTGCAGGTAGTTCTAGAAAGATTCTGGGCACTGTAGCTGCCCATAAGTGCATCCCAGAGAGGCTGTTGTAACTTTCAGGCCCCCACAACTGTCTAAATTAAGTCAGGGGTTTCTGCAGCCCCCCAGAGCAGTAGTCCAGGATCAGGAGAGCACAGCTGTGGCTCAAAGCCAACTTAGCTCTCACATTCCCTGGGCTGAGAGTTCTGCACTGAACCTCTGCAGGCACAGTACTGAGTCTCACCCTGTGGATCTATGCACTTTAGGTGTGTGAATAGTTGCATTGAGTCCAGTGAGACCACTCACTGCTCAGTTCCAATCTCAAATATTAAGAAGGCATGAGTCAGGCTCCAAAAATCATGAAATTGGCTTAAAATATGAAATTTACATGAATTAATAAAGAAATGTTGGGTTCTTTTTAGTTGCCTTCTGGCTTGTGGGCCTCTTGGTTGCACTCAAATCACAATTTCAAGCTTTTGTCTGCAACCACAAGGGCTAGAAACTTACTTTGAAAGCAGAGATTATCCTGTAATCACTTGTCTCCAGGAGCTTCAAATAAAATGTCAACTATCACAAGACTTGTAATAAAATTGCAAGAGTTGGCAATACTGAAAGCCTAAAGGTAAGCACAAGCTTATGTGTTTTGTTGGATCAGGACCAGTGTGCTCAGTACTTTGCAGAATTGAGCCTACAGTTTACGTGTGCAGTAGAACCCCTGTTTTGCAAACTAACAGGGGATTGAGGAGTTTCTAAAACTGAAAAGTTCATAACATTGAACATCTCAAAATTATGGTAGGTGCTGTGCATATGTTGCAGTCCGATGCACTGCACTTTCTTCTTGTCCTTCAGACATTGATTCCCAATGTACCGAAGGCATTGGAATATGCTGGGATGTTGACTGGTTCTTCAACATGACTTTCATTGTGATTTTTATTGTTGTTGGAAAAATGGTTCACATAACCGGTCATTCATAAAACTGAGGTTCTACTGTACCAAACCTGATAGGCAGTGGAAAGAGGGCAGCAATGGAGGAAAGGGGCAGTTTAAGAGAGGCATTTAAAAGGGCATTTGAGGGAACGGGCTTTGGACAAACTTCCATCCCAAGGTCCAGGAGCCAAGCTCATAGTTCAGCCTGTGAAGAGCTGAATCACTCTACTGGCAAAGCGGTAAATTAATGGCTTTTTTTCTGGCCAAAGTACTTTCTCTCTTGGCTTCCACTGTGTCACTTGTCCTGCAAAAAACACATTGTGCAGCCCATTCCTGCTCAAAAATAAATGATACAAAATCAATTAAATGCTGTGATATTTGCCATAGAAAACATTTTACGACAAATTAATTTGAAGAAAAAATATTATATGACAAACATTGCAGTGTAAATAGAAAGAGAGATGACTAACACTTACTAAATCAGAATTTCCACACAATTAAACTCTAAATTAGCCCATGTCAAAGATTTTGGAATAATCTACAAGAGAGTCATTTTTCAGCTCTCAGACTTCAGGAACTTTTGTTTTAGACAGATCTAAAAAAAGGTTAGATTCATCAGTAAAGTTTCTAAAAGGGATTCTGTAAAATTGATTTGAACATTTTCAGCAAGTGCATTCAGGACTCAGTAAGAGCTAGAAGTTTAGGGATGATACATCATATTATTTGTATATTAGAAAGTGATTTAATTCCTGCTTTAAGTGCAAATGTCAATGTAAGCTTAAGCACTCTTCTGCTTCCTTAGAATTTGTCATCAAACCCATTCGTCATATGATTTTTAATTACCTTTGTGATTAGATCCGTTGGTCACATTTGTTGATGGTTCTACTAAAATAATCAACAATTAAATAGCAAATGATATTGACATTCAAATAGTCATTGTGCTGTTTCAGAGTCAACAGTTCATGCCTCTCAGAGCTCTTGTTTTAGGATGTCTGAAAGCTTGGAAAGGCACCACCACATCAGTTTTCATTCTTCATATTTTCAATGTTTAACCATAACAGCTAGAAACGTATATTTTTTAAATAAATCAACCATAAATATACTTTACAGAAAAGTACAAATGACTAATAGTATCAATAAATAATAAGGTACCACATAAATAATTTTTAAAAGTATCCTATGCCTTTGATTTTGCTATAATATAGAAGTCAAGTTTCAAATTACCCAATCAGGAATCTGTGGATGAGAGGGAGCTAAATAAAAGGTTACACTCACCAAAGGAGGGGAAAAAAATCATATGGGGTCCATTATGACATGCACACTAACAGATTTACTTGTAAATTCTCAGAAAATTAGTGAACTCAGAGAATAAGTGCTACAAATTTGGCTATTTGTAGATTATTATTCAGATATAAGAAAATAGGTGAACCCAGCTTCATGTGTAAATCTGAGTGCAACCCTCACTATGGAGCCACTTTGATTCCTCCATAATAAACATCTCATGGACCATATCTTCCTACTTTTTATAAAGGCTAAATACACATAATAAATAATAGGACCAATCCTGAAGTCCTTGTTCAGCCAAAACTCCGTCTAGTTTCAAATTGTTTACACCTGAATAAGAACTTCTGGACTGAGCACTTTAGGTATAAGCAATTGAACTCAAATGTTAAAGCAAAATGTCCTTAGGATGCTTGGAAATGACATGTTTTGTCACTGGATCATATCCTGAAAGCGGCTGACTATCCACAGCTCTCGTTAACTGAGCTAGACATAGGGTATGTCTTCACTGAAGATTTACCTCAGTTACTCCTCCCAAGTCAGCCTAGCTCAAGGGAGGGCAGCCAGACTGGAAAATAACAAAGAGTTCTGTGGCACCTTAAAGACTAACTAAAGTATTAGGGCATAAGCTTTTGTGGGCTAATACCCACTTTGTCAGATGCATGCATCCGATGAAGTGGGTATTAGCCCACGAAAGCTTATGCTCTAATACTTTAGTTAGTCTTTAAGGTGCCACAGGACTCTTTGTTACTTCTGCAATTCCAGACTAACACGGCTACCCCTCTGAGACTGGGAAATAACATTCAAGCTGCTCTGTCCACACTGGCACTGTGTTCACTGTATTGTGACACTAAGTCTTCAGGGGTGAAAGTAAAATTGAGCTCTTACTGGTATGGGTTTGGCTCTGTTCCCCCCCCCCCCAAAAAGAGCAGGGACTCTGGCAGAAGGGGTGGGGCTGGGGGTCACTGAGCCCCCCCAGCCAACCCATCTGTGCTGCCTGTACTGCACTGCCAGGGCCCCAGCAGCAATTTAAAGGGCCTGGGGATCTGGCAGCCACTGCCACCCTTTTAAATTTCAGCTACTTCTTTTGCGCCCCTCCTGCCATGGTTCAGCAACACCAAGCCAAACATTCAGTTTATACATGAGAGGAAGCGCCCAACACCCTGCCCTGGACTCAGGAGATCCAGACTGAATTCCCAGCTCTCCTACAGATTTCTATTTGGATTTTAGGCAAGTCATTCAATCTCTCTGTGCCTTATCTCTTAATATAGGGATAATAATACTTCCACCCTTTCTCCCCACCTTCTGTTTTGTCCATCTCTTCAGGACATGGACTTTTTCTTACTACATTATTTAACACAACTGGGCCTGTCACTGGGCTTGCCTACCCAATAGCACCCCTGCTGGCTGAGTGTGGCAGACATTTCCTGCCTCAGTTTCCTCTTCAACAGGGTTTTCTGTCTCTCCCAGGGATTCACATGACTCAGCTGGTTGACTGAGTCTCTCTGAGTTCAATCCCCTTTTAGGGTAACAAAATCCCAAACAAATCCCAAAGCACTTCTCCCCACTTGGGCTCCTCTTTAGCCCATCCTTTGGGCTCCATTCCCAGTCTCTTCTGGGTTATTTTCAGACTCTCCAGTTCTGAGATAAAACCCCGACCTTCCTCACAGTCTCCTGCGCACACTTTCTCAGAGCCTTCCACAGAAGCCTTTCCACTCTCAAACTAGTTTCTCAGCCCTTTTAAAGAAAATACCCACCTGGTCAGGACCAGCTGTGGGGGTAGCTAATCCACCACAGGTGTGGCTGAGCCTGACTACCATTACAGAGCCAACAAAGCTATGACACACCTCCCTCCCTAGAACCAGACTCAGACTTAGGACAAGATTTATAGTGTATACTCCATCCGCTTGATGGGTTTCATCCATGTGAGGAGTTTCTCCTCCAAGTGTTCTCTCCAGACTTCCCACCTAGATTTCTTTTTAGTCTAATTTTTTTTCTCTTGTTGGGCATCCTGTGAGGCCCACTCTCCTGTTGCCAGCCTCTCTTGCCAACCTTTTGCTTCCACCATTGCATCTTTAGTCCCACTCCCTTTTAGCCCCCTGCCATCCATGCTCCAGGTGTTTTTATTGGGTGTTCTATCTGACCCTTGGCTACATACCCAAGGTCAATGTACTTCTACATATCCATCCTTCTCTCTGTTTGTGGAGGGGCCTGCTTCCCTCTCCTCTCTCCATGGACTGTTTAATACACATTTTTGTCATAACATCAGCCCACTTTATCTCTGTGGTTGCAATTTTGTCCCTTAATTCCCTCTGGCCTGTTAGTGGGTAGATCAAGTGCATAAATATAAAGGCTTCTATCACCCCCACAACCTCAACTTCACAGGTTGCCTTAATGTTTGTGCTGCAGACCAGTTCCTTCTTTTCATTCTTGTTCCTGGGGAACCTGCTTTCCAAATTGCAGCATCTTGGTTCCTTGTGAAAGCAGACCCTCTTCCATATCCAAAACACACACCAGGTGTCCATGTCCACTGAGTCTGGTTTTTCCTGTGGTCAGAACAAGCCTTTATGTCCTGTTTTATGTGGGAGCAAGCACTTCCTATGTGTTCTACTTTCCATTAGTATAACATACCCTTGGTTGGGCCTAAAGGCTCCTGGGTCCCAAATACCTTTTTCTTCTCCAGCTTGATGGTTACTATACTGTACTGGCAGTTTCCTTACATAGGCTCTCCAGCATGGTTTGTTACTGCTCCTCTACCCTGGCCAGTTGCCTCTGTTAATCGAGCCACAGATCCTGCTGTTTTTGTTGGACCTCCTGAATTTTTCACAGGATTGCCAGGATCTATTCGGATGGTTCTGCTGCCTCTGGCAACTGGCATGGAACTCCAGTGACCACTTCTCAGCCCCCATGCACCATCTAGGGAGGGCAGACCTTCTCCCAGCAAAGTGGGCTTCTGTGTGTTTTCACTCCATCTCCCGATTGCACCCTCCTGGGATAGCAGCAGGTCCTAGACTCCACTTCTGATACGAAGTTGTCATGAGGCATGCAGGCCCTTTAGTAGCGTGGTGCTATAGGAACTCTCCGCCTCAGCTGTTCCCTCCCCATCTCCTTCCCCCAGGTTTTCTGTCTCTCCCAGGGATTCATGGCTCATCTCTCCAGCTGCATCACTCTGAGCTCAGTGACCTTTTTCGGGTAATACAGGTCCTAACAAAACCAAAATTACTTTGACTCCAGGTGGGCTGCTTTTCAGCCCACCTTTCAGGCTTAGTTCCCAGTCCCTTCTGGGTTATCTTTCAGTCTCTCTGGCTCTGGGACAGAGCCCTGACACTCAGACTCCTTTTCTGGGGTCACCTGCAAAATCTCAGATGCTCTGGGCTACCTTTCAGTCTCTCTGGCTGTGGGATAGATCCCTGACACCCAGTTTCCTTCCCTGAAGTCCTCTCACAATCTCCTGCAGACTTTTTCACAGAGCCTTCCTCAGAAGCCTACCCACTCTTTGTGTTTACCACTTTCAAACCGAGTTTCTCAGTCTTTTAAAGAAAGCACCTAGCTGATTATGAGCAGTGGGAGGTCAGGGTGCAGGGTAACTAATCTAGCACAGATGTGATGGAGCCCGACTACCCTTAAAGAGACACATAATCGGTGAGATTTTCTCTCCCTATCCATTTTTTTTACAAAAAATATTTCTCATCCAGCCACATCTCACATATTTTACAATTGTATCTCCAAGTTTTCATCTTGTGTTCCTAAGAATGTTTGGTGTGGAGATCACTGATCATCTTCTGCACTGTACTATAATGATCTCTTCATCATATTTCATTATCAAATGCAAGGTTAAATACATTATATAGACATTTTAGGTGTGCGACTTGCAAGGTTAATGCAAGTACAGCAATAACTGCTCTTTGAATATAATTATGCTTTCTCTGCGTTCATTACTATAATTTTTTTCATCCACCAAGACTATATAGGAAGGTGTTACTTTCCAACAGGCCTTGTTATTAGTTCTGAGGTTTGAAATATACAACATCTATTTCCTGAAATCAAAATATAATCTATCAGATATGAGATGTAAAGGGAAATTGTTACCCAAGATATATTTTCTATTTTGTGATTGTAGCTAATTCACGCTTAGCTAATTCATGACACATTACTAGACTATAATCTACTCTGTGAGACCATCCTGTAAAGCTATTGGTTTAGTTTTAGCTATTGTTTAAATAAACAATATTTCAATAATTCAAATGTTGAAGATAACTGTAATGTAGTTCCCCTTTGCTGTCTTGAAAACTAGAGTGGTGCTGAACAGTATGGGACCAACAAATATGTTTCACAGTAGGCAATGGGGCTGGAATGTTTTGTTTGCTTGTGTGGGTATTGCCTGTTGATGGCAGCTGACCCTAAGAACGATTTCAGTTCAAGACAGTCAGGAAAAGAGAACAGACTGTACATGTGATAGGCACAGCTTCTAAAAAGAATTTCACCACAGCTAACACCAGCTAATGACTGGCATTTAGCCAAGATATAATTGTCTTTCCTGTACCATTCAGTTAAACAAAAACTTTTAAGACTATCTGACATGGTATCATCTGGTGATTCCCAATGATGTTATACATGCTACATCATTGTTTGCAAAAAATGTAAAAAGTGGAAGCAGTGGGAGGTTAATTAATCAGAACCTCTAAACTAGTTATCTCTGTTAATATTATTATTAATCAGTTATGTATGCGATAAGGCTCTACTAGTGATAATCTACTATAGAAACTAATCTCATTTCAAATAATTATTAATAAATTAATAAAAATAACAAAATTCAAGCCATTTGCAAGCTCGATCTTCCCTCCAGTGTTACATGTCTGTGCTTTTTTTTATCTCTGCTCTGGATTATAAGTTTCTTGGGACAGTGAAGGACAAATTCAGGTTTTCTGGTACGCTTTGGATGCTTTGCACGGTTACATTTTCTCAAAATAGCTGTGGTCCCAGTTTAACTGATAACAATAACGTTGCCCCCTGTTGAACTGAGCAACTAGTCAAAGTTGGGGGCCCTTGGGGCGTTTCGTTTAGGAACCGAAATTGATGATGAAGTCTGGTATTTTATTTGATGCAGTTTGGCTTATATACACAAATAATATACAAAATCTCGCTTCTCCGAATTCAGGAAGAACCAGAAAGTAGGGGATAGTTTCTTTGCTTACAGATCCATGCCTCTCTAGTCACCCCCAGATCTGGAAACTTCTTCTAGGCTTCTCCAGGGTTACAGCTGCTTGGCTTTCTTCTTGCCTCTGAGTCTCATTTGTTTGCATCTCCATCTTCACACTCTCACTCACTCTCACCTGCTCTTACCCAAACAATACTCAGCAAAATCCCTCCATCCATTCAGTCTGAAACTCCAGAGTGGGTTCACAACCCTGTTTTTCTTGGGTCAGGGGCTTGTGATTAATTTATTCTGGCAGTTTTGTTAACTAAGGAGTATGTTCACACCCAGACTCAGAGAGGTTTGTGATCCAGGCAGTCACCAGTACTCCTCAGCATAACAATATGTTTTAGTCAAACACAAGTTATTGGGCTCAGTACAGGGGCATCTGGGTAAAATTCTATGGCCTGTATTATGCAGAAGGTCAGCCTAGATGATCTAATATTTCCTTCTTACCTTAACATCTACAAATATGAATCTATAAATATAAATCTCTGGTGGCACAAAACAGCCATAAAGTGTATTGCTCAATCTGGCCTTTTGGATCTATCAGTTTAAAGTACTTTTTTCCCCGAAAAGACCTGATCCTTCACCACTCAAGTTAATGCGAGTTTTTCTATTGACTTCAGTTAGTGCAGCATCAGGTTGATAAATCTGAAAAATGGATGTAATAGAACTTGGCATATTATTAGCCCAGAACAAGATTTAATTACCTTAATTAATTTATTCAGTTTTGGTTTTTAAAATATACCCCTCCAAAGTACAAGGCTTTAAAATACACAAAAATTCCCAGCTGGCCAAATGGCGTCATTAAATAATCCTTCAGATTACTTATTGCCAACTTCAAGCATTCAAAAACCATGACTCAGGCACTAAAAAATCGTGATTGGCTTAACAATATTGGGTAAAATCTTGGCTCCATTGAAGTCAATGGCAAAATTATTTTTGTCTTATGTCTTTTTGTTTTATGTCTTAAATTCTTATGCTCTTTTTATTGGCCTTCTAATCCTTTAGGGTACTTTCATTTCACCTGTCCAAGCTGATCTCTGCAAACATGAGGACTAAAAACGCACTTTTCCTATTTACATAAAGGCTGGACTTGCATCTATTCCAGTGACTCCAGAAGCTGGGCAGTTATGAGAACCATCAAATATCATGAGACTCATGATACTATTATGTGAGTTAGTAACCCTACAAATATACATTTTTGTAATCTACACCCTCCAATAGAACCTTTGAAAACAGATACACCTTGCAGTATGTTAACTTGGATCCTGTTGGACTAGGTGGAAGAATAAATTCCAGAATCAAGGATCTGCAATGGAAAATACTTCACCTTTGTTCTGCTCACTTTAAACAGGGCTCAAGAACCCCAGCTGTTGCTAATTGCTGTGGTATCATTTAAGGGGAGAGTCAGATATATTTTTAGCTGTGTTCTGAACTTGATTCTAACTGCTCATCTTCTATTGCTCTTAATGGGAGTTTCTCCACACATAACATCAGAATATGTATCTTTGAGCAGTGAAGGCCTCTTCTGAGACAGACAAGAGCAAATGAATAAATAAATAAATAATCAGTGGGAACTAAAGTGAGAAGAGGGGTCAGGAGGAACAGGAAGTATTTTAAAATAAATATAAAACTTAATTCTCAAACTTAAATATATCAAAGTGTTCATTTTTTAAAAAACGATGTACCCTATTACATGTGTATGATGTCTAATAATTAATGTCTTTTTTAATAGCACTAATAAATTTGGATGTCATCAAAATCTTGTTGCATATCATTGACTGCTTCATGCAAAGACTGCAAGCTCTTAAGGAAAACTTGCACCTGTGTTAAAATGTACACTGCTGACATCTTTCCCAGGTACATCAATTATAATTAAAGAGTCATAAGAATGCCAAAATGGACTTCTCAGGCACTTTCATGCAGAGGCCCCAGCATTTAAAATTAAATCCATTAATTGTAACTACTGTACTTTTGTGATCCCTCAGGTAGTGCACAAACTAATTCATTGCTTTTGCAGTCATGCCAGTCTTTGTTAATTAAGGTTCTTGATTTATTTAACTTGAGCAGGGATGTATCAGATTGCCCAAAACTGGACTGATAAAGGGTCATGAGTTCATATTGTTCACGACAATTTGGAATCTGATAATGAAAAATGTTTCCAAGAGCCTGACAAAAATTGATTTGAGAAATGGGCCTAATTATTTCAAGAAAACTCTATATTTTCCTCAGCCCAGCAGTCTGAAAGTTCATAAGTTAAGAAGCAATTTGCACTGTGAATTGGCTGTGAAATATATTTGAAAATATATATGGGCTTTTTTTGGTGTTGGCATTTCTAAGCCTCTTGAGGAAACAGCCATGCTGCTGTCATCATTTATGATTTTATTCCTTCTCGCTTTCCATCTGCACACATGGCTCCCATTCCCAGAGTAACTTAGTGTGTCACAAATATAAATGAATGTTTTCTCCTTACAAAATTATAATCAATGTATCTGTGAGCTAGAAAATTATTATTCTCAATGTACTGATGTGGGGAACTGCGGCACGGAGAGACAAAGTGATTTGCCCAAGATTACACAGTGAGTCTGTGGAAGAGCTGGAAATTTAAATTGGATTTCCAGAATTCCAGTCCAGTGCCTTAGTAACGGGACACTCTTGCTAAGTAAGGCTACGGTTTTGTCATGAAGGTTGTGGAATTCACGGGAATCGGTGACTTCCAAAGAGCTCCATGATTTCAGCTGCAGGATCCCACTGCTTCCCACAGTGGCAGGGAGCTGTGAGGTACCCCCCAGTGCCTGAAGCAGCAGGTACCCAAGCTCCCAGCTGTGAGGGGCAGCGGGGGTTACCCACAGCTTATGGCTGCTGTGGGGACAGAGGAACCCCTGCAGTGCCCCACCAGACGCAGCAGCAAGGGGACTTCCACAGCTCCTTGCCAGTTACAGCAGCAGGGGGATCCGTGTAGTTCCCTGCCAGCTGCAGTGGCAGGGAGATCCCCTCCGCGGCAGCAGCAGGGGGATCCTCCATTAGGGAGGGGACGGGGGACCCTGCAGCTCCACTCTGCCGTGGGAGTCAGTGGGACCCTGAGCTCTGAGCCTCCACTGGGTGGTGGGGGCCCCGGAGCTCCCAACTACCATGCAGCTGCCCAGTCCCTTCCTATTTTATCATGAATATTTTTAGTAAAAGTTATGGACAGGTGACAGGTGTGATGGTGTACCCCAAGGCTTTATGGGGAGATGCTTATAAATGTATGTATGATACAACTGGAATATGGTTTTGCTACATATGCCATGTAACATACCTATGTAAAGGTAATGATCTGCTGGATCTGTTCATTCTATTTCTACGTATGTGTCATTTTAGTACTCAAAGTTATAAATATTGGCTATGTACTTGGTTAATCTTAAATAGCCTCAGTAAAGCAGCTGGGCAGTTTTCTGAGAAGAAACTATTCTCAGTAAATGCCCAATCAAGAACCAGTCAAGCTAACAATGAACTTTGGAGATGCCAATCCACATCTGAGCTTCCTCAGGAATGTGGCTTGGCTGGTAAGGAACTCAGTCTGGCACAGACATGTGACTTGCCCATGTGGCTCTGAAACTCCATTTTGCAACTGGATTCTGCATAGGAAGGAAGAGGGGGGGTTTCCACCCACAAGAGAAAGTCTATATAACCCCCTGGGTGACCCCTCCATTTTGTCTTCAGCTGGCTTGAGAGTGATCGCTGGACTCAGGGACTAAAGGGAGGTTAGCTTGTAAGAAGAAATAGCTCTGAGGTTGAGGCTTTTTACTGTATTAGTGATAGATCTGCGTGTTCTATTTTATTTTATTTGGTAATTCACTTTGTTCTGTCTGTTACTACTTGGAACCACTTAAATGCTACTTTCTGTCTTTATGAAAATCACTTTTTACTTATTAATTAACCTGGAGAATGTGTTAGTACCTGGGGGGCAAACAGCTGTGCATATCTATCAGTGTTACAGAGAGCTAATAATCTCTGAGTTTGCCCTGTATAAGCTTTATACAGGGTAAAACAGTCTTATTTAGGGCTTGGACCCCATTGGGAGTTGAGCATCTGAGTGCTAAAGGCAGGAACGCTCCTTAACCTGTTTCCAGGCAAACCCACAGATGTTAGGGGACGTGGCTCAGAATTGGGTCTGGGTCTGCAGCAGGCTAGCGAGTCTGACTCAGACCAGACTGGATATTTCTGGAGTCCCAAGCTGCCAGGACAGGAAAACAGGGGCAGGGGAAGTCTTGGCACATCATTTGGCAGCTCCTAAGGCGGTTTCTGTGAAGCCAACCCGTACAACAGGCTTCCGTGAATTTTTCTTTATTGCCCAGAACCTGTCCGTGACTTTTACTACAAATATCCATGACAAAATCTTAGCCTTAATCATAAGCCAAATTCCCTCTTGTTTAAAAATCACTCAAAGAACTTTAATTTAGAATTTAAAATGTTTGTAGATTCAGTATTAAAACAAAATGAAAAACTACTTAACTGTTCCTGATACTTTATCTCAAAACCATGCTTGTGATGGTGCATCATGTTAATAATAATACTGAGCATTTTCATTGTGCTGCTGATCTTCAGATTTCAGAATATTTTGCTGAGGTAAATATCATTACTCCCATTTTGTAGCTGGGGAATCTCAAGCACAAAGATAATATGTGACTTCCCCAGATTCACACAGTGAGATACTGGGAGAGGTAGGAGTAGAATCCAGAGACTAGGGCCCAGTGTAAAAGTGCAGTGCCCAGTGCAAAATACAAAAATATTTGGGCTCCGAACATCCACTGAAATCAATGGAAGTTCAGAACCCAAACACTTCTTGTGGATTTGGACCTATTTATTCAGATGGCATAACTGTCATAGCTCTACTGACTTCAGTGGGACTATGGTGATTGACATCAGCTGAGGATCTGTCCCCAGATCTCCTGTCTCCTAGTCTGGTGCACTGAACCATGCTTTCTCCCTGTACTTTCATAAGTAAGAATATTTTTACTATATAGAAAGGCTAGAACCAAACTTCTGGATCTGAACAACGCTAAACTTTGGGATGATCAAAACACACCTTTATGGAAAGAGCATATAGGATTTAACATGGAGGAAACCAATATGGTTCTATAGAAATTTAACAGGGTTCTTCAAGAATGACTCTTAAAAATCTACAGAATTTAGGTTAAAATTTACATTATTTTGTATAGGTTTTATGAACAATTCTATAGAATTCCATAGTCTAGATATAACTCTATTCAATTTAATGGGTTAAAATTTTACAGATTAAAAAATTCTATAGGGAGATTTTACTTTTCTCTTAAATTCTCTAGGACTTTTCCGTAAAGCCAGACAATGCATAGGGTGCCGTCAACATCTCCCCCCCGATCCCATAAGAGAGACTCACTGTAATGAAAGTCCGTTTGTAAATACATGATGATTTGGAAGCATGTTGCACCCAGTTTACACTAATTTTGCACTGAAATAAATGATTAGACAAAATACTGGGTAACCCACAAGCAGTCCTGCTGAATGTTAATACAGATTGAACATGATAGTTTCTGTTGTTACCAGATTCTGCTGCGTGTCTGTCTTTCTACTCATCACATAACACCGTGCAAGGCTGGGACCTCATGAATTTAAGTAGTGAAGAATTTCAAAACTTCTTTTTCCAAATATTTAGAAATGGTAAAGTCGCTTTGCAGTAAGGCAGCTTCCTCCACGTACGTTGAGCTCTCTGAAACTCACACCATATTCCAAACAGAGGAATTCGTGTAACTGAAATTAGAGACACATTTGAATGCCTTCTTTCCTTCAAAACCCATGAAAATCTGAGGTTTGTTGCTTGCGTCAAGATATAATAGGGCCCTTTTTAAATGGGCACAAAGAAAGAGTGAATAGGTTCCAAATGATTTAAATGAGAAATGAGGTGGAACATGTTTAGCCAATCAGGGATTGGCAACCTTGGCACGTGGACTGGAGTGGTGAACCGCAGCCAGTGGGAGCCGCGATTGGCTGAACCTGCAGATGCAGCAGGTAAACAAACCGGCCGGGCCTGCCAAGGGTGCTTACCCAGTGGGGGCCATGTGCCAAGGTTGCCAATCCTTGAGCTAGATGTACATTGGCCCAGAATACATGTGTCACTGTCATCATAAAAGGAACATGTTGATATTTGCCTGGAGTGGCAATTTCTATAAAGGTTATATATGGGGAAATTTTCACTTCTGTTCCAATTGTACCCTATTTGTACTTCTTGTGTGATCTTAAATATGAAGGTATGTTTATGCTGATTTGATGGTATCTGTACTCTGTGGCTGCGATTCTCAAAACTACCTAAGGGATTTGCATGCTCTATTCCTATTAAAATTAATGAGAATCTGTATCCAAATCTCCTATGTGGCTTTGTAAATCCCACCCTGTATTTTTTTATTTTGTTTTATGTGACGCACCCATACTTGGGCCTAGATGATTTTACGTATTTATAATTTAGAATACAAAATAAAATTCATGCTATTAAAGAGACCACCCTTTCAATAACACAGTCATGCCTGCCTATCACAGCAGTAAAACCATAACAAGTCCTTAATCATTCCTTCCACAAATGCCCAGAAAAGCAAATGGGCTTTGTATTATCTTAAATAATTTGGGCTCCAGAGGACTGAACGTGGACACCGAGCTTGACCTTCAGATTCCATGTTGTGTTTGCAGGGCTGACAGTTTACCGGTAAACAGAGCAAATCTGATGCACAGCTCACTGATGTTTTGATTCAGGAAAGCATTTAAGCACATGCTTAAGTCCCACCCCATTAAGGAAAGAACATAAGCACATGTTTACCTTGTTGGCAGTGACTCAGAAAAGGACGTGCCAGTCATTGTAGACAATTAATAGATAGCATAGATATTGACTCTGTGGGTGCTCCAGAGCTGGACTGGTCACGGGAAAAAAATAGTGGGTGTTCAATACACACAGGCCACAGCTGTTCCCCACCCCCGCTCATCAACTGATGCGGGGGCACTGCTGCCACTGCCCATCAGCTGATGGGGGCTGTGCTGCTGCCAAACAGCTGTTTGGTGGCTTAGGCAGGGGTCTCGGAGAGGGCGGAGAATAGAGGGAGGGCAGGCATTTGATGAGGGGGTCAGAGCCAGGGTAGGGCCTTGTGGGAGGGTGACAGAGCAGGGCCAGGATGAGGCAGAGCAAAAGTGGGGCCTTGAGGGAAGGGGCAAAGTGGGGGGAGCTTGGAGCAAGGTGGGGGTGGTGAGCATCCTGGGGGAAAATGTGGTGGGTAAGAGAGCTAATACAAACCTTGGATATATAAGAAGGGGCATGCTGAGCTGAAGAAGAGAGGTGTTATTACCACAGTACATAGCACTACTGAGACCATTGCTGGAATACCATGTCCAGTTCTGGTGTGCACACTTCTAAACAGATGTTGACAAACTGAAAAAGGTTCAGAAAAGAGCTTAAAAAATGATGCAAGGTCTGGAAAACCTGGCTTACAGTGAAAGACTGAACTTCTTTTGTCTGTTAAGTTTATAGAAGAAGAGGTGACTTGAGTGAGGTTTCTAAGGGGTTAGGTGGGGAGATGGCTATTTAATGTAGCGGACAAACGCATAATGAGATCCAATAGGTGGACAAATTCAGATTAGAAATAAGGATCAAAATTTTAATAATGAGGATAATTAACCACTGTACCAATTTATCTAGGAGTGTGATGAACTCTATGATTGAAGTAATTAAATCAGGATTAGATATCTTCTTAAAATATATGTTTGTGTTCTCCTGGAAGTTATTGGCTGGATGCAGGAGTTACCAGGTAAAATTCTATGGCCCATGTTATGCAGAAGGTCGGACTAGATGATCATAATATTTCTTTTGGCCTTTGAATCTAGGGGTATGTCTACACTACCCGCCAGATCAATGGGCAGCGATTGACCCCTGAACACTCTCCCGTCAACTCCTGTACTCCACTGCCATGAGAGGCGCAGGTGGAGCTGACTGGAGAATGGCGGCAGTCGACTCACCACAGTGAAGACACCATGGTGAGTAGGTCTAAGTACATCGACTTCAGCTACTTTATTCACATAGCTGAAGATGCATAACTTTGATCAATTCCCCCCACCCCACTCCCCCAGGGTAGATCAGGCCTAAGAATATGAAGTGCTTTGAGATTCTTGGCTAGTAAGTGCTATAGAAAACCAAAGTACTACTGTTATATTAGGTTCTATTTGTCTAATTGTTCTCAAGCCTTTGGAATATGGATTGAAGATAGTACAGAGACATTGATAAAAATCTCCACTGGCTATATTGTTTACTTGCACTTAGATCCCATCTAATTAGGCCAGCATGACATGAAACAGTCACTTTAGTACATAATACTAAAGCATTATTGCAGTTGCAGCATTATTGTTCCTTGATCTGGTTATATCACAGTTCCATTTCTGTAGTATGGAAGGATGCTTGCCTGGGTTTCATAACTGGCTAAACTGGACAGCTGTATTAGTAATACAGACAAAACCCTAGGCTTCAATAGTTCCAACAATTACTGCTGCATCGGGCCTGGGCTCTGGAATAAATTCCTTGTATCCAAAAGATTTACTACCCTAACTCTAACTGTATCTCAATTTAATGAAAATGTTAAGAATAATTTGATGGTCTTTTGCCAGTGTAATTTTAAATAAAATGTTTTCATTCTTTGGCAACGTATGCTGGCACGCATGTGTAACTAAAGGAAAGTGCTTAAGTGAAGAGCTCTTTACATAATTGTCTTGCCAATGTCTTACCTTATAGAAAAGGTCTAGTTTTCAGAGTTTTATTCAGAGTAAATAAAAAAAGGAGGGTGGGGGGAAACAACCAAACAAAAAAACCTGGCAGACCATATCTGTAGCAAACCTTAATGAGTATTACTAGAAATCAGAAGTTGGCCTAACACGGCGCTTGGATAGGCCTCAGACTTTGACTCTTAAAAATTAGAATATTTACAGCTCACTTACTGTGTATTTACTAGGCACCATTGTAGAAGAATGTTGCTGCATCTGAGGAAAATGCATCACATAGTCAAGCATTGTCTATGTGTGCATTATAGCACTGAATTTGAGTTTGGTGAGTCTAATAAAAGCTCAGGAGATCTTATTCCATGCAGAGATGGAAAAGTCATGGTGAATTTGTGAGAACTTGGCCACCAGCTTGTAAAGTACTGTGTAGTGGCCAGATAAATTCTTAATTGGCCATCCTTTTTAAGTGCTGAGTGAGGTGGTGAAAATAAATGCACAGAACAGGATTACTGCAGTGACAATGAGTTGCAAATGCATTATTTTTGGCTTTGTTTAGTGTTAATGCATTTTTATTGTAAATTCAAAGTATATAAATACACTAATAAAATTAATCAATTGTAATATTACCAGCATGTACAATATTTTTTTGCTTTTTAATGCTATTTAATTTTGTAAAAATGTGTTGAGTGAGAATTTATGAAAACTATTAAATCTGTCACTGACAGAGGCAAACTGTGCCTGTAGCTTAAAGTAACAGTAAGTCACTAACATATGTAGTTACCAGATTATAAAAGTGAACATGTTATTTTCAGTAAGTGTTACATTTATGGTCGTAAATTAGCACTCAGCAGTCCATTAACTGAAAGTCCTCATCAATTCTTGGGAAAGATGTTTCTTTTGTTTTCATTACCGCCAATAGCCCAATAATCATTCCTGTTTCTTGTCTGCTCAGTGTTGATGCCATGTTGCTGATACACCAGATTTACATTGAGACCTTGCTACTGAACAGTGCAAGCATGGAGTGTTGCATGCAAAAGTGCAAAGTAAAAAGTGATGGGCAGATCAGAGAGGATAAGAAAAACGTGGTCCTGCATTAATCAGAAGTCTGCTGTACAACCATGGTGTTTCTCCTGTCTTTCAGTACCAGGAGTTAGGCCTAGGAGGGAGTGTATATTAAATGGCTCTCTAGCAGAGGCAGTGCTAGCTCACTGGGGGCCCTAAGCAGGAATATTTTTGTCCCCTCAGCTCCACAACACATAATAAAAAGCAAATGGGGTCCCCTTGAGCTGCTTGGGGCTCTAAGGAATTGTTTAGTCTGCTGATCCTAGTACCGGCTCTTCTCTCTAGTATGATGAGAATTGTGCTTTTCTCTCTGTGTCCTCAGTTATGACCATTTTCTACCCATGCCCTGTCCCACTTTCATCCTATGCACTTGTGAGTACACTACCGTCTGATTGCAGCCCTAGGTAGACATACCCATGCTAGCTTTACCTGGAATAGCATGGCTAAAAATAGCAGTGTAGATGCAGTGGCATGGACTTCAGTGCAGATTAGCAACCTGAGTACAGACCCAGGGTCCTCTGCGTGTTTGTACAGCTGGTTCTGAAACCTGTGCCATCACGTCTACACTGCTATTTTTAATCGTGGTAGTACGTGTGTCTTCCCATGCTACAATCACACCTTGGATTGCAGTGTAGTCATACCTTAAGAGAGTAGACATTCAGGTAGCTTCAGATTTACCTCCACGCAGTGCAGACAAATACCCCCAGCACTTAGCCTTATTTCTGCCCCTGCCCAGTCTTCACTTATACTTGCACTGAAACAGAACAATGTTGCACACTCTGCTAGGCTCCATGTATGGCTCATAAAATCAAGGTTGATAGGTATTATATTCATGTAACTTTCCACATATTTTGCAATAGGTTATAACAAGTAGACAAATATATTGTCTGTGTATCAGTGCCATCTACTGGATGAAATCGCAGCTGCTCAACCAAGTGTCATAGGCCCTGTCAGGATACAGGCTCTGTTTCTTCAAATCTGCACCAGGAAGCCAGCAGGAGGGGCTGGCAGAAACAGACAGAGTGAATTTCTATGAATTCTTTGAGGGCGTCAACAAGCACGTGGACAAGGGGATCCAGTGAATATAACATACTTAGATTTTCAGAAGACCTTTGACAAGGTCCATCACCAAAGGCTCTTAAGCAAAGTAAGCAGATATGAGATAAGAGGGAAGGTCCTCTCATGGACTGGTAACTGGTTAAAAGATAGGAAACAAGGGGTAGGAATAAATGGCCATTTTTCAGAATGGAGAGAGGTAAATAGTGGTGTCCTGCACGGGTCTGTACTGGGATCAGTCCTCTTCAAAATATTCATAAATGATCTGGAAAAAGGTGTTAACAGTGAGATGGCAAAATTTGCAGATGATACAAAACTACTTAAGATAAGTCTCAAGCAGACTGCAAAGAGTTACAAAGGGATCTCCCAAAACTGGGTGACTGGGCAACAAAATGGCAGATGAAATTCAGTGTTGATAAATGCAAAGTAATGCACATTGGAAAACATAATCCCAGCTATATATATTAAATGATGGGGTCTAAATATCTGTTACCATTACCACTCAAGAAAGATATCTTGGAGTCATTGTGGATAGTTCTCTGAAAACAGCCACTCAATGTGCAGCAGCACTCAAAAAAGCAAACAGAATGTTGGGAATCATTAAAAAAGGCATAGATAAGACAGAAAATATCATATTGCCTCATTATAAATCCATAGTAAGCCCACATCTTGAATATGACATGGAGATGTGGTTGCCTCATCTCAGAAAAGATATATTGGAGAAGATTCAGAAAAGGGCAACAAAAATGATTAGGAGAATGGAATGACTGCCATATGAGGAGAGATTAATAAGACCAGGACTTTTCAGTTTGGAAAAGAGATGACTCAGGAGGGCTATGATAGAGGTCTATAAAATCGTGATTGGTGTGGAGAAACTAAATAAGGAAGTGTTATTTACTCCTTCTCAGAACACAAGAATTAGGGGTCACCAAATGAAATTAATAGGCAGCAGGTTTAAAGCAAACAAAAGGAAGTATTTCTTCACACAACACACAGTCCACCTGTGGAACTCTTTGCCAGACGATGTTGTGAAGGCCAACACTATAACAGAGTTCAAAAAAAAAATAGATAAGTTCATGGATGATACGTACATCAATGGCTATTAGCCAGGATGAGCAGGGATGGTGTCCCTAGCCTAGGGGTCGGCAACCTTTCAGAAGTGGTGTGCTGAGTCTTCATTTATTCACTCTCATTTAAGCTTTTGCGTGCCAGTAATACATTTTAACATTTTTAGAAGGTCTCTTTCTATAAGTCTATAACTAAACTATTGTTGTATGTAAAGTAAATAAAGGTTTTAAAATGTTTAGGAAGCTTTGTTTAAAATTAAATTAAAATGCAGAGCCCCCCCGGACCGGTGACCAGGACCTGGGCAGTGAGTGCCACTGAAAATCAGCTTGTGTCCCGCCTTTGGCATGTGTGCCATAGGTTGCCTACCCCTGTCCTAGCCTCTGTTTGCCTGAAGCGGGAAATAGGCAACAGGGGATGTATCGGTTGATGATCATCTGCTAGATAGACCTTTGTTCTGACCCAATCTGGCATTCTTATGTTCTTATGTGGCTTTAGGGTTAATGCTAATGTGAATGATTATATTCTGTTGAAGTTCCTTGTTCAGCATTATTTTATTTATTCAAATTTCTCATGTAGCCATAGGTGCCCATTCAGGGTGCTTTGTCCATATAGTAAAATATATAAAATAAACAAACAAAATGTAAATAACACAGCTATACTCACCTCAAACCACCTCTTCTTCAACAGCCTTTTTGAAGGAGAAATATATTGGCTTTGTAGCAGTGCGCCCAGAAGCCATGCCATGCAAATTGGGAATGCCACAACATGGCAAACCTCCTATAAACAGAAAACTGTTCCGGGGGTGCGGAAGGAAAAGGATTAATGTAGTCCCTGGGTGACAAAATCAGTGTCTGGAGTATGGGTGGGTTTTTGATGGCAGTCCAGAAATGTGTGGGGGATGGCAAAGGCATGGCTGTGTAGTTCTTTGAGAGTCCATATTATTGTATGTGTTTGCATGCTGTCCTTGGGTGGATGTGTTCAGAGCCATCTATACCGGGTGCTGCATGGAGCCATAGGGAAGCAGTCATTCATGTGGATGCTAATGCACCATTCTGTGGATTCTCCCATGAATTTTAACCCAATCCTGGGTGCACATAGTTGCAAACTTTTGCCGTGCTAGGAACTCCAGATAGATAGTCAAATTTCAGGGAAGGGCCTATTTCCCAGGCCCTCTTCTGTAGGCCACTAGTACAGTCTACTTTTAGATGTGCTGTTCTGTCACCATAAGTATGAAAACCTCTGTGGCATACACAGCTTAGAATAAAATCTCCTTTTGGTGCCTATGGGCCTATATCTTGTAAAACATTGGCTTAAGCAGCTTAACATAAGTGATGCATAAGCCTACAACCCTTAGCATAGATAAAATGGCCCAGATTTTGCAGAGTTGAGAATAGCTTGCTTAAGAGGGGAGTTGGTACATAAGTAGATGAAACAACATAAGGAATATTGAACTGATACTAGGCTTGGATATTTTTGGACAAAACCATTGTCAAATGTTTAACCACAAACTTGCATGACCAATAGTTGATGTATATGGTAATGAGTTAAAAGGCAATATGTAACCTATAGGATAAAGACACCTCAGTATTATGAGAGTAAGGAAGTTAGATATGGACATGGCAGACTAGGCATCTGAATGAATATTCATGATAGTCCCCAGATCCTACACCAGCCTAGCCACTATATAAGTGGTGGCGAGGTTTCCATCACTGACCCTTCAGCTCTTCATTGTCATCATCTACTGTCGATCTCTAGGCACTGGGGTCTGGACCATTGGACTCATTGGCACACCAGGGAAAGGCCTGGTCCTTTGTCTCTTACCACCAGATCCCCAAAGAAGAATGTGAGTATAGAAGCATGTGAGCATTTGCAAGGAATGATACCAAAAATATCCTCAATACTATATTACTCCTATTTGTTTATGTGGTTTGGAGCTTTCTTGTTTTTACTGATTGTGTTAATAAAAGTGGCTAAGGTTTTGCTTTGCCCTCAGTGTGAGTGTCTTTCCCTACAGATAAGGAACTTGTCAGTTTTAATGGACTTGTGTCTGATTCAGGGACTAGAACCCTATTACCTCCAACTCATAAAATTAGTATTAATTGGAGACCAATACAATTTTAACCATTAAAGAATCAGGCTACACCCCTCTGAAGCCCTCCACTCCTATGCAGACTGCTGCCCTTGTGAACAGCTCAACCAGTAGCAGCGGTGTCAAGTGCTTACTAACCGTGGAAGGAAGGGAACGGAGAACAGGGAAGCCAGGGGACATAAAACAATAAAGAGTTTATTGTTTGGAATATTATGGTTTGGAACTGTTTGCACTGCTCATGAACCTTGTTTTCGTTAAAGGTTGTGGTGTTGGATTATTACTGGTGTTTTGGTGTGCTAATGACAGCTGGCCTTCCGGGCAATTATTTAATGCTGTGTTTTTCTAATCCATTTGCAAAACCAAGGTATTTATTTTATTAAGAAATGTTATTGCTGTCACTGCATCACATCATATGATGTATATTTCAAATAATAAAGGTAAACACATGATAAGGAACAATTGGGAAGTTGTATGCAAACACTAGTTCCCAATACATTACTTTACAAAAAGCCATCATGTAAATCCACAGTACTCACCAGTTCACAAGTGGTCATGTCATTCATAACTACAATGAATGGCAATCAGTCCCCTCACCCCAGTTCATAAGTGGTTGTGTCATTCATAACTACAATGCATAGCAATCATTTCCTCCCCCCATTTCATAAGTGGTCATGTCATTCAGAACCACAGTGCATAGTAATCCATGCCCCTGCCCCCAAGCTCCATTTCACTGTGTGTTGTGAGCACATTCTTTAACGTAGTATGTTCCCTCTTCCATTGGCCCATGCAAGTCCCTAATGTGGGAGCACAAAGCATCTCTGATTGGGTTGCCTAGTTCATCCTGCCCCAGCTCTGGTAGGTGCACTTTCTAGTTGAGTGTACAGGTTCCGCAATCATTACTGTCATAACTCTATTCAGGGGCAAAAGGCTCACTTTTGACTTCTCAAAGATTATGAAGATTATGAAGCAAGCCACAGTAATGCACCCAGAACAAATGACATAGGCATCCAAACTTTTCTGTGAACAGTGCCAGAGGGATTTCAGTGTGACAAACACTAACACACATTCAACCACCATTCTGCCCTTGCAGAAAGTGTAATTGAATCTTCTTTTGTGAGGCTCTCTGAGATCAGGATACGGTTTCATATGTCAAGGCAAAAGAGGGTATGTTGGGTCATTAACTTCACTGATGACAATGTCATTTGGTAGGAGTAGTGACCCACCCCCACCATGAATGCAGAATCCTGATTGTCAGAAAACGCTAGCACCGTGAACTTTTCTAGTACACCCATGCTGGTGACCATAAATCAGCCTCTGTGGTCCACCAGGGCCTGCATAATAATAAATTAGTACCCTCTGCAGTTTGTGTACTCACATGCTCCTTAAGGACAAACTCTGGGCACATGAGTCCTCACATCAGTGGGTCCAGCAAAGTTTGGAAAGCTCATTCGCTCAGCAATCACTTAAGGGATATTGTTTATGCCCACCACCACTAACATCCAAACACCATCAACCTTCTTGGTGAAAACAGAAACAAAGACATCATTAAGCACCTCTGCAATTTTTTTATTTGCTGTTGTTATTCCCACACCCCACCCCGCACTGAGTAATGGGCCTACCCTGTCCTTAATCTTCCTCTTGCTTCTAATATATTTGTAGAATGTTTTCTTGTTACCCTTTATGTCTCTAGCTAGTTTAAGAATATAAGAATGGCCATGCTGCGTCGGACCAAAGGTCCATCTAGCCCAGTATCTTGTCTACTGACAGTGGCCAATGCCAGGTGCCTCGGAGTGAGTGAATCTAACAGGTAATGATCAAGTGATCTCTCTTCTGCCATCCTTCACCACCCTCTGACAAACAGAGGCTAGGAACACCATTCCTTACCAATCCTGGCTAATAGTCATTAATGGACTTAACTGCCATGAATTTATCTAGTTCTCTTTTAAATTCTGTTATAGTTCTAGCCTTCACAACCTCTTCAGGCAAGGAGTTCCACAGGCTGACTGTGTGCTGTGTGAAGAAGAACTTCCTTTTCTTTGTTTTAAACCCGCTGCCCATTAATTTCACTTGGTGGCCCCTAGTCCTTATATTATGGGAACAAGTAAATAACTTTTCCTTATTCACTTTCTCCACACCATTCATGATTTTATATTCCTTTATCATATCCCCCCTTAGTCTTCTCTTTTCCACGCTGAAAAGTCCTAGCCTCTTTAATCACTGCTCATATGGGACCTGTTCCAAACCCCTAATCATTTAAATTGCCCTTCTCTTAACCTTTTCTAATGCAAGTATATCTTTGTTGAGATTAGGAGACCATATCTGTACACAGTATTCAAGCTGTGGGCATACCATGGATTTATATAAGGGCAATAAGATATTCTTCGTCTTATTCTCTATCCCTTTTTTAATGATTCCTAACATCCTGTTTGCTTTTTTGATTGCCGCTGCACTCTGTGTGGACATTTTCAGAGAACTATCCACGAAGACTACAAGATCTCTTTCCTTATTAGTTGTAGCTAAATTAGCCCCCATCTTATTGGATGTACAGTTGGGGTTATGTTTTCTCGTTTAATCTTGTTTTGTGCTTTGGCCTTTCTAATGTTGTGCCATACTTGTGTTATTCGTTTATATTCATCCTTTGTAATTTGACCTAGTTTCCACTTTTTGTAGGACTCTTTTTTGATTTTTAGATCATTGAAGATCTCCTGGTTAAGCCAGGGTTGTCTCTTGCCATACCTCCTATCTTTCTTACACAGTGGGATAGTTTCCTCTTATGCACTTAATAATGTCTCTTTGAAAAACTGCCCACTGTCTTCAATTGTTTTTCCCATTAGACTTGCTTCCCATGGGATCTTACCTACCAACTCCATGAGTGTGCTAAAGTCTGCCTTCTTGAAATCCATTGTTTCAAGACAGTGTTCTCCCTCCTATCAGTCCTTAGAGTCATTAACTCGATCATTTCATAGTCATTTAAAAACTGCCTTCTACTTTCAAATTCTCAACCAGTTCCTCCCCATTTGTCAAAATCAAATCTAGAACTGCCTCTCCCCTGGTAGCTTTCTCCACCTTCTGGAATAAAAAATGGTCTCCAATAAATTCCAAGAATTTATTGGATAATCTGTGTGCCCTGCTGTGTTATTTTCCCAACAGACGTCTGAGTAGTTGAATTCCCCCATCATCACCACGTCCTGTGCTTTGGATGATTTTGTTAGCTGTTTAAAAAAAGCCTCCGCCTCCTCTTCTTCCTGGTTATGTGGTCTATAGTAGACTCCTACCATGACATAACCCTTGTTTTTTTACCCCTTTTATCCTTACCCAGAGACTTGCAACAAGTCTGTCTCCTATTTCGATCTCAATCTCAGTCCAAGTGTGTACATTTTTAATATATAAGGCAACACCTCCTCCTTATTTCCCTGCCGATCCTTCCTGAGCAAGCTTCCATAGCAATATTCCTTCCATAGGAATATTCCAGTCTTCCTCCTCTTCCCCTTGCTCCATCAGAGGCCTTTGGTAGGTCAGAGAACTGCCACCAGATTGTCAACTAGCATCTCATGGATGCCCTGCCCATTTGCTGAAACAAGAGTGAAAGCCCAAGCAAGAAAAACTCTTCAAATGGTGATTCCTCTATGTTGCCAGCTTTGGTTGTCAAGAGCGTGCAGACCCAAAAGACAGCTTAGCAGAGACTGTTGGGAATTTGGTGGGCTGTGGCAACTTCCTGTAATGTGCAGGGTGGCCAGTCAAGTTTTCCCACGTTGCACCACAAACCAGGGGCTAGAGTGGCCACAGATGAGGTGGGCCCTAGGAAGTCTGGGACATACTGGTTTTACTAGGGTCTGCATACTGCAGTGTGGATGCTGGAGCACCATGTTTTGGCCCTGGGTTCAGAAAGTCTAAACCTAGGGTTAATATGTAAAGTGGAGGCTCAAACCCTGGGCTTGGAAAACTAGGGTCTATAGATGCAAATTCCAGTAATCCTAAGCTTACATTGCAGTCTAGACATATCCTTAGAATCATGAAATCCTTTTAAGTTGGCCTAAATGGCATTGTATTGAAGATGGTAAAGTGAAAGGATTGATTTAACGTGGATAAATTTGACTTTACAGTGTAGTGCTATTTTTCTACATGACCCCTACCAACTGGCGCAATTGAGGTGAAAACCCTGCTTTATAGGGAAAGCCCTATAAAGGTGTTAGGCATTATTAAATATTACTATTATTTGTCTAATTGGCTGTGATATCAGAAAATTCCTAGGGCACACCTAAGATTGACCTCAACCTGTGTCTGAATTCTGCTACGTGACCATGATAAAGGATCACAGAAAGAATCCTGTTTTCCCATCCTTGCTAAGTGTCCTACGCTCTTTCAGGGCCCAGTCTTGGGGCCAGATTCTGACCTTAGTTTCAGAGGTGTAACTCTGGAGAAACTCCACTCATTTCAGCGCAGTTACTGTAATTTTAAACAAGGAGAACTGAGAACACTTTTTAAAACTTCTGTGAAGAAGTTACTCATGGATTATAGACAATTATAAACCCCACTGAAAAGTGGGACTTCAAATTTCTGGGGTCACACATATGGTGGTACTCCCAAAATCTCCTGACCATTGAAGAAAGCAGCAAAACTGTGGCTTTTGTAGCAGTAGCCGAACAGCCTATTTTGCCTGACTCTGACTCTCGTCCCTAGACTCTGAACATTGGCTTTTCCCTGCTCCTATGGCAATTGATCCAACAATAGGAATACAGGTGTGGGAGAAGTAGCTCCACTCCTGTTTCAAGCCAGTATGGACTGGTATTGTTTTATGTGCCCTTGGTTTCAACCTTGAGCACTGATCCCTTATTCATTTGTTAAAGAACTGCTTTTTTAGGCCTTAACAATATTTTGATGCTATTTTCATCCCAAACTGGGATTAAAAGTCAAATTGTCATATTTTTGGGGGGATGAAAAGATCTGAAAAAATTGATTTTTGGAATGCCAAAAAGCAATAATTTGACATTTTTGATTTAAATGAAATGTTGATTTGAACAGATATATTTAGTTTTGAAATGACATTTTAAATTGAAATATTTCTGTTTAAATCTACATTTTTAAATGAAGTGTTTTAGTTCAAATTGACAGGAAACAAAATTTTTCAATCTGAAATGTCGTCTTGGGAAAAAAATAAAAATTAACATTTTCCTGTGGAAAATGTCAATGTTGACAAAATCATATTTTCAGATAAAAAACGTTATTGGAAAATGTTTGCCTAACTCTATAAGCAATCATGTCAGAATAAATAACAATAGTGTAAAGACAGATGTAATGGAATGTCCCTTAGTCACAGTGCTGTGGTAAAAAATTCTAAGGGTAAAATTTTTGATTGTTTTTTACTGCTGTAAAGAATTTTAGACTGATGCGTTAAAGAAAATCTGGACATCAAAGACAGAAGTGCTCTCCTTTTAGCACAATGTATCTGAGTTATAACATTTTTATTTTCAAATAAAAACTGTTGTTGAAAAGAGAGATCGGTGTTCTTAGGAACAAAGAAATCATAAGCAGTAGCATCTTTTCTAAAGAGTAAGAATAAGTTCATGAAGGACAAATTGGCTTCTATTTGTGAAACCAGTCCCAGTTCCTGCAAAACGATGGGAGAAGATGAAGGGGTTGTTATGTGGCTTGGAAAGAGAGAAAAGGCTCAAAGAACGTACAAAAAGAAAGAAGATCAGAGAGTTAAGGAACAACTATAGCGTGTGGACAGGTTTCAGAGGGGTAGCCGTGCCTGTCGCCATGCAAGGCACTGAATTTAACTATATTATATGTTATACAGAAGACAAGGAGCTGAAATATGGTACAGAAGGCAAGGGGAAGCCAGTGAATTCATATTAGCGATACTCCAGGGGGACTAGCTAGTATATGTATATTCCTGAACTCTCATGTTTATGTGTGAAATATGAGCCATTCTTTGTCTTCCAGATTAACTGTAAAGTTGAGTTTTCTGACTTTTGTGCATTTAAATTCTCAGCTATAACATCAACATATTTTTGTGTACATTTTCTGTTTTTTTTTTAAAGAAACTAAACATGCTCTTGAATGCTTAGCTAGTTTCAATAAGTGCAATGTATTCAATATATGGAGTTACAGGCAGACATATATTTATTATATTAGTTTCCTTCATTCTATAAAACACATCTAGAGTGGCCTCTAGGGCATGTGCAAAAACCATTAATATTTGCAAACAAACATTCATCAGATGGACTTGTCAATTAACAATAATGAGACATATCTCAAACCACCTCTTCAGGAATAACTTGGTCCAAAAGATGAACCTTGTATTATCATGATGCGTCAGTGAACAAAGCTGGGCTTTGTCAAAAGCATACCTGTCAAAAACATGCTACACATAAAACCCTATGTAGCTCATTAGAATCAACTAACAGACTCCTATTGACTTTAGTGGGCTTTGAGTCAGGCTCTTAAGCTTTGTATGTGGGACTAAAATGGTTTGCTTTGGTTGAAATTCACCAGAATAGAAATTTCTTCAAACATCCAAAGGCTTGCACTACCAGCCTTTGGTGTTGTTCACGGGGATAAAGTTGTGCTTCCCCATGTAGGGATACTGCCCCCAGTAATGCAATGTGATGAATCTGTGACCCAACATTATGACAAGATATTTCACAAGCCTCCAAAACATAGCTGCATCTACAAGCTATGTTTGTAGGATGCAGCATCACTTCCTTGAAACTGTGGCAATCTCCAAAAAATACAGGGCTAGTGGTCAACCTTATCAAGGACTTCAAGGACTAAGACCATGACAAGTCTGAAGTTTTAAAATTCAAACTTTGAGTCCAGGGGTGAAAGTAACTTAAATGACTTATTGATACTCCAGAGTCCTGAGAGGGGGCGGAGCCTCAACCAGAAGAGGCGTGAAATACTGGTTTACTCACACCTCTGCTTGAGTCACTGAAATAAAAAAAAAATCCCTCACTTTAGAGACATTTGAATGGCATTTTACTAAACTGTTCCATAACGTTTAGCCCCGAACGTCACCTTGCAATATGAAGTCCCAGTTTTGTCTGTTGTGATGAAGGATTGTGATGTTTGGGGACTAAATTTAATAGAAAAGTTTACTAAAATGCCATTCAAATATTTCTAAGGTGAGGAATTAGACTATTAATATCTGTGCAACATCTTTTAGGTATCAAGTCTGTGTAAGTACTTTTTATTATGATTATTGTTGACTATTTCCTGGGTATAATATGTGTCTGAAACAATATATTTAAAAACTAAAAAAGGGAAGAACAAGCAAATAAAATAATAGGACTAACAGGCCACATGCTCAGCTTCACCATTCAGTCATGCTGCTTCTTCACTGATGCACTTTCCAAAATCCTCTGTTAATTTTCTATGTAGATCGCAATCTGCATTGAGTTTGGTTGTACAGACCCTCTTCTGTCCTAAGGCGTCTGAAATCAGTGGGATTCCACACATCCACAGGAGTCTGTGCTAGATGATCTAATGCAGAATCTGGGCCTTAATTCGTAAGCTCTTTGAAAAAGGAGCAATCTGCAAATTGCTTTCCAATGCTTTTCATGCTGCAGAATATAAACAGATTTATAATAATTAGTAGGGCTGTCTAGTGATTAAAAAATTAATTGCAATTAATCGCACTGTTAAACAATAATAGAATGCCATTTATTTAAATATTTTTGGATGTTTTCTATATTTTCAAATATATTTATTTCAATTACAATACAAAATACAAAGTGTACAGTGCTCACTTTATATTTATTTTTATTACAAGTATTTGCACTGTAAAAAGACAAAAGAAATAGTATTTTTCAATTCACCTACTACAAGCCCTATAATGCAACCTCTTTACCATGAAAGTTGAACTTACAAATATGTATAGAATTATGAACAAAAATATGGCATTCAAAATTAAAACAGTATAAAATTTCAGAGTTTGCATGTCCACTCAGTCCTACTTCATGTTCAGCAATTGCTCATACAAAGAAGTTTGTTTACATTTGCGGAGATAATGCTGCCAACTTCTTGTTTAAAATGTCACCTGAAAGTGAGAACAGGTGTCCTCATGGCACTGTTGTAGCTGGCATCACAAGATATTTACATGCCAGATGTGCATACTTCAACTACCATTCCACGGGACATGCATCCATGTTGATGACCTGTTCTCAGAGGTAAAAGTAAACCAGTATGCTCCACTACGGTGTATCAGCAAGAGCTGCTGCGCTGTACTGGGGCAGCCCGGCTTCCCCAGGTGGCAATTTAAAGGGCCTGAGGCTCCCAGCAATGGTTGGAGCCCCAGGCCCTTTTAATTGCCACCAGAGCCCCACTGCTGGAAGCCTTGGGGGAGCAGCAGGACTTTGAGGGCTATTTAAAGGGACCAGGATTCCCTGCCTCTACTGCCTCGGCCCTTTAAATAGCCGCCAGAGCCCCACCACTGCTACCCCAAGGCCCTGGTGGCAATTTAAAGGCCAGGGCGGTAGAGGCAGGGGAGCCCCAGGCCCTTTAAATATTCCCCGGAGCATGAAGGGGCATATGAACATTTAGCATATCTGTCACGAAAATACCTTGCAATGCTGGCTGCAAAAGTGCCATGCAAATGTCTGTTCTCACTTTCTGGTTATATTGTAAATCAGAAGACAGCGGCATTACCTCCTGTAAATGTAAACAAACGTGCTTGTATTAGCAATTGGCTGACCTAGATGTAGGGCTGAGTGAACTTGTAGCCTCTGAAGTTTTACATTGTTTTGTTTTTAAGTGCAGTTATGTAACAAACAAAAAATCTACATTTGTAAGTTGCACTTTCAGGACAAAGAGATTGCCCTACAGTACCTGTATGAGGTGAATTGAAAAAGACTATAGGCATGTTGCGTCTTACGCGCATTTAACATGTGCGATTTCTGCTTTACGCCGTTGACCAAAACAAAAAAAAGAAAGGGAAAAATAAAGACATAAAAACTTTCTTTAGGGTGGGCGATTTCATCTGCCATTGAAGTCAATGGGGTTTCGGCTATACGCGGTTTCCGCTTTCCGCGGAAACCGTGGAATGGAACCCTCGCGTAAGATGCGACATGCCTGTATTTCTTCTATCAGTTTTACAGTGCAAATATTTGTAATCAAAATATACACTTTGATTTCAATTAAATCACAAATTCAAGATATATATGAAAATGTAGAAAAACATCCAAAATATTTAATAAATTTCATTTGGTAGTCTCTTGTTTAACAGTGCAATTAAAACTGCAATTACTCATGATTCTTTTTTTTATTGTGATTAATTTTTTTGAGTTAATTGCGTGAATTAGCTGTGATTAATCGATAGCCCTAACAATTAGACAATGTAACTATGCAAAGTTCAGATCAGCAACTGGAACCAAATTTATGCTCTGGCCTGTTACCCTGAGGGATCAGAGTTAAACTTGGATGTGGAGCTGACCTTCCCCACTACAGTTCAGAGGGTTCTGGTTTGGGGTAGACTTTTCAGTTATATACAGATAACTCGCATGTATCTAACTGCCAAGGGAAAAGCATCTAAATCCTCTAGCAAGTGGGAGCTTTGGCTAAAAATATTTTTCCTAGACACATTCTGGGTTTGGGGAAAACAGGTTCAGATCTTAGGTGCTTGGATGTGACATTTAGGTTTGGACAAGAAGGGTTTGGCTAACCTGACATTCAGGGTTAGCGAAGGGGGGTCTGGGTAGGGCAACACTGGGGTGCTGGATGAAGTGACGTGTCCGGATACCACGGACCAGGGATACTGGTTCTGGCCTTGGGGGGCTGGAAAGCGGAGGTGTGCTAGGGAACAGTGGTTTGGCCAACTGCCCCAATGGACAGTCAAGGGCCTGCCTGTGCGTTGGGGGGGGGTGCAGATGGGACGGAGGGGCACTGTGAAGATGGGTTTGAGGGCAGGGAGGGCCTTGGCTGAGGCAGCGAGGGGGCGGCCCAGCGTAGAGCACAGGCTCCTTTCAGTTGGTCAGGACCCACAGCACAGCCCGGGCTGTGAGAACGGGCGGAAGGGAGCCGAGCCCACCCGCGGCTGGGCCAGGCTCTGACCGTGACGAGTTCCAACGTGAGGCCCGGCGCGCGCCGGAGGCAGCCATCGCGCGTTCCTGGCGGCTGCGGCGGGGCCGCGCGTCGACTGGCAGGCCGGCGGCAGCGCGCAGAGGGAGCTGGTCGGCGGCCATTTTCTCTCCGGAACCGGCTGATCCCTAGCGCAAGTGAAGCAGCCGAGCCAGCCCCCTTCCCCCGCACGGAGCAGTAGTTGGTGGTCGGAGAGGAGGGGGCTTGGGGAGGCGGGGAAGCGAGAGGGGCGAGTCGGGTGGGTGTGTGGGAGGGGGATCGCCCCTCCCCCCCGGCTGGGGGCAGCCCGGCGGCAGCAGTGGGAGGGAGGCAGCGAAAGTGGCACGGGGGTGGCTGGGTTTGTGCCTCCCCTGGACGGGCAGCGGCTGCCCCTTCCCCAGCCCCGGTCATTGCCCTGTGCGGCGTCAGCTTGGGAGGCAGCGAGGACGCCGCTCTAGATGGGATAAGCTGTAACCATGTTCAGCTTTGAAGGGGATTTCAAAACCAGGCCCAAGGTGTCTCTTGGAGGAGCAAGTAGGAAGGTAAGGAAGGCGGTGGGTCTGGCTGTGATCTGTCTGAATTACTGGTCGGGTCGGATTTTCCTAGCCTGCCTGTTTTGCACCCAGCTGCTGCTGGGCCTTACAAATGGGAGCAGGTGTGACTCAGGTTTTTAGGGGAAGGAAAAGAAATGGCTCCCCTCCCCCAGAGATGATGTTTGTCTGCTCACTTGGTTGGGCTTGTTTGTGTTTTTAAATCAGGCCACGCACCCCTCAAAGCTCCAGGTGCATTTAAAAGTGTGCGAGAGAAATGACTCCCCCTTGACTCCGCCCCCCCCCCCAGTGATCTGATTTGTTGTGGGAACCATGCTTGGAGCACTTAGTTTCTAGGGCTCTTTGAGTGGAGGAAGATAGGAGCCACTGTCGTTTCTTTTAAAGAAAAGTGTTCATTAAAACACAAAACAAAAGTCATGCGTCACTGGCATGGGGGAGGGATGTACTTGTAAAACTTAAAATCAGTGCAAATTCATGGGGCCTCCATCCCAAATGGCTCAGGGTTGTCAGGTCACAGTTTTACCCTTCCTCGCCGAGTTTGCATTCAAATGGTAAACTGAAATCAATGTATCATGTGGAGAAGATTAGCAGTCGGTAGGTACTGTTGCCGTACTAGACTATCCTCTCCCTCCCCTTCCTCTCCCCTCCTCCCCCCAGTTTATTGCTCAAAAGGAAATTAAATGGGTTGGTTAGGGCTTGCTTATTGGGACGGGTTATAAATAATTTAACTTGTCAGACACGGGACACTCTCAGACCTAAAGAGCAAACAAATTCCACAACACAGTTTTTGAAGCAGTCTGATTGAAGAGGTGTGCCTCCCTTTGGTTCATCAGTTATATTCTTGTTCTGCTTGTCATGATCACTGTCATGGAGGGAGCTGTTTGAGCTCTGATGTAGTGTATTTGTTTTATTGTTCAGTAACGGTGAAAATATAGATGTGGGGCTGTGTATTATAATCATGTTTCTTGTTATTCTGGGGCATTTTAGGTTAGGTAGTAAACTTAGAAGTCTGGGCTAATAAGAGAAAATTGTGTTGCCTGATAGCAAAGTTCACTGTGAATTTAATATCACAGTATTATCTGCTACATATTTTCATAAAGAAAATGTACATCAGAACTGTATTAAGTGTGTGTAACTATTCATCTGAATTATGGAGGAACTATCTTCCTCTGACACTTCTGATGACTAAAAGCCATTTATGGTCATTAGAGAACATACATGGCATTACATTTTTGAATGCCAAAAGTAGAATAAATCTTAATAGTGAAAAGTGGCAATTGGCAGAGCATGCCCTGCTCTTCAGGAATGTAGTTTAGGTATTTTACATCCTTTGGCATCAAATTATGATCGCTAATAGTATCACTTACAGAATACGTTTCTTCTTCCAGAAAGGAAAAAAGTATCATAATATCTTCTGATACTTTTATTAATTTTTCTAGTTTATGCAAATTGCAGTTGGATCCCAATCATGGTGGGAGTAATATTTTATAATAGGGAATAATATTTTGTAATATGAAATACAGTTTATTAATATATTCTGAATTAGCGCACACAAAGGTTAAATCCCTTAAGGGTAAAGTTGTAAGGATAAATGTTCAAAAGTAAGGAAATGTGAAAGCCGAAATTGAGTATACAACTCTATCCCATACAGTTTACATCTGCAATCTGAGCTAGATAGGTGAGCTCCTTGTCTTCAGTAGCTCTGCTGTGATGCATGCATCTTCCTTTCTAAATCTACTTAGTGTTTGTGTTATCAGTGGGACTACTTACATTCATCTGATTAAGTGGGTCTTAGCCCACGAAAGCTCATGATCCCTAAAATCTGTTAGTCTATAAGGTGCTACAAGACTCTGTCGCTTTTGCAGATCCAGACTAACATGGTTACCCCTCTGATACTTGAGTAAAGTTACTCGGGGTTTTCAATATTAATATGGGCACCATAGGAAGTTCTAATATAGATATGTGTTTTGAAGAAAGTACGTATAGCATTTGGTGAAGGTAATAATTGAACTTTATGTCATGTCACATGAAAAATACAGATTATCACAATTTCTGCATAACAGGACATGCTATAGTAGATATATTGGTGTGGCAAATATTTGCATACTGTTCAGGAATTGTGCATCTCGCTATTTTTGCTGATACCACATGATAGACTTTTGTGGGGAATTTCCCCATACTAATGGGTTACAAAATCCAAAACCGGTTTCTTATGTCAACTTTTTCTCCAAGTTTGAACTGTTCTTTGGCATAAATTCTCCCTTCCCCAAGTTGTTTGTACCTTTTTTAAAAAGATACAGTTCAAGCCTCTAATCCTGCAAAAGAATCCACCCAGGCAGATCCTGGCACCAGTGCAGAGCTCCATTGAAGTCCAGCCAAGCTCTGTATGGGTGCATGGTTCTGCCTACTTTGATACAATTAATTGCAGGATTAGGGTTCAAGTAAATGGTATTGTTTAAGTATGTATATAGACTGTCTGCTTCTAAAATTAAGGCCTTGTCTGCTTTAGTAGTGTTTTGCTGCTACATATGGTTATACTGGTGTAGCTAAACTGGAATAGCACTTCTAATGTGGGTTCATAAACTACACTGACATAAATATAGTTATTTTGGAGTAAATGTGTCCCATACTAGGCATTATATTAGCTGTGTCAATAAAAAAAAAATCACACTCCCTAACATCTGTACTGGTACAACTTTTAAATGTAGACCAGCTCTAAGTGACATTTTAATAGGTCACTTTATTTGGAAGGGACACTTAAGTATTTGGGCCTAAAAGGTGATTCTTCCTGATAATAGGCCCACACTGTTTTGTACAATGGCAAGTCTTTCTTAAAGGGACACTGAGTTAAAAATCATATTTAAAAAGATTTATTTACTGTTATTACCAATAGCTTTCTTGATCCAAGATGCTGAATGTAATGTAATTTATCACTATGATTGTAAAGAGTTGGGTACTAAAAATAGACTAGTTCAGTTTTGCTGTAAATCATTTTACTTTTTGGTTCATGTGCATTAATATAATCTGGAATGTAATTTTTCAAGGGAAATGTTTAAATCCAGCTAAAGTCTTTAAACTGAAAAAATCTTTAATTTTTGTTTTAAGTTTCATTAAATCTCTTGATTGCTAGAAAGAAAAAATGTTCCTAATGTTTCTTAACCTGAGAGAGTTCATTTGAAGATTTCAGTTGTAATATTTTTGTAATTTTTTAAATGTTTCATTGTGAATAAACCTGTGCACTCATGCTATCTTCTATCAAAGACCTGCAAACACCACTGATAGTGTTTACTTCCATGTTTAGTCCCATTGACTTCCATAGGACTAGTCATACCAGTTGTGTTTTTGTTTGCAGGATCAGCTATTATCCATGCAGAATTTATTTAGAATTAGATGACCATTTTGTTTGTTTTCATTTTTTGTAATGTATTCCTACAAAGCACACTGGTACTCTGGCTTTTGAGACTCTTTGAAAATTACTGTTAGTTTCACTTTTCATTTAACTACAGTATTACAATAAGTTTCTAGGCCTCTTCATTTGAAAGGTAGTCTTCAAACTGAAAACGGATTGTCAGGGTTGAGAGCTGAAGAAAAATCACCGTAACATTGAGTTACTTGTGGAGTATCTTCTATACCTACTGCAGAGCTTGTTTTTGAGATCTAAAAGGCTTGCAGCTACAGAACCTTTGATTTGGGGGAGGGGAGGAAGAGTTTGTTTGGGAAGTGATAGGCCAAAGAATCACTTTGCTGGCCTGCTGCAAAAATCTTTAGGCTGTTCTTGAATTCAGCTAAAAACTGTTTTAAATACTTTGGATGAATTAAAGTCAAACCTACAGTACTGGCCAGTTGTCAAGATTTGTCAACTTTTACCCTCAACAGAAACTTAGGTCCTAAACTTGCAACTGCATCCATGTTGGCAGATACCTGTCTCTGTATGGAATCCCATTGAAGTTAAGGGACAATGCGTGGGAGTAGGAATTTGCCCATGAGAGCTCTTTGCGGGGTAATGGCATGCTAATAACATTTTGTAATACTTGGCAGGACAAACTGTTAAAAGGGACACTGTCAATACAAGTGACAAAGAGTCCTGTGGCACCTTAAAGACTAACTAAAGTTTTAGAGCATAAGCTTTCGTGGGCTAGTACCCACTTCGTCGGATGCATGCAGTGGAAGTATCCAGGGGCAGGTATAAATAGGTAGGCAAGAACCAGGTGGGAGATAACAGGGTTAGTCCAATGAGGCTGAACCAGCTTGTTAACTCTAATCAGGGAGGGTGAGATGTTCCTCTAGTAGCTGAATTGGAGGTGTGAATAGCGAGAGAAGAGAAGCTGCTTTTGTAGTTAGCTAGCCACTTATAATCTTTGTTCAATCCTTGATTGATAGTATCAAACTTGCAAATGAATTGCAGCTCTGCAGTCTCTCTTTGTAGTCTGAACTTGAAGTTTTTTTGCTGAAAAATGCTGACCTTTAAATCTTCTATAGTGTGTCCAGCGAGGTTGAAGTGCTCTCCTACAGGTTTTTGTATATTGCCATTCCTGATATCTGATTTGTGTCCATTTATCCTTTTTCGTAGGGACTGTCCAGTTTGGCCGATGTACATAGCAGAGGGACATTGCTGGCACATAATGGCGTATATTACATTGGTAGATGTGCAGGTGAATGAACCAGTAATGGTGTGGCTGATCTGGTTTGGTCCTCTGATAGTGTTGCTGGTGTAGATGTGTGGGCAGAGTTGGCATCGAGGTTTGTTGCATGGATTGGTTCCTGAGTTAGAGTTATTATGGCGCAGTGTGCTGTTGCTGGTGAGAATATGCTTGAGGTTGGCAGGTTGTCTGTAGGCCAGGACTGGTCTGCCTCCCAAGGCCTGTGAAGGTGAGGGATTGTTGTCCAGGATGGGTTGTAGATCCCTGATGATGCGTTGGAGAGGCTTTAACTGAGAACTGTAGGTGATGGCCAGTGATGTTTTGTTGTTTTCTTTCTTGGGCTTGTCTTGCAGCAGCAGGCTTCTGGGTATACGTCTGGCTCTGTTGATCTGTGTCCTTATTTCCCTCTGCGGGTATTGTAGTTTTGAGAAAGCTTGGTGGAGATCTTGTAGGTGTTGGTCTCTGTCTGAGGGGGCAAATACAATTGTACCTCAGTGCTTGGCTGTAGACAATGGATCGTGTGGTGTGCCCGGTATGGAAGCTGGTGGCATGAAGGTAGGCATAGCTGTCGGTAGGTTTTCGATATAGGGTGGTGGTGATGTGGCCGTCGTTAATTTGCACCGTGGTGTCCAGGAAGTGGACCTCCCGTGTAGACTGGTCCAGGCTGAGGTGGATGGTGGGGTGGAAGCTGTTGAAATCATGGTGGAATTCTTCCAGAGTTTTTTTCCCATGGGCCCAGATGATGAAGATGTCATCAATGTAGCGTAGATAGAGGAGGGGCGTGAGTAAACGAGAGCTGAGGAAGCGTTGTTCCAGGTCAGCCATATAGATGTTGGCATACTATGGGGCCATGCGGGTGCCCATAGCGGAGCCACTGGTCTGGAGGTATATATTGTCACCAAATTTGAAATAATTGTGTGTGAGGATAAAGTCACAGAGTTCAGCAACCACTTGTGCTGTGGCATCATCAGGGATACTATTCCTGACAGCTTGTATTCCATCTTTGTGTGGGATGTTTGTGTAGAGAGCCTCTACATCCATGGTGGCTAGGATGGTGTTTTCTGGAAGATCACCAATGCATTGTAGTTTTCTCAGGAATTCGGTGGTGTCACGGAGATAGCTGGGAGTGCTGGTGGCGTAGGGTCTGAGTACAGTGTCCACATATCCAGACAGTCCTTCAGTGAGAGTGCCAGTGTCCGAGATGATAGGGCGTCCAGGATTTCCAGGTTTGTGGATCTTGGGTAAAAGATAGAATAGCCCCGGTCGGGGCCCTAAGGGTATGTTGTTTTGTTCCTGTGTTAGTGTAGGGAGTGTCCTGAGTAGACGGTGCAGTTTCTTAGTATATTCTTCAGTGGGATCTGAGGGAAGTGGCCTGTAGAAATTGGTGTTGGACAGTTGTCTGGTAGCCTCCTTTTGGTAGTCAGACCTGTCCATGATGACAACAGCACCTCCTTTATCAGCCTCTTTGATTATGATGTCAGGGTTGTTTCTGAGGCTGTGGATAGCATTGCATTCTGCTCGACTTAGGTTGTGAGGCAGGCGATGTTGTTTTTCCACAATTTCTGCCTGTCCACGTCGGCGGAAGCATTCTATGTATAGGTCCAGACTGTCATTTCGATCCTCAGGAGGAGTCCATGTGGAGTTCTTCTTCTTGTGCCGCTGGTGGGATGGCGTTTGTGTATCAGTGCGCTGTTCTATGTTGTCTTGAAAGTATTCTTTGAGTCAAAGATGGCGAAAATAGGCTTCCAGATCACCGCAGAATTCTATCTTGTTCGTGAGGGTGGTGGGGCAGAATGAGAGTCCTCGAGATAGGACAGACTCTTCTGCCGGGCTGAGTGTGTAGCTGGATAGATTGACGATATTGCTGGGCGAGTTAGGGGTACCACTGCTGTGGCTCCATGTGGCAGGCAGGATTTTAGATAGCTTGCAGTCCTTTTTCTTTTGTAGAGCGGTGAAGTGTGTAATATAGATCTCCTGTCTTATTTTAGTAAAGTCTGTTTGTGTGGAGGGTTGGTTGTTTATCAAGGTCTCCAGGTTGGAAAGCTCTTTTTTGATGTTTTCCTGTTTGCTGTACAGGATGCTGATCAGGTGGTTCCTCAGTTTTTTAGGTAGTGTCTGGCATAATCTCTCACTGTAGTCTGTTCAGTATGTAGAAAGTAATGGATTTTTCACCTTCAGTCCATTTGGTATAATGTCCATCCGTTTGCATTTGCATCTAAAAAACTGCATCCTGTACAGCAAACAGATAGAACAAGATAGAATTCTGCGGTGATCTGCACATCTACCAATGTAATATACGCCATTATGTGCCAGCAATGTCCCTCTGCTATGTACATCGGCCAAACTGGACAGTCCCTACGAAAAAGGATAAATGGACACAAATCAGATATCAGGAATGGCAATATACAAAAACCTGTAGGAGAGCACTTCAACCTCGCTGGACACACTATAGCAGATTTAAAGGTCAGCATTTTTCAGCAAAAAAACTTCAAGTTCAGACTACAAAGAGAGACTGCAGAGCTGCAATTCATTTGCAAGTTTGATACTATCAATCAAGGATTGAACAAAGATTATAAGTGGCTAGCTAACTGCAAAAGCAGCTTCTCTTCTCTCGCTATTCACACCTCCAATTCAGCTACTAGAGGAACATCTCACCCTCCCTGATTAGAGTTAACAAGCTGGTTCAGCCTCATTGGACTAACCCTGTTATCTCCCACCTGGTTCTTGCCTACCTATTTATACCTGCCCCTGGATACTTCCACTGCATGCATCCGACGAAGTGGGTACTAGCCCACGAAAGCTTATGCTCTAAAACTTTAGTTAGTCTTTAAGGTGCCTTAAAGGTGCCTTTAAGTCTTTAAGGTCTTTAAGGTGCCACAGGACTCTTTCCATCAAAAAGCATTTTATCAAAAAGCCCAATTTAAATAAAAAAATATCAGATTATTATATTTAAAAAAAACATTGATTTTTATCCACTCTGGTAGTTTACTTAATATACCAATGAAACTGCAAGCTTTCCCTTGATCTATAATGCAATGCAGCTAGATATTTTAAATTATCAGCTTGCCATTTCTAGGTTTTAAAATGTAATTGGTTAATCTTGCGAAGGCCTTACACTCAATGGCTGTATGTAATACAATAACTTTGGAATGCCACGTCTAATCAATTCCAAAATTTTAGGGAATGTTGTCACCACCAATGGACAGAACCTTATTGATTTTGGGGAAATTGAAACTGAAAGTGGAAAAATGGTGGACAGATTTAGCCCTTGCCATCTGAGTAGCACAACCACATCTTTAGGCATCTCTGCAATTGTCTATAGATCAAACAACTGGTTGATGGCACCTGTAAGCTTCCCAGTGTAACAGTCCCTGCATTTCATCTCTGTTTATCCTCCCAATAGAGTTTAATATGTTAACACCCTGAATGTCTCTCCTCCCAGACAGAAAGAAGACTAATGACAGGAGGATGTGTGGGGAATTAGGGCATGTGCACAATCCCTGGCAGGGATTGGAGGACCCTGGTATAGGAAGCGGGGGGGAAAGGGCATACAGACCTCCTTGTATGGGTGAAGGTATGATTGTGGGGCAGACAGAGCCCTGGGCGTGGTGAGGAATAGGGGCACACAGAACTACTATCCCTGGAGAGAGTTGCAGGCACTGTTCCCTCTAAGTTGTGCGTGTGCACACAGAGCCTAAACACCCACACACAAAAATTTGCACAGAAGCACGAAAATGTGCACAGGAACATTTTTTTGTGCACACGGCCTGTCAAAAATTAGAGGGAACATTGTTTGCAGGGAGTCTTTGAAATAAAGGGGGAAAGGCGAGTGGCAGACAGAGTTTTGAGGGAGTGGTGGTTGTGTGTAGTAAGCATGGCCTACAGAAGCTACAAACTATGTTATCCCCTGGTATTCTAAACGTTACTTTAAAAAAGTGTTTCTTCTGCTGTAATCACTGATTTTCTTGCCATGAGCCTTTCTTTCTATAATATGCTTTGTGTCCTCTGCCTGCTTCCTTCACTTCTCTGTTTCGTTGCTCTCTCCTCCAACTTTCTTGCCTCTGTCGTTGTCTTCATCTTTTGTTCTGTTTTGTCTGCTCCATTTTGTCTTTGCATACCTATTTTTTGTCATCTTGCTTCTATCTTTGTCTTTGTGCTTTGTCTACCTTTCTTTTGCTTAGCTCTGCTCTGCTTATCTGCTTCCTGTGCTTGATAAATGAAATGTACGGGATTTCAGATGTCTCAAGCTACAGTCTGCTTTCACTTCAAAATTTGGGATTCTTTCATGCTGTACTTACCTGCTTTGGAGACTGCATCACATCAGGTTTTTGATTTTTCTTGACAGATACTATAGCCACCTGTGTGGTGACAAAGGGCTTCTGAAACTAGACTTTCCCAGTCTCAGTACAGGCATGTTGTGTCTTAGGCGCATTTAACATGCGTGATTTCCACTTTACGCGGTCGACCAAAAAGGAAAAAAAGAGAGGGAAAACTAAAAATATAAAACCTTTTTTTAGGGCAGGCGATTTCGCCCGCCATTGAAGTCAATGGGGTTTCGACTATACATAGTTTCCGCTTTACGAGGAAACTGTGGAACGGAACCCTCTCGTAAGATGCGACATGTCTGTACACTGCATCTGGGGAGCCTGCAAAAATGGCTCCTGGTGACCTTTGCTGCAGGGGAGAGTGACCTCAGCTCTTACTCTCCACTGGAAGAGAGAATGGGTGGAACAGACATTTATTAAGTGCTAACATTGTGCTCCCTGCTGTATGAAACACAGACACAGTACATGCCTTAAGTGTGAAGAACAGCTGCCAACTGGCCTGTCTCTTCTCTTGTCTTTTTAGGGTGCAGTGGAAAACTTGTCTCTTTGCACAGCTTCCCTCCATAACAGTGATATGCAGTGTATAATAAATAATGTGTAAGAGCAGTCCCTCTAAAGATAGCAGTGCAAATCTGTGACATGAAGGAGAGGACAGGAATGCTGTTTTCCTGATTTTGTTTTTCACTCAATTGTTGCAGTGATGGAGATTTAAACTGCACATATTTGACCTGCATATTTGATAATGGTGAAGGGTTCAAGGATTTCTTTCATTCATAAGTCACAGAGATCTTTGAGGTTGCCAGCCTCTTTTTTTGGCTTCCTTACATTCTTCCCTCCCCAGATTTATGCCTCTGCTCTCCTCCACCGCATTTACATCTCTCCTTGTCTTCCTGCTTGAGCCATAACCAGCCTAAAGACTCTCTGATTTAGACCTAAGGGGCTTAGGCAGGAACTGCGGCTGCATGCCCCCTGCATCTGTGACCTCCAAATGAGGAGCAAACATGAGAAGTACATGCTGATGCAATTGAGAAATGGCTGGCTGGCATTCCAGCAAGGGAGTGAGGTGGCAGCAGCAGCATCTGATAGATACTCATAAACAGCAGCAATGAGGCAGAAAAGAAGGGAGGTAGCATGAGATGAAGATGATTTTGGAGCTCACAGCAAGGTTAGAAGCTAGGTGACTGTCCAGTGTGCCAGTATCTCAGGCCACTGCTGTATGTCAGGGGAGGCAGTTAAGAACATCACCTAATAGCTGTCAGCGAACTAGTTGACACTCTAGATGAAAGAAGCCAAATATGACTCAGCACCAGTAATGAGATTTCAGAAATCCACAGTTTTATTAGTTTCTGACTGACTGATTCTGTTGTTTACTGTAATAGATGTTGTAACAGCTTTTCCATTTAGAATTAGCACACCAGAGGAAGAACAGAATAGAGCAAGTTTCACTAGCAAAGAAATATAACTAATAGATAAAAATGCCCCTGTAATACAAATAATTACTGAGATTTTTCCCAAAAGTTGTTAGTCATAGAGCATACATGTTAAAATTGGAGTAGCTGACCAAACAGGTCTTTGTTTACTGCTTCTTTATGGAGTCAGTTTTTTAAGTGTCTTAAGTGATGAGTCTTCCACCACTTGTCTTGGGGGTTATTTCACAGCTGAACAGATCCCACTGTCAAAAAGATACTAACAAATTTATTTGGGCATAAGCTTTTGTGGGCTACAGCCCACTTCATCAGATACATATAATGGAACATACAGCAGGAAGATAGATATATCTATATCTATCTATCTATATGTGTAGATATATACACACAGAGAACATGCCAAAGATGGAAGTTGCCAACTGTAAGAGGCTAATTAATTAAGATAAGCTATTGTTATCAGGAGAAAACTTTTTTATTGGTAATCAGGATGACCCATTTCACACAGGTGTGAGTAATAGTAGGGGGATAGTCAACATGGGGAAATAGATTCCATTTGTGTAATGACCTAACCACTCTCAGTCTTTATTCAGTCCTAAATTAATAGTATCCAGTTTGCAAATTAATTCCAGTTCAGCAGTTTCTCATTGGAATCTGTTTTTGAAGTTTTTTTGTTGAAGAATTGCCACTTTTAAGTCTGTTATTGAGTGACTGAGAGGTTGAAGTGTTCTCCTACTGGTTTTTGAATGTTATGATTCCTGATGTCAGATTTGTGTCCATTTATTCTTTTGCATAGAGACTACAGTGTACATGGCAAAGGGGAATTGCTGTCACATAATGGCATATATTACATTGGTAGATGTGAAGGTGAATGAGCCCCTGAGGACAGGGCTGATGTGATTAGGTCCTATGATGGTGTCACTTGAATAAATATGTGGACAGAGTTGGCATCGGGCTTTGTTGCAAGGGTAGGTTCCTGGGTTAGTGTTTTTGTTGTGTGGTTGCTGGTGAGTATTTGCTTCAGGTTGCGGGAGCTGTTTGTAAGCGAGGACTGGTCTGTCTCCCAAGATCTGTGAGAGTGAGGGATCATCCTTCAGGATAGGTTGTAGGTCTTTAATGATGCACCGGAGAGGTTTTAGTTGGGGGCTGAAGGTGATGGCTAGTGGCATTTTGTTATTTTCTTTGTTGGGCCTATCCTGTAGTAGGTGAGTTCTAGATACTCTTCTGGCTCTGTCAGTCTGTTTCTTCACTTCACTTCACCGTGGCACCCAATACACTACAGCTGTTAATCCTCTGGCAAGGAGGATTACCAGGACTGGTATAACAGTGGATTTATAGCACTCTATGTATCTCGCCAGTCTGGATGGGTAGTGAGTTATAGCGCTCCTGGTGGCTTTATAGCACTATAAAGTTCCAGTGTAATCAAGCCATAAGAATGTTTCATCAAGCGCCAAAGCTAGTAGCCCACTGCATATCAGTTTCTAGAAGAGAGGTAATCTGTAAGGGTATATCCTGAACACTCAAGTGATCAGTTAATTCATACTTGGTTCATACTATCAATATTACCCTTTTATATACTTAATTCATTGCATATTATTAATTTCAGTTTTTTTTTTTACATGATATAGTCAGAAACTTTTACCGTGCCAGCATGAGAGGCTTTCTTTCCAGTTGAGTGGTAGATTTTTTTTAAAAAAAGACAACAATCTAAGATCTTTTTATAATCTTTTTTTTATTGTGTTTAAAATATGCGGAAACAGTTCTTTGGAGACCAATGACTATAATGGTGCCTTAAGAAATAGGTGGTCAGATTGGCAGAGATGTGAGGGTTTTTTGCCTTTGTCTGTAATGTGGGGCCTGGGTCACTTGCTGATTTGAACTAGAGTAAATGGTGGAATCTTTCTAACTTGAAGTTTTAAAATCAGGATTTGTGGACTTCTGTAACTCAGCCAGAGTTATGGGCCTGTTACAGGATTGGGTGGGTGAAGTTTTGTGCAATGTGCAGGAAGTCAGACTAGATAATCCTGATGGTCATTTCTGGCTTTGAAATGTATGAGTCTAGAGGAATAGGTGGTGGAATTTTTTTTCCCCTGTACTAAACTGTACAAAATACTTGTTAAATCCCATTTAAACAGGGTACTTTTTTCTGGCATTTGGCTTTTCTTTTTTCAGTATTTTACATTGTCTCTATATGCCTTGTATAAAGTTTGTTGTACTATAAAATGAAATTAGAGGACAATATCCACTTTATTTCCTCCATTTCTTTTAGCAGTACAGGAACTCCTCACTTAACGTTGTAGTTAGGTTCCTGAAAAATGCGACTTGAAGCAAAACGATGTTAAATCTAATTTCCCCATAAGAATTAATATAAATGGGGGGGGGGGGTTAGGTTCCAGGGAAATTTTTTTCACCAGACAGAAGACTAATACACACACATACTAACTATAACTTTTAAACAAACAGTTTAATACTGGTACACAGTGATGATGATTGTGCAGCTTGGTTGAGACGGAGGAGTCAGATGGTGGGATATTTCCCAGGGAATGCCTTACTGCTAATGAACTAGCAATTTGCTGATCCCTCAGGGGTTAACTCTCACACTCTAGAACAGCGCTCTTCAAACTTTTGGTGCTGTGGCCTCCTTTCGCGCCCCCCCCCCCGCTCGTAGCCCCCCGGGGTATGTCCGCCAAAATGCCGCCAAATAGAAAGCTTCCACTGTCTTTCAGCAGCATTTTGGTGGGCCAAAAATAGATTGCAACTTTGGTGGTCTCCGGCGAAGGATCGGCGGCGGCACCGGTGTCTCGCGCACCCCAGTTTGAAGACCACTGCTCTAGAATGCAACAGGAAAGGAAGGGCAGAGACATACACCCTGAGAGCTAGAGATGCACATTTCCGCTTTAAGTATCAAGAGTGGGGTCAGAAGTGCACTGCCTTGTTAATTAGATCAGCAAGCCAGTAGCTCCCTCAGTCGTGTGTCCCCTCTGCTCTATGGAAGATGGGGTAAGTGGGGTGCAGGAGCAGGGGGGAGGAAGACACCCTGACATTAGCCCCCCTCTTCTCCCCCCCCACCCCCCAGCAAGTAGGGGCTGGTTTTCACTGGGGGTGGGGATCAACTGAAGACATGCAACTTCAGCTGTGTGAATCACGGAGTTGAAGTCGGCATATCTTCAGCCGACTTATCTGCCATCCTCATGGTGGCGGCGGTCAGCGGTGCGCTGTCCCATTGATTCCAGCTTGCGCCTCGCGGCAAGCTGGAGTTACGGAGTCGACTTAAGACGCGAGAAATTGATTGCTACCCGCCAATCCGGCGGGTAGTGAAGACCTACCCCAGGAGTCTCAGGGAAAAGCTCCAAGGCAGAGGGCAGGAGCAGCATGTTGCAGTGAGGGTAGGGACATATGAACGACAGCAAGTGAACTGCTGGCAATTGATAGCCTGCTGGGCAATTGAATTGTCGGCAATTGATAGCTTGCTAGGCAGCTGATGACCATTAAAAGGGAATATTGCACAACTTTAAATGAGCATGTTCCCTAATTGATTAGCAAGGTAACAAAACGAAACAACATTAACCGAGATGACTTTAAATGAGGAGTTACTGTATATATAATAGGATCCTAATTATAGTGTAAGAATCTGATTTCAATTTTTGCAGCTGTATTCTTGGCATCCAAACACAATTGGGGACTGTTGGCTTAGACATAATTAAATATTTTATAAAGAGGGGTATTCTAAATTTTACTTCAGATGCATTGGTTAGTTTATTCTGGGAGTAGTACCTGAATATTGTAGTGCCTGACTACAGCCTACATAAGTTAGTCAAAAATTGAGAGAGTAGAAAAGAATATTCTCACATGTGGAGGGGAGAGTGAAAAAGACTCCTTTAAATATTTTGTCTAGATCTAGTGATGTGCAGAGTGCTTTCAGTTCCCATTCTCTGCTATGGGAGTTGAGTTCGCTGCACATCATAGGTCCAGACAGTTAATTTCTTTTGAGCCAGTATAGAAAAGTGGATGTCAAAATATCCTTCATGCAGACAGTATGTTGAGACCATTTGTTGATACCTTGCTTCTTACACTACATTTTTCGGGGATGCAGGAAGCCTAATGATTTCGTAATTACATTACAGATTAAGGCGAAAGGGACTGGGACTCGGGGATAGAATTCAGGTCTCCTGGTTTTGCTACAGACCTTGGAAAAGTCACTTAGTTCCCAAGCAAGAACTAAGCATATGCATAACATTCTTAAAGTTACACACCTTTTATGTACTTTGCTGGATTCGGTAATTAATTTCTTTCACTGACTCAGGTTCCCATCCATAAAATAGGGATAATATTTGTGACGGGTTGGGATCACAGAAACCCCCTTAGGAGCTGCCACCCGATGTGCCAAGGCTACTCCTGCCTCTGTTTTCCTGCGCAAACAGCTTAGGACCTCAGTATCCTGCCAGGTCTGAGCCAAGTCCCCCAACAGCTGTGGGCTTGCCTGGAAACAGGTATGAAGTATTCTTACCTCTGGCACTCAGATGCTCATCTCCTAATGGGGTCAAACCCTGAATAAATTTGTTTTACCCTGTATAAAGCTTATACAGGGCAAACTCATAGATTGTTCGCCCTCTATAACAATGATGGAGAGAGATGCACAGCTGTTTGCCCCCTCAGATACCAACACGTACTCCAGGTTAACTAATAAGTAAAAAGTGATTTTAATAAAGACAGGGCGTAGGGTTTAAGTGGTTCCAAGTAGTAACAGACAGAACAAAGTGAATTACCAAATAAAATAGAAAACACAGATCTGACACTAATACAGAAAAAAACCTCACCCTCAGCTTTTTCAATGAATTTCTTCTTTCAGACTAATCTCCCTATTAATCTGGGTCCAGGTATCACTTACACACCCCCTGCAGTCACTGTTCTCTGTTCCAGCTTCCTTCAGATCTCCTTGGCGGCGAAAGTGGGGAAGGAGAGGCTGTTCTTTGAGCTAGCTGAAGACAAGATGGAGAGGTCTCTTCAGGGTTTATATAGACTTCCTTTTGTGGGTGGAGACAGAGTCCAGAGTGTAAAATGGAGTTTCAGAGCACATGGTCCACTCACGTGTTTGAGCCAGACTCCATTGGTTACATTCCTGGGGAAGCTAGGGTGTGGACGGGCGGCATCTACGAAGTTCATTGTTAGCTTGATTGGTTCTTGATCGGGATTAACTGAGAGTAGTCTTTCCTCAGACAGCTGCTCAGCTACTTTCCAAAGTCTATTTACAACTAACCAAGCACATAGCCGATATTCGTAACTTTGAATACAAAACAGACACATACATACAAATAGGATGAACAGATCCAGCAGATCATTACCTTTATATGGATATGTTTCATGGCATATGTAGCAAAACCATATTCCAGTAATGTCATACATATATTTATAGGCACCCCTCCCCATAAAACCTTATGAGGTACACCATCACAGTAGTTCCCTAACTTACAGGGAGGTGTTCTGAGTATAAATTAATTAATGTTTTTGAGCCTTCAGATGGGTGGTGATGGGGGCCATATAAGTTACAAATGGATAGGTAGAAGTAGATACCAAATATAATTGCATTAGATACGGGCCCATAACAATGAAAATGCTAATAGGTCACTTTTCTGCATTTTCTTGAACATGGAATGTATTCTATACTGTGAACCATTTAAAATATGTATTATTTTATGCAAATACTAGAACTTTTGTGTGAAAACACTGCAGCAGCTTTTTTTTTTTTTGTCCCCTTCTAGGAAGAAAAGGCTTCTCTTCTGCATCGTACCCAGGAAGAAAGGCGTAAACGAGAGGTAAAATAGAGATAGTGTCATGGAAAAGAACAGCGTGCATGTACGCTGTAATTTTGTTCAGCCTCATGATAGGTACACTTTGAAATCTTGTACTTTAGTAGAGTTTTATTTGAAATTATTCTATAGGTTTTTTTTCCCAGTTTGTGAACTTTCTATGTACATTTCGATCTTCGATATATCAGAATCAACAGAACCATTTAAACTTCTCTACCTAGATTTTCCTGATATGAATATTCTTCCATAAGAACTATTTATTTAAAAATAAAAGAGAAAGAAAGAGAGAGAAGAGGATTTAGTGTCTGATACAATGCCCATGGAAATCAATGGGAGTTTTGCCACTGACTTCAATAAGCATTAGATCAGGCCTTTAATGGAAAAAGGAATTTATGTGACCAGGAATTTTCTCCTTATGCCCCTCTCATCCCTGATTCTTCCAGAGTGGGACTAAGGAGACCTAGGTTCTATATCAGACTCTGCCACTGGCCTCTTCCCCTTTCTGTGCCCCAGTTTCTCCATCTGTAAAAAGAGAATGATACTGACCTCCTTTCTAAAGTACTTTGAAATCTATTGATGAAAAATGCTCTATGAGGACTAGGGATGATGATGATGATGCTTGAGCCTTTAATTAAATCGTTTTCCTGTGTTGGTGACATTAGTGTACTGCCATAACTAATTACTCCAAAATCACTTACAAAAAGAAAGTAAACGGGAATGGTGAGAATACCATTTTCCAAACATAGTTTTCTTTAATGAACAAACTTGGCAATAAAATGATACCAAGTAAGTGGAAAGTGAAAGGATTCATTTTTGTTTGATCTTCCCCTATTTTAAAAGGGGGTGAAAATACCCCTTTAAGTTTAGATAATTGGTCTCAGACAACAATGTGTACCTGAACAGTTTTCATGCTGATAAAGAATATAAACAAGAACATTTGACACTATTTCTGTGCTTTGGTTTTTTGTGAGACTGCTAACAAGTTCTATTTTAATTCACTATTTTTTATATTAGTTACTAGGTTTTGAGATCTAAAAGGATCTGATTTTTAAGTTGGATGTACAATTATGTACTGAACTTGCACATGCAATTTGGTGTCTTGTATCTTAAATTACTACTCCCATATATGATCTGTCAGTCCTTATCAACATGCAAAAGTATTGTTCTGTGTTTCAGAAGCTTTTTGCTGAGTGACAAGTGGCTAGCACACTCATTCAGCTGCTGATACTTGCATCAGAAACAAAGCACTGTGTATGGGTGTATTATAGGCATATACTTTGTATGTATTACACAAGTATGTATATAATGTACATTTCCACTAGGGCTGTCAATTAATTGCAGTTAACTCTCACAGTTGACTAAAAAAAATTAATCATGATTAATCATACTGTTAAACAATAGACTGCCAATTTAAAATTATTAAATATTAGTGGATGTTTTTCTACATTTTCAAATTTATTCCCACAGCTGCCACTAGCTGGGAACGGCAAACCATGGCCACTTGGAGCTGTGGGTTGCCATGCAAATGTAAACAAACGGTTTGGTGGCCTGCCAGTGGACTACGCTGACGGGCCACAAGTTGCCCACCACTGCTCTAAAATTTTACATTTTTATTTTTGAATGCAGATTATTTTGTACGTAATTCTACATTTGAATGCTCAGCTTTCATGAGAGAGATTGCATTACAGTACTTGTACGAGGTGAATTAAAAAATACTGTTTCTTTTGTTTTTTATAGTGCAGATATTTTAATCAAAAATAAATATAAAGCGAACACTGTACACACTTTCCCTTTTGTGTTGTAATTGAAATAAATACATTTGAAAATATAGAAAACATTGGAAAGTAGTTAAATAAATGATATTGTATTATTAACAGCGGTATTAATTGCATGATTAATTGTAATTAATTTTTTTTATCACTTGAAAGCCCTAATCTCCACATATATTAGTTTTACAGTAAAAAAGAAAAGTTCCTTTATCGAAGAGGTTTTTTAAAAAATTAGTCCTTTGAGAATAAAATCAGTTATGGGCTTTGAAAAAATGCATGCAGTGAAATCTCAGTAGTGACCTCAGACTTCAAACACTCGCAATTATGGGTCACTAATTGACAATTATGTATTCTAGGATGAAACCCATACTTGCAGAGAGGGAAAATATATCTGCCTTGCTACATAATTTCACCCTCTGATATTATGGAGAGGTGGTGCATCTTCATAACTGAGGTTGAGAATTTTCCTAATTTTGCCACATTAAAACCTTAAAATATTTTATATTTCAAATTTTGTATTTTGGTCTGGAGTCAGCATGGAATTAATTTGTTCAAATCTTGGAGTAGTCCGACAATGTATTTGGGGACCTGGGATTCAGAAACATACTGTAGATGTTGGGTCATGTTTCAGAAATTTTTTTAATGCTTTTTTTGACACCTCATCTCAAAAATGGCTTATCTTAGAAAATAGGACAAAGGCATATTTGATAAATTAATCACTGGTTAATTAGGATAATAAGAATGGCTTGTCTGTCTATAGCAAACTTTTCAATAGCATCAAATGTCATGTGGAGACATTAGCCTTTCATATTTTTTTTTTTTTTGGCTGAGTAGGCTGTAAAAATGTAAGTGGGTGAGGGTTTGTCACAGTGGTTTAAAAGAAAAAAAGGAAAAATTTTAACCAGTCCCCAACTAACCCTCACTTATTTTGCTGTTTCCTGATTTCCCTACTTCCTCTGTCCTCAGCCATTGCCTTTGAGAGCTCCTTATCGAATTATCTGCAGTTTTAACCTTCTCTCTTCCCCCGCCCAATTAGTGCATCCTACCAAATAGTATAGGTATGAATGGAAATGTAATCTATATGCACTTAGATACTTTTTATCACCTTAATTGACTGTGTTAGCAATAGAAACTATTACACTTCTTCCCTAGTATCTGAGCCAGTTTGGCTTTCTGCTTAATTCTTTTTGAAGAAATTAAGTCTCTTTAAGGAAATGATACTTTAAGACATTTCTAGGCACTGAGAAGACTCCATAAAATGTTTCTCATCTTGTCTAATTTTTGTGGGAAGAGGAAGTGTCTTTCCCTATCTCCATGCCATGTCTCTGGGTCTGAAGCACCAGGTTTAATCTTCATCTCAGAAGCAAAGGATACCTTTAGAGGCAAGAAGACTACACCAGGAATATACTCGACTGATATTTATTTCTTATCCTAACAGAAACACCCCTAAAAGGCCCTGAATTTTGGCTAAGCACTTCGGTCAAAGGGTAAACATAACATAAAAATGGCTCTACTGGGTCAGACCAAAGGCCCATCCAGCCCAATATCCTGTCTTCTGACAGTGGCCGGTGCCAGGTGCCACAGAGGGAATGAACGGAACAGGTAATCAAGTGATCCATCCCCTGTCACTCACTCCAGCTTCTGGCAAACAGAGGCTAGGGACACAATTCCTGCCCATCGTGGCTAATAGCCATTAATGGACCTAGCCTCCATGAATTTATCTAGTTCTTTTTTGAAGCCTGTTATGGTCTTGGCCTTCACAATATCCTCTGGCAAGGAGTTCCACAGGTTGACTGTGCTTTGTGTGAAAAAATACTTCCTTTTATCTGTTTTAAACCTGCTGCCTATTAATTTCATTTGGTGGCCCCTAGCTCTTGTCTTATGAGAAGTAGTGAAAAACACTTCCTTATGCACTTTCTCTACACCAGTCATGATTTTATAGATCTCAGTATGTCTCCTCTTAGCCCTCTCTTTTCCAAGCTGAGAAGTCCCAGTCCTTTTAATCTCTCTTCATATGTGATCCATTCCATACCCCTAATAATTTTTGTTGCCCCTTTCTGAACCTTTTCCAATTCCAATATATCTTTTTTGAGATGGGATGACCACCTCTGCACACAGTATTCAAGATGTGGGTGTACCATGGATTTATATAGAGGAAACATGATATTTTCTGTCCTGTTATCTATCCCTTTCTTAATTATTCCCAACATTCTGTTGCTTTTTTTGACTGCCGCTGCACATTGAATGGATGTTTTCAAAGAACTGTTCACAATGACTCCAAGATCTCTTAATTAGCTATTACCATTCAAGAGAGACTCCATCATTTTATATGTATAGTTGGGATTGTGCTTTCCAATGTGCATTACTTTGCGTTTATCAACCTTAAATTTCATCTGCCATTTTGTTGTCCAGACACCCAGTTTTGAGAGATCCTTTTGTAGCTCTTCACAGTCTTCCTGGGTGTTAACTATCTTTAGTAATTTTGTATCATCTGCAGATTTTGCCACCTTACAGTTTGCCCCTTTTCCAGATCGTTTACGAATATGTTGAATAGGACTGGTCCCAGAACAGGCCACTGGGGGACACCACTATTTATCTCTCTCCATTCTGAAAACTGACCCTTTGTTTCCTATCTTTTAACCAGTTACCAATCCATGACAGGACCTTCCCTCTTATCTCATGGCAGCTTGCTTTGCGTAAGAGCCTTTGGTGAGGGACCTTGTCAACGGGCTTTTTGAAAATCTAAGTACACTGAATCCTCCGTACGCCCGTGGTCCACATGCTTGTTGACCCCCTTAAAGAATTCTAGTAGATTGTTCAGGAATGATTTCCCTTTCCTAAAACCATACTGATTCTTCCTCAACAAATTATGTTCATGTATATGTCTGACAACATTATTCTTTATTACTGTTTCAACCAATTTGCCCGGTACTGAAGTCAGGCTTATCAGGCCTGTAATTGCCGGGATCACTTCTGGAGTCCTTTTTAAAAATTGGCATCACATTAGCTATCCTGCAATCATCTGGTACAGAAGCTGATTTAAGTGATAGGCTGCAGACTACAGTTAGTAGTTCTGCAATTTCACATTTGAGTTCCTTCAGAACTGTTGGGTGAATACCATGTTGTCCTGCTGACTTACTGCTGTTTAATTTAATGATATGTTCAAAAAACTCCTCTGATACCTCAATCTGGAACAGTTCCTCAGATCTGACACCTAAAAAGAATGGCTCAGGTTTGGGAATCTCTCTCACATCTTCAGCTGTGAAGACTGATGCAGAGAATTCATTTAGTTTCTCTGCAACGGCCTTATCGTTCTTAAGTGCTCTGTTAGCGCCTGGATTGTCTAGTGGCCCCACTGGTTGTTAGCAGGCTTCCTGCTTCTGATGTACTTAAACAAAAATTTGCTATTACTTTTTGAGTCTTTGGCTAGCTGTTCCTTAAATTCTTTTTTGTCCTTCCTAATTGTATTTTTACACTTCATTTGCCAATAAATAGTATTATCAGATTTGAATCAGTCATTGGAAACTGTGGTGTTAAAGCACTATGTTTAATGAGATATGAAACTCCTGTTCTGTTCTTGAAATCATGACATTTTTTCATAGAATTCTTCTTATTAAAAATTGCTTATCCTGCTATAAATTTACATTTCCTTTACAAACAAAAGGAACCTCTTCCTGGGCAGGACTAAATTATGTATACGTGTATGCCGCTGATGTTTAAGTCATAGGCACCTTTTGATGAAGATGTATTTAATTTTCATAAGTATGCAAATGTACAGAAAAAACAAATTGGACAGAGTATACAAAAACCAAAAATATCTTTGAATACACATATGTGTGATAAAATTATAGAAACAAGATTCAGTTCTTCATCTTTTATTTTTGACTGCCTTATTTCTTTCATTTTATAGGAAGAAAGACGAAGGCTGAAAAATGCAATAATCATCCAGTCCTTTGTACGGGGGTACAAGGCCAGAAAGTACCAAGTAGGTCTTTTTCTCATCAATTGAGGGAGAGATTGTGATAAAATAAATGTGTAAAACAATTTAAGTGAAACTGGGGTTTTTTAATACTATAGTCCTAGCTATTTCTATTCAGAAACTTTGATATTGCTAGCTTTCTTTGGTAAGCATGGTGCAAACCCATATGAGAATAGTGAAAAGCAAGAATTTGTTTTATTCTCAGTTTGGCCTTCTTTTTAAAGGGCATCGTTAAGCATTTACTTCAATGGGGATATTCATGTTTTCAAAGTTAAGCATAAGGGCATTGCTGGACCTTGTTCTTGCAGCTCCCATTTACATGAAGAGAAGCTGTGGTTGCTTAGCACCTCTGAAAATTGGGCCAAATATGTTTCAGGTGATTGAAATGGTTTTTCTAGTGTGTGATACACAAACATGTTTCTTCCTATAATTTAGGTGATAGGTTGATTTGGAAGGGGCTTCTTTAAGACAGCACTGGGTCAGATATTCTGCAAAAGGGTTGTTTATGTTTATGATCTGGCTGACAGAGTGGGCTGGTTCAAAACAAGTTTATATTAAATGATATTACTTCTTAACATGGTTCTGCAGGACAAAATGTAAAGAATCAGCGTAATGCTGTGGAGGGGATTTGTATAACTTGGATTCTTAACAAATATGTAAAACCAGAATACTACCTTCGTTTTACCTGTCAGTTAAGGTGGAAACACAAAACGAATAGCTTAAAATCCAACATTTATATTTTAATGTGTTGTCAGAACATAATTTTAATTTATTTTTAACTTTCAAGTATTCCATCCAAAGAAGTGAATTTGATCGATGTGCTAATCTGGCACAACTGGGAGGAACTTTCTCCATTACCAGTGGAGCTAATTTGACCCTTTTAGTACGTCAACTTCTGTTTTTTTATAGACAGAAAGAGGATTCTAAGCGTTTGGTGAGTGCCAGTATATATTTTAAACTACTGCTGTTAGTTTTATTTCTTGCATGTTTTTTAGTCACTTCATTACTAATTGCTTCATTCAGCAGAAATAAATGGGTGAAATAAGTGCAGGACAGGCTTAGTTATCCTTTTGATACATTTGTTAGAAATGCGGCTGTTCTGTAGTCCTCTTTTTTTTTTTTTTTTTTTTTTTTTTAAATTCAGTTTCAAAGAGAGCCAAAGTTGGTGGATTTGGTGGTTAGCTTTCTTCGCACTTTGTATTGAAAACCAATTCAGATGTGATAGCACAAATTCACTTTTCATGTATATAACTGAATATTAAAAATCAGTGGAAAGTTTGAGGAACCATTGTGAATAGCAGCATGGTGATATAGAAAACTCATAAGAAAATATTGCACTCAAAATAAATTACCACTGTTTGAAAATATTGTAGCTGTTAGCGTTTTTGTTTGTTTGTTTTAGTTTTCTGTAGTTTCTTCTCTTCCCGCAAGTTTGTGAAGTCGCTGAGTTTTCTGCAGTGACTGATAAAGACAGCATGTCTCTGCAGAAATCTAAATCCTGCAAGGAAGAAGGAATTAAACGTGAAAGTAAATGAATATGAAACTATTGTGACAGTTTGAAAATTTAAACTATGCAAAGAATGCACTTTTTTCTTGTTGGAATTCTAAAACTTCAGTCTCAACCTCTAAAGATGGGATGAACATTTCTCATACCTTAAAACTTTTCAAATGAGGAACCTTCTTTTTTATCTGTGAAGAATATGCTAGTATGTCTTAGTCTGTGTTTTGTAAAGTGCCTTGTGCATTTAGTGTTTCTGCATATGTATAAAATAATAGATTAAAATTGTTCATTTATATAACAGTCTATATGTCATGTTACAAAACATAGACTAAGACAAGACATGGCTATTTAGTCTGTTAGACTAGCTCTGAGAATTTTAAAGAACTAATATAGATATTCTATGCAACATTGAAAAACAAGCTTTCCCCTGCTACCAAGGAGTTAATCATGCTTTTTCCAGAGCACATTCTGATGACATAGATGATGCAGATTCATATAAAAGAAATAAGTGACAGGTGGTTATGTTTGCATGTGGCCCATTAAAACATAGGGTGTGAAAAATTCCTAGTCATTCTCAAAGGAGGCAATCAATAGGGAAAAAGGGGTAATGGTCATGCAAATTGAGTAAGGGAGGTGGTGGGTGTGAGGGAATAAACTAGTTGACTCTGTAATTCTGCATGTTTACACAATTTTTCTGAAAGCCAGTATGTTCAGTAATAAAACCATTTCACCAGTTCATACATTCTAGATTATAATATATTTACTTGTACCTTGCATCACCCCACACACTGTGCTTTGTTTATATTCTTAGCTAAGAGGGATAGTCATTCCTGTTTTCCCAGTGGTTCACTAGTTCTCCAATGTCTAACCTAACTGTATATGATGAAAGTGGTTATCCTAAGTCCAGCAGGCAGCTGTCCCATTTCTTCAGCAATTTCTTTAACCCCGTCACTTCTTAACTAGTAAATCCTAGTGTAGAGTTCACTACTGAATATTTGCCTAAAATCTGACTTTCTTAAAACTAAACCTGAATATCACTGCATTTTCTACAATCCTAGCTCACATGCTTCATCACCTTCTGCCTATGTTTTTCCCTTCATTTATTACCTGACAATGTTGCCTGTATAGGGGATCAGATAATATTTATTTTGAATACCTGCTGCTAGACTATTTTTGATGTTAATAAGTGCTATTTCCCAGTCCATATCACTCAGACCTGTATTCAGATCTTCTTGCAAAAATTGTCGTGTTCAAGGCATTCTTTTCTTATCCCAACAAATTGCTTAAACAGCCATGATACCATTCATACCTCTTTCCTGTTGCAACAATCTCACTGCCTTCTCATTTTATTCTACAGCTGCAGAACCTGAAATGTGAATGTTTACTATTATATAAAAATAATTAAAATAGTTTATTTTAGGGAACTGATAACTAACTCTGACCTTTTCAGATGACGTCAAGGTGTTTCAGATTTAGAGAGGTTTAAGGTTGGAGGGACCATTAGATCATAGAAATCATAGAACTGAAAGGGACCTTAAGAGGTCATCTAGTCCAGTCCCCTGCGCTCCAGGCAGGGCTAAGTATTATCTAGACCATCCCTGACAGGTGTTGTTCAACCTGCTCTTAAAAATCCCCATAGATGAAGACTCCTCCACCTTCTAGGCAATTTATTACAGTGCTTAACCACTCTGACAGTTAGGAAGTTTTTCCTGATGTCCAATCTAAACCGCCCTTGCTGCAAGTTAAGCCCACTGCTTCTTGTCCTATCCTCAGAGGTTAAGAACAACACTTTTTCCTCCCTCCTCCTTGTAATATCCTTTTATGTACTTGAAAACTGTTATCATGTCCCCTCTCAGTCTTCTCTTCTCCAGACTACACAAACCCTTTTTTCTCAGTCTCCTCACGTTGGTCATGTTTTCTAGACCTTTAATCATTTTTGTTGCTTTTCTCTGACTTTCTCCAATTTGTCCAAATCTTTCCTGAAATGTGGCTCTGAGAACTGGACTCAATACTCCAGTTGAGGCCTAATCAGCGTGAAGTACAGTAGAAGAATTAATTCTTGTCTTGCTTACAATACTTCTGCTAATACATCCCAGAATGTGTGTTTTTTTTTTCCTCCTTCGCAAGAGTCTTACGCTGTTGACTCATGTTTAGCTGGTGATCCACTATGAACCCCAGATCCCTTAGAATCATAGAATATCAGAGTTGGAAGGGACCTCAAGAGGTCATCTAGTGCAATCCTCTGCTCAAAGCAGGACCAATCGCCAACTAAATCATCCCAGCCAGGGCTTTGTCAAGCCTGACTTTAAAAACCTCTAAGGAAGGTGATTCCACCACCTCCCTAGGTAACCCATTCCAATGCTTCACCACCCTCCTAGTGAAAAAGTTTTTCCTAATATCCAACCTAAACCTCCCCCACAGCAACTTGAGACCATTACTCCTTATTCTGTCATCTGCTACCACAGAGAACAGCCTAGATCAATCCTCTTTGGAACCCCCTTTCAGGTAGTTGAAAGCAGCTATCAAATCCCCCCCTCATTCTTCTCTTCTGCAGACTAAATAATTCTGGTTCTCTCAGACTCTCCTCATAAGTCATGTGCTGCAACCCTCTAATCATTTTTGTTGCCCTCCACTGGGCTCTTTCCAATTTTTCCACATCCTTCTTGTAGTGTGGGGCCCAAAACTGGACACAGTATTCCAATGAGGCCTTACCAGTGCCTAATAGAGGGGAATGATCATGTCCCTTGATTTGCTGGCAGTGCTCCTACTTATACAGGCCAAAATGCTGTTAGCCTTCTTGACAACAAGGGCACACTGACTCATATCCAGGGCACTATATACTTTCCACAGTACTCCTTCCTAGGCAGTCATTTCCCATTTTGTATGTGTGCAACTGATCGTTCCTTCGTAAGTGGAGTACTTTGCATTTCTCCTTATTGAATTTCATCCTGTTTTCTTCAGACCATGTCTCCAGTTTTTCCAGATCACTTTGAATTTTAGTCCTATCCTCCAAAGCACTTGCAACCCATCCCAGCTTGGTATCATCTGCAAACTTTAAGTGTATTCTCTATGCCATTATCTATATCATTGATGAAGATATTGAACAGAACAGGATCCAGAACTGATCCCTGCGGGACCCCACTCTTCCAGCATGAGACTGAACCACTGATAACTACTCTCTGGGAACGATTTTCCAATCAGTTATGCACCTACCTTATAGTAGCTCCACCTAGGTTTTATTTCCCTAGTTTGTTTATGAGAAGGTCATGCAAAACAGTATCAAAAGCCTTACAAAAGTCAATGTACACCATATCTAACGCTTCCCCCCCCCATCCACATGGTTGGTTTGACAAGATTTGTTTTTGACACATCCAAGCTGACTGTTACTTTTCACCTTATTACCTTTTAGGTGTTTGCAAATTATTTGTTCCATAATCTTTCCAGGTACAGAAGTTAAGCTGACTCGGTTGCCCTTATTTCTTGGCTTGCCCTTATTTCCCTTTTTATAGATGGACATTATATTTTCCCTTTTCCAAGCTTCCGGAATGTCTTCCGTCTTCCATGACTTTTCAAAGATAATTGTTAATCTAGATCACGTAGCAGGCCTGCACAACTCGGAAAGCAGCGAGGGCCATATTACTGCAAAAAAACCAGCTGTGGGTCGAAAAGCCCCACCCCCGCCCCCATCCGCTTCCCCCCACCCCACCGCTTGGCTTTTCCCACCCCTACTCGCCCCCTGTGGGCTGCACAGTGAGCCCGTGTGGGCCACATGTGGCCCCCGGGCTGCATGTTGTGCAGGCCTGTCATATAGTCTAACTTCCTATGTACACAGGCCCTTAAATTTCACTCAGGTATCCCTGTATTGAGCCTAATAATTCAGATTTGGCTAAAGCTTTTCTTCCAGAAAGACATGCAATCTTGATTTGAAGAGTCCAAAAGATGGAGAATCCATCACTACCTTTGTTAGTTTGTGCCATTGATTAATTGCCCTCACTGTTTAAAATCTCTGCCTTATTTCTCATTTGACTTTGACCAGCTTCAGCTCTCAGCCACTGGTTCTTGTTATGCTTTTGTGGCTCAATTAGAGAGCCCTTTATTACCCAGTATTTTCTCCCTGTGAAGATACTAATGCAGTGTAATCAAGTCTTGGGAGATATTTCCCATTGAAAGAATAACCTAATTACATTAACTTCAGAGGAAATGAGTAATTAATAAAGACATCAAAGAAAATGCCTAAAACATTAAAAGAATCATAAAACTTTCAGTAAATCCAGGCCAAGGAAAGAAAACAAGAAGAGAATTTCTAATTGTTGAGCACACCATTTGCCCTTGATATGTATTCTTTTGTAGTCAGTGTTTTTTTTTTGTTTTGTTTTTTTACGTATTACGATGCTTCACACACAATATTTTAAATTTGAGGAGTTAGGGAAGAATAATGAACTATTTGATGCATATTTTAAAATGTTTAAATATTTGAAAATAATTAAGCATTTTTAAATGCTACATTTAAGATAATAGAGCAGTAAAGTGCTGCAAGCATGCATAACCCACGTAGGAATGTGAAAAAAGATTGCCACATAAGAGAGCCTTTTAAATGTAGTTTACGTCACTGTAGATACCAGCTCAAATTAAGGTAACCTGGGGCGTACCAGGCACACCACAATAAGGGGCCTGCCATTGTCCTGTCTCTGCTTGGAGTGGTGATGGCAGGGCATCTTCTTCCCCTTTTAGACAGACAGGGTAGGATTATGGGGTCCTCTTCTTCCCCTCCCCGCCCAGCAGCAGGAGTGGCGGCAGGGTTGGCGGGGAGAAGAACCTGTCTCAGCAGTTGAGAGGTATCTTCTTGGATGGATGAATCGGATTTTCTGCGGTTCTAGATCCTAGCAAGCGCTTCCCATGGCTGCTCACTAGGACTGCTGTGAGGGAGGTCCAAGCCTCTGCTGTTCTGGATCCCCAGGATGTGTCAAGATTCTAGAATCTTAGTAGTCTGCATCATTGGGTCCTTCCTTGCCCTCTTTGGCACGTTTCCTTGGTGTTGATTTTCTATCTGTTCCCTTTCTCGGAAATGGAGCTTCTCAGCTGTTCTGTCTTTAGTCCCCAGGAGCAGCACTGACCCCTGAATTACCCCAGTTACTTGAACACACGCCTCTGCGAGAATTCCTTTCCATAGTTGGGAAGCTTCTGGTTCCAGTTTAACTCAAGCACATGCAGCATTGTGAAGCAGTTAACACACACAGTCTAACATGTTTATGCCCATTTATTTAGTCACAGAAAGCCCAGGAGAGTACATATCATACCAAAAATAAACATCTTAAACTTCAGAATCCCTCACTAGTTCATCTCTCTGCTGTGAATCTTGGGAGAACCATCTGGGCAGTGGTGGAGCCAGGTTTTACACCTGGGGAGGTGGCAGGGAGCAAGGAGGGGGAGAGGGATGGGTCATTGCTGGTGGGATGAAGAGCAAGCCTACCCCCACACTCACCTTTCAGCAGCAGCTCCTATCCTGCAGGGCTGGGCCCAGCTCTCCATTCCACATGTAGCAGCCTGGCACATGGGGTTGCAGAGTAGCGCATCATGACGGAGCGGTGGCTAGGCCAAATTTGATAGAGTGGAGTTGTGATGTGCATTGTGTCACAACATTAGGAGTGGAGAGCCTGGCCCAGCCTTGTGCAGCAGGAAACACCACTGCTGTTTGAGTGCAGGTCAGGCTCGCTCTTCAGCCCCGTGTGAAAATTTGTGTCATACAGGTACTTTTGTCAGTTGCATAATATGCTTGAAAGGGTGTCACATGTACATCAATTCGTTCTACCACTGCATTTGGGTCCAGAAGGCAGGCAGGGAGTCCCCAGCCTCATAAGGTGTTGCATGCTCGGTTGCTTCTCCCTCATGGATTGGAGAAAATGGCTGATGAGCACAACAGCTTCTGTTCTTCTTAGAACCTTCAGTCACCTGTGTCACATGACACTCTTGCCAGCTTCCCTGTTTGAGCACAAAACCCTGCCAGGTGACTTTTTTGTCAAGATGACTTGCCTCCTGCTAATCCAGTTCTTCTGGGCAGGGACCAGTCTTTTGTCTAGAATGTATAGATTTCCAATGATTGGGTACTTAGAACCAGCTGCTCTCTGTTTGCTTTTTTCCCCACTAACCTTTGGCATCTCAACCCATTATGGAGAAACAGACCATAGAGAAAGCAAAAGCCCGCACGTTCAGAGTGGATTTTTTAGACACATAGGAATCATAGTCTCACACCGAATTCATAAATTATACAGACATATTCCCAAATTGTCACAGCTGTACTGTTCTCTTTTCTCACCAAAAAAAGGTGGTGGGGACTCCTTGAGTAGTAGGTCTTGGATGTATAGGAAAGCTTATAGATTTATTGCTTCAGGCTGTCTGCAGACTCAGGCAGACATCACTAATTATAATCATTTCTCATTTTCAAGCTTTTCTTTGCAACATGAGGGCTAGAAACTACTTTCATTTAAAAAGTTTAGATTTTGATATACTAATATAATCACATGACTCCAGTAGGTGGAGACCCAGGCTTGGGTTTATTGTGCCAGTGGCTTAATTGAATCCTGATTAGAGAATTTTTGTATTAATTGACGATTTAGCACATTCTCATTAGATAATTCAGAGTGCTTAACTACATCTAGTTTTATAACTTACTGTAAAATGGGATGAATAGCATTTTTTCATAGCATCTTTTGTAGGCCAAAATATGATATTCTCACTCATACCTTTCTCCATCAATTGATTTTAATGGGACTTCTGGTAGAGTAAGGTGTCTTTTCAGAATGAATGAGGAAATCTTGATCAGCCCATAATGAATAACAGCATTCATTTTTACAGGGTTTTTGATCAAATCTATGTATTTTGCTTTTTCCAGATATGGATGTGTCAGAACTTAATTAAATTAAGTTCTCAGTTCGTTAAGCAGCTGGATGGTCCTGACAGACTTACTTGCTTATTCCAAATAAAAAGACTGTTGGGCCTATGTTGCAGGTAAATCACTTTCTTTCTCCCAACTAATATCTAAATGGTGTTCAGAAAACATGTACTGATATCACAAGATAAAATATAGGAATTAAATGTGATTGTTTAGTAGAGAGGGTTTTTTATTGTTTATTTTATTTTTTTAATTCATGTTAGATATACAGGCTCCAATAAAGGAAAATCTTTTCTATTCAGGACAATAATTACGCATGTGTTTAATTTCCATTGACTTCAAAACTAAGCATGTGCTTGAGGGCTGTCCTCAGTAGTGATGGATTTAAGCATCTGCTGAAGTATTTTCCTGAATTGGGGACCTTAGCAATAATTGTCCAAATCAGAACATTTCCTCAGAACTAGTGACTATTTGGGAAGAGCTGTATGAACCATACCAGTATCCCTAGCTGGTCACGAACTGCCTTATACTAAGATGTGTATTGCTGTTTTTTTTGGCTAATATGATTGTTTAAAGTACTGTTTGCGCCCACTTTCATTTTGAATTTGGGGCATGACATGCATGCATGTCATTAAGTTCAGCAATGTGATACTTGCAGATAGTGATGCTGAGAATGCCTTCATAAGGCCACAGGAAGCAAAGTCTACTGGGACAGAGATAAGTAGCTGACCTGGATCTGGTAAAAGTAGTCCACTCTCCTCTTTGGAGCTGAAAGGTTATTCTTTGCATTGATGTGATAACAGTAGCCAGCTCCCTTCTCTAAAGAGAGCTAAAAAGACTTCTGAAGAGGATGCTGTTTCCTGTTTCCTTGAAGTGCAGAGCCAACAATGGAACTAGGCATGTAGATATGTTTTGTCCTATGGTCTCAATTCAGTTAATATTAGGGGCATTTCTAGACAATGAATGCCTAGTGCACTTGGGTTTGATTAACTTTTCCATTCTTCTGGTAACTGTATCCATACCATATGCATAGCGCATTATGACATCAAAACTCTGTAAATTAAATCTGTGGTAAATTGGAACCCAGTTGTAGTTAAGACCTTTTCATTTCATGATATCACTGCACTAGATGTTTCAGTTCTGTCAATTCTCATAGACTCAATATTTATGTATACTTATTAATGTGTCCCTTGATAATATAAAGTCTACCATGGAAAGAGAATTTAAAGCATACATTGTACTTTAGATTAGAAAGTAATAGGCTTATTTAAAACTGTTTATTTCTGTGTGAGAAAATTGTTCAGTGTAAACAGTTATGTATCAGTTTCTAATATTGACTCAGTAGGAAGGATAGCGCAAAAAAACCCCAAACCAACCCAGAACCGCAGAATAAATTGATGTGAATTGATCCACCAAGATAAGTAATTATAAAGAAAAAATAAAAGCTGATGTTGTCTGCATATATTTTTCCACTGTATTTCATAGAACAAGGGTGGGCAAACTTTTTGGCCCAAGGAACACATCTGGGACTAGAAATTGTATGGCGGGCCATGAATACTCACAAAATTGGGGTTAGTATGCAGGAGGAGGTGAGGGCTCTGGTTGGAGGTGCGGGATCCGGGGTGTGGCCAGAAATGAAGAGTTCAGTTTGTGGGAGGGGGCTCCAAGCTGGAGTGGGGGGGTGGGGTGAGGGCTCCAGCTGGGAGTGAAGGCTCTGGGATGGGGCTGGGGAAGAGGAATTTGGGCTGTAGGAGGGGGCTCTGGGCTGGGACCAAGGGATTTGGAGGGTAGGGGGGGGATCAGACCGAGGGCAGGGGATTGGAGTGCAAGGGGAGGCTCAGGGGTGCAGGTCCCGGGCGGCACTTATCTCAAGCAGCTTCCAGAAGCAGTGGCATGTCCCTTCTCTGGCTCCTGCGAAGAGGCACGGCCAGATGGCTCTGCGTGCTGTTCTGTCCGTAGGCATCGCCCCTGCAGCTCCAATTGGTTGCAGTTCCCAGCCAATGAGGGCTGCGGGGGTGGCGACTGGGGTGGGAGCAGTGTGCAGAGCAGAGCCCCCTGTATGTGGGAACCAGATGGGGGGTCATGCCACTGCTTCCGGGAGCCACATTGAGTGGCCCCCGACCCTGCTCCCCAGCTGGAGCTCCGGAGCTGGGCAAGTCCCAGACCCCAGCAGCTCAAGGGACAGATTAAAACAGCTGGTAGGCCGTATCCAGCCCATGGGCTGTCGTTTGCCCACCCAGTCACAGAATTATAGAACTGTAAGACTGGAAGGGACCTCGAGAGGTTCTTCTAGTTCAGTCCCTGCACTCAAAGCAGGACTAAATGTTAGCTAGACCAGGAGTTGGCAACCCCCGGCACGCGTGCCAAAGCTGGCACGGGAGCCGATTTTGACTGGCACGCCAAGGTCCCTGCAAGGGGCAGGCAGCCGCAGCGCAGCCGGAACCGGCGGCCAGCCTTAATACAGAGCCGGCTGATGCTGGGACGCTCCCAGCTCACGTGTCTGGGATTTCCCCCCCTCCCCTATCCCCCATGCAGAGTGAGGCGGCGGCTGATTGGACGGGGTGGGTCTGAGCTGCTCACAGCCATTGAAGCCTGCAGCAGTCAGAGCCCTCCCCTCCTCTCCTCCTTCCCCCCTCCCTCCGCAGAGCAGCAAGGCAGAGTGTTGGACTGCACGTGTGGCCATCGGCTCTCCCTCAGCATGGTAAGGGAAGCTTGGATTTGTATGCCACACATGCAGCCCAGGCATAGAGGGGCAGGGGTAGCTCTCTACTTGCACAAAGCCCTCCAAAGCAGCAGGAATATTCTTTGGCAGCAAGTGACCCCCACCCCCCCACCGCCTCCCTGCGCAGGGAGAAAGGACACAGGCATGCCTGTATTTCCCTGCAAACTGGGCTTCCCCTGCGTCTGCTCCCTCCCCATCACCATGCTTCAGAGCCTTGTTGCAGGGGAAGGAGCCATGTTGAGGGGGGGTTTGCACCCCCAACCACTCCCTCCCCCCCCCCCCGACGCGCCATCCCAACCCAACAAAGGCATCTACCTACTTGCGGAGGAGGCTGTGATCCAGTATCAGGCTCAGAACTTTGGGGCGGGGGGGCAGCGGGGGCTGACCAGCTGCCTTTTCATTATCTCCTCCCCCGCCCCCCAGGCAAAGATTACACTAAACCAGGCCTGCACAACATGCGGCCCGGGGGCCACATGTGGCCTGCATGGGCTCACTGTGCGGCCCACGGGGGGTGAGTAGGGGTGGGGCAAGCCAAGCAGTGGGGTGGATGGGGGTGGGGCGAGGGCGGGGCTTTTTGGCCCGCAGCTGGTTTTTTTGCAGTAATATGGTCCTCGCCCCTTTCTGAGTTGTGCAGGCCTGCACTAAACTGATAAAATCTGCATTTTTATTTTATTTTAAATGTAGCTTGTTAAATATTTTAAAAACCTTATTTACTTTAAATACAGCAATAGTTTATATAATATAGATTTAGAGAGAGAGACCTGCTAAAAACATTAAAATGTATGACCGGCACACGAAACCTTAAATTACATTGATTAAATGAAGGCTCGGCACACCGCCTCTGAAATGTTGCCGACCGCTGAGCTAGACCATTCTCTGACAGTTGTTTGTCTAACCCAGTGGTCTTCAATTTGGGGTGCACGCACCCCCGGTGCCGCCGCCAGTCCTTCCCAGGAGACCGCCAAAATCGTCCATTTTTGGCCTGCTGAAATGCCGCTGAAAGAAAGCGGAAGCTTTCTATTTGGCAGCATTTTGGCAGACATACCCTGGGGGGCCGCGAGCACAGGGGGAATCGTGAAATGGGGCCGCAGCGCTGAAAGTTTGAAGAGCGCTGGTCTAACCTGTTATTAAAAACCTCCAGTGACTGAGATTCCACAACATCCCTAGGTAGTTTGTTCCAATGCCTAACTACATTAGACATTAGAAAAAACTTCCTAACTGTAACCTAAAGATCCCTTGTGGAAATTTAAGCCCATTACTACTTCACCTTGGCCACTAAGAACAGGAAAACAGCTTATAACCTTCTTCTTAATAATAGCCTTTTACGTACTTGAAGACTGGTATGTTCCCCCTCAGCTTTCTCTTCTCCAGAAAAAAAAACACGCAATTTTTTCAATCTTCCCTCATAGGTCATGTTTTCTAGACCTTTAATCATTTTTGTTGCTCTCTGTACTTTCTCCAATTTTGTCCACGTCTTTCTAAAGTGTGGTTCCCAGAACTGGATACAATACTCCAGGTGAGGCCTAATCAGCACAAAATAAAGCAGAAGAATTACTTTTTGTATCTTGCTTACAACATTCCTGCTAATATGTCCCAGAATGGTGTTAGCTTTTATGAAACAGTGTTAAATTGTTATATTTAGTTTGTAATCCACTATGACCCCCCACAATTCCTTTCTGCAGTACTCGTTTGTAGGCAATCATTTCTCATTTTGTATATGTGCAACTGATTTTTCCTTCCTAAGTGGAGTACTTTGCATTTGTCCTTCTTGAATTTCATCATATTTACTTCAGACCATTTCTCCAGTTTGTCCAGGTCATTTTGAATTTTAATCCTATAATCCAGGGGTCTCCAGACTATGGCCCGAGGGCCTGATGCGGCCCGCGTCTTCCATTTGTCCGGCCCTCCAACCAACAGGGGAGAAGCGATCAGCTGCAGCTGAGTAGGCATGTTGAGCAGGCAGGAGGAGGGGCTGCCGAGCTTGGGGTGGCAGCTCAGCTGAGCTGTGCAGAGGGGTGAGTGCCCCCAGGAGTCAGTGTCCCCCCCAAAAGGGGAGTCAACTTAGGGGAGAGTCGTTGCTGCAGCCGAGCAGGCACAGACCACTGCTTAGAGTAAAAATACAAGCCAGAAGTGAAATGATTTTTAATTGACAAATATTTTGTGTGATTTCACAGTACCTGCATCGATTAATTTTTATACCTAATTTAGAATTTAATGCAACGCTGACACAGTAGTGTTTTTTAATGATTTTGCATATATTTTGTATATATTTAAATTTTTTTCACAGTTGCTTTGGCCTGTGAAGCCCCGTCAAAAATCTTATATGGCCCTCATCTCATAAAGTTTGGAGACCTCTGCTATAATCCAAAGTACTTTCAACCTCTCCTAGTTTGATATCATCTGTAAACTTTCTAAGTGTATTTTATGCCATTATCTAAGTCAGGGGTCGGCAACCTTTCAGAAGTGGTGTGCCGAGTCTTCATTTATTCACTCTAATTTAAGGTTTTGCGTGCTATTAATATATGTTAATATTTTTAGGGGGTCTTTTTCTATTAGTCTATAATATATAACTAAACTAGTGTTGTTGTAAAGTAAATAAGGTTCTAAAAATGTTTAAGAAGCTTCATTTAAAATTAAATTAAAATGCAGAGCCCCCAAGATCGGTGGCCAGGACCCAAGCAGTGTGAGTGCTACTGAAAATCAGCTCGTGTGCCGCCTTTGGCACCCGTGCCATAGGTTGCCTACCCCTGATCTAAGTCATTGGTCAAGATTTTGAACAGAACTGGACCCAGAACTGATCCCGGTGGGACCTCACTTGATATGCCCTACCCAGTTTGACTGTGAACCATTGATAACTACTCTCTGGGAAGGGTTTTCCAACCAGTTATGCATCATTGGTATAGTAGTTCCATCTAGGTTTTATTTCCCCAGTTTGATTATGAGAAGGTCGTGAGAGACAGTATCAAAAATCTTACTAAAGTGAGTTCTACCGCTTCCCCCCATCCACAAGACTTGTTACCCTGTCAGAGCCATTAGGTTGGTTTGACATGTTTTGTTCTTTATTCAACGTGACGGTCAATTAAAATCATTTTTTTTTTTTTCTGGACTTTTTTTAAACTAGGGTGTTTACATGGCACCTGAAATTACTATAAACTAAAGAGATTAGTGGAAATGTTTTTCTCTGATTTTTAGTTTATGTACTTTATTCATGTCAGTATTTTGTGTATTCTTAGTGTTTTTGATTCTCCTGTATAGCCTATAATTTTCTCTCTATTTGAATTGGCTTTTTACATAGCAAAAGAGCGATAGGAAAATGTAAAATTATAAAAATTGGCAGTGGATCTTTGGGGCAGGGATAGTAACAAAAACTACTTTTAATGATTTTTTTAACAGCTAGATTTCAAGTTCTGAGTAACCCTTTTAAATTATTGATTTTTTTCACTATAATATAGGTGTGTGTGTGTGTATGTAATATAATAAACGACATAACACAAACTAGACTATATGTACCATAGGCTTCATTATTGTTCTGCAGAGTGAAACTCCATTTTGCCAGTGACAGAACTAAAAAGCTGATCCAACCAGGTTTCTAAGGTTCTATTTCCTTCATTTTGGGCCTCTCCTTTTAATGTTTCCCTTCCTAATTTTCCTTGCCCATATGCACCCTCACCCCATCATGGTGCCATATATTTATTCTGCACCATTTCTGTAGCTGGAGGTATTTGATGAATAGTTTAGCAAAGAAGTATAGAGCACAGAATGTCTAGCACTTTGTTCTGTAGCTGAGGACAGAGCTTTTGTGACACATTTGACTATTTTCAGCTGCCTCTCCAGAATCCCACAGAGCTTAGTCCTGGCAGATCTGGCTTCATTTTCTGTGTTCATGTCATACCTGTTGGTAAATAGATACTCTGGACTTCTCTTCGGAGAAGTCTCATAATGTTTGTGTCTGAATGCAGTAGGCCACTAAACTTTGCAAGTGATTGAGGCCAAGAATTTACCAAAGAGGGTTTGGATATTTGTATGGAAAAGAAAAATTTTGAGATTTGTTATAGTGAATACTAAAAAAAAGAGACTTCAGGAAATAATAGAAAACCTTATGCCTCAGGTTTTAAACCATCCTGTATTGGGAATTATAATGACATGTTTGTGTGGGACAAGTTTATCCCACAGCTGCTTATTGCATGGTTTCTTGAGCCTTCCCCTGAAGCATGTGGTGCTGGCCACTGCCAAAGACAGGATATTAGACTAGATGGACCACGAGTTTGATCTGGTTTGTCAGTTCCTGTGTTCCGTGGTTGTTGAAGCACTTGTCTTGTAGAGATAGCTGAACTCCTGAGAATGTTTAGAATCCATTATGAATAAGATTATTTTTAAGGAAGATGTGAAAATCTTAGTAGCTCAATTTTTGAAAAGTATGTATAAATCTTATCTTAAATGGGAAAAACCTCTCCTGTTAAGTAATTGTGAATTTTATTTTATTTACAGGTTACTGCAAAACTGCAACGATGACAGTCTGAATGTTGCACTTCCTATGAGAATGCTTGAGGTATTTTCATCTGAGAATACGTATTTACCTGTTTTACAAGATGCCAACTATGTGGCATCACTATTTGAACAAATTTTGCACTACATGGTTCAAAAAGGTCAGTAGCAGGAATATTAGAAGTTGTGGAAAAAACACAAACTTTTGAACAAATGTGTAACTACTGAAGGCCATGTTACTGAAACACATTGTATTTTGACAACAGATGTCGTTAACATTAAGTAGTGCAGACACTGACCCGTAATTTTAATGAACATGTTTGTGAACAGAAAGTTACAGCTTAATACTGGATTTCTTTGGAGTTGTGTTTCTAAACTGTACATTTTATTAGGTTGTTAGTGCAATGTGTTTTACTATTTAGCTCGTAATATGCTAATATTATATAGTGAATATGCTTCTTTCCTCTAATAACCTCCTCCCAAGCCCAAACTGCTCTGAAAAATAACTTTGTAAAAATGTCACCTTCTTGTGCAACAGATGATCTCCCTTATCTGCTAAATGGTGTTAAAGTGTTTGTTAATTTTTAATCCTGATAGCACCAACACAGCAAAGAGATAGTGAGCTAGGTTCTATTTCCTTTGTTCCATCATCAATAGAGCTGTTTGCTAAGTTCCAGGCAGTTACACCTGTGCAAACCTGTTGAAAGCAAATGGATTGCATAGGTGTCACTGAGGGTGTAGTTTGGCTTGTGGAACTTTTATTACTTGTGGGATGTGCAAGAAGGAAAGAAGGCAGTTTGGCTTTCTGATCCTGAGCTGAGTTTGGCAGACTTGTATCAAAGGGAAAGGAAAACCTTTTTCTTTTTAACTGATTATATTTGATCTGACAGTCATTTATAGGAAAAAAAGCAGAACTTCAGACTGTCATTTCTACACTCACATCTTGGAATAGATCCATGTTTTAAAACATACATAGTGGACTAAATCCTGCTCTTATGCTGGTACTGTTGATTTAGATGGAACTACTACAGTTAGAAATTACTTTTACCAGAGCATAATACAATGTGAGTGAGATTGCAATATGTTAATTGGCTTGCCTAGAAGCTATTAAAAATTTTCGTAGTATGCTATTAAGAACACCTTAATATGTATACTTCGTTTAGCTCTTGTATAAAGTATTTCAGAAGCTATCACCTGCATATAGTGATGTTAGCTTGTCAGTATTACATAACATCCAGTTTTCAAAATTGATGTATGAGAATTTAAGTCTGAATAGGTTAAAAATCTAAATCCATAAAATTCAGCTGTCTGATCATAGTACAAAAAACAAAAATAATATAACTGCAGTTGTGCTGTCCTTTTAATCATATATGACACCAGAGTTATTGTACAAAACACTTTCGTGATCTTTGTTTGTCATTTTAAACTGTGTTGCACACAATCCATCTAGGCTGTGCTTCTGATAACTATTATTTTAACTCCTGCATCCCTTATACTTTCATTTGTTATTTCCACCATTTGTTACATTTTCTCATATAGCCCTACTCAAAAGAGCTTAACAGTTGTTTGATGTCCAGTGCCTAGCACAACGGGCCTCTGATTTTTCATTGAAACCTCTAGGCCAGGGGTTGGCAACCTTTCAGAAGCGGTGTGCCGAGTCTTCATTTATTCACTCTAATTTAAGGTTTCGTGTGCCAGTCATACATTTTAACTTTTTTAGGTCTTTTTCTATAAGTCTATAAAATATAACTAAGCTATTGTTGTATATAAAGTAAATAAGGTTTTATAAATGTTTAAGAAGCTTCATTGAATATTAAATTAAAATGCAGAGCGCGCTGGACTGGTGGCCAGGACCAAGACAGTGTGAGTGCCACTGAAAATCAGCTCACGTGCCGCCTTCGGCACCCATGCCATAGGTTGCCTACCCCTGCTGTAGGCAATGCTGTGATACAAGTTGTTAACAATAACTTGAGTTAAGGCAAGTGGGATTTGGTCCAGGGGACACACAAACTGCTTAATGAAAAGAAATTGCACCATTAAAAGGGGAACAAAACAGTTTTCAGGGTTTGGCAAGTGATAATATATTCATATTTAAAAATGAAGTTGAAAGGTTTGAAAACACACAGAAATAATTTTTAAATATTTATTTTTAATTATTCATAGCTTCTGGAAAGACCTGTAAAGGACACAGTGGTTGTCTGTGAATGCGCTTATGTATTGAAATGCATGTGTGTATTGATTTAAATACTGGCTTTTGAGTAGAGTACAGATGAAACTTTTTTTGCACTGTTCCTCTGGAGTAGGAGTCCCGTAAAGTATATCAGCCTTTTGGGCCTTGTCTTCACTAGTAAAAAGATGTATTTTTAACTCATGTTAGTTAGCACATATTAGCTAATGTGTTAAAGTCCTCATATAGACAAGGCAAGTTATAGTTCAAGTACTTGTCCATCTATATTATTCTGTTAGTGTGCATGTGCCTTGCACGCTTAATTTTGGATTCCTTTGGTCATCAGTCTTCCTTGGGCCCATGCCTGTGCCCTGACTGTGCTTGTGTTGCCCACCTGAGAGTAAAAAGGCCAGGGGACCTTCTATTCCTTTGCTAATATGGAATACTTGAGGTACAGGGCTTCATAATAACAGGGAAAGCGGGTGGAACATGGAATGTATGTGCACAACACATTTCTAAGAGCAACAGTAACTGTAATATAAATTAACCATTAATTTTAACATGTAAGTTGGTAAGGGTAAAATTTAGAGGGGCCCTAGCTTTCATCTTGATCAAGTCATAGATGATAGAGCTACAGCTGCTTTGTCAGTACTAAAATCTCAATATGTAGTAACATGCATTAGTTAGTGTGTTTAAAAGTGCACCTTTTTCCTAGTGTGCACATGACCTTATAGTAAGAAAAAGTGTGTGTGGCAATATAAAGGCATTGTAACTTATAAAAATAAGAAACTGATGTATGGAACTTTCAAACTCAAATATATTTTACTGCTGAAATACCCCTCGATTAGCTCTTGTAAATAATAAATTGTAGATATTGTGACAGATCCAGACCAGTGGGATTCAGGAGTTTGGTCGAAGGCAAATATATGGGCCACTGGATGAATAGTTTTCTGTTTACCTGAGTGACCAGAGCAGGGTTTGCCTTAGAGCAACCAGGAACCTGATAGAAGCTGTTAAGACAGGCAAGCTAATTAAGACACCTGGAGCCAATTAAGAACATACTAGAATCAGTTATCGCAGGTAGGCTGCTCAGGAAACTTGGTTTAAAAAGGATCTCCTATCAGTTAATGAAGGGTATGCAAGGACCAGGGAGTGAGAAGGCGTGCTGCTGGAGGACTGAGGAGTACAAGTGTGATCAGGCTTCAGGAGGAAGATCCTGCAGTGAGGATAAAGAAGGTGCTGGGGAGAGCCCATGGGGAAGTAGCCCAGGGAGCTGTAGCTGTCACACAGCTGATACAGGAGACATGATTGACAGCTACTTTCCACAGGACCCTGGGCTGGAACCCGGTATAGAGCGCCAGGCCTGGGTTCCCCCATCTTTCCAGCTCTTGACTGGACACAGGAAGAGTTGACTGGGTCATAAGCAATGCCAGAAGGGAAGGTCTAATAACCTAGAGGCCATTTATCACACTAAGGCAATTTAAAAGTAGTAATAGCAATTTAACTGAAATCTCAGCTATAGGGCAACTTCAAAGTACATCCATATTTACAAGTGTACACTTGAAAAGTGTTTCATTTGAGAAATACAATTAGAACATATATTATTTTAATCATACCCTCTTACTTAAAGTTGAACAAATGTTTTATAGTCTCCAACAAGTGAGGTTCAAATTACATTTCCAGTTTTGGCAACAGTGAAGTTCTTTTCAGGAAATGGGTGCAACAAAGGATTCTTCATAAGAGTAGTAAGTTTACTGCACTTTGCTTTCAGCTATTATGATGTGATGCTGTGCAAGCAGAGCAAGTTTAAACTCTCACAGATGTCATTTTAAGGGGCAGTGCAAAGGGTGGAAAAGTTAATTCAACTTTTCAATGCCTTAGAAACCTTCCAACTATGCTTTTGTGATGTGTCTGGTGTGACGGAGTCAGACCAGAAGGGTATAGGAGAGTGCTGGAAGGCAAGTATATCAGCCTCAGGATGTGTAGGTCCCTGTTCCCTGAATAGCCAAACAAAGGCCATTCCAGGCCAATCAAGACACCTGGGGCCAATTAAGAACCTTCTAGAAAGGAGTAGAAACAGCTAGCCTGATTGGGACACCTGAAGCCAATCAGGGACTGGCTGAAACCAGATAAAAACCTTCCAGTTAGTCAGGTGAGCTGTGGGTGTCAGGAGCTGTGGAAGGAAGTTATGCTGTTGGTGAGACTGAGTGTTGGACAACATATCATACAGAAGGAAGGAGGCCCTGAGGTAAGGGTGAAGTGGAGTTTGAAGAAGCGGAGACTGCTGTGGGGAAGTAGCCCAGGGAATTGTATTGTGTTTTGTGCCTAAAAGGTCAGCCATCTTAGCTGATACTATTAAGGTCCCTGGGCTGGAGTCCGGAGTAGAGGGCGGGCCCAGGCTCTCCCCTTTCTGTCTCTCCTAATTACTTACTGAGGAAGGGAGGTCACTCTGGGGCCTGGATAAGTTTCTGAGGCCCCTAAATCTGCCAGGAAGCGCAGGACCCACAAATACAGACTCGGAACTTTGTCACACTGGTTGTAATGGACTGATTTTCACTGACTAGAGTAGGTCATTTGAATAGGATGGTTTTTATTACTGGTGATAAAAGCGTGTGAGAACTGTAATATCTTTAGTTAGTGTGTGAATCTACCTTAGTTTTCACATGCTTTGCATTTTAAATTCATTGAGCAAGAAGGTGAATTAGGATAGGATGGAATCATGAAATAATATTTGCATCTTATTTGACGTGAATGCTGTTCAGGTTACCTCCCACTCACATCTTTGTGGTGTAGTCAATGGAACATCATGTTATCCAAGAAATCCACAATTTAGGAACAATTTTCAGTCCAGACAGGTGGAGATCAGAAGTGTTTGTAGAATTGTGATACTCCAACGGCAAGTATGTGTGTAGGATGTCATATACTCTGGAAGGCTTTGGATCTAGTGGGAGCCATTGATGGTGTCCAAAAGGCCAAAAACCCAACTGTCAGAAATGTGACAGATGGATGAGTTCAGAGAAGTAGGAGATTTAGTATACTGTGTCTAGATGGCAACTGCTTTAAAGAGCCAGTTCAGCAGGAGGAGGTTATTTTTGAAAGTCAGGCTAATTCTGTATGCATTTATCTGTCTCTGCAATTTACAAAATAAACTGCATTTCGAAAAAAACCTGTTGATGACCTGTCCAATTTCTTCTGAGAGTATAGCTTTTTGCTGCATTTTTCCAGTTTATCTATTAATTGTTTAAATCAGACTTTATGCTATGAATTTTAAAGAGCTCTTAATTATAAATTGCAGTTTTCTTTACAACTCAAGAAATGGTTGCATATATTTTTATTTGTTTCAGGATACTACAGGTCGATTTATTTGTTAATTAATAACAAACTTCCATCGAGTATTGAATATTCTGATGTGTCTCGAGTTCCTATTGCAAAAATACTGCTAGAGAATGTTCTGAAACCATTGCACTTTACGTATAGCTCCTGTCCAGAGGGTGCAAGGTAATCAAATGAGATCTTTCAATATTTGTATGTCAACTCATTATCTTAGATATATAGGGTACATGCAGTTTTTAGTTAAGATTTTATATGTGCTGTTGAGTGCCCAGTATTACAGAAAACAAGTTGTTTTTTTTTATGTGATAGTGCAATAATAACTGAAGTAGGTTTTCTGAAATTCTTTATAGTACTTATGAACAATTACATTTAATTGAACAATCTTGAAGTAGTTTCAGGATAGTTTTATGTGGGTGCTTTAGGCGTTAAAGACAAATATGAATAGAATAATATTGAAAAGGGCCAATTAAATTATTTTATCCATCAAGGAAACTATAGCTGCATTCCTTAATTCTATGCCTCTATATTGAGCTTGTCAGATTACTAAAAAATTAATGTGTTTAGACTCGCAAGTTGATAATCAATCAATCCATGGATGTGCTGGTGAAAAGTTGTGTTTACATTTTCTGTAAAGAACCTTTTTTCTCCCTTTTCAGGCAACAGATATTTGCTGCCTTCATGGAGGAGTTTCTGGCAGCACCTTTTACAGATCAGATATTCCATTTCATCATTCCAGCGCTTGCAGATGTGCAAACACTTTTCCCTTATGAACTCTTCCTGAATGCACTATTAACAGAAAGCAGGCGTTCAAGAAAAAGTGATAGAGCTCCATGGCTGTTTTACTTTGTTTTAACAGTTGGTGAAACATACTTGGGTATGAAAAAATATTATCTATTCAGTTAAAATTAATTTTTGTGTACTGTATAATATAGTTCTTTGAATTAGCATGTTACATGTCACCATATTATATTTTAGTATACTTCATGGTCTGAAAAAGTGATGGACAGTTTAAAATATGAAGATCATTAGATGTATTCTTACAGCCCACTCCAAGATTCATATAATTCTTTGCAATATAGGGCATGCTTTAATTGTAAGCTTTCGGGCATGTTGTTTATTAATAAGGGATTCCTGTTGAACACTGTTATATTCAGCCATAGTACAGTATGATCTGCTTACTTTGTTTTATTTCTGTTTATTTGCTGTAGGATCCCTTTCAGAGGAGGGGCTACTTGTGTATTTAAGGGTACTCCAAACATTTCTTTCTCAGTTACCTGTGTCTGCTACTGGTGCAAATTGTCAGGATGCAACCAGTGATTCTGAAGATGAGGATGAAGAAATCAGTAAGATGATAGCCATACCTGTAAGCATTAAAGAGTTCCTATGAAGAAAATCTTATAGCAACCCCATAGTTAAAATTGAGGAAGGTACTTTCATTGTATTCCCCTCCTTTCATTTACTGCTGCTGCAGTGAAACATTTTAGCAGTGGTTACTACAAAAACTGCTTATTTTGGTGTTAGAACGAAATAAGCAAGTTTTACTGTATGGTTTGAAAAAATATATTTGTTGTTTGTATAATGTGAAGTGCACAGAAGCATTGAAGATGAATTTTTTATTTCAAAGTTCAAAGTATGTGGTCAGTTGGGACCAGATTTTTAAAGGTATTTAGGTGCCTGAATATGATAAAGGATCCGTAGTGTCCGCCAAGGACCCACCTCCCACCCCAGGCAGAGGTTCCTAGCCAGTGATGGAGCCTTCAGTGACTGAAGCAGTCCCGGCGGCCAAGGAGCAAGGCCGACCGGCTCTGCAGGTGCCACGCCAGGTGACTCGTATGGCTCTGTTTGCAACACCAAAAGGGAAAGCCAGCAGGGTGCTGCAGCATAGACTGGTGGAACACCCCAGGTCACCAGATGGCAAGCCCAAGTCCCCATGCTGCAACTTCAGGACCCGGCACCGTAGCCTAGCTCATTGGCCAGATGACCTAGATCACCGTCGAGATCCCCTCCTAGGCAAGAGACTCTGGACTCGTGGTGCCACTCCCCATACCACTGGTATCAACGACCATCTGGCCATAGGTCACCTAAACGCTGAACACCTTCTCCCAGAAGGTCTCGTCTTCATCAGTTTCTATCCTGGAGGGCTCATTTGGGATCGCAGACTGCAATTTTAGCCCATCACTGAGATGGTGTGACTCTCCTCTGATGCGGTAGACTGAGGTGGCACTGGCCACGGTGCCAACTCAGCAGGAGCCGTGGCCCCGCCATTGGCCGTTCTGGAACCTTGGAGGGTGGTGGGGATGCTGGTCCTGTACTCCCAGCCCTCCCTGGTCACATCCGACAAACCAGCTGAGGTATTGCCGGTGCTGCCATTGGAACATGGCAATGTGGTGGAGGCAGAGCAGGTGCACTGTACCTCGACACTGAGAGAGCCCGCCCCCAACAAGTGAAGGAATGACCATCCCTCAGGTGTTACAATCATCTTCGTTGTCCCCGGATGAGGTGGTGGCCAGACCCGCCCACACCAGCAGTCCCCTGGATGATTTTAAGGAGCACTATGCCCTTCTTAAATGGATGGCTGAAAATCTTGGCCTGCAGATTAAAAAGGTCGCTGAGGAGGCAGTTGACCTCTTCAATGTCATCTCAGCCCCCACATCGGCAAAAATTGCATTGGCTGCCCACCCAAGGGTGCTCAAAATAGCCAAATTGGTGTGGCAAGCCCCCTCACCTATTCCACTGATGGAATAAAGAAGGTGGAAAAGAAATGCTATGTCCTGCAAAGGGCTTCAAGAATCTGTATACTCATCCCACTGTGGTATGATTGGTTGTGTCCACGGTGAATGAAAGGGACAGGCAGGACCACCTCAGCGGTACACTGAAAAATAAGGAGGCCAAAAGACTTGACTTATACAGCAGGAAAGTTTATTTGACAGCCAGCTTAAAGTTTCAGGTCTCAGACCACCAGGCCCAGCTGGGATCTTATAAATTTAACCTTGGGATGCCCTGAATATGTTAATGGAGACTCTCCCACAGGTGGGTGCCCAAGAGTTTGTCATATTGGTGAGCGAAGTCACAGTAGTGGCCCGGGGGGTCCTTCAAGTGGCCTGGGACGTGATGGACTTGGCTGTCAGAGTGGTCCCATTGGCAGTGGCCATGAGACACAGCTCCTGGTTGTAGACTTCTGGGCTATCCCCAGGAGAAGCAGATCACAATCCAGGACCTGCCATTCAAGGGTTTGGGGCTCTTTTCTGAGCTAATTAACTGTAGGCTTCATGGACTCAGGAGCTACCCTTCAATCCCTGGGCTTGCACACCTCTCAGCAGTCCAGGAAGATGCTCCGTTCTCTGCTTCCTCGTCTTCTGATGCAGTCTAGATCCTTGGGAGGCTCCCAGGTCTGGCTCCTACAAGAAAAGGGACAAAGATGAAGGACCTTAGAGACGCTACCCGTCCTCTTTCCACCCGGCTGCCCAGAAGTCAGGGAGGCCAGAAACAGTCATTTTGAGGGTGTGCTCAAGGGCTGTGCCCAAGCCAATGTACTGGATCCAACCCTCCCTTTCCTTAACCACCTCTGTCTTTTTTCCAGTTGGTCTGGTCCTTTGGAATGGCTGGGTGCTAAATACAGTTTCTTCAGGCTACATCGTGCACTTTATAGCTGACCACCTCTCCAAGCCCCCTTCCCCGTCTATCTTCAGTGACCATTCTCACGATCAACTCCTCATTCAGGAGATTGAAAACCTCCTGCACACGGGGGCAGTGGAAAAGGTTCCTGGGAATTTGAAAGGCAGAGGATTCTACTCCTGCTACTTCCTGATTCTGAAGGCAAATGGGGGCCTCAGACCCATCCTAGATTTACATCACCTCAACAAGTCTTTCAAGAAGTTGAAGTTTCGCATGGTCTCGATGGCCTCCATTTTCCCATCTCTGGATCTGGGAGACTGGTATGCTGCCCTCAATTTTAAAGGATGCATACTTCCATATTTCCATCTTCCCAGGGCACCGATGCTTCCTCCACTTCATGTTGGGTCGGTGCCATTTCCAAGTCACAGCGACACCCTTTTGTATCACGTTGGCCCTGAGGGTGTTCATAAAGTGTGTAGTGCCAGTGAATCTGAGATGTCAGGGAATCCAAATATACCCAGACCTTGACGACTGCTTGATAAGAGACCTGTCTCTGGCTCGGGTATGGAGACATCTCGACTTGGTATGTTCCACCTGTTACGACCTGGGGTTGATAATAAATGAGAAGAAGTCAACCTTAACATAGTACAACACACAGAATTAATTGGAGTGGTCCTTGACTCCACTCGGGCCAAGGCTTTCCTCCCCAAGACTCAGTGCCAGGCCATGGTGGACCTCATGTGGGCCTATGGGCCCACCCGCTCGCCACCGCCCACACGTAACTGAGGCTGTTGGGCTCTATGGCAGCATGTACTTACGTGTTCAGGCTCACACGACTGCACTTCAGACCTCTTCAGGCGTGGCTGGGGTTGGACTGTGTTCCCAACCAGTACAGCATGGACCCAGTGGTCTGGATCCAGACAGCGTACTGTCGTCCCTCATCTGGTGGCAGGATCCTACCTCTGTGATGGAAGGAGTTCCCTTTGCAGCCCCGGTCTCATTTGTGACCCTTGTCTCCGACACCTCGGACCTAGGCTGGGTGCTCTCAACACTCAAGGTCTTTGGTCCAGTCGTGCTCGTTCTCTGCATATCAGTATCAGGGAGCTCAGGGCGGTACAACTAACCTGCCAAGCCTTTCTACCTCATATACAAGACATGGTGGTCCAGGAGCTGACTGATAACACAGTTACAGTCTTCTGTATCAACAGGCAGGGCAGAGCCAGGCCATCTTCCCTCTGCCATGAAGCCCTCTGGCTCTGGGATTTCTGTCTGCAGCACGACATCCATCTCATAGCTGCTCACCTTCCAGGGACCAAGAACGCTTTGGCAGATTGCCTTAGCAGGATGTTCTCATCTCACCACGAGTGGTCCCTTCCTGGTGAGTTGAGATCAGCTATCTTCCACAGGCGTGGAACTCCCCGGCAGAACAGGAAATGCCATGTCTTCTGCTTGATTGGGGTCATGGACAGAGGATCCCTTTCAAATGCCTTTCTGCTCCTGTGGTCGGGGGCACTGATGTACGCCTTCCTTCTGGTGCGTTTGCTGTGCAAGGTCCTCACGAAGATTAAACAAGACAGGGCGAAGGTCATCCTCATAGCGCTTCTAGCATTTATTTAAATATTTTTGGATGTTTTCTATATTTTCAAATATATTGTTTTCAGTTACAACACAGAATGCAAAGTGTACAGTGCTCACTTGTGTGTGTGTGTGTGTGTGTGTGTGTATATATATATATACACACACACAAATATTTGCACTGTAAAAACAAGAGTATTTTTAATTCATCTTGTACAAGTACTGTAATGCGATCTCTTTATCATGGAAGTTGAATTTACAAATGTGAATTATGTACAACAATAACTGCATTCAAAAACAAAACAATGTCTAACTTTAGTGTCTACAAATCCACTCAGTCCTACTTCTTGTTCAGCCAATTGCCAAGGCAAACAAGTTTGTTTACATTTGCAGGAGATAATGCTGCCCACTTCCAGTTTAAAATGTCACCTGAAAATGAGAGCAGGCATTAGCATCGCACTGTTGTAGCCAGCGTTGCAAGATATTTATGTGCTAAATATTCATAGTCGCTTCATGCTTCACCCACCATTCCAAAGGACATGAGTCCATGCTGATGATGGGTTCTGTTTCAAAGCAGAGTGTACCAAATGCATGTTCGTTTTCATCATCTGAGTCAGATGCCACCAGCAGAAGGTTGATTTTCATTTTAGGTGGTTTGGGTTCAGTAGTTTCCGCATCTGAGTGTTGCTCTTTTAAGACTTCTGAAAGCATGCGCCACACCTTGTCTCTCTCAGATTTTGAAAGGCACTTCAGATTCTTAAACCTCGTGTTGAGTGGCATCTCACATTGGTGCCTTCTGTGCATTTTAAGAGAATTTTCACTGCAGGTTTCACAAAACGAACATGTGCTGGATCAGCATTCGAGACTGCTGTAACTGAAATATATGGCAGAATGCAGGAAAATCAGAGTAAGAGACGCATCATTCTCCCCCAAGGAGTTCAGTCACAAGTTTAATTAACATGTTGTTACTTTCTTTTAATGAGCGTCATCATCATGGAGGCATGTCATCTGGAATAGTGGCCAAAGCATGAGGGGGCATTTGAATGTTCAGCGTATCTGGCATGTAAATACCTTGCAGTGCCGGCTACAAAAGTGCCATGCGAATACTTGTTCTCACTTTCTGGTGAAATTGCAAATAGGAAGTGGGCAGCATTATGTCCTGTAGAGGTAAGCAAACTTGTTTGTCTTAGAGATTAGCTGAACAAGAAATAGGACTGAGTGGTCTTTTAAGCTCTAAAGTTTTACATTATTTTGTTTTTGAGTGCAGTTACATAAAAAAAATCTACATATGTAAATTGTACTTTCACAATAGAGACTGCATTACAGTGCTGGTATGAGATGAAAAAATATTTACATTTCAGTTGGTATTCTGTTTAACCATGCGATTAAAACTGCGATTAATCACAATTAAGTTCTTTAATCACCGTTAATTTTTTGAGTTAATTGCATGAGTTAACTGCAATTAATCAACAGCCCTAATATATTATTTTAATATGGCTCTGAGCTATCAACATTTTTAAGTATATGCTGCTCCTTCCTCCAACTCTCTCCCCCCACCCCCAATTTTAATCCATTGTTTTCCTGAGAAATAAGTCGTGCTTGTGTGAAGGCAAAGTAGCTTTTGAGGATTTACTAGATTTAGATAACTTCACAATAATTATGGCCACCTTTGTTTTGTAAAATAAACAGTTGCACAGTTATATCTTTGAAGTTGATCATTTTTTGTAGGACCAGAATACACACACAAACTTCAGTGTTGACACCACACTGAGACAAGAGGAGGCAGTTTATTCTTAGGGACAAATCCTGCCCCCTACTTTGTGGCTGTGGACAGCCCTCTGAGAACTAGTGTAGTTTCGTTGTGCAGAGGCTGTACAGGATTTGTGGATCCTTGTAATAGACACACATTTCACCTAGATGCCAAAGAGCCCAGCTGTGTGTGGCTCTTTGCAAGCCTGTATCCATGTGCAGCAGAGATATGGTGGCAGGGTCACAAACCGATTTACTGCTCTGCCCATACACCATTCCACTTATTTTCGTTTTCCTTTTGTGGTTCACAACTCAGTTAATCTAGTTGTCATTCACAATTTTCTTGTAATGCTTTTTCTCCCATCCCCTCTTCATCCCACCCAAACCAGGCTGTCCCCAAATCATGGTAGTTCTTCTTGTTCAATGTCACTACAATCAATCTCAGCCCATAATCATCTCTTGCCTTGACTGCTTCAGCCTCCTTTGTTCTCATGATTTATCCCCTTGCTCCCTTCTTGTCTGTCTGGAAAAAAGTCTTTCTCTCCAAGTGCTATGACTTTGTCATTCTTGAGTCTCTGCAGAGGCTCTCTATCTCCTTTGTCAGATAAGAGTTCTTGCCCTCCCTTCAGAGGTCTTTTTAGCTCTACCCTTGCGTATATTTGTGCTCTTACAGCTCCCTTTCTTCCCTCCCCTGCATACTGTGCTAGCTTTGTTTTTATTCTTCTATTTCCCTTTTCCATGCCACTTCAATGCTACTTTGCTTTGCCTGAAATAGACTTTCTTCTCCTGGGCAGTCATAGGTCTCCGTTATGTTCCTCCTCAGAAATCATTTCTTATGGCTAGCATTCTGCTGCTAACCTCTGGTTTCCAGTCCTTCACCTTATCATAAATAAAAGTAATAATAATTAACACAACGTAGCTTCTATTATTATATCCTAAACTTCTTGTGAGTGCAGCATGCATAATAAAAATAGTATGCATCCTATTCACTGTGCTCCCTAGCTTTGTCAGTCCGCTAATTATCATCCCTTGCTAATGTCGAATTGACTCATTTTGTTATCTGTATTGTTAGATTGCAGATTCCTCATTTTATGTCACATTGCAAAGCACCTTGCATACCTGTTGCTCCATATAGTTAATAAGTCAATAGAGATTGCAGTGTAAACAGCACCTTTCTTTATAATAAGAAAACCTATCAAGAAAATGAGTTGTCTACATTTATATAAATAGTCACTATCTGATGCTCAAACCAAGAAGAGTTATTCACTAGTGAAAGTTGGAGTAATATGACCAAGAGCCTCAGACTCAAATGCCTTTGGTGTTATTCTTTCTGCTTTCTCTTGAAAGACATTTAGCACTCAGAACACATAGACAATTGAGGATGTGTTCTTATACAATATGTGAAATTTCACAGTGTGTGGGTTTGGTTCAAGTAGCTTAATTTCCAGCTTTTTTTCCTCTGCTGGATTGTGAGAACTGACTAGGAATTTTTGTTGTTGTTGTTCTCTTTCTTGCAGTATTTTAGTTTGTCACTTCCTGTAGTAACCGGAATATTTTCTTTAATGCTGTGTTCCAGTAATATGGCAGAGCACTGAAGATGATACCTTGGCTTCCATCTCTCCAAACTCGGATACTATTCTAACTGTCTGTTTATATGAGGTCATGCTCACTATGAATACAAAGTGGTCTTGAGAACAACCTCTCAGCAAAGGCTGCTTGTGAGATTTTTGTCAGTTTTGCATATGTACACTATGAATTTTTTTTTTTACATACTGTGTATTAGCTTCACTTAAGAATCTTCTTCTAAGAAGCTGTAAATAAATTATTTTATTGGTTGAGTAATTAAAGTAATATAAGCCCCCGGAATCTGTTTTTCTAAAAGTACAAAACTGTGCAAAATAAGACTTCAAAAATCTTTATTTAAAAAACTTTAAAGATAAGTTAATGGTAGCTTTTGAAAGCACCCTAATGTATTATATATATTTTGCTACAGAGTTAAAGTTGCACTAACCTTTGAATCATTTATATACCATTCCTTAGTATGTACCATTCCTCAGCTGTTGTAGAATGAATAGGGAATGTACATAATCAAAACCCATATGAAATGCCTTTTAAGAAAGGTTTTAGTCTCCATTTTGTTAATGTTAATAAATTCTCTGTTTAAAATTTTTTTTATCAAAATAAAAAAAGTGATTAGGTTGTAGACTATTTGCATGTCAAATGTTGTTGGGCCAGTCAGTGTCTTTAAATGAATCACGTGCATTTAGGAATATATTAAAAATAAATTGGTAATCTTGTCAACTTGAAAAAAAAAAACATGTTGGTTTGGGTTTAGACACTGTGCCAACTTCTGCATAGAGTACATTATCATGACTTACAAATATTTAGGTTTTGATAATGTAAACACTGGCAGATCTTTAACTAAATGTTCCATGGAAGTTTGTGGTACCTGAATGCTGGTTTGGTAAAAATGGAATCTAAAGGTCTGTTCAGAGACAATTTACAATAATTGATAAATACCCAACTGTGCCTGACTTAAAACAGAATAGGAAAAACCTCCCTGAGGAGACTCCACTGCTTCATAACACTCTGCCACATCTCTCTTTCTCTTCCCCCCACCACCGGGACACTTTACACGTGTGTGTGTGTGTGTGTGTATATATATCTATATATATAATATACACACATGCTTAAGGTATCCAGATACATTTAGCAAATCCTTGATTGATGTATGCACCTGGGTGGAGAGACAATGAAAGATTTGAGTGCTCCATTCCATGGGCTAAATCATCATAGTACATGTTTGAGGAGCTGAAATATTTTACATCGGCTAAAGATCTGGCCATATGTGTGGACATGGAAAGTAGACATATAAAGTCTTCTCCAAAGCCCATTGAAGTCAAAGATGGTCTTTCTAGTGCCTTCAGCAGGCATTGGATTAGGCACATATTGTACTGACACATGTGCGTGCCTGCCTTGAGGGTTTAAACCATCTCCAAAATATTTTGTTGTAACCCGTGAAATGGTTTTTAATACATTTATTTTGTGAGAGAGTGAATTGTGTTAATTATAGTAAAATTCTGAAGCTTTGTTTGAAGGAACTGTGTGTTCCATAGTGTTAAAAGTTTAAGAAATCTTAAAAACAGATTGGTTTTTGGTATATTTACAGGGTGACGGGAGAATATCAGTACAGTATATAACTGAGGAGTGTCTAAAGAAATTGGATACAAAACAGCAGACAAACACCCTACTGAATATGGTCTGGAGAGATTCAGCTAGTGAAGAAGTCTTCACGCTGATGGCATCAATCTGCCACACACTAATGGTGCAACACCGAATGATGGTGCCAAAAGTCAGGCAAGTACCAGTAATATGGACCTATAACTCTAGTAAATCTAAAATGAGTTTGACTCTGGTTTGTAGAGTCTCATGCATGCCTATAATGATGATGATCCGTTTGTCATCTTTTTGGTGGTATGCTCAATCATGGTTATTGAAATGCATAAGAATCCTGCTTTTTGTGTACTTTAGGGAGAAAACCTTCTTTTGTAGTGCAATACTGTGCCTGTTGAATGTGCTTCCTGCTCATATGGGAAAAGACCAACGCATACATAAGTTTGCATTTATTGTTAATGCGTTAACCAGTAAAGTTGGTTGTAATAAATATTAAATAGGGCTGTCAAGTGATTAAAAAATTTAATCAAGCTTAATTGTGTGATGAAACATTAATAGAATACCATTTAAATATTTTTGGATGTTTTCTACATTTGAAAAATATATTGATTTCAATTACAACACAGAATGCAAAGTGTATGGTGCTCACTTTACATTTATTTTTGATTACAAACATTTGCACTGTAAAAAAAATAATAGTATTTTTCAATTCACCTAATACAAGTACTATAGTATTTAATATTTATTACTAATGTGCCATTTCAATTAAATAATTTGATAAAATTATAATCAGGATCTTTATTTTGAATACAGGAAGCTAAGTATCATCATTGCTACCTGTATTTTTCAATCTTTTTAAAGGGACACTACAAAATTAATAGGTCCTAATTTTCACCTACATTTAGAATTTCAAGCCATGCACTCCTCCAACATCCACACACACACCTGATCATGAATACTGTATTAGCTTTAGACACCTCTGACTGCAATACAAGTGAAATACTAGCTTTGCTGGTTACAAATATTTATATTGTAAAAAAAACAAAATAAACAGTATTTTTCAATTCACCTAATACAGTTACTGTAGTGCCATCTACTTACCATGAAAGTTGAACTGACAAATATGGCATTATATAAAAAAACCCAAGCCTGCATTCAAAAATTTGACAGTGTAAAATTTTAGCGCCTGCAAGTTCACTCAGTTGTACTTCAGCCAGTTGCTCAGACAAACAAGTTTGGTTACAGTTTACAGGAGATAATGCCACCCACATCTTGTTTACAATGTCACCTGAAAGTGAGAACAGGCGTTCACATGGTACTGACGCCTCAAGATATTTATGTGCCAGATGTGCTGAAGATTCATATGTCCCTTCCTGCTTAAACCAGCATCCAGAGGACATGCTGATGACGGGTTCTGCTCGATAATGATCCAAAGCAGAGCGGATCGATGCATGTTCGTTTTCATCATCTGAGTCAGATGCCACCAGCAGAAGATTGTCTGTCTGTCTAATCTGCTGGTGGCATCTGACTCAGATATATTTTTGGTGGTTCAGGTTCTGTAGTTTCCATATCTGAGTGTTGCTCTTTTAAGTCTTCTGAAAGCATCTGCCACACGTCATCCCTCTCAGATTTTGGAAGGTACTTCAGATTCTTAAACCTTGGGGCGAGGGCTGTAGCTATTTTTAGAAATTTCACATTGGTACCTTCCTTTTGTCAAATCCGCTGTGAAAATGTTCGTAAAAAGGAACATGTGCTGAGTCATCATGCGAGATTGCTGTGACATGAAATATATGGCAGAATGCAGGTAAAACAGAACAGGAGACATGCAGTTCTCCCCAGAGGAGTTCAGTCACAAATATAATTAACACATTATTTTTTTAATGAGCATCATCAGCATTGAAGCATGTCCTCTGGAATGGTGGCTGAAGAATGAAGGGGCATACGAATGTGCAGCATATCTGACACAAATACGTTGCAACGTTGGCTACATAAGTGTCATATGAACGCCTGTTCTCACTTTCTGGTGGCATTGTAAACAAGAAGTGGGCAGCATTATTTCCTGCAAACTTTAACCAAACTTATTTGTCTGAGCAATTGGCTAAAGTAGGATTGAGTGGACTTGTAGGCTCTAAAGTTGGACATTGTTTTATTTTTGTATGCAGTTTTTTTTGTACATAATTTTACATTGGTACATTCAACTTTCATGATAAAGAGATTGCACTAAAGTACTTGTATAAGATAATTTGAAAAATTCCATTTATTTTATTTTTACAGTGCAAATATTTGTAATTAAAAAAAGAGTGTGCACTGTACACTTTGTATTCTATGTTGTAATTTAAATCAATATATTTGAAAAGGTAGAAAACTTACAAAAATATTCAATAAATTTCAATTGGTATTTTATTTTTTAACAGGGAGAATAATTGCAATTAAATTTTATATATGTTGTTAATTTTTTTGAGTTAATCGCGTGAGTTAACTGTGATGAATTGACAGCCCTAATGTTAAATGATTCTGGAATAAATAGTTTTGGTTAAAAACATATGCAGTAGCTGCTAGTAAAATGGAAAGCTCTTAAGTTTTTTTGGTATGTAGTAAACATAATCAATTCAAACTGCATTGTAAACAACGATAAACCAAACTAATTAGGTTCTATCTTAGCCCACTGGTGTTTATAGCTGTTAGAGGAAGTAAGATGTCAGTGAAACTGTGATTGCTCGATTAGGGTAATTAGCTCTTTGTAGACTAATTGCATTAGGACAGGATGTGAGATCTGAAGATCATAGCAGCAGCTGAATTAGTACGCTTGTTTTATTGTTGCAGTTAGTCCATTGCCTTGGATAATAATTACTGGATTTAAATGCATCACTGCTCTGGCTTGAGTTTATTGGTAAACTGGGTGGAAAAGGTGCTTAATGAATAAAGTCGTCTTATATAGCCTTAATTGTATGAATAAGGCATCTGTTTCCTCTGAGGAGCCATAGGTAGAAGTTTGTAGTAATTTTTGGTAATGGATTAGGTGTTAGGCATTAATATATATGTCACAGGTTACGTAAGATGGTTCAACAACTTAGAAATATGCAAACCTATGTTAAATCAGTTAGAACAACATAGCTGTTCCACATTGTAATAATTTTGTGATAGTTACTGAAAAGAGGAGTTTGTCATCTACAGAATTAAATATTAGAAACATTGATTCTTCTGTTTTCTCATGTTATTTGTTAGAATGTTCAGTATATTTTAAAGGAATATTGTCAGGTAAACAACTAGCTATGAAAGAGGATCTTCTTATCTGTTTATAATATCTTCCTTTATTAAAACTTGATTGAAGTCAAAAATCAGAGGTTCTGATGCTGGACCCATTGAATTTAATGATAAAGCTCGCTTTGTCTTTAGTAGGTAGGGGATCAGGACTTATATTACTTTTCTTCATTTATAATGTTAGTTTACTTTGACATAATTCTCAACATTGAAAATAGGTTAATCAGTGTAGATGTTTAGCCTGTTACACTTTCGGTTTCTCCTATACTAGCACAGTTCTGCTATATTTGACAAGAGCATCAGACAAGCCAAACAGTAAAAACTGTCACTGATATTTTTCGCAAACATTTTTATAACATTCTTTTTATAAAACATGATTTTATAACATTATGTTTTAAAGCCACCAGTCCATTAAAGTTAATCTCACTCATAGAGGTATTTGCAGGCTTGAATACTATATATCTCCAGAAGATAAAAAACAACTTGGGTGTCCAGACAGCAAGTGTGAAAAATTGGGACAAGAAGTGGGGGGTAATAGGAGCCTATATAAGAAAAAGACCCAAAAATTGGGGCTGTCCCTATAAAATCAGCACCTCTGGTCACCCTAAATAGAACCTTGGTATGCTTTTTTTATTACAATTTTAAATGTTGCCTGTAAGTTATGAAGACCATTTAAGTCAGTTCTTCCATTTGTGTTTAATGGGTTTTGGACCAAACGTGTGCTATCTGGCTGCTGTTACAAGTATGTGTGTGTGTGTATTGTAAGGAGATGTTGCCTGTTGTTTTGAAGTATTGCATTTTGCAAGAGTTCTGAAAGAACTCAAATGTGAAATTGCGAAACTATTAACTAGGGTTTGTAACCTGTCCTTTAAATCGGCTTCTGTACCCAATGACAGGAAGATAGCTAATGTAACGCCAATATTTAAAAAGGGCTCTAGAGGTGATCCCAGCAATTACAGACCGGTAAGTCTAACGCCCATACCGGGCAAATAAGTTGAAACAATAGTAAAGAATAAAATTGTCAGGCCCATAGAAGTATATAAATTGTTGGGCAAAAGTCAGCATGGTTTCTGTAAAGGGAAATCATGTCTTACTAATCTACCAGAGTTCTTTGAAGGGGTCAACAAACATGTGGACAAGGGGGATCCAGTGGACATAGTGTACTTAGATTTCCAGAAATCCTTTGACAAAGTCCCTCACCAAAGGCTCTAACGTAAATTAAGTTGCCATGGGGTAAGAGGGAAGATCCTTTCATGGATTGAGAACTGGTTAAAAGACAGAGAACAAAGGGTAGGAATAAATGGTAAATTTTCAGAATGGAGAGGGGTAACTAGTGGTGGTCCCTAAGGGTCAGTCCTAGGACCAATCCTATTCAATTTATTCATAAATGATTTGGAGGAAGGGGTAAACAGAGAAGTGGCAAAGTTTGCAGATGATACTAAACTGCTCAAAACAGTTAAGACCCAAGCAGACTGTGAAGAACTTCAAAAAGATCTCACGAAACTAAATGATTGGGCAACAAAATGGCAAATGAAATTTAATGTGGATAAATGTTAAGTAATGCACATTGGAAAAAATAACCCCAATTATACATACAATATGATGGGGGCTAATTTAGCTACAACTACTCAGGAAAAAGATCTTGGAGTCATTGTGGACAGTTCTCTGAAGACTCCGTGCAGTGTGCAGCGGCAGTCAAAAAAGCAAACAGGATGTTAGGAATCATTAAAAAAGGGACAAAGAATAAGACAGAGAATAGCTTATTGCCCTTATACAAATCCATGGTGCGCCCACATCTTGAATACTGTGTACAAATGTGGTCTCCTCATCTCAAAAAGAATATACTGGCATTAGAAAAGGTTCAGAGAAGGGCAACTAAAATGATTAGGGGATTGGAACGGGTCCCATATGAGGCGAAATTAAAGAGGCTAGGACTTTTTAGCTTGGAAGAGAGGAGACTAAGGGGAGATATGATAGCGGTATATAAAATTATGAGTGGTGTGAAGAAAGTGAATAAGGAAAAGTTATTTACTTGTTCCCATAGTAGAAGAACTAGGGGCCACCCAATGAAATTAGTGGGTAGCAGGTTTAAAACAAAAGGAAGTTCTTCTTCACACAGCACACAGTCAACCTGTGGAACTCCCTGCCTGAGGAGGCTGTGAAGGCTAGGACTATAATAGGGTTTAAAAGAGAACTGGATAAATTCATGGAGATTAAGTCCATTAATGGCTGTTAGCCAGGCTGGGTAAGGAATGGTGTCCCTAGCCTCTGTTTGTCAGAGGTTGGTGATGGATGGCAGGAGAGAGATCACTTGATCATTACCTGTTAGGTTCACTCACTCCGGGGCACCTGGCATTGGCCACTGTCGGTAGACAGTATACTGGGCTAGATGGACCTTTGGTCTGACCCAGTACAGCCTTTCTTATGTGCATATTTTTCACAAGTAGTTCAAAACTTACGGGTCGTTTATTTCAGCTTTTACATACTATTGCTTTTTTATAGCCTAGTGAGAAAAATGTTCTTCCTTGTTTCAGCACATGTGTTACAAGTTCAGGAGTGCTGATAACTGTAGCTCTTAAGGTCCAGTTACAGATTTAGTTCCCATTACAACTTTAAACTGTAAACAAAGATTACAATATTATAAAAATGATTTTATGGCAGATTTAATATTGCTCTTAAAGCTACTCCAGACTTTGTCTCTTTGAGTCTCTTTTACTTAAAATGCCAATTATTTTGAGTAATATTTATATAATAGATGCTTTTGTTGCAGAAACCATGTTAAAATGGGAACATTGTAGGTAAATGAGAATTATATATTTAAAATAGCCTTTCATCTACCACGCATTAGATGTTCTTGGGAAAAAATTCCCATTAAATTCAAAGTCTCATTGGTAAAATTAGTCTGGGATCAGCATGAAAATTTTATATACTGAACAATAGAAGTCTCAAATGTAAAAGTAAATTGTGCCAATTAAGACAAAGCTAATAATGCAGGGCATTGCAAAGTGAGACAGTAAATTAAAATAATTAAATGTCACCTTTTAAAACTGAAAGTATTGTTAGAATGAAAATTTAGCATAAGGTTAGCTCAGATGAGGAGTATGAAAAGAATAAATGTCTTAAGACTGTTTTTTTAAAAAGCTTTTTGAAAATGTAAGGTTTATTTCCTTTGTAACAGACAGATCTTATCTTACAATGTGTACGTACTACATAACTCACTGGAAAGTAGTTCCTTTGTTTTCTATGGATCTTCAGTGCGGCAGGAGAGATACATTGGTTGCAAACTATTCTAGAAACGTTAGGATTGTCATGCTGGATCAGACTTTGGCTAAATTTAGTCAGATATCTTGTCCAACTGTGGCCAATACTAGGTACCTCAAGGGAAAGATACAAGTATATGTGTACTGGATAGTTATGCCTGTGGGGAATGTTTCTTCTTAACCTCAAATAGTCAGTGGTTGTCTCTTGCTCTGAACCATGAGGGTGTATCCCCCTATTTTTTATTCAGTCTTAACATAACTGGATAGTCTCATTATTCCGAAAAATGTCTACTCTTTCTTTTGACTCTTGCTAAACCCTTGGTCTCATTGATACTTTGTTATTGTGAGTTCAGTTTAATTTTTACATGAAATATTTTCAACATGTTATAAGTTTACATTTTGGCTTGTCAGAATCACTGAATAGTCCCTTTGTTCCATAGTATGAGAGATGTTAAATAGGGGTTTTTTTATTCCTTCCCCCACCCCATATCCATGTCTCTCTTATTCCTCTCTTCTTTAAACAACCCTAAACTTTTCAATCTCTTCTTATGCAGAAGCCTTCTCATGCATCATTATCTAATAATCTTAATTTTAGTCGCTTGTTTCTTGGCCCCATTTATTTCTGCGTTCTCTCTTTTTAAGATGGCATGATCAGAACTGAGCTGAACTTCACATAGCAGCAACTGAGAAGTAAAATATGATTTACTGCTTCTTAATCAGATACATAAATGAGAGATAACGGAAGCTTTTGAAGGTTAAGTCGTCACTTATACTTCACCCACTATCCATTACCTTTATGGTAGTTGCTTTTGTATAGTACATCTGTTTAGGTGCAACTTAATTTATTTTTTCTATTTTTCCTAGTATTAGTAAGCTGACAAAATGTACTTACATACAACATAACTTAATCTATAGTAATTAATTAGCATGTAAATATTTTCAGATATTATGCATTAACATAGGTGCTTTTTCAGGTGCATTACAGAATCATATAGTTTAACAGGTCCTTCCGAGGAATTTACTATCTAAATTGGACAGATGTGAACAAGCCCAATTAAAGGAAGAAGCATAAATGTGGAAGACATGGTCATAGTCAATCAGTGTTGGGAAACCAAATGAGATACAGGGTGAAATCCTGACTCTGTCAGAGTCAGGGAGAGGTATGCCATTGATTTCAGTGGGTCCAGGATTTCGTCCATTGAGTGTAAAGTTTATATGTAACTTGATAATTTCCTTTATTGGATATTATAAAAAGACCTGACAAGGTAACTGAGTCATAGCACACACCTGTAACTGCTCATCTAGGAGGTATTTTGAAGGCTCTTGGAAATGCTGTATGCTCAATGACTTATTTAGGTCATTTATGCAGGTAATTTACTTTTAAGCATCTGAGTGGTGTCACTGATTTCAAAAGTAGTCTGGGACTACACAAAATGCTTAAAATTAAGCGCTTGTGTAATATTTTCAGGATCAGGGCCTTATTGATTAGCAGCCTTCTGGCTGGTTTGTGTAGGGCAGTTGCTAATTTCAGTAAAACTGCTTCATAGTGACAATACATTACTACTGTTTGATTTTTCAAAACACTGCTAATCTTCTCACATGGGCAGATGATGAGTTAGAAAACTGACATTGTGGTGTAATGTTAGTATTCTGCTTTCATGTGTAAAGGGAAGTTATTTAGTATTTCCATATGGCTCCTTTATATTTCTTTCTGGGAGATTTCTCATTTTCACAGGCACATTTTGGATTTGTTTCTTATATTTGCTCTTAGAAAAAAATGAGAATTGCGTTTAATTTTTTAAAAACCTTTTAACCTTATCAGCATTATGCAATCTTGTTGTGATATCTATTTAGAAAAAAAGATAGAAACACAAAGCAACTTTCATTTGCAGTTTTATGCCAGAGGAGTTGTATGGCTCATTTAATGGTAGTAACATATTCTATTTTCTACCTGTGACACCTGGCAGTTCGAAGGAAGTGTGAAAATACACTGCTCCTGCAATAGTGACCTTTACTAGACTGTATGAGCTTGTCTCATTCTATTGTATTCTCTTCATTAACTTAAATGGTCTCAGTGGGAAACTGGGCTCAATTTATGACCTAGACTGAAAATCTTGCCTTTAACTAATTAACTTATAGTGGTGCCTCAGCTAAATAAAGCTTAATGGGTCATTTAATCTATTCGATTGCGCAGAAGGAATTTGACACTTTTTAAAACCAAGGGTGCCCAAAAATATCTTTTTAACAAATACATATCAATCATGTGCCCTTTGTGAACAATTAGATACCTGCAGAGAGAAACTGCAGGGTTCGCTATAAATGGTCATTATATACTTAGATATAGTTGTAGAGAGAATTTGATTTAACATGTTGAAAATAGATATAGCAAAAGTTATTGCACTAAATTTAACTCATAAGTGCTAAATTATGTGAACATTAGTTGTTCCTAAGGTTGAGTTGGTTGGTTTTTTTGCCCTTAAAGCAGGGATTCAACCTCTTTATTATATGGAAAATACAGCATCTCCTCCCAAAAACTACAGCGCTCACTTTGAATATAAAATGAATCTTCTGAAATAAACCAATGGATCTATTAGTCAATCTGTTAATTATGCCTTCTAGAAAAAAATTAATTAAAAGATTTTGCACACCTTCCCTGTCTCCCCCAAATGCACAATAATTTCAGTAATGGAATGAATAACAGAGAGAAGGATTTTGAAGAACAGGAGATAGGGGAAGACTTGGGTATAAACCCTTGGTTGCTTTGCGCTGTTCCAGAGTGGCATAAATCAGCCAGCGGGTACCGGTTAAAATAAAAGATTTAATGCTGATATATTAAACTATTAGAATTGGTAATATTCTCTGAGTTTATTACGTTAGTGTTCATGTACATTTTAATTTTTAAAAAATGGTTGGGGCAGAATTAAGGTTGTTTAAATTCCTTAACACTTTATTTTCATATCTGAACTTTTCTTTTAAGTTTACTGTAACTCTGAATTTACTGGATTTGTAGTGCTTGGTTTGGAGGACGACATCGCTGTAATGTATTTCGCCCAAATCATATGTACTTTCAACCTTAACTCAATTTTCATGTATTTTTGTCTAGGAATAGTGACTTTAAGATTACATTAAGCACAGACTGTCATTCTAAACAAGAACAACTAGAGTGCGTTATGTCTCTCTTTAGCTCTTAAATTTTTTCTGTGACTGATAATGTATACCAGGAAAGACCAGAAGAATTTAAAAGAACTGTTATTTTTCAAAACCTTTGCAAACAACAGAATTCTTGAAAGCCTTATTTGCATTGGTTGTTTATCATAACTAAAATTATTACTTTCTACTTTGAGAGTAGGTTTGAGCACTAGATTACATACATTTTATGGTGGCCTATTTGGTTACAGAGAATGACAGTTCACTGGATTCACAGAAATGTGAAACTGTTGTAACATGGTGAATCAAGCCTTGTTTATTGGGCTAACCGTTGGTCTGTGGAAATGGCTAAGAATCCAAAGCACAGAATATCAATATTTTACAAGAGAAGGACATAGCTGTAAAACATAATGAGTGATACAGTAAAATCTTCAGTCCTATCTATGTTAATATATAAGGGCTGGTTTTCGGAGGTTCTGAACCTCTGCAGCTCTCTGTTGGCAAGTGGGAGCTGTGGTTTTTTATCACTTTAGAATTCAGGGCATAATTAGCAGTTGCTCCAGTTGAAGCTTTGAGTCACTTGGGTGAAGTTTTCAGAGTTCCGAAAGATGGTTAAAACTGAGGCAACTCTTATTATTCTAAGCTCTTAAAGTTTTCCTATTTTTTAGAAATACTATAGAACCTTGCCAGAACAAATGAAAAAGCAAATTACATAATGAGGTCCAGGATCTGTGACGTTTGTTCATTTCAACTAAAACTAGTACATAATTTCCTGGGATGATTGCAAAATTAACAGGTTTTTACTTGGATGTCCTAGAAGACTTAAAGGCACTCTGCCAAATCGCTTTTCTTTTTGAAGCTGGGGCCAAGAACTGAAGGTCACTGCACAAATTCTGCTTTGAAACCAAGACATTCAAGTTAATGTCATTTTAGATATTTTAATGTTAAAAGAGAAAAGACCTGTTCTTTATTTAAATAATTTAACAACTCTTCAGTAACTAATAATACATCATTTCCACTCACATATCAGAATAATATGAATCTGGAAGAAAGTAAAATTATTGAGTCCCAGGTGGATAAAAATAAATGATTTTTTTTTAAAAAAAAGATATTTTTTGAAATTTTAATTGTTTACGTAAATTAGATGGTTAAAAATTCAATATATTTTATTCTACTAAATACATATGTTTAAAATTAAATTGAAATTGACAATCAATGTTAAAGCTAGAATTGTCAAGCAATTAAAAAAATTAATCATGATTAATGGTGTTAATAATACCATTTATTTAAATTTTTTTTGGTGTATTACAACACAGAATATAAAGTGTTCACTTTATTTTTTATTACAAATTATTTGCACAGTAATAGAAAAGAAATAGTATTTTTCAGTTTACCTGGTACAAGTACTGTGTAAAGCAGTCATTGGAATTTGAACTTACAAATGGATTATTATGTACAAAAAATAACTGCATTCAAAAATAAAACAATTGAATCTTTACAGTCTTCAGGTCTACTCTGTCCTACTTGTTGTTCAGCCAGTCACTCAAACAAGTTTGTTTATATTTGCAGGAGATAATGCTACCTGCTTCTTTTTCACAATGTCACCTGAAAATGAGAATAGGCGTTTGCATGGTTCTGCTGTAACTGGCATCGCTAGATATTTGCATACCAGATGCGCTAAAGAGTCATATGTCTTTTTATGCTTCATCCACCCGTTCAGAGGATGTGTCCCCATACTGATGATGGGTTCCACTCGATAGTGATCCAAAGCAGAGCGGCCCAAGGCGTGTTTGTTCTCATCATCTGACTCAGATGCCACCAGCAGATAATTGATTTTTTTTTTTTTTTGATGGCTTGGGTTCTGTAGTTTCTGCATCGGAATGTTGCTCTTTTAAGACTTCCGAAAGTATGCGCCATGCCTTGTCTCTCCGATTTTGGAAGCCACTTCAGATTCTTAAACTTTGTGTCAAGTGCTGTAGCTAGCTTTAGAAATCTCACATTGGTACCTTCTTTGCATTTTGTCAAATCTGCAGTGAAAGTATTCTTAAAATGAACAACATGTGTGGGGTCATAATCCAAGACTGCTATAACATGAAATATATTGTAGAATGCAGATAAAACAGAGTAGGGGACATACCATTCTCCCCCAAGGAGTTTAGTCACAAATTTAACTAACACATTTTTTTTATCAAGCATCATCAGCTTGTCCTCTGGAATGGTGGCCGAAGCATAAAGGGGCATATGAATGTTTAGCACATGGCACATAAATACCTTGCAATGCCAGCTACAAAAGTGTCATACGAACACCTGTTCTTACTTTCTGGTGACAGTGTAAATAAGAAGCGGGTGACATTAGCTACTGTAAATGTAGACCATACTTGTTTGTCTTAGTGATTGGGTGAACAAGAAGTAGGACTGAGGGGACTTTAGGCTCTAAAGTTTTACATTGTTTTGTTTTTGAGTGCAGTTAGGTAACAAAAAACTTCTACATTTGTAAGATGCGCTTTCATGATAGAGATTACACTACGGTATTTGTATGAGGTGAATTGAAAAATGCTGTTTTGTTTATATTATTATTACAAATATTTGCACTGTAAAAATTATAGTGAGCACTATACACTTTGTATTCTGTGTTGTAATTGAAATCAATATATTTGAAAATGTAGAAAAAGATCAAAAATATTTAATAAATTTCAATTGGTATTCTCTTAACAGTGAGATTAAAACTGTGATTAATCATGATTAATTATTTTAATCATGAATAATTTTTTTGTTAATCATGTGAGTAAACTGTGATTAATCGACAGCCCTTAAATTGAAACGTAAACCTGCTATAACCTACTAAAATCATTTAAATCAAAAATGTGCTGTCAATGACGCTTCCTCAAATTTTAATGAGTTAAAGGATAGTTCTTTTTAAATTTATACAGAATCAGGGGAAAACATCTAACTTTTGAGGTCAACTCAAGCTTTTTAAATATGCCACAATGTCACACATTATATTAAATATCTACATATTGTTGTCCAGCAACACCAGAAGGAGGACGGGAGACACTGGATGTATTTTAATTAGGCCACAACGGTATCCCTAAATGTCTGTAAGTTCCTGGTAGATAAAAGTGTACCATGCAGGTAATTCCATAATTGTTTACATATACCTGGAGAGGCTACTGCCAGCCCTTTGCCTTTACCCATAGTCAACCTGCTGCTGTGACCTCACCTTGAATGAGGACTAAGTGGAGGTTTGGCTCCCTGCCATTCCTGCCACAGGAGTCACGAACACTGTTTCTGCTCTTTTAAAGAATAGCTCCTTTATATCCTTTACTAAGGGCAGGTCTGCGCTACCCGCTGGATCGATGGATAGAGATTGATCCTCGAGTGCTCTCCTGTCGACTCCAGAACTCCACTGTGTCGCGAGGCATAGGCGGAGTCGACGGGAGAGTGACTCAGCGTCGTGAGGATGCCGAGGTAGTTTGACCAGCATACGTCGACGTATTCGTAGCTTAAGTTGCGTATGTTAGGCTGATTCTACCACATCCTCTCCCCATCCAGTGTAGACCAAGGATAATCCATTTAATGAGATCACTGTATCACTTCTCTCCGGAGTACCTGTACTGGGACATCGGCCACAAGGAGGTTCTGGCAGTTAGTCTGGAGTTGAAAAAGCAGAAAAGCTTATTTTCCCATTTCAGTCTATGAATAAAAAAGAGATGGGAAAGAATCAGACCTGCTCATGCTGTTCTTAGGCAGAGGTGTGGGTAGGCAGCTTTGTGCACTGCCCTCGCCCTGAGCACTCGCTCCGCAGCTCCCATTAACAGGGACCTGCGGCCAATGGGACCTTCGGGAGGGGTGCCTACGGGTGGGAGCAGCGCACAGAACTGCATAGCCGCCTAGGAACAGCAGGGACAGGTTGTGTTTGCAGGGAGCTGCCCAAGATGAGTGCACTCTGGCACCCCAAAACCCCTCCGTGCCCAACCTCCTGCCCCAATCCCCTCTGCTGCACCCAAAATCTCTCTCAGAGCCTGCACCACACACCCCGTCCCGCACTCTGAACCCCTTGTGGCCTTTCCTCTGCCTTGGAGCAGCAGGAACATGTTGCCAGGTAGAGAGCCTACTGGTCCCACGGAACCGGACTATAAGCCAGTCTCTCTCTGAAGTTTAGGAATGCCAGTTTATAGATCATTTCCGGATCTACCCATGCAATCCAATGATTTAACTAGGCGCCACAGCTCAGGACCTCTACAACTCAAGGCTTGGTATTTGGATGGGTATTGAATGTGGAGTGCTCATGTTAGGTAGTGGTCCACTCCATCCTCAGACAAAGCAGGAAAGATTCTATCAGGAGATGCTATTCAGCCAAATAAAAATGAACTTTCTCTGGTCACAGTAGCACCAGTTTTCTCCAGACTCTCCTGGGATTCCTATTATACTAGATTACCTACTCACCATTAAGAACTTGGGCACCTCTGCCAGTTCTTTACAGGTCCACTTCACAGCCATCAGTGCCTTCCATTTTCCAGTTAAGGATCATGCCATCAGTACCTATGCAACAATAAGTAGATTCCTGAAGGGATTTATTAGAACTTCCCCACCAGCGTTGAGACCAACATTACAATGGGACCTCACTCTCTCTCATCCTTTCAGTTCTCAACAGACCTTCTTTCAAACTTATAGCCATCTGTTCTGTGTCCCATTTCTCGATGAAAGTTGCCCTCTGAGTCACCATCACATCCGCCCAAAGGGTGAGCAAGCTCGGAGCACTTCCAGAAGATCAGTCAAATATCATTTTTCATAAAATGATCTCTCTTTGCCTCCAACTAGTATTCATCCCTAAAGTAATTTCGAATCAAACCGTCACTTACGGGTATCTTTTCTGAAATCGTATTCTTCTGATGAAGAAAGAAGACTTAATATAAGAACGGCCATACTGGTTAAGACGAAAGGTCCATCTTGCCTACTATCCTGTCTCCCAACAGTGGTCAATGCCAGGTGCCCCAGAGGGAATGAATAGGTAATCATCAAGTGATCAATTCCCAGCTTCTGACAAACAGAGGCCAGGGACACCATTTGTCCCCATCCTGTCTAATAGCCGTTGATGGACCTATCCTCCATGAATTTACCTGGTTCTTTTTTTGAACCCTGTTATAGTCTTGGCCTTCACAATGTCTTCTGGCAAAGAGTTCCACGGGTGGACTGTGTGTTGTGTGAAGAAATACTTCCTTTTGTTTGTTTTAAAACTGCTGCCTATTAAATTCATTTGGTGACCCCTAGTTATTGTGTTAGGAGAAGGAGTAAATAACACTTCCTTATTTGCTTTCTCCACATCAGTCCTGATTTTATAGACCTCTTTCATAATCCCTCCTTATTCGTCTCTTTTCCAAGCTGAAAAGTCCCAGTCTTATTAATTTCTCCTTATATGGCAGCTGTTCCGTACTCCTAATAATTTTTCTTCCCCTTTTCTGAACCTTTTCCAATTCCAATATATCCTTTTTGAGATGGGGGTGACCACATCTGCACATAGTATTCAAGATGTGGGTGTACCATGGATTTATATAGAGGCGATATGATATTTTCTCTTATTATCTATCCCTTTCTTACTGATTCCCAATATTTTTGCTCTTTTGAGGGCCGCTGGACATTGAGTGGATATTTTCAGAAAACTATCTACAATGGCTCCAAGATCTCTTTCTTGAGTGGTAACAGCTAATTTAGACCCAATCATTTTATATTTATAGTTGGGATTATGTTTTCCAAAGTTGCATTTATCAACATTGAATTTCATCTGCCATTTTGTTGCCCAATCACCCAATTTTGAGAGACCCTCTTTTAACTCTTCGCAGTCTGCCGGGGCTGTAACAATCTTGAGTAGTTTTGTATCATGTGAAAATTTTGCAACCTCACTGTCACTTTTTTCCAGATCATTTCTGAATAGGACTAGTCCCAGTACAGCCCCCTGGGGGACACTGCTATTTACGTCTCCATTCTGAAAACTGACCATTTATTCCTCCTGTTTTATATCTTTAACCACTTACCAATCCATGAGAGGACCCTTCCTCTTATCCCTAGTTTACTTTCCTTAAGAGCCTTTGGTGAAGAATCTTGTTAAAGGCTTTCTGAAAATCTGAGTACACTATATCTACTGGATCCCCCTTGTCCGCATGCTTGTTGATCCCTCAAAGAATTGTTGTATGTTGGTGAGGCATGATTTCCCTTTACAAAAACTACATTGACTCTTCCCCAGCAAATTACTCCTTACAGACGTCTCTATGGAGAATGAAAGCAATTAGAAAAATTCCTAGAGAAGTGGTTTTCAATCTTTTTTCATTTGTGGACCTGTAAAATTTTTTGAATGGAGGTATTTGGAAATATTTGAGATAGTTTGTGTACCCCAGGGATTCACAGACTGTTGGTTGTAAACCATTGACTTAGACTATTTGTTGTCCTGGCAGAGCAATCAATGAGTCAACCACTACCTGCACAGAGACTCTCTAAGTGAATTTTGGGCTGCATCTTTCTTCTCTACCACCTAGCACGTATTTTTCCTCCTTTCCCACTCTCCCCTGACAGAGGTGAAAGGCCATTCCACCAGAGTGTAAGCAACCCCTGCAGCATCTCTGCAAGATGAACCCTTACTAGATATATGTAGGGAGGCTGCCGGGATTTCCATCCACACCTTTACAAAACATCGTGCATTGGTGCAGACTTTTACAGATGCAAGGAAACTACAGGCCTGTGGGAGTGGCAGTATTACAGACTTCCATACCATCTACATCCTCGCATCCCCTCCTGATTGACTGCTGCTAACTAATCTCCCACATGTAGAATTCACATAGGGCTCATCACTTGAAGAACTACTGACGATTACTTAGCTGTAACTGGAGATTCTTCAAAGGATGATATGTTTAATCTGTGAAAGTGCACGCCAAGTTTTAAATACATCTGTAAAATATTTGAGGGTCATTTTCTGCCTTTAAATAGGTATGTATGTGCATTGGCGGATGCAACTCCTTTTAAACTAAAAGGAGAATACCTGTATATCTGAGAACAAACATTGTCCCTTGGATTTAATTGTTATGCTAGATGCTAAATAAAGAATGTATTTGATTCCATAACTTGCACCTGAACACACACACAAATAAGTGTACTAGATTTTTTAAACTACTAATTATTTTTGTGGAGATTAGCCAGTCATAAAACATTTTAATCTATTTTCAGATAAAACTGTTGTACTTTAAAACAATCTGTGTCAATTTTGCTTTGCGAATTAAGATAAATTAAGCCACACAGAGTGACTTGTCAGTTTCCCACTTTACTATTATAATGTTACTCATAAAATAACTTAGAGGTTTGAAGTTTGTAATGTTTGTTTAATGTGTGCCACATTCCTTTGTACGAATTTGGGCCTCAGTACTGCAGTGTGATGCAGGTTTTAATGCAAGGTCTGCCTGTGCACTTCTCGTTGCAGAATTTCTGAATTTTACCTTATCACATTATTACTTCCTTTATTTAACAGTTCAAAATATTTTTAATGCATATATATTAAAACTACCTTAATTTGTATTTTTTTTGTACAGTAGACTCTCGATTATCCAGGATGATAGGGAAAAAATTAATCCTGGTTAATAAAATCCTGGACAATCACCATCCATCGGAAATATGGGGTGTGGGGGGTTGGTTCACCAGCCACCCTGCGCTGGGGGAAGGGGAAGTTGGTTCACTGGCTGCCCTGTGCCCTGGTGAGGTTTTTTTTTCTGTGCTTGGGGCGGCAACAAAACCAGAGCCGGCCCTGCGAGTTACGCCTATTTTTTTTTTTATTTTATTTTTTTTTTTTTGGACATCCTGGTTAACCCACTTTCTGGTTAACCCAATCCTGGATAATCGAGAGTCTACTGTACATCAGTTTGGTTGGTTTGAAAGGCATAATAGAAATACTGTGGTTTTCTTGTGTGAGAATCTTCATTTGCTTTAGTAATATATTTGCTTTTTCTCTTTTAGGCTTCTTTACAGTTTAGCGTTTAATGCCAGGTTCCTGAGGCATCTTTGGTATCTAATCTCTTCAATGACTACACGAATGATTACAGGGTATGTATTATATCATTTCTATAATTGAGCTCTTTTCATAATATAGCATCTCTTTTGAAAAGGAAAAGAGAATTAGTACAGTGGACAAATATGATGGTAGGAAAAACAAAGGTAAAAACAAACAAAACCCTAAAGTTTTTACTTAGTTCTTACTCATTCAAAACTTCAATTGACTTTGGGGGGACTTTGACTTAGAATAAAAATGGCTTTATTATTTTAAAAATATTGATGATGACATTTTACGTTTTGTAATTATTATGGCAGTTCCTGTGAGCAAACATTGAAAGTACTTTCTAAACAAATTGAAGCAGGAATCTAAGAAGAACTCTGCCCCATATGTGGGTTCTTCTCAACCTGAGGAATGTCAGACTAGTCTATTGGCCAGATATCAGGATAGAGATAGTGAGCAGTAGAGGTGAGGAAAATATGTCCCTGTATGCACACCCTTACTCCCTTTGTGTAGATGTGCTTCTGTGGCTATAGGTAAAATGACAGATGGCTCATTGGCAGTCATTTGCCTTCCTGCTCTTCCCCCACAATGTTCCTTGATGCCACCAGGTTTTAGGAGCAGTTTGTGTGTGTGCAGGGTGTTATTAACACTGGTTATATTTAAGAAGTTGTTCAAACACCCAGAATGGTGTTATAAGTTTGTGTTCTAATTTTGTGCAATAGAATATTTTTCATAATGGAATGCAAGTATTCTAAAGGAAACAATTTTAAATAAATTGGAAAAATATAACTGCACTGCTGCATTTCAGGGTTTACATTATTATATGATAACTGAAGAGGAGTCTAAGCCAGTCAGAATGCAGCAAATTTGTGTAGTTAATGCATAAGTGTGTAATTTGTGTCTTAGTTACATAATTCTCTGATAAGGGCTGTGTGGCTTGTTTTTCAGTACTGATATAATATTTATAATCCCATAAACTGATTGACAGCTATTTTCCAGAGTACAGACACTTATAGCATCATTGCACAAATGTTTATCAATACCCATACTTTCTTCTTCTAGTGATTGCACATATACGTTCTGCTTTTTGAATGCACAAGTGCTGGAAATGTTTTCCCTCAGTGGTACCCATCAGGATGGCTCAAGTACCCTCTGCTGCCTCATGCTGCTGGTATCGGTATAAAGAGCCAACCGATCCCAGGTTCCCTCAGTTCCTTCTTACTGCCCATCGTGGCCTCTGGATCTGCTCTTGTATTTGCAAATTCTCTCAGTGAACTGTGCTCAGTTGTATTGTAAACAGTTAGTGTGATTAAAATTATTAGTATTTAGTTAGATTTTTTTTTTTTTACCACCTCAGGATACTGGTCGATTTCCATTGCCGAGGGATGTCTCTGTCACCGGGCTTCAAGCCCTGCGTTTTCTGCAATAAGGCTATGCCTGTCAGTGACCCACACTCGAGTTGCTTGAAGTGCCTCAAGGAAGCTCATATTGGAGAGCATTGCCAAATTTGCAGGGGCTTTAAGCCTCTCACAGAGAGAGATATCGTGAAGCCAAGGTAAAGTTTAGAGTCAAGGAGGTGGCCTTGAAACCTCCTTCTGGTCGGACTTGGTGCCAAGTGCCTTGACATTGGTAAGGAGTACACCTTCTACCATACCTGAGTCCCAACACTGCTCACCATCCCCGGTACCTAAGAAGAGGCATAAGAAGCAGAATGCTAAAATGGGGAGATATCTGGCACCAAAGTCTGTTAGTCATGGGGACAAGAGTAGAGTGTGGTCTAAGCCCAAGCACTTCTTTGCTTCAATACCTCAAAAGATGGCAGTGTTACTAGAGCACCTAGGCATGTTCTGTCAAGTCCAGAACTACATCCATGGCACTGAACCATAATAACCATGCCGCAGGCATTTACTGCTGCCAGGGACTGTCGGTGCAAGTATCACTGGCAGTAAAAGAGTTGACGTTACTGGTGCCGGAGGACAAGGGAAAACCAGCAGGTTTGCTACAATGCTGGGTATTGTGCCAGCTTCGTGTACCTCTGAAAGTGTGTGCTTTGATACAATCCAAGGGGAAACCTATGGTATTTGCTTCTTTTGTGGACTTCTCCAACTCGATACAAGTCACCAGCACCTTCTGGAACTGCATCTCCATGGTCTGTGGAAGGAGACACGTCTTCTGAATTGGAGGTCAGGTCCTATATTTCTCATCCTCGGAGCAACTCCTCCTTAAGACTTTTCCACTCTTCCAATGGATCCTGTTACAGGGGTACTGTGTAGTGGTTTGCCAGGAGGTCACTGGGGACTCTAGCCTCTTCCAGTGGCTATGCAGAAATGCAGAGATTTTGGAATCTCTGGGGCTTTTCCCCAGTTTCCAGATCGAATTCCAAGCACTCCTATTTGGTAACCTCAGAAAGGTATGTGACACCTACCCACCCGGCAGCACCTGTTTCTGACTCTGGGACCAGACTACAAGAACCAGTTCAGTAGGACCCTGAAGATCAAAAAAAGGAGGAAGAGTATTTGCAGCCTGTACTTGCCTCCTTTTCTTCCTTCCCTGATGAGTCAATCTCTGGGTGGGGAGAGGACATGTCACCTCCCTCAGATGACTATAAGGCGCACCAGGAATTTTTAAAGAGGGTTGCCTTAAGTCTGGGCATACAAGTGGAGGAAGTAAAATAACCCTCTCACCACCTGATTGATATTTTAGCCACTGCAGGTGCTTTCAGAGTGGCCCTGCCTCTCAATGATGCCATTATGGACCCAGTTAAGGGACTGTGGCAGATACCTGCATCCTTTCCTCCAACTGATTCCAGCGGCGTGTGGCAGCAAAGGGTTCTTGATCCTCGTTGTTGAATACTGCTGAGGGGAAAAAAATTCTGGTGGCTATGGGTAAAGTGATGAGCATATCCTGGGCTAATAAAATTTGGCCTTTGACCTCAGAGTTTATTTGCTAGAAACACTTTGTCTTTGGGTCTGAGGTTCTTCAGCCAAAGGTGCAGTGCTTTGTTTTGTAAGCAAGAAGCACCATCAAGTTATTTAAAGAACATGTAGAGATGCCCAATGGCACTTTCTCTTAGACCTCAGTATGCATCTAAGTGTATTTGATAATTACACAATTATAGTCCATGTTGTAATTTTTTGCTTAAAAATAAAATATCATTTCTAAGCATGTAATTGCTTTATTGGTTTGTATCAGTTTCCAGTTGCAGTGTAGTACTTGTATTCAAAATATTTCATTATTCTGTGCTACCAGTCCTTTCTCCAGAGTCATCCTGCATGTTGATGTATCTTCTATGCCTATTCTTAAGATGCATTCAATTACCATAAAACGTAAGGGGACTCTTCATATAGGATCATAGTAGTTAGCCTAAAAGGTCTTTTCCACCTCTATCAGGTTTATCTCATGGATGAAGGATGGTCTTGTGGCTAAGACCTAAGACTAGGGTGTAAAAGATCGGAGTTCTGGTCCCAGCTCTGACAGTCTCTTTGTATGGTAGCAAGCAAGTCCCTTAATCTCTTTTTGCCTCTGTTCTCCAGTTCTAAACCAGAAGTAAGATACGATTCTAAAATAAGATATGATTCTAGTGATAACACAGGGATGTGGTAATTGTATTTGTTAAGCACTCACATACAAAACGATGACAGCCTGTAAATAATAATTCCATCTTGCTCAAGCAGGATACTGTTCCCAACAGAGGGCATATAAGATGTTAAACTAAGACTATGCTTTATTAGCTTGCGTACCTCATCCAGTGCACTATATGCCCCAGTACCAATGATGTGGGAGAATCACTATGCTTTCAAATGAACTCACAGCAAAACGATAGGAAAAAAAACCAAAAACACCATATTACTCGTGGGCAAACTTCACAAAATGATCACTCCATATCTGACCTCTGTCCTCGTCCTCAAAAGAAGCCTTCACAACACCTTCAAAAGGTGAGCCTGGAAGCTTAAATTCATACCTTTGAGAGACAATAAAAATCATGGACTCAATCAGGACACTGGATCTATGGCTCATTACAACATCTCCCTCTTCTTTTGTTTTAGAACTACAAAGGCGTTAACTGCCCACTTCACCTGGAATAGTCTCTGATGTGTTAACTTCTTATGCTAAACAATCTTTTCCACCATGTATAGAGGCCAGGTCTACACTACAAACTCACATTGGTATAATTATGTCTCTCAGGGTGTGCAAAATCTGCACCCCTGAATGATGCAGTTAGACCAACCAAATCCCCGCTGTTGACATAGCGCTGTCTACAGGAATACTACTTCTGTTGACATAGCTATCGCCTCTTGCTGAGGTGGATTAAAGATGCCAACGGGAGAAGCTCTCCTTTCGGCATAATAGTGTCTTCACTGAAGTACTACAGCGGCTGTGCTGCTGCAATGTTTTAAGTGTAGACCTGCCCTTAGCTGTGACACTGAATACATTTCCCATACCTGAAGAAAAGCTTTCTGCAAGCTTAAAAGCTTGTCTCTGTCACGAACAGAAGTTGGTCCAATAAAAGATATTATTTCACCATGCTTGTCTTTTGAATATCCTGGGACCAACATGGCTAGAACACTGCAAACTTTATAGTAGTAGTCAATAATATTTTGATTACATTGATGAAACTTAAAGCATTTTTTAAAAGGAATCATTGATTTTGTATTTTGATTTTTATATTTTAAGGTCTATGGTTCCACTGCTTCAAGTAATATCAAGGGGATCGCCAATGTCTTTAGAAGATTCTAGTCGGATCATTCCACTCTTCTATCTTTTTAGTTCTTTGTTTAGTCATTCACTTATTTCTATACATGATAACGAATTCTTTGGTGACCCTATAGAAGGTAAGAGCTTCAAGCATTCTTTAGGATCTAATCTGACAGACCTTACTCTCTTGAAATTCCTGTTGATTTCAGTAGGAGTTTTGCATGAGTTACTCCTAGGGCAATTCTGCACTACTACATGTGCATAATTGATGAGCCGTGCATATTTTTAATATTTTGAGCAGAAAAAAGCTTCTGCGAAAATGTTGCTACATTTCTGCCTTTTGCCCACCAGAGGGCACAGTTGTACAAGAACAGCAGGAGTTCCCACCAGAAAATAACTCCTGCAGTTATGCCTTTTGCCCACCAGAGGGCTCTGTGGCAATAGAACACAGCAGCAGCTCCCAGCAGCTAGGAAAGAGAAAGAGCCTGTCTTCTTTGCAGCGCCTGTCAGACCAGGTCAGGTGATGGGCTATGGGGAGACAGACAGCTGGGGAGTCAGATGGGGGCTCGTAAGTGGGGAGGACGGACTGGGGCAGGGGCTGAATGGGAGTGGACGTTCTGGGCTACATAAGGAAGGAGGTGCAGAGCTACACAGGGACAGAGGGTGGCTGACTGGCGGCACAAAGGCACGGGGGGGGGTATAGACACACAGAGGACAGGGGAGTGGCTGGGTCAGGGCACAGACACATATGGGGTTGGGAGAGAGGGTACAGAGCCACATAGTGAAGGGGGTACAGGGACACTTTGGGATAGGGGGACTTGGGGGTGGAGGTAGGATAGTGTCTGAGTGGGGGTGGAGAGACACATGTGGACAGGGGTTTCAAGGACACATGGGGGTACAGGAATTTGTGGGGATGGGGCAGATGTACCTGACCTGAATAGAAGAGGCTAGGGGTCAGCCAGCATCGGCATGGAAGAAGCTCCCTAACAATCTCTCCCCATCCTTCCAAAGAACCTGTTCCATACATTTCCCACCCAGACCCAGCAACCCTCCAAGTTCACACCCAGGTTCCTTCCCAGCAACTTACTACTTTCTCCCTCTGCTCCTCTGTTATCCCTGACTCCCCCAAGCCCTTGCACTGCTTTTGAGGGGTGCGGGAAACACAGTTCTGTGTTGTAGTTTGAGTTAATTATTACTTAGAGTTCTGTATTAATATTCCAAGTAAGGAATCTGTTTGTCAAAAAACATTTACTGAACCTTTTTTGTTGTTTGTATTGTTACAGACATACGTGGTGACATGTATTTTGAAATAAAATGACCAAAAATAATTGAAATTGTTGTGATTATATTGTGTTGTTTGGAAAAATAAAATATGCAGAATTTTGAAGCATTTAAAAATATTGTGTGCAGAATTTTTAATTTTTTGGTGCAGAATTCCTCTAGGAGTAAAATAAGGACCACGAAGATTGGGTCTGCAGGTTGTTAACTGAACATTAAGTATGTAGTACAAAAATTAAGTGAGCACGTTAATATCAGTTTCATTGTAATTTTAAGCCAGTACTGTTGTAATAATAAAATGACTGATTAATGTTTGCCAACTTATATTTTGAAGCTTTTGTTTCCTTTGTCCTGTCTCCTTTCTCTATTGTGTGACTATTATAGTTTTTGCAAAACAGAGTAAAAGAATAGTTATATAAATATAGAAAAAATAGATTAGAAATGTTATTTTAAAAATGTAACCTTGTAGTTTATGTAATTGTAGGTCAAAGACAATCATCAATGATGCCTTTTACGCTAGAAGAGCTGGTAATATTGTCACGCTGCCTTCGAGATGCATGTTTAGGAATCATCAAGTTGGCTTACCCAGAAACAAAGCCAGAGGTTCGTGAGGAATATATTGCAGCATTTAGAAGTGTTGGAGTTACAACAAATACAGAAATGCAGCAATGTATACAAACAGAACAAAAACGATGGATTCAACTGTTTAAGGTACAGGATGTTATTTTTCAGTTACAGATCAAACAAAATTTTCAGACCTGTTTCTACTGACATTTACCATAACAGTGTTTGGCTGCAGCTTGTTTCACAATTATACTTCTGTCTCAGAGGTTATCTTTAGGAAATGTGGAATTTGGAAATAACGTTTGCTTTAATATGAGTTCTGCATTCCAGAGTACACGGAAAAACAATGGCATTTTGGTGACTGTAAATTAAATGATTGTAGTCTTTTTTTTCTTTGACATGACTTGATGTTTTTCATATTTTAATTGACTTATGCAGGAATTGGTATAGAACATGAGTATTAATTGATGCCAATTCAGCAAGATGTGACTAATTTTAAGCATGTGAGAAGTTCCATTAACATTAGTGGATCTGCTCACATGCTTAATGTTAAGCGTTAGGAAGGAGCAAACAGTTTGCACACATACAAAATGGGAAATGACTGCCTAGGAAGGAGTACTGCGGAAAGGAAACGGATCTGGGGGTCACAGTGGATCACAAGCTAAATATGAGTCAACTATGTAATGCTGCAAAGAAGCACACATCATTCTGGGGTGTATTAGCAGGAGTGTTGCAAGAAAGAGACAAAAAGTAATTCTTCTTCTCTACTCTGCAGATTAGGCCTCAACTAGAGTTTGCACACTTACAAAACGGCAAATGTCTATATAAGGAAAGATGGAAAAAAATGGGTTTGTTTACACTGGAGAAGAGAAGACAGAGGGGATATAACAATTTTCAAGTACATAAAAGGTTCCTTTATAAGGAAGAGAGAGGAAAAAATGTTCTCCATAGCCGCTGTGTATAGGACAAGAAGCTATGGTCTTAAATTGCAGCAGGGGCAGTTTAGGTTAGATATTAGGAAAAACTTCATGACTATCAGGGTGGTTAAGCACTGGAATAAATTGCCTAGGGAGATTATGGACTCTCCATCATTGGAGATTTTTAAGAGCACGTTAGAGAGACACCTGTCAGGGAATGATCTAGATAATAACTAGTCCTGCCCTAAATACAGGGAACTGGACTTAGAAGACCTCTCGAGGTCATAGAATATCAGAGTTGGAAGGGACCTCAGGAGGTCATGTAGTCCAACTCCCTGCTCAAAACCAATCCCGAACTAAGTCATCCCATCCAGGGGTTTGTCAAGCCTGACCGCAAAACCTCTAAGGTCCCTTCCAGTCCTATGATTCTATGAGTAAATGCCTTGTTGACCTGCAGACTCACGAGATTGATATTCACTGCTGTTACACCAGTTTCATAACTGCATCAAGACCAGTGGTGGAAAACTGCTGTAATGCAGTGGTAAATCAGTCCAGTAAGTAGCGTTAGAGTATGTCTGTGCTGCAATAAAAAAACCGTTGAACTGAGTCTCAGAGCCCAGGTCAATTGACTTGGGTTTGTGGGTCTCATGCTATGTAGCTAAAAATTGCAGTGTAGGTATTCAGGCTTGGACTGAATCCTCCCGAAAGGTGGGTCTCAGAGCCCAGGCTCCAACGTGAGCCTGAATGTTTACAGTACAGTTTTTAGCTGCACAGCCCCAATTCCCACAAGCCCAAGTCAGTTGATCCGGGTCGTCTGCGGCTGTGTTGCAGTGTGTTTTATTGCACTGTAGACGTACCCTAAATGTATGTTGTTCTTAAATAACTACTACTATGTTCCTACCCAGTTTTACCCAGGGAAACTGAAAGTATGAATTAAGGAAAGTTGAGAATGTTGGCAGGAAAAAAAACCCTCAGAATATAACAGTTGGGGGGGGGGGGGGGGAGAGGGAGAAAAAAAGAAGAGTACTTGACTTGCCATGAAATTTCTGCAGCAAACATATCTAGTCAGCTAAAATTGCTCATTAAAGGAGTGGGAGCAGAAGAAATGCATTTTCCAAATTGAATGCTAGATTTACAGTCCGTTTAATACTGGTGACCTCTCGCACAGTAATGTTCAGTTCGAGTCATCAGCTGTCCCTTCAGGTCTTTTATCACTGCTTTTGTCAAGCTATCTATTTAATTGAAAGAAGTTAATTGAATGAAAATGATCAACTAAGCTTGTATTAATATTGCTAATGGAACTTTCTTCTTGGCCATGTTTGGAGAAAGATGTCATGCTAGACTTTAGGAAAGGCCCATTAATGCTTGCACTTAACCTGATGGGCTAATTAAGGAATGCTTATTCATTCTACAAGTCTATGATAGCCTCTATCCAGCCCATTCTGCCTGATTTTACAACACATTTCACTTATGAGCATGAGCATTATGAGCATTAGTAGCAGTGAGAGTAACTGATAATGTTTTGATTGCATTAAATACAGTCCTAATGCATCACTGAATTTATAATTTGTGCAGATTGATCTAATATATGTTTGCACAATTCCATTTAATTACTTGTCTTTAAATTACCAAATAAACTTTCAATTTAAAGGTCACAAATTCAGATGCCAGTATTTCTCTTTTACTGGGAATGGGAGCATGTTTTACATTTTTATGTACGTGGTTTATATCATGTCTTCCTCTGTTTGTGCCTTTTAGTTTATCCGATTTAATCATTCTCCTTCACTTGCAATTTTGATAAAATTGTCTTAACATTTTGTTTTCTTCTAAGCAAATATTGAATTCATGTCTTCTCATACAAGATGATAGTTGTGTATACAGAACACAAAAAATTACACTCCTTTCTAGACAGCTACTAGACTCCAGAAAAATTATCTGAACTTATTTACTTTTCAGTTTACCCATACTGTTCTCTGCAGTTTGTGTTTTGTCTATTAAGTGAATTATAAATGTAAATCTTAAAGCTATCTTAGTCTCTAGTTCTGATCAGAAATGTGGTTAATAACAAAACAGCATTTGTTTACTTTTCAAACACATGATTAATTTATTGATAAAAATTTAACAGTCAAGGCTGAAATTCACCTTGTTTTGGCAAGATTTCAATGTATGGCACTAGATCTTCTGCAAAAGAGACCATCCAGACTTGACACTTTCTTTGCACTGATTTACAATAAAGAAAAGTGAGCAGTGTGTTTCTCAAAAAAACAAAAAACAAACAAAAAAAAACTTTGTTGAATTTAGAAATTGGAATAGCTTATCAAATAATAGACTGTTGCACTAGATGAGTGTAAATACATCTTAAAATACTCAAGGAACTGACTGGGGAGATATCTGAGCCATTAGTGATTATCTTCAAAAAGTAGTGGAAGACAGGAGAGATTCTAGAGTATTGGAAAAAGGCAAATATAGTACCAATCTATAAAAAGGGGAGTAAGACCAACCTTGTGAATTAGACCAGTCAGCTTAACATCAGTTTTCAGAAAGATAATGGAGCAAATAATTAAGCAATCAGTTTGCAAACACTTAGAAGATAATAAGGTGATAAGTAACAGTCAGCATGGATTTGTTAAGAACAAATCCTGTCAAACCAACCTAATAGCTTTCTTTGACAAGGTAACAAGCCTTGTGGATGCGGGGAAGTGATAGATGTGGTTGGTATATCTTGACTTTAGTAAGGCTTTTGGAACTGTCTTGCAGGACCTTTTCATAAACAATCTATGAAATACACCCTAGATGGAGCTACTATCCTGTGTGTGCATAACTGGTTGAAAAACTGTTCCCAGAAAGTAATCATCAGTGGTTTGCAGTCAAGCCGGAAGGGCATATCAACGGGGGTCCCTCGGGGATCAGTTCTGGGTCCAGTTCTGTTCAATATCTTCATCAGTGATTTAGATAATGGCACAGAGAGTACTCTCATAAAGTTTGTGGTAATACCAAAATGCGGGGGGGCTGCAAGTACTTTGGAGTATAGGATAAAAATTCAAAATGATCTGGACAAACTGGAGAAATGGTCTGAAGTAAGTAGGATGAAATTCAGTAAGGGCAAATGCAAAAGGAATAATCAGTTGCACACATACAAGTGGGGAGGAATACTGCAGAAAGGGATCTGGGGGGTCATAGTGGATCACAAGCTAAATATGAGTCAGCAGTGTAACACTGTTTCCAAAAAGGGAAACATCATTCTGGAATGCATTAGGAGGAGTGCTGTAAGCCAGTGGTCGTCAAAGTGGGGTGCATACACCCCTGGGGATGCGTGAAACCCCAGCGCTGCCGCCAGTCCCGTGCTGGAGACCGCTGAATTAGGCAGCGGTCTATTTTGGTACCGCCAAAATGCTGCAGCAGAAAGTGAAAGCTTTCTGTTCGGTGGCATTTCGGTGGACATACCTGGGGGGGCCGCGAGCGGACGCCGCTCCGTGGAAGGGGGCCATGGCCGGAAAAGATTGGGGACCGCTGCTGTAAGCAATATTTCTTCTGCTCTACTCTACGCTGATTAGGCCTCAACTGGAGTATTGTGTCCAGTCTGGGCACCAAATTTTGGGAAAGATGTGGATGAATTGGAGAGAGTCCAGAGAGGAATGATGACAATTAAAGGTCTAGAAAACAAGACCTATGAGGGAAGATTGAAAAAATTGGGTTTGTTTAGTCTGGAGAAGAAAAGACAAGACTGAGGGTAGACTTAAGTTTTCATGCAAGAGCAATTTAGGTTAAGTATTAGAAAAAAATTTCTGTCAGCGTAGTTAAGCACTGGAATAAATTGCTTAGGGGGGTTGTGGAATCTCCATCATTGAAGATTTTTAAGAGCAGGTTAGACAAATACCTGTCAGGGATGGTCTAGATCAGTGATTCTCAACCAGATTGACATGCACCCCTGGGTGTATGGAGTGGTCTTCCAGGGAGTACATCAGCTCATCGAGATATTTGCTTAGATTTGCAACAGGCTACATAAAAAGCACTAGTGAAGTCAGAACAAACTAAAATTTCTTACAGACAATCTCTTGTTTATACTGCTCTATTATACTATACACTGAAAGGAAAGTACAATATATATATTCCAATTTATTTATTTTAGAATTATGTGGCAAAAATGAAAAACAAAGCAATTTTTTTAGTAATTATGTGTTGTGACGCTTTTGTGTTTTTATGTCTCATTTTGTAAAGCAAATAGTTTTTAAGTAAGGTGAAATCAGAGTCCTGAAAGGGTATGTAGTCTGGAAAGGTTGAGAGCCACTGGTCTAGATAATACATAGTCCCACCTTCAGTGGAGGGGATGGGACTAGAAGACTTCTCAAAGTCCCTTCCAGTCCTATAATTCTATGATTCTGTGATTATTGAGAAAATATTTAGTTGCCTTTCCTTTAATTTTTCTGAATTATATAAAAGAGTGGGAAAAGATTAATGGTTCCTAATGCTATACCTACACAGCTAAGAAAATAGGGTGTAGTCTTCTTTATGAGCTATGCTCTGGATTTCTCTTACTTGTTTTGTATGTATTCCATGCTCCATCTCCATTAAGGTTGATGGAAAGCACATGTATGCAATATTTAATACTGACATACACTTGAATTCTAATCCTGCAGATGAGCTTAACAATACGCATGTAAGTAGTTTCAATTTAACTGAATGGGATTACACACAGTAAAGTTAAGCATGAACATATCTGAGGCCTTAGAAGTGACAAGATCTAACACATGGAACAATCTGACCTCTTTCCTTTCAGTAGAATACCCCTCATGATATTAATATTGAAATCTAAATGCATCATATCATATTTTGACAGATATTTTTAATTCTAAGCCTTTCTGTGGAATCAATAACATGAGTTTTTCAAACACTTAAATAGTTGATTATATTGTACTAAGTTCTGAGTTGACCATTCTAAAACAGTAGAGTCAAAAATTACATTTCCTGACATTTAACTTGCACTGATACTTGAGTCTATCTTCATTGTGCTTTTCATTTTTAAGAATCCAGTACATTTTGTTGGGGTACCTCTAGTCCCAGCTAATTTAATGCAGTCTTTAAACTTCTTTTAAATTTTTTCTTAACACATCCTTTTACTTCACATGGAAAATTTCTTTCTAGATTTTGTAACTGGGGGTGAGGGCGGCTAATGGAATCTCAAAACTTCAATGACTCATCTAGCCTGCATTGAGTTTTACAAGGGCAAGATGATGAAAGAATTCCTGTGTAATCAAACAATTTTCCTAATAGCATTTTCTTTCAGTCTTATTCCAACCTGCGGGACCTTCCTTTACAAACTGGATCTTTAAAAGTCCTTTTGTTTAATATCTAGAGACAAAGCTCTTTGGAAGGTCTATTAAGTTCTTTGTTGCTTTTGACACCTGCCCATTAACACTGTGTTTCAGCAAGAAATACCTTGAAAGCACTGTCTGTGCATTTCTTCTACTCTTTTTCAAGTGCTATAATTTTAAGTGGCAGAGTGGATTCCTACTTGTCGTAGCTTTGGTAACTTGCTTTAAGCTAGTTCTCCTGTAAACATATAATTCATCCTTCCATTTGTTTATTACATATATTTGAGTAGGGTTACTAAGTCATTTCAAATATTTATATCTAGATTTGGGAGGAGCAGGGATGTGATCAGGGATGATATTTGTGGGTGCAGTAGGGTATTGTAAAGATACTTTTTGACTTGATATTTCTGACTGCTTGTTTTCTGGTTTTGGGGAGCTGCTAATGTGTCCTTTGTTTAAATGGTCAGAAGTACCTAGTGCCCAGGATAAGTGTTTTCTCCAGCTTTCTCATTTTGTTATATAAATATATGCAAATGTTAGATGTTTGTTTTCACCTGTATTCTCATCCTCTTGGACCATCTGATATTGAAATGGCCTTACCTCTTTTATTTAAAATTGCTTAATTTTTGTCAAATATGTATGACTATATAAAATAATATTTTGGTGAGAAGATTGGAGTTATACAATTTCAAGACTACATATAACTGATTTTATTTTTTTATATTAGGTCAGCATCTGGTGTCTGTGAAAAATGTACTGGATGCAGGGATGAGGGGAGAAGAAGAAATGGGGAATGTTCTTTTAAAAAAACAATTTTTCTAATCTAAAATTGGAGCTAGCAGATATATACTCAGTCTTAGAATATGGGACAGGTGATATGATGCTTAATGTAAAAAGGTTTAAAAATCTTGTACATTTTGTATATATTCTAAGTGCTCAGGTATGTTGATAAGCACTGTATAATTACTTAGAATTAGCTCTTATTTTTAATAAATGATCTTACAGAAGGAAATTATTTTGGGCTGATGTGATTACTTTCCATATAACTTTTTTATATGTTAGAGATACTCCTGTGATCTGCAGAATGGGAAGCACTTTTCAGTAAACTAATTCTGGTGGTGATTTATGGCCAGATCTCAACTGCTAATCATGTCTTCTAAAGTATTTAGCAATGAGAACAATGTAGTTTTGTTTAGGAGAAAAAATAATTTAACCTGACACACTATTACAGGATTTCTTTAGAAATGTGCTTTGAAGAATTGTCTTTCCTTTCTATGGTTTCATTTACTGAACTAGTTTATATTGAATAGAACTGTTTCTGTCATCTAGGTCATCACTAATTTAGTGAAAATGTTGAAATCTAGAGATACAAGGAGAAATTTTTGTCCACCAAATCACTGGCTGTCAGAACAAGAAAACATTAAAGCAGATAAGGTAACAGTATTGTTTCTTCACACATTTTAGATGTTTATCTTGAGTTTCCCCATCTTATCTATATTTTTATCTATTTCAACTCCCAAATACAAGAAATCAGATTTTCTTGGAAAAAAGAAATTACCTGCAGTGTGTGCACTTGTAACAGCTAGTGCAAGACTAAATTATATGATGTTTTAATACATAGTCAGATATTTGTTACGAGGTATAAGAATTACTTTTGGAGTATGGCATCAATATTGCACAGGAATTAACTTAGTTTAAAATCTAGACATACAGTATATTGCTGTTCTCTGAAATGAGTTCTTGATTTCTCTGTCTTAACATTACATTCACTAGTTTTAGTTGAATATTATTTTGATAACAATGTAGATTTTCCAACACAACTGCTTGGACTCATCAGCATACTATTTAAGCATGTATTTAGTTGTATGTTTAATAGGAAATGTTTAACTACAAGGTTTATTAATTTATTAGGTTACACAACTTTATGTGCCATCAGCCAGGCATGTTTGGAGAGTCAGAAGAATGGGAAGAATAGGACCACTGCAGTCTACTTTGGATGGTAATATACATGTACACATCACTTTTGCCTTAAGAACTAGAGCAATCTCAATTTGTCTCACATAGCTGGTGGTTATACTAAGGAAATATAGGTTTTCAAAATTCAGTTGAATAGTTCATGCTAACCATAATGGTTCCTAATAGCAATGTAGTCTTTAAGTTGTAATTTTTTCTCAGTACTCTCACTTATTTAAAATGTGACTGACTATGATGTAGAGTTAGACTAATTCTGTATTTTTTTAAATACATCTAATTGTAACATTTCTTCCTGATTGGAAGAAGCAGCTTCCCCATAGCTTTCTGCTGCCGTTCCTGCTTTTATCAATGATTTTAGGATGAAGAAATGATTAGGCTTGGGGGTATCTGTGTATACATAATATATATAAAATACATATCAGATCAGACTATTGTATAATACATAAAAGCAGTGGTTCTCAAACTTTTGTGCTGGTGACCCCTTTCACATAGCAAGCCTCTGAGTGCAACCCCCTCCCCAATACATTTAAAAACACTTTTTAATATATTTAACACCATTATAAATGCTGGAGGCAAAGCAAGGTTTGAGGTGGAGGCTGGCAGCTCATGACCTCCCAGGAAATAACCTCATGACCCTCTGAGGGGTCCCAACCCCCAGTTTGAGAACCCCTGCATAAAAGCATCTAATTGTACTCTTATATTATTATATGATGCATGTTTTAAAAAGCTACCCATTAATATATAAATATAACAAATGAGCTTTATTTACTGTAATATGTAAATGTGAGGGAGAAACTTCACTGCATAATCAGCTGCTTTTCAAAGCTTTGTATCTGGACTCCACTTCTTTTAAGATTTTATCCTGCTGCACTCTGGCAACATGTTCACTAGGTCAATAATTTTGCTTAAGTGAAGATTTGAGAAAGGGATGGAAGATAGGGTCCTTAAATTTGAGGGAAGTTAGGAAGATAGGGCCGGAGAGGAGGACAGAGGAGATGCGGGGGGTGGGGTGGAGAATGGCTGTTAGCTTCTTCCTTTTGCATCATAGTCTCTTTGCTTCAGCCTATCAGCACAGAAGAGAGAATATATAGAGTAAATGCTGTGGAAAGCACAATTGTTCCTGCTGCAGAGCCTACTGAGGCTGCTGCTTGTGTCTGCTCCTGCCATCTTGAATTTCTCAGACCTTTGAGATTTCTTTCTTCCACGAGTTCATGTAGCTAGGGAAAGTGGGAGAAAGAGCACACAACACGTAATGCCCTCGGAGGGAATAAGAATCACATCTCTGCAGTTCTGGGTTTGGGAAATTCTGTGGGAGGGAGGTATGGCCTCAGTTTAACACTGTGGAATACTGTTGAGTTGTCTGTCTCAAGAGTCATCCAAGTTGTACAGCACATACCAGATATGCCTCCATATCTGCGTCCTAAGAAAGGTGTGAGGCACTTCCAACCCCTTAAGGGCTCCTCACCCCTAGAGAAACTCATGTAAATCCAACAAAAGGACTGATTGAAATGCTTCAGAGTGGGTAAATCTTCAAAGTAGAAGCTCAAGTTGGCCAACAATATCAAGTGCCAGGATTTAGTGCTAGCACTGCCTCAGCTGACACAAACCCAGTTTTTCCCACACCTTCAGCAAGCCTAGCAGGCTGCTTCATGTAAAAACATCCCACTACTAAAGCCTAGAGTTCTGCCAAGTGTATGCTGCTCCAAGCATTTGAACACCAGTGCTTCATGTTGGTGACATTGAGCCTGACTCATTGGACAAGACAGAGCTTCCGTGTGAGAGACCAAGGGAGGAGGTTCCAAGACAGCCTTGCCTCTTGCATCCCTTTCAAAGATTCTAACTTCATATACCTGTGTATTGAGACCTTGAGAAATTCCCCTCCTGAATTCATGCGCTCGAAGGAGAGGAAGATTCCAGCATCAGGATATATTTGGCAATTGGCCCAGAATGTTCCTGGCCCTCTGTGGCTATATCTACACTGTAATATAAGCTGAGGATTAGTGGGACTCCAGGTTTTGAACATCTACACTGATTATTAACCTTAGATGAGAAATTTTCTAACCAGGCTTGAACCTGGGGCTCTGGCATCCACATTGCAGCACACAGACCCTAGTCAAACCAACATATCCCAGACTCTTTAGCCCCCACCAAAATGTGGCAATTCTCTAGTCCTTTGTGGTATGCTGTGGGAAAACCTGACTATCCATCCTGGACATTACAGAAAGCTTGAACAGCTTGCCAACACAGCCTGCTGAGCAGTCATTTTGATTAGTGTGTTCCCAGTTGCTGGAGCCAGCAACATGGAGGAAGCAGGTTTTGAAGCACTTCTATTGCTTGCATTTTCACTCCTGTGTCAGGAAATGTGCAGAGCTTCCATAAGAAACGAGAGGCTATTTCGGCAGCACTTTCTGACCCACCAAAGGCACCTGACACAGTGTATGATGGAGGTGGAGGAGTACCCAAGAATGACAGACTTGAATTGGCCGAGTCTGCTCATTAACACTTAGTATAGCTGCTAATGCCCCCTATTTAGACAGGTACTTGTGGACCAAGACCACAAGCACAGAATGGTTGGATCACGTGGTCATGCAGACGTCAGATGACCAGCAGTGAGTCAGAACTGTCACGAGAAGACAGTTATGTTTCTGGACCTTTATGAGCAGCTAACCTCAACTCTCCAGCATGCAGATACATGCAGGAGGCCACCCTTCCTGGGCCAGAAGCAGGTTGCTGTAACTACAGTCAGACCCTGGAATACCGCGCCCCGCTATAGCGTGAATCTGTTTATAGCGCGGGGCACAGCTGGCTCCTGACGACGGCAGTGGGCGCCGCTTTGATGCGCAATACCGCGACTCTGCATTTATCGCGATCGATTTTTTTTTATCCCAAACGTTGCGGGATCCGACTGTATCTGGAAGCTGGCTACGACACACTGCTATTGGTCCATTTCCAACTGGTTTGGTGTTGGAAGGTTAACAGTAGATAAAGTGGTGTTGGAGGTTTCTGAGGCAATCAATAATATAGTTTGACCCAAAGTGGGGGGCATAAAATATTCCTGAAGTAATTGCTGGCTTTCAGGGAATGAGGTTTCCAAACCCTCTTGTGTTGCCTGGTTCTTTAAGTGGTTATTGATTCTGTTATTTTCCAGTTGATACTAATTTAAAGAGCTGGGGTGGATGAGTTCTAGTCCCAGAATCAGGCACAAAAAAATTCAGGTTATGAAATTCAATATCTGGTTCTGAACCTTAAAGTGCACAGAGATGACACTCTCAGTGAGGGCAAAGCAAAGCTTTAAGCAATTTTATTAGCACAATAAATAGAGAAATGCTCAAAACCACATAAAAATATAGCAGTAATATAATGTTAAAGGTAATCTTTTGTACTATTCCTCTCATACTCTCATCGCTTTCTTGGGGATCTGGTGGTAAAAGACAAGTGATTAGCTACCCTGTCATGCCAAATGAGTTCAATGGTCCAGATTCTCCCCCTTATGTGATGGTCTGGCCTGTTATAGGGCCTGACAGTTACCATGAATATTCATGCAAACGCCCAGCCTTCTTTATCCATATCTAACTTCTTCACCCTAGTAAAGTTGCAGTGTCTTCATTCTATAGGTTGATATAGTAATGATTTCAACTTACCATATACGTCAATTTGTTGCCATGGCAAGTTCATGGTTAAGCATCTGCCAGTGTTTCAATAGTAAAATATCCAAACCTAGTATCAGCTCGATGTTCCTACGGTTAACATATATAATTTTGTACAAACGCCCACTTAAATACAGTGTTTCCAGGTCCCCAAAATTCAGGGCCACTCTTGAGCCACTAAATTATGCTACGGCTCGTAGGCTTCAAAGCCTTATGCAAATTGCTCAAGCTAATAGGATAGGCCTGTGGGTTTCTTGTATTACTACTAAATAAAATGTAAAACTAGCTCTATGGACTATAGCTGGGACCACTGATGGGACTCGTGCCCATAGATTGCTATCCTCAGGGAGCAGATGAGTACATAAACTGCAAAGGATGCTACTGCATTCACAGGAAGGCCCTTTTGGACCACTGAGGGTGATTTATGAGTGCCCGTGTGGGTTGCACTGGGAAAGTTCATGATGCCAGGGTTCTTTTGCTGATCAGGAGTCTACATTCATGGACAGGCTAGAACATTAGTCCCACCAAATGACATTGTCATAAACTGAGTTACTGTCCCCACCGTTATTCTGGGCAGCTGCAGATTTACTTTTGCTTATGAAACGGCGCTGATTTCAGTGGCCCTTGGCAAAAAGGTGGTTTAATTACTCTCTCAGCAGGTGCAGAATTGTTGTTGATAATGCTTTTGGCAGATTGAAATCCCATTGGAAATGTTTACAGACCCATTTGGATTCCAGTGTCGTCAGTACTGTCCACATTACTATGCTCTTCACTATCTTTTTGTGAAGCCACATATTGAGGGAGAGGAATTATTCACAGTATGGAATGATGTAGAAAAGTGATCGAAATACGAATTGCTATAAATAACTGTATTGAGGGATAGTATTGTCATGCTAGTTCTTAATTATTCATGATGGTCTGTTTACATTTATTTTGATTACATGATGTGAAGCAGTGATAGCAATAAACTTTCTTGATGAAATAAACATTATTTATAAAAATGTGTTAGAAAAGTACAGCCGTCATCCATTTCCAACCACTCATGGGGCCTGATTACCTGGGCCACCCAGTCATTGAGGCTTCCAAGCTGCTTCTGGACCATAGTACAGGTAGCACACCAGGACTTAGATTGTGGTGTGAGTGATGCAGGAGGAGCTGCTGCTCTTGCAGTCATTGGTGTTATGACTCATACAGCTTTTTTTGCTGAGCTCTGTCCTATCTTGCTGCCATTCCTGTTCCAGGATCTGTGAAGCAGGGGCTTGATCCCATGCTAAAACTCTGTGTTCAAACTGTGCAGCTGGCCTGAGCCTTTCCTCTCGACTCTCAGCAGGCCTTTCCTCTAACCACAAATCTCTCTGTCTTTGGTACTGGACCTGCTTGTTGGCCCTCTCTAGCACTTCAACCACAAGTTCATCACAAAATGTTCTTTCTTTGTGCCATTGCACATGTCCATTCCAGTGTAGGTATGTGCACACCCCAAGCACAGTTGCAGGAAATTTTTCCTTCATTAGTGTCCGTTGGGTCAGTGCCTTCTGGTGCTACACGCTCATAGCAGTGGTATAAAGGGGCAAGCCGACCACATGTCCTCATAGTTCCTTCTTACTGCTTGTGACTGTTGCTGGAACTTCCTCTTGCTCTTGCAAGTTCTCTGTGGACTGTATTGCTGTTTGTATATAATTTTCAGATTATTCATATTTTGTTAGTTAGCTATTTAGCAGAGTTTCCTCTGCTCCCAGTACTGAACTGCCCCTTGGTCACCGGGCTTCAAGCCTTGTGCCTCTTCCAACAAAGCTATGCCCCTGAATGACCCATACTCCAGTTGGCTGAATTATTTGGGTGAAGTTCATGTAGGGAATCACTGCAAAATTTGCAGAGATGTCAAACCTCATACCAAAAAGGACTGGGAAGCTAGGTTGAAGTCTTTGTTGATGGAGGCACTGCAGTAACCTTCCTCGAAGCTGTGCTAGTTGGACTCTGCACTGAGGCATCTGTGAGGAGCATTCTTGCTACCATCAGGAGTCTCGGCACCATTTGCTCTCGCCGGTGCTGAGCAAAAAGAGAGAGAAGCTGCTGGCCAAGAGAGGATGTTCCCCAACCCTGGGAACAGCTAGTTATGGAGACCAATTGAGAGTGCGATCTCGGTCAGGACATTCCCCAGTTCTGGCAGCCCAACAGTCGGTGCCATTGACTCTGGGCCTGACGCAGGTACTAGTAAGACCAGTACTGGGACGGTCTGTCAACACTGGAGGGTCAGTGTAATGCCATCACTACTGCAATGCCATCCATGCCAGAGGCTTTCACTGCAGCCAGGGACCTTTTCCTACTATTGGTGCCACCCTCACCAGTAGCACGAGGGTCCGTGCCAGCAGACAGAAGGGAGGATGTGGCCATCAGTTACTGTTCAGTACCAAAACCCGCGGTGCCATCTAAAGGGAAGCCAGCCATGATGGCCCTGTCCTGGTCCTACCCTCCTTGGCACTGATCGCCAGCACCAGTGGGATCCACTCCAGTGTGGTCTCAAGGTAGAGATTTCTCGTCATTGGAGTTGGAGGTAGAATCGTACTTCTCCTGTGCCAAACGTCAACCCCAGCACACTTCCTGTCAGCCCTACCCAGTGGTGGACCAAGCCAGGCGAAGCCTTTGGGTAATTGGTTCCCTAGCCACTGGCTGATGCCTATGCAGTGGCCATTTTGGAACTCATGGGCCATTTTCCCTCCATGCAGAGACCCCAGTCAAGGCATTCCTTACTCGATGGCAGTCCCTAATCCAGACTCTGGTACAGAGGCTGGTGCCAAGTACCAGAAGCTGGTACCTTGGGACCCATCCAGTGCAGAAGGTGAGACGTGCCTTCAGCTGATGCTGGACTCCTCCTTTTTTCTCTGCTGATGAAGCCATGTTGGGGATGGGCATGTCGCCTTCCCAAGATGTTTTTAGATGCACCAGGAGCTGTTGAAATGAGTATCCAAAAATTTGGATTCCTCTCATATTTTGGTCAACATCCTGACCACAACAGGCCTGTCAAGAGTTGCATTATCTATCAGTAAAGGGGCCATCATGGACCCTGTGGCAAATCCCGGCTTCTCTTTCCCACAACCATGAGGACTGAAAATAAGTAATTTGTTGTAGCACATGTATTTGCATTCTCCCCCACCTAGGATGCCTAGTAGTTGCTGTGGCCAATGAATGGGAACGACAGAGGTTGCAAGGGGCAACTCTGAAAGCAAAGGACTCAAAAAAAAATTGGACCTTTTTGGTAGAAAGGTCTACTCGACTGGGGGCTCTGCAGCTCAGGATCGCTAACCAGCAGGTGCTCCTGAGCAGATAAGATTTTAACATGTGGGACTCCATGTCAAAATTTAAGGACTTGCTCCCACAAGAGGACAGACTGGAATTATCCTCACCTATAGAAGTGGGGAAATCTATAACAAGAGCCTCATGAACAACTCCTAGACCAGGAGGTCCAGTGCCTCCTAAAGTGTGGGCACCATGGAAGAGGCTCTACAGAACCTAAGGGGCCAGAGGTTCTTGTCCTGTTATTTGCTAAATCTCAAAAGCCATCGGTGGTCTTAGTCTTATTCTAGACCTGCACCAGCTCAACAGCTACCTCAAGAACCTAAAGCTCTGCATGGTCTCATTGTCTTCCATCATTCCCTCCCTGGAGCCAGTGGGACTGGTATGCCGCCTTCATACCCCGCCCTTAAGAGATGCTTATTTCATATCACGATCTTCCAAGGACTCTGGAGGTTCCTCAGATTTGTTGTGAACCACATGCACTACCAATTTGCAAAAGTGACAAAGAGTCCTGTGGCACCTTATAGATTAACAAACGTATTGGAGCATAAGGTTTCGTGGGCTAATACCAACTTTGTCGGATGCATGCAGTGGAAATATCCAGAGGCAGTTATAAATATGTAGGCAAGAATCAGACTAGTGATAACAAGATTAGTTCAATCAGGCTAGAGATAACAAGGTTAGTTCAGTCAGGGAGGTTGAGACCCTCTTCTAGCAGCTGGTCTGGAGGTGTGAACACCAAGAGAGGAGAAACTACTTTTGTAGTTGGCTAGCCATTCATAGTCTTTATTTAATCCTGAGTTGATGGTGTCAAATTTGCAAATGAACTGTACTTCAGCAGTTTCTCTTTGAAGTCTGGTCTTGAAGTTTTTTTTGCTGCAGGATGGCTACCTTTAAATCTGCTATTGTGTGTCCAAGGAGATTGAAGTGTTCTACAGGTTTTTGTATACTGCCATTCCTAATATCTGATTTGTGTCCATTTATCCTTTTATGTAGGGACTGTCCAGTTTGACTGATATATATAGCAGAGAGGCATTGCTGGCATGTGATGGCGCATATTACATTGGTAAGCGTGCAGGTGAATGAACTGGTGATGGTGTGGCTGATCTGGTTAGGTCCTGTGATGGTGTCGCAGGTGTAGATATGTGGGCAGAGTTGGCATCAAGGTTTGTTGCGTGAATTGGTTCCTGAGTTAGAGTTATTATGGTGCGGTGTTTATTTGCTGGTGAGAATATGCTTGAGGTTGGCAGGTTGTCTGTGGGCGAGGACTGGCCTGCCTCCCAAGGCCTGTGAAAGTGAGGGATCGTTGTCCAGGATGGGTTGTAGATCACTGATGATGCGTTGGAGAGGTTTTAGCTGAGGGCTATAGGTAATGGCCAGTGGTGTTCTGTTGTTTTCTCTCTTGGGTTTGTCTTGCAGCAGGAGGCTTCTGGGTACACGTCTGGCTCTGTTGATCTGTTCAAATACAGCTGTACCTCAGTGCTTGGCAGTCCTCCTGTTGGCCTGTCGGCAGCTCTGCAAGTATTAAATGCATGGCGGTAGTGGTCTCATGAAGAGCTCTCTCTGCACATCAACATCAGGCAGCTCAGGGCAGTCCGTTTAGCATGTCAGACGTTCCTACCTCATATTGTGGGCAAGAATGTCTTGGTTCTCACAGACTATACAGTGGGCATGTTCTAGATCAACAAAGAGGGAGGGGCTCATTGTCCCCCTTCCTGCCACCCTATCAACCCTCTGTCGAGAGGCAGTTTGACTGTAGGAATTTTGCATTGCTCATTCGATTTGCCTCAAGGCCTCTTTCCTTCCAAGAGCGCAGAATGGGCTGGCGGATTGCCTCAGCAGGTCTTTCTCCGATCACCACAAGCGGTCCCTTCGACTGGATCTAGTGAAGAACATTTTCCAGAAATGGGGGACTCCCCAAGTAGACCTGTTCAAGACCCAGTACAACAGGAACTGTTATCCGCTCTTCTCTCTGCAGGGCCACAGCCTGGGGTTGCTTATGGATGTCTTTGTACTTCTGTGGAAGGGTCACCTAGACTATGCATTCCCTCCTATTCCACTCATACACAAGGTCCTGTGACAGGTCAAATAAGATTGAGTGCAAGTCATCCTGATAGCCTTGGGATGGCCCTCCCCCACCATTGGTTTGCCATCCTGCTCAATGTCTTTGTGGCAACCCCCAGGCCCTGCTGCACCCAGACCTAATCTCTCTGGACCACAGTCATCTGCTCCACTGAAACCTTGGCTTCCTCTACCTGATAGCCTGGAAGCTTCATGGCTGAATCTGGGAGAGCAGGCCTGTTTGAAGCAGGTTTGACAGATCCTGTTAGGTAATAGAAAGCTCTCTAACAGGTAGGGTGACCAGACAGCAAGTGTGAAAAATTGGGACGGGGGGGGTTGGGGTAATAGGAGCCTATATAAGAAAAAGATCCAAAAATTGGGACTGTGTCTATAAAATTGGGACATCTGGTCACCCTACTAACTCGTTATAGAAGTGGTTCACCGCTGGGATGACCAGATGGAGGTCTTACAGACAAGGTCATCACTGCAGCTCATTTTGAACTACGTACTACACCTGAAACAGCGGAGTTTGGCTATCTTGTTGATCAAGATTCATCTTTTAGTGATACCGGCTTTTCCCCCGCTCAAGTTGATAACGGGTCCATGTTCTCACATGAGATGTCCATGTTTCTTTAAGGGCCTAGAGAGGATGTAATGCCAAGTATGAGAGCCCCTCCTTCTTTGGGATCTCAGTCTGGTTTTATCAAAGCTTATGGGCTCACCATTAGAGCTGATGGTGTCATGTTCCTTGCTATACCTCTCCTGGAAAGTGGCATTCTTAGTGGCCATCATTTCTGTTAAGAGGATTTCAGAGATCCGTGCCCTCACTTCAGAACTGCCATAAAGGGTTTTCTTTAAAGATAAGGTGCAGTTGCATCCTCACCACACATTTCTCCCACAAGTGGTTTCCCAGTTCCATAGCAATCAAGCTGTCTTCTTGCCACTTTTCTACCTTTAGCTGCATGCAAACAGGAAAGAGCAGAAGCTTCACTCATTGGCTGTTAGATGTGCACCAGCATTCTACATAGAAAGGAACAAACCATTCTGGAAGTCCATCCAGCTATTTGTAGCAGTAGCGGATAGGATGAAAGGTCTTCCCAGGTCTGCTCAGAGAATTTCCTCATGTATCATATCCTGTATCCACACCTGTTATGAACTAGTGCATGTTCCACTCTTACCTATCCTAACTGCTCACTCCACAAGAGCACAGGCCTACTCAGCAGCATATCTGGTACAGGTTCCTATTCAGGACATTTGCAAAGCTGAAGTGCATAAATTCCCTTCTCATTATGCCATCACACAGCAGGCCAGGGATGATGTCAGATTTGGTTGAGTTGTGTTGCAGTCTGCATGTCTGTATACTCTGAATCCACCACCTATTCAGCTACGTGGGAGTCACTTACATTGAATGAACATGTGCAATCACTTGAAGAAAAAACAGTTACTAACCTTTAACTGTTCTTTGAGATATTGCACATGTCCATTCCAAGAACTGCCTTCCTTCCTTGCCTGTTGGAGTTGGCTGGAAGGAAGGAACTGAGGGGATTTGGGGTCCACCAGCCCCTTTATACTGGCACTATGAGCATGCGGCAACAGAGGACTCCAGAGCCGAACCAATGGATACCATTGAGGGAAAAATTTCCGGCGACTGTGCCTGGGGCATGCACACACCTATATTGAAATGGACATGTGCAACACATCTTGAAGAACAACAATTATAGAAGGTTAGTAGCCAGTTTTTTTTCCGTTTTTTAAACAGTCCATGAATGTGGAGGAACTGCAGCCAGTAGAAGTTGAGGGGCCTGGAACAGGACAAGAAACAGAGGGTTATTGTCTCAAATAGCTCACTTGCAGGAGCACAGGAAAAATACGTGTGGAATTTCAAGAACATAAAATAATACTTCTGCAAACTGATCCTCAGTGTATTGTGAGAAGGATGCTTCAGACCTCAGAAGCGCCCTGGACACAGCTTGGTTAATGGCAGCAAAAGAATTTCAGGCCCGATAAGTTAAAAATGCAAAGATGCTTTTTTGATTTTAGAAAATTGAAAAACTGTTTGCATTGCGAAGGGAATGCTGCCATCAGTAGCTGTGCTACAAAAGCTTTCTCTATCATTTCAGGCCTTTCGCATATTGGAGGGCATAACACTTACTGTGGTACCTAACTGGCAAAAGGAGATGTTACTGCAAGCTGCTAGTGTGAAACTGGCAGTTTATGTAACAGAAATATTCAAATATATAGTGACTGAACAGCACATCTGTGAATGGAGTGAGCTGGTCAGCTACCAAGTTGGCCTTGGAAAATGCACCGTTCCCCAAAATGTGTCTACCTATCTGGAGCTCCTGGTATGGGAAAAGTTTGCAGCCATCAGTACCCAGGATTGGCTTAGAATTCAAGAGGGAATCAACAGCATGCTGTGTCATCTTCCACATGCTATGACTGCACTCAAACAGGCAGAACTCCACAGCCGTCTTCCTTCCTGCCACCCCAGCACATTTCTGGACAAAACTTCAAGCCCTATTTTTATTTGGGAAGAATGATTTTGTCCCTATGGACTGCATGGACTACCTCTAACTGAAATGGACTAGATTTGGGAATGGAACACATTTCCCCCACGTCCCCTCTCCCCATACAGTTCATTGTTTCCAGGCAGCTTGTTAGACTGCTGAATGTTTACAGAGTGACATATGTATATGCATGGCAATGTAAAGCTGTTATTTTTAAGAAATAGGAATGGCCTTAGCAAAAATCTGTGTCTTTCCAGTAAAAGTTCACTTTAAAGATGTTTACTGTTTGCATTTCCTAGTTGCCATTTTGAATTGCATGTGGGAGGGAAGGGGGGACCCCAAGATACCAGTATCCCATCTGCCATTAGCAGATGCATGCTACTAGCTGGTTCATTACTTATTGGCTCATTACTGTATTAATAAACATTAAAGTGGAGTCAGAAACTTATGGGATTCAAGGTTGGCTTCTGTCCATTCTGAGTCTGTTGCAGGCCCGACAGCAGGCTGTTCTTCAAGGGGTGCATCAAACTGCTCCTCCAAGAGTGGGCCCAGAATGTGCTTCTGCTGCTCATGTTCCAAAGCCTGCTCTGGGACTAGTTTCAGCAACAGAGTGACTTCATGGTCCCCAATTGATGTCTTCAGCTGGCTCCCATCACTCTCCACATTGGATTTAGGGGCCAGAAGAGTACCATCCCAGTCATCGTGCACCACTGTTAGCTCTGTGCTTGTTGCAGTGTTCAGTACCTCATTTTGTGACCAGGAGCATCAATATTGCTTTCAGCAAAACAGAGTTTCAAGACACTATTAATATCCTTTCACATCTTAACTCCACTAAATAACTATAACAAAATACAAAATGCAAAACTTAGACTAAGCTCTGATAGAAATGACCAAGACAAAATTGTACCATGAGTCGTTGTTGCTATAGCTTTATACAATGTTTGCTATGCCACTGGTAACTTTGCTTGTGACCCTCCATCATCCACATTGCCTAGAGAATTTACAACTGCTTGCATGGGACAGACTGAATAGTGATGTGGACTATGCGCTCCCCTTTGCAAGTGACCTGTCCGAATCCAGGATAAGGCACATTTGTGTGAGGAAACTCATGCTGCAGTTGCCTTTGCTGTTGTCCTCCTTTAGCTAAATAAAGTGCTTCAGCCTCCCGGGCTGTCAGTTTGGCACTCTTCATGATCACAAAATTAATTGACAAGAAGAAAGGTGTGATCAACGTGATTGTGTGAAAACAAGCATATAACAATAAAAGTGTGATCTGTTTAATCCCACTTGACTCCATATGGGATAAAGTCAATTAATGTGAAAGTACTGCTGAATCACATATGGTAGGGTTTGTTTGTGCTTTTTCATTTACTTAAATGGGAGACTCTTGAGTTATAAATGCACTGTGTATTGATGACTCCATCCAATATTTCTTTTTAAAGATGGAAACCTTGATGGAGAAATGCAGATAAAATTGACTAATTGACCAGAATAATTGAACGGTTGAAGTTGGATAGTGGTTTACCTTTGCTGTACATGCACTTTCTGTTTAAAATGCTTTTAACCCTTAGCTTAAGGCAGTATACATTGACTTTAATTAAAAATGTTTACTAAGAAACTAGGTAACCTCAAGGAAGCATTTTATCAAAAATTCCAAAGGCTTGCAATGCTCAGATTTGCCGAAAGAGAATATTCACCAAGTATACTAATATGTGAGGTCATGTCATACTAAATCAGTACCTAAAATAACTCTACTTAGAAATGATTTGGGGAATTTAAAGTATGACACCCTTTGATAATGATAATTGATATGGTGCCCAGCTGCAGAAGGGCAGCTAGGTATCACCACCCCATGAGCAGATGCCAAAGGAAGGATTGCTACTGCCAATGTAATCTCCTTAGCTCCATTAGTTACATGTACTATTTACTTCAGCATTTTTTTCCCCCTACCGTCTCTGCAGACAGCCTGGGCTTTCCCGTGAGGTAGCTTTTTTCTGACTCTGATGATAAGCAAGAAAGTGAAAATGTCTGGGGCTTTATCATCTGATACTCAGTCTATAGCTAGATGAACCTCCATCTACACCATCAAGGAGGTTAATAAAGCCCATAGCATCTTGTGCTGGCTTCCTGTGTCATGCTGCACTTGAATTCGTTTGCTTTAATATGAGGCATGTGCCCATCTATCTTAATTTTCTTGCTATTAAATTAGATTAAGATGATATACTTTAAGTATTCAGAACCCAAATGGGAACTTCATTAAATACCTCCTTATGGGATGTATCTAGGAAGTTCCAAAAGAGTTGCACTCTGGTTTGAGACTAACTTGGAGTGGGAGCCTTTTCCTTTAACTCCTTATGTTCTTTGGCTGTTTTCTCCTTTCTGTTCACTCAAGAAGCTAATATAACTTTCTAATGTTCCCTTTGCCTTTCCATATGGACTAAAATTTAATTTGATCGCAGGACAAATGTCTTTTTTTGCACTTTCTAAGCTTCTTGAAATAAATGAGTTGACTTCATTGAGTTTTGGCTGAGGCACTACAGCATCATGCATGCCAAAATTGGTGTGCCGGACCAAAACAGATTCCATGGTTAATAGCTAAGTATGCCAGATTATTGTGGGAAGTAGAGCCCTTTGGTCAGTGTGATAGGGCCTTTGGGGGCTACCTTCCCTTAATTAGCTGATAAGTTTCTAATATTTAAAATTTTGCTTTTCTATTGTATTAACATTTAGAAAGCAGAAAATAACATGATTTCTTTAAAGGAGATTAAAAACACAATAGCATATAATTTCTATATACATCTTGTCTGCAGTAAGTTTTAATTGCTCAATTTTCATTTTACCCATAGAAACTGTAATTTTAGGAAGGTAAGGCTCATAAGAAGCCAGTGTTACAGCTGGCTACTTCACTTGCACAAAACAAAATGTCTTTATGTAGGTAGTTTAACTGAATGCAAATTATGAATTGATTTTTACAAGATAAACACTATTAGAAAAGCAGGTTTTTACCAAAATTGATAAACTCTTTGTTCATATTTTTAAGTGGGTTTGGAGCCAGCACCTCTTTCTGTGTCTGAAGAACGACAACTTGCAATTCTGACGGAGCTACCTTTTGTGGTTCCTTTTGAGGAAAGAGTAAAGGTATTTAATTTTTTTAATTTTTGTGTATTTTGAGGATTTTACAGTAAATATAATACAGTGAGTTGAACTATGTGGAGAATCAGGCCTCAAGTCATCCCTCTATCCAGTGGAGAATGAGGCCACGCTTCTCTTGTTTGTCCCCAGTATTTGCATGGCCACTACAATGCAGAAGATGCTAGGCAAGATTTACTGTTATGTCTTCTGTCAATTTATTTTCTGTTTTTACAATGTTTTAGAATAGTTTTTTCTTACTTAGGACAGACTATGCTAACATCATTTGAGAAATGGTAACGCTGTATAATAAGCAAGCATTGGCCTGGATTCTGCAGTTGGCTCTATGTGGGTGGACCTCTACACGAACACTTAACCCCATTGCAGTTAGTGGAGCTCCAAGTAGATACACAGTGCCTGGATCTTGTTGCAGGATCCTAGATTCTCATATACAGTGTACTCATTAAACCAGTACAATATGAGTGAGAATTATTTTGGGGAAATAATGCCCAGAAGTTAAGTTTCTTCATTAAATGGTAGTTGAACTTAAAGGAACACTTACTATATAGGAAAAATGTGACTTTCAGTTCCATATATAGTTTATAATTTAGTTTTGAATGCATTCTGGATCTTAAGTGTAATTTTGAGGGCCAAGTTTTTCAAATCCCACAAGACTTTTTTGTAATGCTACCATTGTGGTGAAAACCCGAGAATCAATTTCTGAGCTGCTTCTGTTGGCTCTACAGCATCAGTTAATTAACAGACAATTCCCAGAATTGTGTTGGAATCATTGTGCACCAGCACCATCAAGGAAATGAAAAATAGTTTCATGGGGGAAATAAATCAATGTTTACTAAAAGGACATTGACAAATTTGGTAGAAAAAGAATGTATTTTTAAGTTTGTATCAGAGATTGGAAACAGTGAAGAATAAAAATTGATTTAAAATATATTCATATAGCTTGGCAAAGTGATAATGCAAGTTTTGATAGCTATTTTTTCCAAACCATTCAACATCCTAGTCTGATTATATCCCTTGAGATTATTGTTCAGTGTTCTGTATGTTATTTTATCATAACATAATACAGTCTGTACAGGTAGGATTTGAGTAATTCAGTCCTAGTTTGTTTGATGTTCTTCAGGGTCCTCTGTGCATTTCCACTTATAGGATTATCTCCTTTAGGTTGAGCTGTGTAACTGAAAGAAAGCCATGCCTCCTAAGGGTGCCAGGATGCTCTAACATTAAGATGATCAGCTCTGTCCATATAAGGGAGTATTACCCCTATCCTGATAACCACCCCAGTTTTTTCTCTGCCACTGCTGAAAGCTAAATGGAACTCCTTCTTGTGTCTGTGAGCTAATTAGCCTAATCTATCTTGTATAATTAGTTAGAGTTAAGCATGGTATAGTTAGAGTAGTTGCAGCTACTTGCCTTGGTTTATCCTGAGGTTACGTTGGGTTCAAACCAATTCAAAAGTTGTGCATCCTGCTCAGCAATCTTTCCAGAGACAGATGCACATGTTTAGTGCCTAGTGTTCCTGGGAAAGGCTTACTGAGTTTGCCAGTGTCCAATTTGCCATGCCTTTACTCCTTGGTTGAGAAAGGACAGACAGCTAATACTGCAGGCTTATGAGGTTTCTTTGAGCCATTAGCTAGACCATCCTAGTGCTCCCTCAGGAGTGTCAAAGTGTGCCTGTTTGCTGAAGCCTACTATAAATAGGCCTCTGTGCAGCCCTCTTTGTTGGGGCTAACGTTGACTTTCCGGAGGGTAAACACTTACTGGAACTGACCCTCTGGCCCAGCACTATCCAGGACTGCAGGCTCTTGTCAGAACAGACTGCTCCGTCACCTCAGTCTGTTATGACATTAAAGAACTCTCTCAGTGCCCTTGGAGTTGGCAAAGTTTGACATCACGAGAAAAGTCACACTTACAGATACCTTAGCGCTCCTGTTTTGGGGAAGAGAAAGGAAAAGAGGGAGTATTCTGATCTGCAGAAGGGGTCCAAGGAGAAGAACAAGGAGGGAGGCATTGTTTTCATTCTCTTCTGAGATTCATATAATTTTTGGAGATGTTTTACCATCTCGACACTGCCTCTAATACACACGCCTCAGCTTGACGCTTCAATGCTGATTGACTTGGACACCTCACTGGCATGCATGCCTCTAACACCATTGACTTTTCTCTCTCATGGAAGAGGTTTGTTTATCAAGGCTTTTGGCTACACCTCTGTGTTTTGACTCTGCACTTCAGTATTCATTGCCATTATTGATCCAGAACATCCTTCAGGAGCATGGGATTCCCTTGGAATTGAATATGCTAACTCCTCCAATTTGCTCCAGAAAGCCCAGCTGACTTCCCTCTCCAAAAACTCCATAAGCCTGAAAAGATCTTATAAAAGGACCTCTTCAATTATTAATGTGGCCCCACATTCAGCAGTCCATGAAAGTTTTGCTCAATGCTGCCAAAACTAGCATGGTGCTAACTTCAACACTAATGAGAATGTAGACACCAATGCCCCTCCTGGCATTGAAGCAGTTCAATCAAGGCTTGAGAGTTTTTCTGACAGCTGACTCACCTCAGGCACCGCTACCTTCAAGGACACCCATGTTTAATTTGGCACGGATACGATTGGCACTATTGCCTCCTTAAGAAGATTGACAATGGGGAGGAAATGCCCAGAGGAAATGGAGCAATTTCCAATAGAGGAAATATTCGTTATTTGACGTAAAGGAAACATACATTACTTGAAGATGAAATGGGGGCTTCATCCTTCTCCCGTCCTGATGACCAGAAATTATTTTAGGAGTTGATGGGGAGAATGGCTAATACCTTTCAGTTACAGACTGGAATTTCAGTCAATCTGATCTCCTTTTCAACATCATGGAAGCACAGAAAAAAAAGACATTTGATTTTCCTGTTCTCTGGGTTTTCTCAATCCAGCAAAGGACGTTTGACCTTCTCCTCTCTCTTCACCATCAACACTAGATAGTGTCTCATCACACATCTAATTCATGGCCATCCGACATCTTGACAGATGAAAGAAGATGCAACAAAGTCGGTCTGTCAGTGGAACTTAGTGGTATGGGAAAAGAGCTCGATCCGCAAGCAGCAAAGCTTCCCATGTGGCTACAGGTCCGCTCATCTGATGGAAGTTGAAGCATACTCTGCTTCCTGGCTCACCTGAGGGCCTCAGTCTGGGCTCTCTGATGGTTCTTTAAAGTGACTGCACCAGTTTTAACACAGCTTCTCCAAACTGAAAAATTATTTGCAGGATTTTCCCAATTGTCAGTGGGAATGCTGAATTTCTAGAGACCTTGCTTGACCTTGTTGCTGTATAAGAGGTTTGGCCTTCCTCTGCATCGCAGACAGTTCTTAAGTTGGCCATAAAGCACCGCTTTCAGCAGACGATATCGAGGCATGCACTCCAAGTGTGCTAGCCTGTCAATGTCCGGCATAGACTGTAGTTCAGTTCTCTCAAGGGTCTTGTTATCAGTGATCCATTGGTACCAAGCAACTCTGAGGATTTTTCTGAGATAGCAGAAGTGGAAACTGTTCAATCTCTGCTCCTGCTTGGAGTAGGTAACCCAGCATTCACAAACATAAAAGAGGGTACTAAGGACACAAGCCTGATAAACAGACGCATTTGTATTCAGAGTTAGCAACTTGTTGCTCCAAACACGAGGTTAAGTTTGCCAGAGGTAATAGAAGCTTTGCTGATTTTCATATCAGGTTCACTATCGAGGTTAAGTGAGCTGAGAAGAATTGAGCCAAGAATTGAGCCAAAATAGCAGACGTGATCCATGTTGTCCAGAGCTTCATTATTGACGTAGATTTTAGGTGGAACGTTGGTAACATGACAACTGTGTTTTTATACTGAATACCATGCCAAACTTGGTGCATGCATCAGAAAACTTGTTCACCATGACTAGCAGTTCATCAGATGAATTAGAGATGAATGCAGTGTCACCTACGAAAAGCAGATCCTGAATAGTAAGCTGAATGACATGCCTTCTGCTCTGGCATTGTCTGATGTTAAACAAGCTGGCTTCCATCCTTGATTCAGATGAATCATTTCTGAATGCATACTCAAGAAGAATAGAGAAGAAAATGCCAAAGCCATTGAGCACTAAGACGCAGCCTTGCTTCATACCAGTATTAATACTAAACTTGGATGATCTGAAAAGGAAGCTGATCTTATCTCTTAAGGTGCTTCAACAACTTCATGATTGATGGTAGATCAGAGAGAATTCACTCCTCGATCCCCTACTGTTAGTCACCACAGATGCTTGCACTTTGGTTTGTGTTGCACATGGCCACTGGAACACCTGGAAACACCAGTATATTGAAGAGCAGGTCTGTAAAATGGGTTCTAAAGGCTTTGTGGCTGTCCGGACATTGCATAGTACAAGTGCTCACAGACAATACCATGGCCAGGTAGTGCAGCAACAAACGGGAGTACATTCGTGACTTTATCTATGGAGGCAAGGAAACTGTGCCTCTGATGTATTCGTGATATTCACCCACTAGCAGCACACTTAGGAGAAGAGTATATTCATGCAGATGCACTCAGCATGAATTCTTATAACAAATACAAATGATTCCCTAAACTGGTCAGGAGTGTCTTCATTCTTACTCAGGTGGGGTCAACCTCTAATAAAAATATTCAGGTCTAGTCAGAATGCTGAGTGTCATCTGTCCTGCACCAAGACTTAGTGACAAGAAATCTTTATTGGATGCATTTCTTCTGTATTTGAAGCAATCATCTCTGTCTTCCATCCCATTCCCTTGATATTCAGAATCATAAGGAAGATCAGAGAGGACAGCACCAATATCCTACTGAGAGCAGTAATGTGGCCTAGGCAACATTGATAGACAGATCTTCAGCTAATCAGAGAATCATCCGTTCATCTTCCTCTGCACCCACACCTCCTCTCTAAACAATAGAGGAGTATTCTTCCTCAGAAGAACCAAATATGCTTCATCTCTCCATGTGAAGGATAATCAGAAAGCACATATGATCCATGGAAGTTAGGAGTGTTCAAGAAGTATTGTTAATCATGAAAGAACTAAAATAGAATATGGTTTATGTGTTGGATGAAAAGTAATGGGTTAACCTGATCATGCAAAGGAGCCCCAGCAGTTTAAGTATCCTTTATATTTCAAATCACAAGGTTTAGCAATAGTTTTGTGAAGGTTCATTAAGCTGCTGTTTCTGCCTCTTACTGTTTTGTTAGACAAGTCTTTATTCTTTCATCCCACAGTCTCCAGATTTCTTGAGATGGTAAATGCCTTTTGCAGCACAAAAGGACCTTCCTGGCCAGGGATTTGACCAGAGTTTTATCTGTTGGTAGTTCTACTCTGTGAGCTCCTGACTCAAGCTTCCATAGATACCTGACAATCAAAACAGCATTTTTAATAGACATTACCACTGCTAGGACGTTAAAAAACTCAGTGGCTTGATGGGTTTTCTAGCATTTACAGTAGTGCATAAAGACAAAGTTGTTCTGAGATCTCACCCAGCTTTATGCAGAAGATGGCATCGATTTTATCTGTTGCACTATGTCTCCCTCTCTGTTTCCTTCTCCAGAAACCATTCTTACCCAGGGTAATCCAGCTTATACTGCTTAGATGTGAAAAGGTTCCTGTGTTATTACCTGGACAGGACTAAGCCCTTAAAATAACACTGGTCTACAATTTTTTAGAAGTCGTCTGCTTCAGAGATAAAATGTGATATTTATTATGTATTTTGATGTGCTGAATTCAAATATGACAATTAAAAAAACTGATTGGCTACTGTTTCTAAGATATTTAAGTTTTTACATTTTATGTCTATGTATATTGTGTAGATGGTAGAGTTTTAATCATAAATTGTAAACCTAGATCTTTTCATGTGTTTATGGTTGCTTTACATGATAATATTTCACCTGTCCTGTTTATGTAACACTTTAAAAATCAGCAAAAGGGTTATATAAATCAAATGTATTATGAAACAAAAGGCAAAAAACTATTATGTACATAGTTTAGTCCTATTCAGTGTCTACTCGGCGCTTCTTGGCTTGTCTCTTGTATTCATTAAATGGAGCATCTCTTGTCAGTGTCCAGCAATAGTCTGCAAGCAGTGATAGGCTCCATTTGCCCTGATAGCTTTTCTCCATTGTTGCAATGTCCTGGTGAAATCGCTCGCCGTGCTCGTCGCTCACTGCTCCGCAGTTCGGTGGAAAAAAATCTAGATGAGAGTGCCAAAAATGTCTCTTTAGTGACATGTTGCAACCAAGGCTTTTGTATGCCTTGAGGAGGTTTTCCACCAACAACCTGTAGTTGTCTGCCTTGTTGTTTCCGAGAAAATGTATTGCCACTGACTGGAAGGCTTTCCATGCCGTCTTTTCCTTGCCACGCAGTGCATGGTCAAATGCATCATCTCGAAGAAGTTCACAAATCTGAGGACCAACAAAGACACCTTCCTTTATCTTAGCTTCACTTAACCTTGGAAATTTTCCACGGAGGTACTTGAAAGCTGTTTGTGTTTTGTCAATGGCCTTGACAAAGTTCATCATCAGACCCAGCTTGATGTGTAAGGGTGGTAACAAAATCTTCCTTGATTCAACAAGTGGTGGATGCTGAACACTTTTCCTCCCAGGCTCCAATGACCGTCGGAGTGGCCAATCTTTCCTGATGTAGTGGGAATCTCTTGCACGACTATCCCATTTGCAGAGAAAACAGCAGTACTTTGTGTATCCAGTCTGCAGACCAAGCAAGAGAGCAACAACCTTCAAATCACCACAAAGCTGCCACTGATGTTGGTCATAGTTTATGCACCTCAAAAGTTGTTTCATGTTGTCATAGGTTTCCTTCATATGGACCGCATGACCAACTGGAATTGATGGCAAAACATTGCCATTATGCAACAAAACAGCTTTCAGACTCGTCTTCGATGAATCAATGAAGAGTCTCCACTCATCTACATCGTGAATGATGCTGAGGGCTGCCATCACACCATCGATGTTGTTGCAGGCTACAAGATCACCTTCCATGAAGGAGAATGGGACAAGATCCTTTTGACGGTCACGGAACATGGAAACCCTAACATCACCTGCCAGGAGATTCCACTGCTGTAGTCTGGAGCCCAACAGCTCTGCCTTACTCTTGGGTAGTTCCAAATCCCTGACGAGGTCATTCAGTTCAGCTTGCGTTATGAGGTGTGGTTCAGAGGAGGAGGATGGGAGAAAATGTGGGTCCTGTGACATTGATGGTTCAGGACCAGAAGTTTCATCCTCTTCCTCGTCTGACTCAGGTGAGAATGATTCTGGTGCATCAGGAACCGGCAGTCCTTCTCCGTGGGGCCTTGGGCGTATAGCTGATGGACTGTTTGGATAATGCACAGTCCACTTTTTCTTCTTTGACACACCTTTCCCAACTGGAGGCACCATGCCGAAGTAACAATTGCTGGTATGATCTGTTGGCTCTCTCCAAATCATTGGCACTGCGAAATGCATAGATTTCCTTTCCTTGTTCAACCACTGGCAAAGATTTGTTGCACAAGTGTTGCAGCATATGTGTGAGGCCCACCTCTTGTCCTGATCTCCAATTTTGCAGCCAAAATAAAGGTGATAGGCTTTCTTAACCATAGTGGTTATACTGCGCTTCTGTGATGCAAAAGTCACTTCACCACAAACATAGCAGAAGTTATCTGCACTGTTCACACAAGTACGAGGCATCTCTGCTCACTTTGGTTAAACAGAAATGTGTCCCTTTGCAAAATCAAACACTGACAAACAAGAGAGCACGACACTGTATGATTTCTAGAGCTGATAAAAGGCAATTTGTTCAGCAGAGTGATGTAAGCTTCGTTATGATTGCATCATCCATGACTTCTAGGAATAACATGATGCAACTCATATCGTGTATGACGCAATACCAGCTTCAGATTGCATCATTCATTGTTTTGCCTAAAAAGCAAGTACTGTCCAAACCCAGTCATAGATTTATTCATAGATCCAATCAAAGATGTATTTTAGTCATTTCTGGTTTAAATTGAGGTCCCTTCCCTTTATAACTCACTTATCCTCCGCCATTCCCATGTCAAGGGTCGTATATACTGACCCAATAGCATATCTTGAAAACTAGAGCCAGTCAACAATTTTAAGCATCATTTTCGTTCTCAGTGACCCAGAATTAGTAAAGCTTGACTATATTTATTTCAGAAGCATTTTGGCTGTAGAGCAGTGTAATCTAACATGGATTGTTGCCTGGGGGAAAGGTGTAAGGCAGAACCATTTAGTAAACAATTGCTCACCCCCACCCCCAGATTAAGAGGTGTATTGAGTATTGTTATACTTTAGCCAGCAAACCAATACCATTTGTTTTAAAAACACGCTCCATTAGGGCTATGGTGGACTCTCTAGGTTGTTTGAGACAGGGTCTTATCGTAGAGATTTGCCAAGCAGTAACACTGGATTCTGGTCACACTTTCACTAAATGTTATTAATTGGACTTGGCATTGTGCTCTGATGCTTGGTTTGTTAAAGTGGTGCTACAGTCTATTTTTGCCTCTAACGCCTTGCCCACCATTCTTTGCTGGGGACACTGCTTGCTAATCTCTTAAAAGTGAGAAGGCGCAGAGGCCCTTGAACAAGGAAGGATTATTTAGTAATAACTCTTATTTTTTGAGAGTTGCCTCTGTACATTGATTACTCACCACTTTCTCTTCTGCCTTGCAGTTTTTTGTATGTCAGAGTTTTGACGACTAGGGAGAAGCAACTGAGGTGGTAAGAGTGTGCAGGGTGCACCCATTAGGCAGATGGAACTCATTATGTTGTCTTAGCTCAAGAGTGCTCTTCCCCCCAATATCAGGTATTATTTTGTTATGCAGTTCCATAAATGGCCACTAGAAGCACCAAATCTCATATGCAAATCCACAGAACAATAACTACTAATAAGGTAACCCCTCTTTACTGAAAATGCAGATTTCTGTAGGATTATTTCATTTTTTTCTATTCTTTTTACCAGATCTTTCAAAGACTGATCTATGCAGATAAACAGGAAGTTCAAGGAGATGGTCCATTTCTGGATGGAATTAATGTCACTATCCGAAGAAATTATATTTATGAAGATGCTTATGACAAACTTTCCCCTGAAAATGGTATGTTTGCATTTAAATTCTAGAATATGCTAAAAATAACATTGATTGTAGAAATCTCACCATATAATTTTATATTTGTTTTTACCCAACTGGAAGGTTTGTTTTTTTGTTTTTTGTTGTTTTTTTTTAAGAAAAGCATCTTATCCCTGAAGTACCAGATAGGTTCTCTCTGTCCACCCACATGTGAAATCCTCATTCAAGTTTGTCATCTTGATTGTTGCTACCTCCTCCTCTCTGACCTCCTTAACATACACATCTCTTACCTTCAGCCTATTCAAACTAAATATTCATTGTGTGCCATCTCTTTCCTTACAAGACTTTGTTTTTCTGACAACCTGTTTTGTGCTTTTTCCCATGCTGTTTGTTAGGCCTCGTCTGCACTGAGTTTTAACTGAACTGATTCAAGCCTCTAGGATAGACGCAGCTTACTTGGGTATAGTGTCACTTATAAGGGAGTGGGGCTAAGGTGAACTGGTTCATTCTATGTTGATATAAATAATGTCTACAATAGGGGTGTGCAACTGTGTAGCTGCATCAGTGGCTAAAAATCCACAGGAGACTTGTGGAAAGCCCTCACCAAATGTATGGAGTTTTGGCATATAAGAAGAAAGTTTAAGGCACAAAATGAGTAACCCTGAGCAAAGGACATCAGTCAATAAGAAGAGATTCTATAAATACATTAGGACCAAGAGAAAAATTAAATAAAGTATAGGTCCACTGCTCAAGGGGAAAGGAGAGCTGAGGTGTTTAATGCATGTTTTGCTTCAGTCTTCATTAAAAAAGGTTAATTGTGACCAGATGATAAGCACAATTAATATTAACAAAAAGGGGGAAGAAACTCAAATCAGAATAGGGAAAGAACCAGTTAAAGAATATTTAGATAAATTATATGTATTCAAGTCAGTAGGATTTGATGAAATTCATGCCAGGGTACTTAAGGAATTAGCTGAAGTAATCTTGGAACCATTAGTGATTACCTGGAGGATAGATGAGGTCCCGGAGGACTGAAGAAGAGCAAATATAGTACCTGTCTTTAAAAGAGAAAGTAAAAGGGGTCCAGTGATCAGTTGTTCTTCATGTCGCTGAAGCCAGGACAAGAGGGAATGGACTTAATCTACAGCAAAGGAGGTTTGTTAGATATTAGGAAAAACTTTCTAACTATAAAGATAGTTAAGCTCTGGAATAGGCTTCCAAAGGAAGTTGTGGAATCTGTCATTGGGTGCTTTTAAGAACAGGTTGGACAAACATCTGTCAGGAATGGTCCAGGTATACCTGTTCCAGTATCAATGCATGGGGGCTGAACTAGATCACCTTTCGAGGTCCCTTGTACACTTACGTTTATATGATTCTGTTAACATCTTTCCAAGCACTGCAAAAGAACCAGCTTCAGCTTTGCCCTACTACACATGAGTTCCTTGCTGGGGATTTTCTTTGGCTTAGAGGGATCCTCATCTGGTATAGAACTGGCATAACTTGCTGCAGTACCTTGTTTCCTACATCCACTGATGCAAGAGGCATAGAGGGGAGTGACTGGGATATCCTGTGATCAGGCAGTCCTGAGCTGCTGTAAGGACCCTAAGGGAGTATTGCCTGATGCAACCTGGAGCAGTCCCCAAGAATAAAAAGCCAGGGAGCCATAACTGGTGGTTGGTTTTCAGCTTCTCCATTACACTTCTCTAGTTTTACTTTGGGTGGCAATGTGGGATAGCAGCTGTTCTTTGCTAGACTCTTCCCTAGGCTCAGACAGCTCCAGTTAACATCTTACACTGTTCTTGCTTGGGCCCCCACAGCCTGGCAGGTAAGCAGGTAGTGAGCACTCTGAGCTACTCTCTTCCTTACCTTGTGTTGCAGTAGATGGCCAGCAGGGGAATTGCTGAGTAATTGCAGCAGGGATGGGACAACTGTTCAGGATGTTCCCAACTCACAAGAGGAGTGTCACTGAAGAGGCGGTTGTGGAGGCGCTACCGTCTATCTCTTTCTCATAGTGATGGGATTAATTCAAATATTTAAATTTAAAAGTTCAGGGCACGCTGCAGGAAACACATTTTCCATTCACAGTCAAATAGATTTTTCTTCTTAACTCCATTGCCCTTGAGGGCTACAAGTGCCTCCTGGGCCAGAGGTTTGACACTATTAATAATAATAGTATGTGTACTGGAATTTCTTGTATAAATGTACATGAAGTTCATGTGCGTTGCACAGAGTCTTCAGATGTGGTTAAAATTGTATCTGTAGGCTCTATAAAACAATGCAAGTTTGAAGAAAATCACTTCAGTAGTTTGGTTGTTTCTAGTTGAAAAGCCCAGAGTTTGACTTTTCCAAGTTTGAGATGGAGTGCATCAATTCTGATAGTGAATGCTAGCTATTATAACCCACCTGCATTGGTCTAAAAAAAAACAAACACAATTTTTTTTTAACTTCACTTAAGAACCTTTTAACCCTAGAACTAGTGAAACTGTTTTCTTTGACTTCTCTTTAAATGAGAGAATCTTTATTATGAAGGGTCTTTAATGCTGAAGCATTTTTATAATACAGTGTCATCTGGAAGCACATCAGGTATTAATGAATTAAGCTACGTGATTCCCCCTGTGAAATAGTGAGGTGGTGTCATCACCATTTTACAGATGGGGAGATTGGGATAGAAAGGGTACGTGTTAGAGCCATTAGTAAAACTTAGATCTCCCAGCATGCAACTCCATGACACAAAACTATCCTTTTGACCTGTTAGCTCTGACTGTCAAGGTATCCTCAACTCTGAGATCCCTGGCACCTACAAGAGAGAGAGAGAGACAAAGCTGAAGTGCTTCACATCCCCAGAATGTTTTAAACTCTAAATTTGAAATAATCAAGGATGGGGGAGAGAATCTACCTTGCTAGATTTAAACTTTTATAACTTCCAAAGCTACTAAATGATCTCCTTAAACACTGACTTATTTGGTAAATTTTTTTTAATACTTAAAAAGAAAGGGAAATATACTGTATTTTATTAAATTACTGTTTTCAGTTGGTTGCCTCAATATAGTCCTAATGTTACTCTTTCCTGTAACTAGATATTTATAGTTGCTTCAGGGAAAATGTGGTATTGAAGGTTGGGTCTATAGTGTATCCTCGCTATTTTTAAGAAGAGGTGTACAATATGACAACTTATGACAAGCACCCCTGCATTGTCTGATGTGTGATCCAATTGTTGTTTATATTTGCTGTAGGAACAGAAGGTGAATTATCTTGTATATATTTTGTATACATTTATTAGCCTTTGGTGTGGTGGTGGTGGTTAAAAATGGATAAGTCAAGGACTGGTAGTCGAGACCTGAATTCTGTCTGTGGCTGTCATATACTCAAGAGGCTGTCATTCTGGAAGTCACATATTCTGCAAGTCACGTAACTTTAGTGTGTCTTTGCAAAAATGATGATGATACTAGAGTTCTGTGAGTGGTTAAAAAATTATTGAACTTTACAAACAGGAAAAGAAAGCAAACAAAATATGAAATTTTCAAATGTTTTTTCATTATTCAAAATTGTAATTTTTTTCAGCAAATAAATCTTGGTCTGCAAATTGTTCAGACAGTTTGAGTATTCACAATTCACGCTGAGTTGATTATTACAGAAGTCACAATTTTTTTTTGTCTAGGTAGCTTATGTATCTAATCAACAAAAAATGTGAATTTTTACAAACATAATTTAAAATTTGCTTTCAGCATGTACTTGTTTATTCAAGCTTCAAATGAGCTTTTTGCAAGTATTTACAATGTTAAAGCTTCAGTTTTCATATAGTCACAGAATGCAAACAGGAAGCTTCAAGAACCGAGTCAAACCAAACTTTATTTTTGAATCTGAACGAATATTTGAAGACTATTACTTATGTACTTTTTAAAAAAGTGTTTTGAATTCTGTGGATAAAAGGGCTAAGGAGGTCTACATATTATTGTTGCTTTCCCTTCAATACATGTGTAACCTGTTCTCATTTTAAAGATCATTGTGTATGTGTCAAACGAGACTAAAGACCATTTACACTGAAGGGGTTCTAGTAATTGTATGAAGTTTTTCATTTCTAATTTACAAGCTCAGATTGCTACATCAGAAGTGACCAAATGCTGTTACTGATGATGGATGTTTAACCTATATGAAATGACTCAGTGGTCGTCATCCATTTCCAGATGGACGAGGGTCACTATCCCCAAGCTATTGTCACATGTATTATCAGCTGACACACTTGTTAATAATCTCATTGAAGAAACAGAATGAGCATGGAATCTGAACTATCCTTTGACCTCCAAGAGGTGACTCTTCCATGCCAGATATGGATACATTCCAAACACAGAATTATTGTTTACCTACTTCTTATAGACTATTTTCCACACCCCACCACACATTCCCTTTCCCTTTCGCAATAGGAGGAGGAAGATGTTTTTTATGTACTCTCTCTCTACATATACATTTAAATACTGTTCAGTTTCAGTCCAAACCCTGTACATGTGGAATCTGGATTAATCAACAACAGCTATAGTGGGTGATAAACATTATATAATATATTATATACAACTAAACTAACTCAAAAATAAACAAATATATATATATATATTCATTGTTTATTTTTGAGTTAGTTTAGTTGTATGGAATAGTTCTTGTTTAGATTTGAGGTCGTTCAGATACAGTATAGTAGTACAGAAAAGGAGAAGTTCCTAGAAACTGTAACAGGGATAGTTTCAGGGTCATAGACTGAATTGATTAAAATGGACCTGGAAGATTGAGTGCACATAGATGAGGTCTTAGAAGTGATCAATAGAAAAAGAGATCACAAAAGAGCAATGGGCATTGATTTGGAAGAAGGCAGCCAGTTTTTCCGTATGCACTCAAGTAAAAGAGAATCATATTAAACTAATGCTTCAGTGGTACCTTAGTCGGTCTAGATCATTTACAAAAATAGGAGTGGAATGGAATTGAGATTTTGGAGACAAAGATCCCTTTATATGTATTAGTAGGACTACCTCAAGGTCATGAGTGGCAGAGTCATGAATTATGCAGGCCACATCAAATAAGTGTTGATAAAACCTTACTCCGTACCACACCTACAAGTATACTGTAGATGCCATCACATATGTTGTGGGAAAACTATTTTAGAGTTGTTTGAGTTTCTGAAAGTTTTACTGGGACCATTTTTTATCCTCCATCATTTTCTCTCTCTGAATAGTCATAAGGTATTGGACCTAATAGTTGTCATTGATACCATGCCGAACACTGCCCATTCTATGTCTCAGGCCAGTATGACTTTGTGGAAGAGGACATTCTGTAGTGGGAGAAAGCAGAAAACATTTTTCTGACTAGTGGATTTTTTTTTCTTCAAAGTAGCTGGAGTGAAATTGCTCAGAGAACTGGAAAGTTAGCAGTATTTCCAGTGAGATGGGCTATTAGGCAGAATGCATGTAAAGCTGGTGTTTATTACAAGATACTACAATTTATCCCATGAATATTACCTACGTATATGATGTGCTATATACAGTACGTATTGCAATGGAATAAAGCTTTATCAGCATTTGTTTGGTATTCGTCACATTGAGCAACAACAGAGTGACATGAGTCGGCCCAAACAAGTGCTGATAAAAAAAAAAAGTTTATATTCTCCTTCATGCTTGATTGTGCTTCATATATATGATACATGTTTTATAGAAAAATGATTTCTGATATGTTTTAGAAAGGAAAAAATAAATGGATACTATATTTTGTACCCTCCCTTGTAAAGCCTGGTTCCCTAAATACCCTGAGCGCACCTTTCCACAGGTCTGAGGGAAAGAGGAATTACAGCTAATGAAATGTAAGAAATCTCTCTGACAATTACCTAGTTAATCCTGTACGTTTAAGGTCTGTACTCTAGACCGGCCTAATGATATTTTTTCACTTCGTCAGCTGGACTTGGTCCCATAAATCATCTCCCTGAGATGACTGCTAATACTCCAAATCTCTGAGCAGTTTTTAAACAGCAGCCTTCCATTTTATTAAAAATAAAGCAAACAAACTGACAAATATTTTCTGCTTTGCCTCCCTAATGTGGAACTTCCACATCTCCCACTGCCTGAAATTATACCATGATCTAAAGTGCAAAAGGAATGATAATCAGTCCTGGACTAGTGACAGATTTAAGATCCAGTATTTCATGAACCATGCATCTGGACTAAAAATGTTTTATCTAGTGGAGGAGCTGGACAGTCCTATTTTTTAGTGGGATACACAGCATTTGTTTCTAAACTTGCTAAATTTGGAAGATATTGGGTCTTAAATTCCCAACATTATTATGTAAAGAGTAGCTCTTTCAAAAAATTTATAGTGGTTGCTATAATTTCTCTCTGCCTTTCAGGCCTATATAGTTGAACTTACTGTGCAAAAAGAGGCTCAGTTTACAGGCAGAAAGATGCCCGAAATAATACCACTGTTACTCTATAAAACTTGTGTACAATTGTTTGTGTACAAAAGTTTTATAAACAGCATATGTGGCCTAGTGGTTTGGTATGAAGTCTTTGTAGCATTTAGTTGAGATGAGCTGTATTATTCACAAGTTACTTCCCTGCTTTTGAGTAATGCAGCTGTCTCAAACCCAAGCCAATAATAGATTTCTGCAACAGCACAAAACACTGTTTTATATATCTATGTATCTATCTCTGTATTGACATCTAAATGTAGCGTGCATGTGGTTTTTTCCTGAAACAGACTTTGTGTAGGTTCTTGTATGTGACTTTTCGTCTCAACTTTTTTCCCCTAGAACCTGATCTGAAAAAGCGAATTCGTGTTCATTTACTTAACGCACATGGCCTGGATGAAGCTGGTATTGATGGTGGTGGAATTTTTAGAGAATTTCTGAATGAACTGCTTAAATCAGGATTTAATCCTAACCAGGGATTTTTTAAGACCACTAATGAAGGACTTCTTTACCCCAACCCTGCTGCACAGATGCTCGTTGGAGATTCTTATGCCAGACACTATTACTTTCTAGGAAGGATGCTTGGAAAGGTGAAAACTTTTTTTAAAAAAAATTATTGTTGTACAATACATAATAATAGGAGTAAAAAGATAATTTACAGTGGAAGCTTTTTAAAAGTAAATTTAAGAAAGGAGGAGTAAGTTAGGAAAGTGTAATGTTTTTCTTTGTCAGTTTGGAGGAAAGGAAATATTTTTATCTAGTAGTAATGTAAATAATATTGCCGCTTTATTTACTCACTGGCTGTACAGCTAGATTATTCATGCACCTTCATAATTAATGTTAATGGTAGTTACACAGTTGAAACGAGAAGAGAATTAGAGGCATTAAGTCCCAATCCAGCAAAGCTTTGAATTACATATTTAGCTTTAACCACGAGGTTAATCTCATTGAAACCAATGGAAGTACTTGTATGCACAAGTCATTGTGCATCAGCGTTTTAGAAACTATTCTCAAGAATTTGGCTGCAAATATTTTTCCATCATGTCAGTTATGTGAAATGAATATTTGCAAGCATTAGCAGGTTTTTGCATACACAAGGAACATTACTAAATTTCAGAACTGTTGCTCTGATCATTTCTAACCAATGCCACCTAATGATACCATATAGAAAAAATGCATAATGTAAAACTACAGTAAGTTCCCGTTCTCGATTTCTTTTCCTACTCATTATTGGATTCTAACCTGGGCATCATCTTTGACTTGGACCTCTCTCTAGGTCCTCACATCCAGACTAAATCTTAGAGATTTTATGTAGAAAGTGTCTGCAAGATACAAACCTTCCCTATCAGTCCAGGCTAAAACTCTCATTCAGACTCTCATCATCTCGTATATCAATTGCTGCAGCATCATTTTCTCCTTGACGAATGAAATCCTGTCCCACTCAGATCTATTCAGAATGCTGTTGGAAAGATCTTTACTTAAAGGCCCTTAGCAGCCTGTCCTTACCTTGAAATATCATATCTCATTTGCTATTGAGATGTTGACTCCTGCCTCCGATTGGCTGATGATGTCAGTCTTCATTTTCCACTTGTTAAATTTTCAAGCAAGCATCTTTGTGCTTTTTCCTATGGTGCTTCTTTCTTGGGGGGAGCTCACTGTAAACAATGACAAAGCTACCTCATTATCCTCCTTTAAATCCCTTCTCTAAACTCTCCTTTTCTATGAAGCCTTCAAAAACCTTGACAGCAATTAGTCTGGTGTTCTGAGACCACTGCCTATCATGCTGACCAATTTTGTCTCATTGTTTCCTTGTGCTCCCACATTTGTCTGTATCCATTTATTTTCTTTTGTCTTAAATTTTAAGCTTTTGGGGGCAGGGACTGTCCTTATGTTGGTTTGTACAGCTCTGGAGTCCTAGTTCATGATGTGGGGGAGTGGGTACAATACTACCAGTAATAAAAGTGTTAAATTTTGGTTCCATATACCATAGAGAAAATCGCTGTCTTTTGGCCCACCCTTTAAGTAACTGAAGTAGATACCCAATTGCATGTGTAGGTATTGACTATGTTGATAGTTCACAGGGTGAGGAGGAAAGGAAATGTTTCCTTTACAATAGAATGGGAAATGTAAAGAGCCGTTTTCCAGGAATTTAGCTGTACATCTTACACTGGCAATAGTATTCCATAGCTAATCCTCAACACACAGCTCTGAAAAAGCTTTTTCCATTTTTATTTGTAAAAGGGGAAAAATTTGGGTGCCAGTTTTTTGGTTGTAATGAGGATGTTCATGAAGAATTTTAGCATAGAAGGGAGCTGATAAAGAGTATTATTTATATAGTAACTTTCACAGTGTTTGAGTTTATCATTTACTGTGCACCTGTGTTATAATTTTGGTACCATGTTTTGGAGGCTTTAAATGCGGTGGAAAGCCAAACTCCAAAAAATTACTGTTGAATGGAACTAGTTGGTAAAGAAAATGAAAGTTTAATGAGAAATGGGAACTTAATTTCACTGTGACTTTTGCTAAAGTTTGTTGCTGTTTTCTGGCCAGCTCTGGTATTGAGAGTGCCTTACAAAGAGCAGTGGGTAAGTATAGTTCTTGTCAACATTCTTTAAAGCCAGGGACTTCTAACCAGTAATTTTGAGCATTTGTATTTCAACCAGAAACATGGCAATGATTGCTGTTGTTTTAAATGATAAAAACTCTGGGTAAATTTTGAAAGGCACCTACTGTTCGATTTTCAAAAGTAATTTTGGCACTGGTGTGAAACTCCCATTGACTTTCAATGAGATTAAGGCTCTGAAGTCTCAGATTTTGAAAATTTTACTCTTAATATTTGCGTTTAAAGGAAAACTTTCGTCTTGGATGGATTCTGTATTTTTAGTCCTCCTCTACTTCATGAGACTATCTAGATGCTGGCAAAATGTGTGCACAGGAGTGAGTGTGCACAAAACCACAGGTGTATAAAGGGTGATGAGTTGAGCCCCTACTTGCAATGTATGTGAGTAGAGTAGTGAAGTTACACCACTGCCAGGTCATTTGGTCCAAAATTTACTTTTATACCAGTGATTCTCTCTCAGAAATGTTTGTGATTTGTTTTTAAAGTTCTGTGTAAGCAGGTTTCTTGGGAGAAAAAAATTCAGTGCCTCAGAAGAAAAAAAGATTACATATGGACTAAAAACTGGTTAGAAAAATGCAAAAATTCTGTGAAAAGTAAACTTTTGGAACAATGTTTCAGTTTTAATGCATCATTCATGCAAGTAAGAACAGTTTTTTTAAAAAACATTTGTTTTTAACCCTACAGTGCCCTCTTAAAAATAGCGAAAGAATGGAATTCTGGTCTAAAAATTAATGTGGGCAACCCTCCATCTTTAGATCTCTCTAAATGATCACTACATGAGGACTTATGAAACAGGGAAGAATCCAAATCAGCCACTTGCATTAAAGCAATGTATCCATTTTTGAAGGACACATTATAATTAAGGGTGGGCCCAAGTCAAACCTCACATCCAAATAATCCTGAACTATGGAAAATGTTGTAGGTCTGACCTCCCTGTAGATTCACAACTTCATTTTCTCCCTGGTCTGCAGAGCCCAGCAGCTATAAGTCTGTTGGGAGCTGGAAGGAAGGAGGAACCACAATTGTTTAAAAGCTGCCTGCAGTCTTCTCTTTTGAGGGCTCAAAAGGTGCCTCTCAGAGCCCCAAAAGAAGTTGGAGTTGATCTGGGAGCAGACAGGGCTGTGAGATGCTTATATTTTTTGGAATTATTTTTCCATAAACTGATTGCAACATTGGACCCTTAATTTTATTTATTATCAGTTCAACAGCACATCTGTGACAGCATCTTAAATATTAATATACGGGCATAAGTCACAAAGAAAAAGCGATGCTGTCCTTTGTTTAGAAAGAGCTATATGAGAACAAGTATTGTTTTGTTTTTGCCCTTTGAAATCAGAGAATATATCATTTAACATTTTGAAGGCATAGATTATTGTTGTATTTGCAGTATGTTTGCATAAGGTATGAAGTGACAGTGTTATTTAATAATTAGCTCTACCCAGGTGCAGAGACACCTTTTCATTGGCGTGTTTAGAGAGCTGATTCATTAAACAGAAAGATAAGGCACGGCCTTACTATTCAGTACCTGCCAGCATTATGGTATAAGTTAAGACATCGAATAGTCATTCATCCATTTGCAGAAATGCTTCGTTTTATGCATTTGCACAGAATTATTTAAAAGCAGCAGTACATTATTAAAAGCTTTTTCGTAAATAAAATAGGAATACTGCAAGACAAGCAATCAGGCATCCACAGAAATTTCTTATTTGCATAAACCAAAAGACAGAGTGTTGCCACTGAAAACTCTCACTTAAAAAGTTTGTGTTATCAGAAAACAAATACATTAAAATTTAATAATTGACATAAATTCTGTGTATCCCAGTAACCATTCAGTTCTGTTAGCCAAATGCGTTTGACTTTCAGTAATGTGTAGATTCATAACCGGATTTACAGTACTTTTTTCTGTTTCCTGTTCAGAGATTTTTTTATAACATATATTCATAATGCTATTTGATTAATTAATAAATTGGCTAAGGACTAATAAAATGTCATCTAAATCTTATATATTGAGGCTATTTAAATCTAGATGATAATTACAAAATTGCTACCAAAAGTCTGTTAATTATTTAGGTTGCAGTCAAGCAGTTGAAAGTTTGGAAATGCAAGAATTACAGTTGCCTATGCAAATTTATTTCTGCCCCTTTATGCATTTAATCTGTACACTGAATGAGTCAGGGCAGTGATCCTGTGGAAAATAATAGTTGTCAATCAGAAGTAATTGCTTATTTTTTAAAAAAATAAGTTTTCCGTGTACAACTATAGAAACTGTGCATTATTAACAGGGTTTGAATCTTGACCCTTTAACACTGTAGCACAGACTTCTACCACTTGAGCTACAGGACTAACTACATCTCTCAGAGGGGGGTGGACTGCTGGTGATATAGACTATCCAAGGGTAAGAAAGAACCTGCTCAGCCCCGCTCTCCTTCTGTTCTGTCTGCGAGGTGAGAAGCTCCAGTTCGTTGTGGTGCCTCCAGAGCTGTGAATGGGATGCTGTTATCATGTGCTCTGGGAATAGGGGGGAAGGGGAGGGGGAAGTATGTGGCTTGCCTTAGCTTCCTTTCCCTCCCCTTCCATAACAGCTGTTCTGCCAACTCCTGGATTTCCCATTGCAGTTTCTGCTTCTTTGGCAGTAGTGTGGCTCTTAGGAATGTTACTGTTCAGTTGTTAGGCTGCAAAATTTTTCCTGAGCAACACAAGTAGGAAAAGGAAAATTGTTTTTTCTTACAGTTTCTAAATCAGCTAAATGTGAATGGAATTTCATGGGACAGTGAAAAGGCACTTCTGCAGCTGAAGAACTTTCTATCTGATTAATTTCAAAGATCTGCTGAAAACATGGTGGTGTTAAATGTCTCAAAAAAGGTTGCAATTTTTTTTATAATAGAAAGTGTTAGGCAACCTAAATATATACCTCCTATAAAAATACTTAGCACTTATGTAGTGCTGTGAACCTAAACAATCTTACATCATCCTTATAACTGCAACTGCCTCCATTTTACAGAAGTGGAATCTGAGGCAGAAAAGTGAAGTGGTTCACAGTCAAGGACCAAAGAAGGACCGGAAATCAGAATTGTTGGGGATAAATAGTCAAAATATATAATTTGGAACCTTGACATTACTGTATACATTAGATTATAAAAGATGGGATTTTTGACAATTTTAGCTGTTACGTTCTTATGCAGAATCAGCATCTAGTTTAGCGATGTGGCTGAAAGATTGTTGAATAGAAGTGAACTTGTTAGTCCTCTCATGTTTGGAACTAGAACTTTTATGGGTTCTTACTACCTCCGTTTTGGAGCAGGCCTGATAGTTCTGAATATAAGACTGTTTTGTCATGTCTGACTTCTAATGTCTTTGACAGGATTTTTGATTGCTTAAAACACTAGTATTCCATTACACTTAGCTCATTCGGTCTTGGGAACCAGTTGAGTCTATCTTCTCTATTTTTGCTCTTTGACTCTAAACCATTGATAAGGACTAGTGAGCCATGGATCGGTGTTCCTGATTCGTCTGTATGATCTATCAATATGAAGCTGCTTTGCAGAAGTCAGGATCAAAAGTCCTTTAAAGATACTGAAGATTTAGAATCATAGTCATAGAATCATAGACTTTAAGGTCAGAAGGGACCATTATGATCATCTAATCTGACCTTCTGCACAACACAGACCACAGAATCTCACCCACTCACACCTGTAGTAAACCCCTAACCTATGTCTGATCTACTGAAGTCCTCAGATCATGGTTTAAAGACTTGAAGGGGCAGAGAATCCTCCAGCAACTGATGCGTGCCCCATGCTGCAGAGGCAAGCAAAAAAACCCCAGGGCCTCTGCCAATCTGCCCTGGAGGAAAATTCCTTCCTGACTCCAAATATGGTGGTCAGCTAAACCAGGGGTGAGCAAACTTTTTGGCCGGAGGGCCACATCAGGATTGCAAAATTATGTGGAAGGCTGGGAAGGCTGTGCCTCCCCAAGCAGCCTGGCCCCATCCACCATCCGACCCTCTCCCACTCCCCCACCCCCGAATGCCTCCCTCAGAATCCCCAACCCATCCAACCCCAACTGCTCTTTGTCCCCTGACCGCCCCCTCCTGAGGCCCCACCAGGACCTGACCCTCAACCCAATCCCCCTGCTCCATGATTGCCCTGACCACATCCCACCCACCCCCAACAGACCCCCAGGACTCCCATGCCCTATTCAATCCCTCCCCTGCCCGCCCAGTTCCCTGTCCCCTGACTGCGCCCCGGGACTCCCTGCCCCTTATCCACCCCCCTGGCCCTCTTACCATGCTGCTCAGAGCAATGTGTCTGGTAGCCACGTGGAGCCAGACATGCTGCCCTGCAGGAGCACACAGACCTCCCTCCAGAGTGCTGCCCGCGCGGCGATGTGGCTTTGGGACTGGTGGGAAGGCTGCGGGGAGGGGCTGGGGGAGCCTCCCCGGCCAGGAGATTAGGGGCCGGGCAGGACAATTCCGTGGGCCATAGTTTGGCCACCCCACGCTAAACCCTGAGCATGTGGATAAGTCTCAGCAGTCAGACACCCAGGAAAGAATTTTCTGTAGTAACTCAGATCCCACTCCATCTAACATCCCATCACAGGCCATTGGGCATATTTACCACTAATAATCAAAGATCAATTAATTGCCAAAATTAGGCTATCCCATCATACCATCCCTTCCATAAACTTATCTAGCTTAGTCTTGAAGCCAGATTTGTGAAAAGAAGTTTGTTTGTTTTGTCATGGTGTATGCTATTTCTTAGAAAGGTGCAGGACACAGAATGAAGGGTTTATTCTTTGCTTGCTTTGAATTATGAAAGCCTGTCTGCTTGGGAACCAGATTAGCGGTAAAGCAGCAGTTTGAGGACATGTTAGGTGGAGAGGCAAAGATGCTAAACTTTTTAAAAATTGGTGGTAGTATTTTGAAGATAGTATGCAGGAACATTGTTGTTAACAATTAATATTAACATAGGGCTGAAATAATTGTTTATGGCCTTGTGGGCATAATATTGATGCATATTAAAGAAGGTATTTTCTAAATTGCCTTGATTGCATAAGATACTATCGTTTTTTAATATATGTGTTGATCAGATTATAGTGGACTGTGCAGTGAGATCTCAGAGTGCTATATTAAGCTTAGGTATTTGACAAGTGAACTTTTAAAGCTGTATCTTTCAGTAAGGTTAGATAACTAATGAATGAAAAGGTATTGGATCAAATGCTAAATGGCTTATTGTAAGTAAATCAGATTGAAATAGGGAACTATTAATTATCGATTCTAATGAAATGTAATGGATTACATTTCTGAAGTATGAAGAGTTTATGTTATCATTTTAATTGACGAATCTAATGGGATAAATAGTGCAAAGGTTTCATATTTGTATATAACTAAGGATTCACGTACAATGTGCAGAATTTGTTTGTACAGCTAATCCAAAACTTGAAATATTGTAGACTAGTTCATTTGTTATTGTGCAAGATATTATCCATAGGCCAATTTTAATTTTATTGGCCTTTATACTATTCCTTTACAGAGGAACTAAAATGCTTTTTAATTGTCTTAGGGACTAATATAAAACCCATCGAAATCAATTGGAACCTTTCCATTGGCTACAGTGCATATTGGGTTATGGCCTAAACTCCTAAATCGTGAACAGAATACATATAAAGGCTTTGAGTAAATAAGTTTTAAACAACACACACATGCATACTTCCCTGCACTAAAAAGACGAATAGGCAAAACAAAGAAAGCGTAGGAAAAGACTACAGAGATAGCAGTTAAACTTATTACTCATTTTAATAGTTAAAATCATGGTGCCTCAACCACCACACTTGGGCCTAGTGTACGCATAAAAGTAAAGTCAACAGCTTTGGAGCTGAGAGACATGAAAAATTCACTCCTGAGTGGTGTAGTTATGCTGATTTAACCCCTGATATAGACACAATTAAGTTGATCGAAGAAGGCTTCCATTGAGCTAGCTACCATGACTTGGGGAAGTGGAGTTCCTGTAGTGATGGGAAACCCCCCTTCTTTTACTGTAGGAAGTGTCTAAGTTATGGCCCACTAGCTGTACAGCTGTAGCTCCCATAGTGTTAGACATGATCGTTGTAGTCATCTTCTGCTTAGTTTCCGTCAGTATTTTTTTCCTAAATTGTAGGCTATACTTTTTTCCCTTTAGTTTTGTCCATTTAGTAAAGATCTACTCTGGTTTGGGTTAAATCAGTCAATTATATTATTAATTTGTAGTGCAAGTTCTGTTGACCAGCATTAATTCCCAAAAAGGTGGGTGTGAACTTAATGTGCTAACAAACAAGTAGATTATTTGTCCAAACTCATTATCTAAATCATTTCAAAAGCTCTGTTTCCAAACAACAAAATGGAATCAAGGAGTCAAATATTGCTTAAACTCATGGTTGTTTTTGTGTTTGGTCAAAAATGACATGAATCTTTCATACAATAACTTTGAAAAGAAGTAAGCAGTTCAAAAGATTGTTCAAAAAAGAAAAAATATCTCTTTTTAGCAGATCATTTTTTCCCTAAATTTCCTGATCTGTTTAAAAGGGTCAAAATAGTAAATCCCCAAAATAAGAGTTTGCCACTGAAAGTTGCATGTCTGTTTATATGACATCATAATATGCAACTCTGAGATATTTACATACATCAGTATGAATTTATTTTCTAACAAGGTTATTCAACCAGGCAATTTCTTTGTGTGCTTGTTTACTTGACATAACCAATTATCTTTTGATTACAAAGTACTCAATTTAGTACCAACACTGTAAATATATGTCCAGCACTAAAAGGCTACTAAAATGTGGTATTTTAACACTAAATCTTTAAAAGGGAAAAGAATATATTGATTGATTATGATATTTATTGGGTCATAATGTATTTAGATTTTCTTTAATGCTTATGTTAGTGATTGTTTACCGATAAAGTGCACAAAGGTCTCTGCGTGCCACTCTACATGGAAAGAATTACCTCATGTCAGTGGTCACTTATCAATTAAAAGTTCCATTAGCAGATGATACTGTTTCTGGTTTGTGTACTGATTGCATTTTATTGCCTCTAAATCAGGTGCTTGGACATTAAATAAATAAACAGTTAAAGTATGTGGTAATAGCATCCTGATCTTTTATCATAGTTGGAAACACCTAGGTCCATTTAAGTCAAGTTCAGACTATTTACTGAAATGAATTCTTCATTGTATTTGAATTCCTATTTTAAATGACTGGTTTACTGATGTTAATAAACATTGATTTATCTTGATAAAGTGTGTCTAGAGGTTAGATAAATAATAGATAACTGGACTATTTTTAAAAGATTGTAATTCAGATGATAAAAGTAAAACTTTGCTTCTAACTTACTTCCACATTCTCATTTTACTTCCCATCAAATTATGTTTAAACTTGAAGCAAGAAAATTCTGTAAAACAGATTATTGGAACTTTAGTCAGGAACACTAACAATGTAGTAGTTTAGTAACTATCAGTTCATCCAGGGTTTTTCCAAATGTGCAGAATTTGTATGCGTAACAAGAAAAGCAAATGATATAGCAATCTAGGGATACAACATCAATCAGATATTGATAAGGCCCCACCCACCTGAAACTGCGTCCCTGGGATTTTACTTCCAGAGAGGGGATTAACACATGACCACAAACAACGATTGTGTGTGATCCCTCTGAGAACTTTTCCCACCACCTTTTACCAATCAGAATGGATTTCAGTCCCATAGGATCTCCCCAAGAGCGGGTATGACCAATAAGAGCAAATTCAGTGGCATGGAGACCTGTCCAGAAGAGGGACATGTGACCTCTTTGAGAACACCTCCCACAGCCCTCTACCAATTGACATAAGTTTCACCCCCTTAAGCCTCCGTGGAAGGGAAATGTACCAATCAGAAATAGGTATAGCATGAGAGTCTAGGCCAGAACCTTTAAACTGTGGAGCTCAGCATTTGCCCTGTCAGCAGCACCACTCCCTGAGGCCCTGTCACTGTGTGGAAGAAGCCATCTACTTTCAAGAGCGTGTTTTTCAGAAATCGTGGAAACGCTAAGGGGAAACATGGCCTCTTTCATTACCCCCATGAGAATTATGGAATTCGTGTTAGTTCTGAGGCCGCTCAGTCACCTGAGAAGAAAGCGCTACGTCAGCAACAGTTCTGAGGAGCAGGGAGCAGTTGAGAGGAGCCCCTTAATCCAGCTGTTGATGGATACGTTTGACCTGACCCCGAGACCCAAGTGCTCATGAGGCAGACTGACGAGGATGATGGCCACCGAGCATTCACCCCCATGGAGGAAGGCAACCGGGGCTCATCAGAGTCGAACAAGGTGACTGTTGAAGACATTGCTTAGGTAAATAACTATAAAAAGGATGGAATTTAATGAGTAGGAACCAATCTGGGGCTGCATGAATCTAAAAAACGGTGGTCTTACAGCTTTTCTAAAAATCTCTTGACAGCTCAACAAGGCCTTTGAGAACTCTCACATCAGTAGCCTTGTGTGGGTAAATCTGTCATGCATCAGCTGTTTTTGCTCATGCGTGAGACACAGCTCTCAGGACCAAACCTTGGGTAAGAACAAAACGGAAGAATGAAGCAGCTCAGACCCGTGTATAGACAGAGATCATAGTGTCCATTTTTCGCAGTCTGCTGTAGAATAGTGTGTCAAATCAGCCGATTAATAAAATTTGTCATTGTGAACATGTCACATCCATATCAGTTTACTACATTATATTATCAGTTCTGTCCATATCTTTTCCTTCGGTAACTGTCTGACAATGAAGTACTTGCCATAACCTTTGGAATTGTGCACTATGAATGAGCAGTCTTGGAGCTTTTTCCAAAAAAAAAGCAGAAAGACGCTCCCAGGATTTTTCTGGCTTTAGGGATGTAGCAAAAATGTAACTGGGCACACGCAACTCTGTCCCTTGCAAGCATTCAAAATTGTAAAAATTATACTTTTTGATAATTCAAGCTTTCTAAGTTTATCCATAAAATACAGGTGACTGTTTACATCCCTGAGATGGTACCCAACTCTGCTTACAGCACCTCGCTTTGCATTGTGCCCCACGTCAACATAAGACTGACCCTTGTTACACTGTTTTAGACAGACATGTAACTTGGTGGGTTTTTTTCATGCAAAGTCTGTGACTTTCTGAACATTCTTTGTACCTGTAATATAGCCTACAGCTAGGGTGTCCTAGTTGAATGCCCATACTCCCTGAACACATTGTGCTTAAGTAGAGGCAGCACAGATACCAGCAAATGTTGGTGACTGTACAGTCTGTGGCAGAACTCTCAATAATTTCTCGCATCAAACAACTTTTTCACCTCTGGAACTCCATAATAATGCTCAATGTACAGCGGGCTAAAAAAAAGTCTCGGGATGCACTGTGTCCCACACTTAAAAACAAAACCCCATTCCTCCACATAAAGCACCACCTGTATGTTGACTTGTAAATGCTGTTCAAAACAGTGCTAGATGGCTGAGCATAATCTTGTTTTGATCTGACCTCTCCAGTTTCTCATGGAGCTTTCTTGCCACATGTAACAATTCTGCATCTGTAGGTTTACTATGTGCAACGAAGAGATTAGTACTGGGGTAAGTCAGGTCTACTGTTTCTTTTTATGGACGATTAGATTATTGAGGGTAGAATTACAGTTGTCGCAATGATGCATATCGTCCCATCAACAAGTATTACCCTACTACTCTTTAGCAGTTTAGTGGCCTGATTTAAGAAATCTTAAACACCCAGGTCATTCCTAGTTCTTCTTACTGAAAACAAAGCATTGTTTAAATTACAGCTATCTAAATGTAATTGAACAAAATCATCTGGGGCTAGCCTACCACTACAGTTTTCAAGAACTAACTGTATTCCCCTATGTATGACTTCAACAACCTGCTGGGTTGAATTTTTACATTCAAGACTGGCAAAATGAAATTCCTCAGAATATATCTCATTCCTAAATCTACATAATACCCTTTGCCACCTTCTCACTCACTCCATATACACATCTGTTTGGGGATCTGCACCTATATTTTCAGAGTGTTTGGAGGTTTCTCTACAGAACCATCAGGTGTGTCTTCTACATCAGACACTATGTGAGAGTCAACCTCCAAGTCAGCATTACAAAATCCATTTCAGGCTGTAACACAAACACCCACACACAGATTTTGGTTCCTTTCTGTCACTAGTAGTTCTCCAATACGTAGATGTTTTTAATACAAGCACGTTTTCCCCTGGCACTGAAAAACAAAGTTTGCAACAAAATCCCTTTTGAAAAAACCCACCCCTATCTCCTGCATATGCCCTACATTACAAACAACAATTTAATCATTAAAGCCAATTTTTTAAAAGACCCATTTTAAAAACATTTAAAAGTCAGTTACAGAAATTTACTTTCCACCACAGGGGGAAAAGGGATGTTAACACATGGTTATACCCCCCGCCCCAATGTATTTGGGCCTGTGGATTAAAGAACAAACAAAATTTTAGTTAGTAGTATTCCCCAAATGCACCAAACTCGTGTGCAAACTATTGAATACTATTTAAAAAACGGTATTAAGCATAACCATAGTTAAAATGGGATTGTATCTTGCCCTTATGAAATACAGCTTGAAGTTGCCCTTTCCATACGAAAAGACCACACTGCAATAAAGACAGGTATCATTATTAGTAAGGACATCATGTACAAAGAAGAAGACTATATAATATACAATTTCAGAGTTAAAACAAGCAACATGTCTTGCAGTCCAGCAGCAGCCATTTTGGTTTCTGTTATAAAAAAGACAAGTCTCCAAAAAAGCTCAGGATTTTGTACCAACCTAACTCTTTGTTTCAAACTTGAGTGTCTAGTTAGCAGGTACTTTGAGCACTACAGCTTTTCAGAAATAGATACATGAGGAGTTTATGCACCCCTCTCTAAACATTCTCTTTTGTGATCTGTTGGTGAAAATTTCAGTTGTCTTATTAAATTCTCATAATGGTTTTGTCTGATTTTTAGTTACAATATATTTTTCTGTTTCAATCAAAAACAGAGCACTGTAGGTATATCTTACAGAATTAAACAGTCAATCACCATACACAACAATCCTTAAGTATTACTGCACCCTCTCCTGACTGGGGGCCTTGTAGATCTCAATGCCTGTCTTCATTTTTGTCATTTTAATCACGTTTCTTTTGTGCTTAAAATTCTGGTTGGTTTTTAAGTACAAATGGATGTAACACAACCATAGTAAACACCCTACAAATACTCATAGCTTTTAAATGTTTGATTGTACAGCATATTCTTATTTTATAAATATAATGGAGGTTTGTGAACCCTTGTGAAATTTTATTTTTTGGGTTAAACCATTATTTATTTTTGAAAATATAGTATATTTGAACTTAAAATGACATTGAGTTACTACAAAGACTGACCCAGAATAATCTACAAACTCCTGAGGTTTTATTAATTTAATATTAACAGAGCTTACCTCTCCCCTCTTATCATGGGTGAATACCCATCAAACCTAATTATTGATAATTTTTCCAACCGCAGCAGGGCATATGCATAATATGCATAACCCTGATGGAATGTTAAGGAAACATGGATGTGTGATTACATCTGAAGTCAGTAGTTCCAGACAACCCCATTTTTTCAGTAGATCATAGTTAAACCATTGTAGTTCGATGGTATTGAGTCAGCTCTGTTGTACTCAAATGCATGTCTGTTTTATACAGAATATAGGATATTTTTTGCTTTAAACTCATTTTTCTTTCCCCCTCCCTGCATTCTACTGTGTGCATTTCAGCTTTATTCTGTAAACAGGTTTCTTCTATTAAAGATACAATACCAGGGTTTTCACAAACTATTTATATTTAAAAGATACATAACCCTTGAAAATGAACTGAGATGCCCCATCAACTGAGGGGCCCATCAACTAGATGCCCCATCAAATCTTTCATCTTATTTAAGGCCCACACAGTCCTTGTAACAGAAACACAAATACTCACAAAGGGCTTTTTTATTTATTTATTTACAGATACTAGTTTTATTATAGTTTATATCACATGCTTGTCCCCTCACTATTCTCTAATTTATCCTTTTAGATTTCTTACAATTAGTCTTTTACCTAATCAGTGTTCTGTAACTTTTTGTGTGGATCAAGCAGTCAATATAATGCACTGAGTATCCTTTGGTTTGGGTAATTTTTTTTAAAACACTGTTAGGAACTCATGCGCTATGCGCAGCATTTAACCAGGTTACCCCTGGTGCTAAATTTTTGTGGGTTAAGCACAGACATTACATTGAATAACCTGTGGCAATAGCAGTGTTTAATAAGCTTTACAAACACAGGTCAGCACACAGGGCCTGGAACATGCTGTTTCTATTCTCTGAAGTCCAATTCATACAGTTATAATGCTGCTGGTCTGGTGCATCTATAATACGGCCATCACAGTCTTCAAATAGCTTCTCCCTAAGACAATGATTAAGGACAGCATAAACAGAAATGCATACAGTAGAGTGCATGACTCCTTTACACTCACAGCATGGCACTGGCTGTTAGTGCTATGCCAAGGGCCTTACTTAAATCTATCCTCCTCCTCACACTTTGTGTCATCTTCAACATGTTGGCTTGATCTTCATCAAAAACAAGTTGGATCTGAGTCCCCTTCGCTCTCTGCTGCAGAGTTGTCCAGCATCTCCAGGTCTTTTAGGAAGGTGTCATTGAGCTGTCGAGAACTTCAGAAAAGAAACAGCTGTAAGTCTGGTGTTTTTTGGATTTATTCAACCCTTGGTCAGTTCATATCCTATTATACCCCATCCTTGACTGCCACTTTTTTACAGTCTATTTACTTGAGAAACATCTTCACCATTCATCTTTTCCAATGAACCATGGTTGCCTTCTCCTGTGGGGGTGAATGCTCGGTGGCCATCATGCTAGTTAGTCTGCCTCACGAGTGCTTGAGTCTCGGAGTCAGGTTCTGACATGTCTATCAATGGCTGGGCCAAAGGGCTCCCATCAACAGCTTCCTGCTCCTCAGAACTGTTGCTGACATAGTGCTTTCTCCACAGATAACTGCCCTCAGAGCTAAAAAGAATTCGGTAATTCTCATGGGCGTAATGAAGGAGGCCATGTTTTCCGCTCAGTGTTTCCACAATTTCTGAAAAATGTGCTCTTGAAACAAGATAACATATTCCACACAGAGATGGGGCTTTAAGGGTAGTACTGCTGACCAGCCAACTTCTGAGCTCCAGAGATAGCGGATTCTGCTTAGATCCTCATTTTATGCCTATTCCGATTTAAACATGTTTCCCTTCCAGGAGGGACTTAAAGGAGTGAAACCCATGACTATTGGAAGGTGTTCTTAAAGGCGTCACAGGACCCTCTCTTGGATGGGTCTCCCTGTCCCTGAACTTGCCCTGAGTGGTCAAATCCATGTCAGGGAGATTCTACAGGGCTGAAACCCACTCCAATTGGTAGTGGGTGTTGGGAGGAGTTCTTAGAAGGGTCACATAATACCCCTTGTTTCCGGTCATATGGAAGGTAATACCCAAAGGGAGGGACTTATGCTGACACGTGGAGGGGGCCTTAGGAGTAAGTGGTGGAGTTAATGTTTGTTTGACCTGTACTCTTAGACTACTTTTAGTTATCAGTTGTAGTGCAAGTTAGAATGATGTTTACCTGTCCTCATTATAATGCTCCCTGATAGTGATTAGATGTGAAGTGCTGTATATTGTTTTGGTGATTAAAAATGGCTCTCCACTATTCTTGTAATACAAATATTCTTTAGTGTGAATAGTCATTTACGAATCAAAATGACTAGATCATTATAGCAGAAATTCTCAAATAGTTTCATTGGAAATGTATGCTATGATATACAATTAAGAACCACATCCCTAGATTTTTAAGATTGTTAGTCACTAGTATCTTCTGTGCTTATCACAAACTTCTAATCAATTTCAGATATTTGCATTGACTGCAGCAAATTTGACAAGCAAGCTTTCCACAACCGAAACACTCAGTTACCCAAAATGGCTGGAGCTTTTATGAACTTGTACTTGCTGACCTTCAACATTTCCAGCAGGCAAGAAATCAAAGATAATACCAATTTACAAATGACTTCGCGTTATCTGAAAATTTTTCTCCTCCTAAGAGCTGAGGATTTTAGTAGTGCTGTGGTATGTTGTGGTGGTTTTGTGATGTTAATAAATAACTGGCAGGAGTTAGTTTGAGACCACCAATCTCCTCTTATTTTATAGCCTTTGAAAATCATATTTCAACTTAAAATTCCAGAAGTAAAATATTAGCATATTGAAGCAAAATGAACTTTTTGCATACTCAGCACATATAGCAGTACAGACTGAAGGGCAATGGGTTACAGCAAGCAAATAGTAACACAAGGCTGATATTCTTGTTTTATAATTTGTTTTTCCATAATTGTGTTAAAAGCGATATGTTAATCTACTTTTTCTCACTTTCAAAAATTGTATTATGCTCATGTCCACAAGAAACGATTTCATGCTTCAAAATGAGAAAATACTAGTTTTGAAAAAAGGTAAAATGAGTAAGGAGCAGGCAGTGAGTCACGATAAAGAAAAAACACTTCTTGAATTATTTTTTATGCAGCCAGTCTTCACATTTAACTTTTGTTTAACCAGGCCACAAAGATTTAGGCTATTTTCAAGAGGGATTTGTGAACAGGATGAAATATAACTAGATTATACGTAATATAAGGTAGGAGAAAATACTAATGATTCTCTATTTTTCTATCATTTTTATTAGTGGTTCTATACAGCTTTGAAGATTAATTTCACTATAAAAGTGCTAGGTATTATGTAATAAATGTTTACAAATAACTAACTTAGAAAAGGTTACTCTCTAGATGCCTAGGGTCTTGAGGGCTGATGAAGGAAATTGTCATTTCTTTTCTGAGCCCTCAAGACCCCACCCACTTTGTTTTTTTAAAACTTTATCATGTCAGTGGTTTTTTTTGTTTTTTTTTAAAGTGGTGTTAGGTTATAAAGGGTTAATGGGGAGTTATATAAAGTAATCGGAAATAATTTTTCCTCATACAGAAGGTATTAGGAATCAAAAATGAGAACTTATTTGGGCCCCAGTCCTGCAAACAAATTCACTGGCGCAGACCCCTTCCTGGAGTCCCATCACACTCAGTATGGGTGCATGGGTACATGCATGTATCTGCTTTGCAGGGTGGATCCTTAATCAGAATGCTCTAACATTCATGTAAATTCTGTTATCCAAACAACCAAATCCTTTAAACATTCTTTATTAACTCGTTGCACACTGAAATGACTAGACCAACTGAAAGTGTGGCCAATATTAGAACACAATACAAGAATTTCCCTTCGGAAGAACTTTCCCATCATATCTGTCTTTCTGGCTCTGACCATAATACGCAGATTTTTTGTGCTTGTGTAGTGCATAAGTAGAAGGGTAATGGACGATATACACGGCCTTAGGGTCTATGGAATGTGCTCAGTATTGTGCTGAAGATAGAAAAGGTGCAGTCCCTGCCCTGAGGATTATTCTGATGATACGTGATAAGAACAGCATTCTCAAAACATGTTAGCTTATCTTCTGCCGTCTCCATGACATTCTGTGATCTCTTGCCCATCCACAAATGTCCCTCAGAATTTCAACTCTAAACATTTCCACTTTCCGTGTCACTCATAAAGTAATAAATTCACTACCTGAGTTTCTAAAATGCTCTGAACCGACCATTGTAATAGCTCAGTACTTACAGTAGGAAGATGCAACATTAGGACATTGTGCTAAACTGCCAGGAGACACTTTCATCTTTGATAACCCTGGAAAATGTCATTTATTCATTCTAGCCTCTCAAAACCTTTTAAATGTCAGAAAAAAGAGGTATAAAATATTCTAAAAGTTTTATGTGTCAGTCTCTTACTCTGCTCATTCCTGTCTTCAATCTCATAAGTAATATGTTTAAAACCTTTTTAAAAGCCTGAGTATTATGATATATCATGTGGTTTAGGCAAACAAGTTTCTACCTATGTTGGTACTCTGTAAAAGGTCTAGAAGTCAAACAAATTCTGCCCTCTGCCTATAACGTATTGTAACCCAGTTGCTCTTCAGTCTGGATATATATTTGTTCGGAATTTATTAAGGTAACTTTTTCCTTATATTTGTAGATGTAACTATTTAAGGGAGAAAAGATGGTCTTGAGGTTAAAGCCAAGGACTATTTCACTCCACTACAGACTTTTGTGACTTAGGGCAAGTTGCTTAAATTCTGTGTGTCTCATTTTCCCATTGCTATGGAAAATAGGTAATGGATAATATCTACCTCAGGTGGGTGTTGAGAGGATAAATTCACTAATATTTGTAAAACTGCAAAATCCTTGGATGAAAAGCATAATAGAAATGTAAATTTTTATTACTACTTTTATAGTATTTCAATAGAACTGTGTTGCATCCTAAAATGAACATAACTATTTACACAGTTCCTATAAAATTGCTACAATATGCATCTAGCATAATGCTATGGTATTTAATCTCTGTGATGCATTATGACCACCATTATAATGACCCCAGCAAGACTATCCAAAAGTAGAAGTACAGAAGATGAGGGAGAATACCATATCTATTTAAAGCAGTAGATGAGAAAGATTGTCATCAACCAAATGAAATTTATCCAAAACACTAGGCCCAACAAACAAGCTTTGCCCTAGAACCAGAAATTTCAGAAAAAGTGATATTCTAACAAAAAGTCATTAAAATTACAGGACAGGTGCAAAATCACCTTCTGATTTTCTGCTGGTTTTCTATGAGATGATACTGGTATACATCTGAGTTATGGTTTTGATTTTTTTATATAACATCTGCTTGAATGTATTACACATTTAAGGTGTTTGATACATTTAGTGTGTGAGAAAAATATCTTATCCTCTTCTACATTAAAAAAACACTTTGTATGTGTATATGTAGAATGGCCATTTCTTTTTATGGTGTGTTGATTTTTGACAACCAGGAAAGTGCTGACTTGTGCCCTTATCCTGCAATGTCTCTGTGCAGTTGGATTCAGTGGATGAGTGCAAGAGTCTCTTCCTGCAGGAATCTGATTGCAGGACTGAGCACTAGGATTCAAAATTTGAGGAATAAGTGGCCTGAGCTGAGTTTTGCTAGCAGTCTTCCCAATGCAAGAAAGGACCTGCTTCCATAATCCATTCATTCTCAGATCTTAGACTAGATTTGCTTCTTTCATGAGTGAGTTTGGGTCTTTTTCCTTTCTGTAATTATGTACAACTCCTAGGTCTACAGGATGACAGATTAACCAATGCAAGGGAGTAAATTAAAGAGCAAATTAACATAGGAAAGTAGGGCACATGACCTGCCAAGCACCAGGTATCATCCTCCAATGGATTCTAAAAGAACCAATCATTAAGGGCTAAAGGAAGCTTGGCTGAATGAAGGATTAGACTTCTTGTATAGTAGCAAGAGAGTGTTTGTTTGTTTGTTTGTTTGTAATTGGATCAGCCATTATAGTTCCTTGATCTCATGCACCAGGGTACGAACAGGAGACAGAGTGAACAGAGTTGTGGTCAGAGAGAAGAAGGAGTTAGAACAGAACCCATCTCAAGTGTAAGCTAATTTCTTCCCTCAGGCATTTGCTGCTCTTGATCTGCGGTTGAAAGATAAAGATTCACAACCTTGGCAGATTCCTGCAGAGAAGGGGATATGGCCACTTCAGTGCAATGTTGGCTTTCTTTTGCTGTACTTCACCTCTTTGAAAGTACTGAAGCTGATTGTGACTTAAGTTATCAAAGAGAGTTCTCTGCATTTTTTTCTAAAACTTTGTTAGGACATTCAATACCAAAACTTAGCTTTACACTAATTAGAATATTAACTGTTTATTTTACCTTGTTTACAAATGTACTTTACTTTTTATATTTACAATCATTTTGCTAACATAAGCAGCAATTAAAGTTATCACCTACCTGCACAATCAAGGTGGCTTAAAAATGTTTTATATAGTTTTTAGATTGTTATAAATGTTCAGTTTGGATCTACCTGAAGATTAATAGTGATGCATTTGAAAAGCATTATTTTTTTTATTGATTCTTAATGTAGTAAATTACTAAAGTTATTTGGCAGCAAACAGAAATGGCCTGTGATGTTGTTCACATTTATTCTCCTGATAGCATCACGATTTGCATTAATTGCATTGCTAGTGCACTCACTTATATTAAAAGGCTTCTACTATAATTAATCCTTTTTATTTCAGATCATTTTGGCACAATTTCTGGCAATAAACACTCATAAAAGACAGACACTTGAAAAATAACATACAAGTTTCTTCAATATACCTATTGCTATTTTTTCTTGACATAGAGTTATTGATAGGCTTCTAGGAGCAAGTGTTGGAAGTGGCTAAGAATTAAGACCAATATGAAAAATGCTAAGTGGATTATTTTGCATAAAAAATAGACAGTTTTTGAATTTGTGTAATTAACCTGTGTTTAGAAAATACCTTGATTTATGCCTACATTTGTATTTCGGTTGCATACATTATGGAAATTTAATTTATAATCCATTTAGCTGATGTGATCATGGTTTTTAGTGTGATCATTTATTAGCCCTTGTATATTAAATGTTTTAAAGGTTTAAACCTGCCTTGTGTAAAAAAAAAAATAAAAAAAAATTATACCTCTGCATTTACATTTTATGAGTCATAGATGGGATTCCATTTTAAATTCTGGTAGCTTTGATGTATTTAAGGAATTACAATGGTTTTATTGTTACTAATGCAGGAATGGCAAACAGTGACCCTACACATTGCAAATTAATGATTTACACTTTTAGTTTACTTTTAAAGTCAGCTACACAAATGTGGAGTTCAACTTCCACACCTTGAATAAATCATAGAGTTATATATATAATACATCCTTTGCCTTTGATCTCATTATTCATGCATTCTTAATGGTAAGTCTAACAGGACAACCAAAAAATGTTCCTTCAAAAGTTTAAGCAATTGTGTGGGGGTTTTTCTTTAACTTCTTTGTTAAGCTATCACTGGGTGATTAGTGCTCTTATTGTTTTTCTCGCTTATATATTATTTCCTTTTCTAAATACTACAGAAGTCTCAAAGGAATTGAGTAACACATAAATAGCTAAACTTTCAAACAGCAGAAAGGGAGACTGTCAGTTATAGCTTCCTGATGCCCCTTTTCCCATTCTCTCTGCACTGGTGTGGTGGGAAATACTAAGGTCATGATTGCTGAACTGTGGTCTAGAAAAAAATGCTAGTGTGGCTGATGAACTGTAGGAGGAGGTCTGAATGTAAGATGCACATTTTAATCTATTTTGACGTTAAAAGTATATAACATTTGAATGCTTTCCCTTCTCTCCACCCAGGGCTGGCTCTACCGTTTTTGCCACCCCAAGCGGCTCCATCGCTCTTCCCCAGCAGAACTGCCACAGGCGTGCTACCGAAAATGCCTGCGTCATCTCCTCCAGGAAAGAGCAATGGAGCTGTTGCAGGTGTACCACCGAAAGCACCTGCGGCTGCTTCACCAGGAAAGAGCACCACCCTGACAGTGCCCAGAATGTCACCCACTCCCATTTGCCACCGCAGGCACCTGCTTGCTAGGCTGTTGCCTGGAGCTGGCCCTGTCTCCACTCCCCCCACCCCCATAAAATTTTTTATCTTTTCTCTCTTCCTTCACATATTTCCCCTTCTCCCTCTTTGAGGATGGCTATCATTGCATATTTTCTCTGACTGACAGGATGGTATACTGGAGGAGTATGCGTGGACTTTACATAGAGTATAATTGCATTTCAGAGTTTGACTCAGTAAATAATGGATAAGTGGAGTTCCATGTAGGCTTCACATTTTCTAGATCAAAGACTTTCAGTTTACAGTTTATAAAAATAAAAATTCATTAATGAGTTTGCTTCATACTGGGAACTGAAAATCAAGGTGGATTCTTTCATACTCTCATGTCAACAATGATAAATGTTTAGCCAGGCTAACTTATGCATTTGATTGCACCTGTGCCCCACTGGTGACTTTAGTTTAGTATATTGCCCAGATAGAGCTGATAGGCCTTGAAATTGGAAATTAGAAAATCATGATGATGCACGATAAGGAAAGAATCCAGCCATTTCTCTCTTTCTTAGCTATGTTGTTTCTTCCAGTTTAACAGGAGTAAAAAGTAGTAACGTATGTTGTTCACCAAAGTATGCAACATTGACTCTAAGTACAGAGTCAGTTTATTAGTAAGAAACAGCAGTTTTTTAAAGTAGAATCGCACTCACGTTTTACATGAGTTTTACGATGAAACGGCTGGCAAATTAGAGGGTAAGAATGGAACCTCTGGAATCTGCTTCACCACAGCTGTATGGGTTGAGTAATGGCATAGAATAGGTGTCTTTCATCTGATTTGAAGACATTCTGAAAGAGGTGGTATTGGCACCGATAACCTGTGTTTTTCTTGTAAATGAATGACGGTGTCTAACAGGTTCCCAGCAATTGTTACAGTCATAATGTCGATATATGTTAGAGTATGAAAATGCCATGGCTTTTGCAATGGGCAGATAACTTATTTGTAAAATTTTAAAGCATGATATTTCAATAGCAGGATTTTTAAAATTTCAGACTACAGTTGCACATGTAAATAGATACAGTGTATGGGATATTTTTACACCAAGAGGTTCTAATCTAGTCAGACATTAAATAAAGGGAAGGTTATAGAAATGTAAGGAACAGATGATAAAAGATATTAAGAATATCTTTGTAGTACACATAATGAAAGCTAATATTGTTTAATTGTTTTTATTCTTAGGCACTGTATGAAAATATGCTGGTAGAGCTGCCGTTTGCTAGTTTTTTCCTCTCAAAGTTGCTGGGGACAAGTGCTGATGTGGACATTCATCATCTGGCTTCATTAGATCCAGAAATGTACAAAAATTTGCTTTTTCTCAAGAGCTACGAAGGGGATGTAGAAGAACTTGGGCTAAACTTTACTGTGGTGAATAATGATCTTGGGGAGGCACAAGTAAGTGTGGCATTTTTTTCCTTCCCAGCTTGACAAGTTAATCATTAATTTCCCTACTACATTCATATTTGGATGTAAAAGTGATAAGGCACGTGTAACAAGTGCTGTTTGTGCAACTTTAAGTAAAGAGGCACAGTGATTCTGACTATTTCAATATTTGAAATGAATAATAACTGATGCTGTACTTATCAAAAACACAAAAAAGACTCTCATTTGTGTCAGCATTGCTTATTTGTTGATAAAATGTCTGATAGTTCTAGTAGTAAATTGCCCCAAATGTCATAGTCAATTTCTTGAACAAAGTATTTTATAATAGTAGAAATACTTCCTAATATGCTGTATGTACTTTTCCTCGCTGAGTATCTCCAATGCTGCATCTTCTGCTGTTCTGATCTTCCCTAAGTAGTAAGAGTTGGAAACTGAGCTCATTTTTGTCAATTTCACTGTTGCCCACAAGGTTCTGAGCAGCAAAGCTATGAACCAGCCAGGGAATCACAAAAGCAGTCTATGTGCAGGCTTAGGAACACAGTTGCTTTTCTCATGCAGACTTTTCAATTAACACTCCAATATCAGGATGTCCTTTAGTTCTTCTGCTGTCAGGGTCTTAAGCTTAAGCAAAGAAGTGATTGCTCTCCTTTAAAAGTGCTTTGAGATCTACCTATGAGAAGTGCTAAATAAGACAGATGGAATTTTTACATCTCCTGTATTACTTACTATCGGTCCAAAATAGCAGTTTTCGCAGTCATGTAATCTATAGCAGCATCCTCTTTCAGGGCCCGATGTTAGCTTGTACCTCTTCTATAAGAAAGGAGGCCAAGCAGATAACTAGGGACTCTTTGTTACACTTAGATGCAGTAAGCCTCATAGTTTATCACTAAATAGTGACCAGGTAGACCTTTGAGTCCTCTTCATTTCTCAGCTCAGCCAGGGAAAGCCTGAGTTTAGTGGCAGCCTGGCTAATGAAGTGGTTAATGAGCCTCTGCAACAGTCACTCCTGGAATTTGCAACTCCTCGTTCGGATGCTGCTTCTTGCAACAGGTCTGGGTTCTGTTACTTTTGGTGTACCGATTCATCTTGCTGCTGTTGTTTCTACTGTTCCATCATCCATTTCTCTTCATTTTGAAGGATCTTAGAACCTGACACCCTGTTACATTCTTAAAGTAATATCTTCAGATTTGAGGGTCATAAATCACATTGAAAGGTGGCCAATTGCCTAACAAATAATAGTTCGTATAAAATGTAACCCATTGACCTATTTATTTCTGGTTTACATATCAATATGCTGAGATTTGTGAGTTATGCATGTCTGTATAACAACATCCAAAATTGAAAGCAGTGATCTAATATGCTGTTTTATCCATCTACAAATGTTCTTGTCAAGTGTTTTGCAGTTGTCTGAGAACTGTCCTATCAGTGGACTTAGTTTTATCACTTATTGATACTTGGTTGCTAAGGTCACAATATATGCAAAGTAGCTGCCTCTACTTATAAACATGAGTGTTTGCGACAATAAGCTGCTACTTGTTTTAAGTATTAGTCCAATAGCATGAATTACTCCTTTCAGAGCATTTAAATTGAGGGTTTAATAATACAAACAAAAAATCACTTCAACCCCAATTCAAAAAGTTATTTCATGGAAGGGTTTCAGTCTATGATCTATAACATATCTGGTCCATCTGTACTCAGAAAGTCAGCCAAATATCCAGTGAAGAACATACAGCAACACACAGGTTAAAAACAAAAAGCTGCCAGAAAGAGCACTGAGGAAGATTCTTCTTGATGGAGATGCTGCCATCTCTAAGTATTAATACAAAAAAATTGTACCAAGGGCATTCTTGTCAAGCAGTTTGAGTTTAATTTCTTCAGATTCTCTACCAAATGTGTGCTTAATAGTAACAAGGGTTTTTTGATTGTTAATTGTAGGCATATCTTTAAAAGAAAGGTTGAACATAAAATGCACTTCTGAATAACTAACTGAAATTATGTCAGGTTGTTTAAAATTGAGTGTTCTTGTTTATACTTGGATAAAGAAGATTTTAGCCTTGAAGAATGAGACCCTCTGGATTTTAGTGTAATTGCTGCAGGACTAATTGATTTTTTTAAATTATCTTCTGCATTTGAGCATTGAGGTTTTTTTCTAGTTTTACTTTAGTATGTTAATAAACCTCATATAGACAAATACATTCTGTCCTGTGTTTCATCACCAGAGCTTGCTTAAGCATTGAGTACTAATTAACTGTATTAAGGTAAGGCTAATTCACTTTGTCTAGAAAAGAGCTGAGTATTTAATTTATACTATATGTCGAGTGTACATTATCTCTAGTTTTCAGCTAAACAACCACTTTAGTTCCTAATGAATTAGTGCCTAATAAATGCACCATAAATCTACCATTGTAAATAGCTGTCTTCATAACAGCACCCACCCAGCAGCTGTGGCACAGACATTATCTACAGTGAAAGTCACTTTCAGTAAGGATTCTATCAGCAAGAGAGGTTGGAATTCTATTACTAACACATTAGGTCCAGTCCAACAAGGTGCTAAGTGTTCTCAGTTCTCGTGGACTTTCAGTCAGTTGAGGTTGCACTCATTAGGATTCCTAGTTAGGGGAAGGAACACTGTACCATGCCATTCGAAACGTCAGTAGCTCCAGATAAAGAGCTAGCTCCTGCAGTGACACTGGCCTGGTTTTTCACTCCGGGCACAAAATGGTAGCCAGTAAAAAAAGGTCTCATGGGAAAAGGCTCCTCCCGGATAGCTATGTATATTGACTCTAAGTCTTTCTTTACTTTAACTCCTGGTTTAGCAGCTAAGAAACTAAGCACTCTGGTAAAATGCTCAGAACGTAAGGATGAGACTAATAAGTTCAAACAGTCTTTTAAAAATAAATAAATAGGGAAACGCGTTCCTCTTCCTCAGAGTCCTCTTTGTCCAATGCGGAAAGTGAACTGTCATTTGTTATGCTAAGAATTTGAGTCTTCCAGCTAAAGACCACATTTTCCCCTTTTAGATCACACACAGTGTAGAAGGTGGACAGATATGACAATATCTTGGACGAACCTTATTGAATTAAGTTTTGTGGGAGTTCATTGTATTAAAAATGCAAATGTTATGTACTGTGGATGGAGTTTATGTAATTCCACAGGAGGGAGGACTACAGCCTTTCGGGAACTAAAGCCAGTATGGGGTGGTTGGGCAGCACCTTCAGAGAGCTGGCAGCATCTGGAGGGAGGTTTGTATCTCCTTGTTCAGACTGGATTCTTCAGGGACCAACAGACAAAGAGAATGTTTGATTAAATAACCTGAATTAAAACTGACTCAGGGCGCTTTTTCTGATCCAGCAGACAAACAGCACCTCTTCCCCAAGGGAGGTCCCAGTCCTTAGGGAAGGGTTGGAGGGTCTTTACCCCACAGAGACCCTATAAGATTTGGTGGCTAGTTTTGAGCAAAAACTGTTATGAACTGGTGATCACAGGAATATCGCCTATGTGGGGTTTGAAGGACTAATCATCAACCAGAGCCCTTGTTGGAGGTGATCTCTGGAAGCTTTGTTAATGTGTGTAGGTTCTTTTATTGTTCGAATGTTTTATTTGTAATGCTTTCACCTTGAGAACAAAAGTGCTTGCTTAGAAAGAACTGTGTGGTAACTTGTATGTGTTGTCAATTACACTGACTACCGTTGCTGAGGAGAGAAGCGAAGCAAGCCTGCTTGGGCACTCACCTTTTGGGAACTAATACAGTGTAGGAATAGAATTCTTCAGCCTGGAAATATCTCAGTCCCAAGATATTCACCCAAGAGAGGTGATGGCTGAGGAGCCTGCTGACCATCAAAGGGGGATCAGGTGCCCTGAGCTGTGACAAGAGTCTCTGAGAAAGAATTTTGAGGCCTCAGAAGTTGCTATCAAAGCTTCTGTCTCTGCTGTAAAGGCACAGATTAGTGCATCAGTGTCACTTCTTCTCATCAATGGTCAGCTGCCTTTGGGTTAATCTGGATGAGTTCAGGAGTCTGGTTTGGGGCTAGCAGTGTGGGACATGAGCATGGTGGCAGTGCAGCCCCTCCTTTCTCCTTTGACACTCATGCAGCTGGTTATCAATCCAGATACATATGTCAATGTACATTTCCAAGCCCCTGGGAGGCTCCATGCGGGCTAATTGGTCCTTGGCTTCCTCTCTCAGCTCAGTTCAGAGCTGATGTAGTAGGGCTGCCTAACTCCATTGCCACAAGCCAGTGGAAATGCACTGCATAGGTGCACAGTCAACCCCCAACCCTGTCAGAGCTTCCAAAGGATGGCTTCAGCCATGTGCGTAGGATGGAGATTGCTGAAGATGGTGGAGAAGGCCTGGAGGAAGGATCCCCAACACTATCAACATCACATCATCTGGCTCCAGCAGGGGTGAGAAACAGTGCAAGGCTTCTCTTGTTAGCAAGCTGTTTACCTTCTTAGCCCAGCTGGGTGGTTAGGTCCAGGGACGGAGCATGAAGAGCAGGTGATACTGCCAGAGGTCCATTCTTGCCAATTGCAGTTTCATCCCCAGTTCCACCTTGCACTGCTGACAGCCTCCCAAAACCCCACAGCCACTGATATGGTGCAATGACTTTGCCACATTCAGAAGCAGCGAAGGGTCATCTCAGTAACACCAAGGAAGTCTATAAGCAGCACATGGGCCATCAGCCCGTGCTTTCACAACTGGACAAAAGGTGTTCAGTCCTCCAACCACCTTCATACAGGCAAGCTGTTTCTCAAGGTGGATCACCAATATCATGGGCCACATCAGATCTGCCGGTGGGTTAACCATGTAACCTTTAAACTTCAGCTGCCTAAATCCGTTAAAATACATCCCGTTTTTCACATCTTGCTCCTGAAACTGCACACAGAGAACTTGTTATCTGGTCATGTATAGCCACTACCTCAACCTGTTAAGATACCAGGTCATGAGGAGTATGTTGTCAGTGCCATTCTGGGCTCCAAACTCAGACAAGGCAAGTTGTGGTACTTGGTGGACTGGGAGGAATACAGCCCTGAAGAGTGTTTGCCAGTCAATACATGCCCGATAACTGGTGGAGGCCTTCCACCAGAACCACCCTGATTAGCAAGATGAGGCAACATTTGAGGATGGGCAATGGTGTGAGGATCCGTGGGGCTAGAACCTGTATGTGCTGGTCACTGAGTGCTGCATCCACACCACCACCCAACATCTCTGACAGAGCACTGATTGACAGGCTGTGAGCCTTATTGGATCAAGCACCACTGGGTGTCCTGTCTTCTGAGGTCCTGACTGGCAGAGCCGACTTTGTTCCTTGATTGGCCGGGGCACACTATTCAAGGCCTAGGGGAAGCATGTAGTTTGTCTGTGCATCTACAGGGACCCCTGGCTTGCTGCTGCATACAGACCTTGCACACTCCTGATACCTTGCCTTGCTTCTGGTTTCTGGCCCCAACCCTGCTCCTGATATGTAGCCTCACTTCTGTTTCATGGTTCCCTGCTCTGCTCCTGACACCTCTCCCTGACTCTGGTCTATTAACCCTACTATAGTTGACTCACTTGACGCTGAACTGGTGTAGCTCATCAATTTCGACTTCAGCCTGACTCTAGCATCACACTAGTATGGACTAGTGCTTCTGACCTTGATCCTCTAGACTGAACTCAGACCATGTTCCCTTCAGTCCAGGTATTTTAGCACACTAGCTTGACCAGAGCTACCCACCGCTGAGGAGCACATTCCCAGCTGCGGCATAGACATACCCTGAGAGAAGGCTCTTTACCAGTTCTCTGGGAAGATTGGAACCAAGGTAGGAGGGGAGGTGAAAGATCCATCCCAGGTTACCTGGCCCCCTGCATATCAGTGCTAGTGATTGCACTTAAAGAAGTGTGTGTGTGCTGGTGAGGCACTTAAAGGAGAGGAAAGTGATCAGGAACAATCCGCATGGATTCACCAAGGACAAGTCATGCCTGACTGATCTAATTGCCTTCTATGATGAGATGACTGGTTCTGTGGACGAGGGGAAGGCAGTGGATGTGAGATATCTTGACGTTAGCAAAGCTTTAGATATGGTCTCCCACAGTATTCTTGCCAGCAAGTTACGGTAGTATGGGCTGGATGAATGGACTATAAGGTGGATAGAAAGCTAGCTAGATCGTCAGGGTCAATAGGTAGTGATCAATGGCTCCATGTCTAGTTGGCAGCTGATATCAAGTGGAGTGCCCCAGGGTCGGTCCTGGGGCCGATTTTGTTCAATATCTTCATTAATGATTTGGAGGATGGCATGGATTGCACCCTCAGCAGGTTTGCAGATGACACTAAACTGGGAGGAGTGGTAGATACGCTAGAGAGTAGGGATAGGATACAGAGGGATCTGGACAAATTAGAGGATTGGGCCAAAACAAATTTGATGAGGTTCAACAGGGACAAATGCAGAGTCCTGCACCTAGGACAGACAAGTCCCATGCACTGCTACAGACTAGGGACTGAATGGCTTGACAGCAGTTCTGCAAAAAAGGACCTTGGGGTTACAGTGGACGAGAAGCTGGATATGAGTCAACAGTCTTCTCTTGTTAAGAAAGCTAACGTCATTTTGGGTTGTGTAAGTAGGGGCATTTCCAGCAAATCTAGGGATGTGATCGTTCCCCTCTATTCGGCATTGGTGAGGCCTCATCTGAAGTATTGTGTCCAGTTTTGGACCCCACACTACAAGAAGATGTGGAAAAATTGGGAAGAGTCCAGCGGAGGGCAACAAAAATGATTAAGGGGCTGAAGCACGTGACTTATGAGGAGAGGCTGAGAGAACTGGGTTTGTCTGCAGAAGAGAAGAATGAGGGTGGGATTTGATAGCTGCTTTCAGCTACCTGAAAGGGGGATCCAAAGAGGATGGATCTAGACTGTTCTCAGAGGTAGCAGATGACAGGACAAGGACTAATGGTCTCAAGCTGGAGATGGGGAGGTTTAGGTTGGATATTAGGAAAAACTTTTTCACTAGGAAGGTGGTGAAGCACTGGAAGGCGTTACCTAGGGAGGTAGTGAATTCTCCTCCTTTAGAGGTTTTTAAGGTCAGGCTAGACAAAGCCCCGGCTGGGCATGATTTAGTTGGGGATTGGTCGTGCTTTGAGCAGGGGATTGGACTAGATGACCTCCTGAGGTCCCTTCCAACCCTGATATTCTATGATTCTAAGATGACCAATTCCCCACTTCACAACAGCAATGCATGGAGGGAACATGATCTTTTCTTAAAATATGTATATCCCCTCTCTGCCCCTAGAATGCCTCAAACACCCTTTCTTCCACCTTCTCTGATGGAGGGCAGCTGGTATAGAAACCACTGGTTCTGCCTCTGCCAGATTTACACCAGAAAGTTCCTTTGCTCAGGAAGACTTCTCCACTAGCTGCTTCCAGTTGCTTGAAAAGACTCTTTGCACCACAAATTCTCCTCAGCGAACTCAGAGAGTCTTGCTCTTGGATTTATGCACCAGAAGTAAGAGAGCTTTTTTCCTTTCTGACACTTGGAAGAAAGACTTACGAACTTATAGATAAATATGAAATACAGGCTCTCAGAAAGAAACCCATCAAACAAGAAACAAAGTCTCATCCAGATAAATAAAATTCATTATTTGACCTATGGCATCCCAGCAGGTAAGTGTTCAGAAGCTTCTCTACTTATGTGAAAAGCACATAAAAAGCCAGCATTATCATTTGAACCCGTTAAGAAACACTGGGGAGAAGGGGTTGTTTCAGGCAAGATGTTATCTCACTTTCAATTGAAACAGTAGTTGACATCCTGAAGGTCTGATCTGGGATATAGAACCACATGAGAAAACTTCAGTTTAATAACCATAGCATCCTGATTTTATTCCTGCCGTTGAACCATTTTTATGATTTTCACCTAGCCTTCATATTTGTATTTTAAAGTAAAATCTCTCAATTATTTCAGTGCCATTCCTTAACATGTCTGGAAATCTCTTTGCAGTGAGCATGCTATATTGTTATTGAATTGAATCACGCTCACCTGAGCAATTCTATTATCAGCTCCAGGCACAAGGAAATGATTCAGGGGTCTTCACCGATGGACTTAAAAAAATTTTTTTGCAAACCTAAAATAATTATTCACACCTTTAAAGTGTCTAGCTTCATAAAAGTTTGGAATTTTGTTTTTGCTTTACTTATAGGAATATTAATGTGAATTAAGCAAGCTGGGTTTCTTCTGTGAACATGTTTTCTCCTTAAAAGAACACATTACATAGGGGTACCAACTTTTAACGAGATAAATGTTTGAGATCAATTATTAGTTGATAGTTTTTAAACTGGTGGGTTTGCGCTTTTTTTATTCCACCTGGATTTTTTGTCATCGTATTAAAGAAACACACTTTCAATACATGAAAGAGTTCTTTTAGCCTACTTAACTCACATTGTATATTACGTGTATTGTCCACAGAGTAATGATTTTCTTCAAACCAATTTCTTTTGAAGTTTAAATGTATTGTTTTGGTAAAGAACCTCTTAATTAGAAAGATTTTTGCAAGTTTTTTTAGCTTTGACATACTCAAAATGAAAATTAAAGCTGTTTCTGTGTGCCCTTTTTGAGATGCTTTCCACTGTGACTTCACACATAAGTACCCACACTGTTACATTGCACCATCTAGTGGCAAAAGTTAAACAGATAGAAAAGACAACCCAACAAGATCTATCAGCCTGTCATGTTATTACTAATGGAGGGTGTCTGATATACACTCAGGCAAATATATCTCTTTCAAAGTTGAGTGAAAGATCTACAGTAGTCCCATGTGAAAATCTAACTTAATAAAGGGTGGGTTAAAACTAAACTGCACCTACATCCAAAAAAACTTTTTTGTCAGCCCAAACTTTGCCCTTTGTGTGAAATATCTTTGGGTCTTCCTGGCATCATGTGCCTTGTAGGTCTGTCAAATCAGTCCTACTGCTCACAGAGTAAGACCCTATTGTTTGAGTACAGATGATCGAATTGATCCCATGTTGGTTGGAACACTAGAAATACGTAGTTAGCAAATTCCCAGGGGTGGTCTTTTAGAGCAAATGTCTTTACTTTTGTCTGTGGTATCACGGTTGTTATGAAAATGTTATTGTGTCAGAAACAAGATTAATTACTGCAGTCAAGAAAGAAATAGGAACCAGGAAGCTTATTAGGAAACCAGGATTCTGGTTTTTTACATTTATATATTCAGATTTTTAAAATACATCAATGGGTGCCCATCCAGTATGCTAGGTACCTAGCTCGTAGATGGCAAATTACAATGAAAATCTAGACAAAGAGCTGTAAAGTACATCCACTTCAATCTATATTGCCCTGAACAGAGAGAGGGAAAAGATGGGCTTTTCAGCATGCCAAGATGGTTAATAAATCTGGCTCTGGTGAACCAAGTGCAGGAGTGAGTTCCAAATTTGAGGAATCCTCACAGAGGATGCTTTGCCAATTGCTATTCAGGGAGCTCTAGCACAAATTTTTTGATTGATCTCAACTGTCTTGTAAAAATTAGAGAAGAGAGCTAATACAAAAAGTGATACTCAAATGGAATACTGTAGTAGCTAAAGATTTGTTTACATACGGAATTTGAAAAAGTCATGAGACATCTATTGGTCTTTAAAACAAACAAAGCACCGTTGTAAGATGGGTGCAAACACACATTTAATATGGCCAAATGTGATGTAAGCGATACTTTCAAGATTAGGAATTGTATTCTGTAAAGCAGTGACTCAGTGAGAAGGACTCTGAAACCTAGTGAGGGGAGTGGGTCTCAGAGCCCGAGCAGGAATGTTTACTCTGCTGTTTTTAGTAGCATAGCAGGAGCTTCAGTCAGTTGACCTGGGCTTTGAGACTCTCTCGTGTGTTTTTCACAGGGTAGTGTATCCTAAAAGAGCTCAACCTACTTAGTGTATCAGACAGAAGGTTGAGACCTGACTTGATCGCAGTCTGTAGTTTCCCGCACAGGGAGACGATACCTAACAAGGCATCTTTTTACATTAGCAGATGAAGATATAAACAAATGGCTTGTAGCTGAATTCAGTAAAATTAAAATGAGAAATAAGACTCCCATTTTTAACGCTGAGGGTAATTTTTTGGCACAGGTTACCAAAAGATGTGGTAAAAACTCCATCAAGATGGGAAGTCTTTAAATCAGGATTGGCTCTTTCTAAAAACTATGTTCTAATTCAACTACAAATGTATTGAGCTAGATATTGGAACAGCTGGATTGAATGCTGTGGCATATATTGTTCAGGAGGTCAGACTATTAGACCATAATGATCCCTTCGGCCTTAAAAATCTATGAATCAATAAAAATAATGCTGATAAAGCTGTACAGATTATTATAATAGCACTCTTCGTTGTGTATAGTACTAGAACAGCTTAAAGCATGAGATAGTATATTACATAAAGAAGCCATTCACGGTCTGTTAACTCTTTGGACCTGAGTATGCAAAGCTGTGATCACTAGCACCAGTTCAAAATGCAGTGGAGGATGGTGTCTGGAAATATTTGTGTACCAGAAGGGAAGGTACCTATCAAATCAAACACTTTTAAAAGGGTTAGGGAATGTCTACACTGTAAGTGAACTAAAGTATTAGAGCATAAGCTTTCGTGGGCTAATACTCACTTCGTCGGATGCAAGC
>ML677349.1:8856294-9002198 GCA_007922305.1 Dermatemys mawii
GCGCCCACAATTCCCATTCACTTAGGTTATGGGTGCTCAACATTTCTGTCAATCAAGACTATATCAAAAACCTAACTTTTGGCCAGGGGGAATTGGGATTTCCTCATTTTAATGGGATGTTGCGGAATGCACTAGTACCAGTGTTCTCTTTACCAAACAGTTAAGCTAGAGCATCACAGTCCAGCCAAACTGAGCCGCCTTAACTGCTGCATGAGGGGAACTCTGAGATTCATACACTTGTGGAAGCTACTCCTGTTCCAAGGGATAAATATCCATGGTGAAAGCCTTATCCCACTGAAGTCAATGGCAAAGCTCTCATGAACTTTAACAGGCTCAGGATTTTTGCCACCAGTCTCTCTAGCTCAGCCGTTTTCAAACTGTGAGTCGGGCTCAGACTTTGGTTGTGAGGATCATGTAGTAATTTTTATTGTCAGAAGGAGGTCAAGGTGCACTGAAGTTTGAGAAGCCCTGCTCTAGCTGATTCATAATACTCTATTTAGTATTTCACACCTACATTCTTCCTAGAAGTGGAGTTTCTGACACCTCCCAGCCCAATTACTTTAAGGTAGGCACAGGTGTATATATATGTATATCCAGTTTACACAAGTACAGCTGGAGGTCAGGGGCTGAAAAATCAGGTCCTGTGATACCTCACATCTTATACATTAATTTGTACTCATATATATCAATATGTAGTAATACAGCCTCGTGATATTCTTTTTTCTAATTTCAATGATGTTATAATATGTTTTAGTTATTTTCAAGTATGTAAGTCATGTCCTTGAGTTTTCTGTGGCTCATTTTTAGAAGTGTAAGTTTTCCATTTACATGCAATATATAGAGTTAGCGTTTACCAGGATTATGAACAAATGCATATTTTTATGTTTACAGGTGGTTGAACTGAAGCCAGGTGGAAAGGATATTCCTGTAACCAGTGCAAACAGAATAGCCTACATCCATCTGGTAGCAGACTACAGACTAAACAAACAGATTAGACAGCATTGCCTTGCATTCCGACAGGGTCTTGCCAATGTTGTTAACCTCGAATGTCTTAGGATGTTTGATCAGCAAGAAATACAGGTACTTCTGTTGCGCTATGTCGGAGAAATGTTTGCTTAATAGTTATTTCAAAACTGAAAAATTGTTTAATTTCTACCTCAAATCTGATCATCTAATTTTTACCACGCGCAGGTTTTGATTTCTGGTGCCCAGGTTCCCATTAGTCTGGATGACCTGAAATCCTTCACAAACTATTCAGGCAAGTATATGAGTAGCTGGCTAATTCACAAATAAAGATTTTTTTAAAAAAAATGTCTTTACATTTTCATCCTAAAGAAACATCCTAGAAGAGGAGATGAAGCCCAATCTTGCCCTTTTGATGTCAGTGGCAGAGCTCTGGAAATGAGAGGCCTTTGGTTCCCTGAATTTAAGAGGGTTAGAAAAAATAAGATCAGATTTATCAAATGTGGGTACCTAAAGTTACACAGATAAACCCATGTTTAGGTACCTAGGTATAAATAAATGGCCACACGTTCAGAGGGGTGAGCACGGCAGCTCTCATTGACTTCAGTAGGAGTCGGGGGGCTCAACAGCTCTGACAATAAGGATCCAAGTGACTTTAGATGTCTGTTTCAAGCAACGCATTCAAATACTTATCCTGGAAAGAGTCATGAAGGGATAATTCTTCCACCCTTACTCTGCAAGCAGCCATTGAAAACACTAGTCCGCAGTAAAAGGCTTTGCTCAGGGTTGCAGAGTTGGACTGTAATAAATGTCAGTGCATCTTTTAAAAACTGATTTTGTCTGTATTGTTTTCATCCTTTCCTGGGTATATTGATTTACAGGAGATATACAGTCATACTCATCCAGTCCCATTACTCCTTCTGTACTACTACTTTATAATAATTATTACATAATCAGTTGTGAAAATGACTAAACTAAACAAAAACAATTAATTCAAACCCATTTATAATGCTCATTGGTCTCATACCTGTCTCAAAAAAGATGTCTTGAATTACTATTTTAAGTCTGCTAAAAGTATTTAATTTCTGAGTAATTCTTTGAATCTCCATTTTAATCATAAAGAAATGCTTTCCTCAGTATTCTGAACAGCAAAGTTTTCTTGCACATTGATTTTACCCAAGTCCGGGAATGTATTTTGTGCAGTGAAATGTTCTTCCTTTATAAAAAGACAAATTAAATCACACCCTGCATGACAATTATGTGCACTGGCAATTAATAAGTACCAAAATACAATCAATCTTTTTACTTTCTACCAATAAATCTTTAATTTTAGCTGTATAAAAGCATATTATGATTGTATAAATGGCTACCTTTGAATATCCTAGCTATTGCTGTCAGTAGGCTTTCAATATTACAATTTTTATTTTTTTTTTCAATTTTTACTTTCCTTTAAAAGAATTACTAGTAATGTTATTGCAAAGGAAGTCAGCAATTTTTAAATAAGAGATTCATCCTGAAAAGTACAGTTAATAAGACTGGAAAAAAATTATGCAAAACACAGGTACCAAGTGAGAGGGAAAAGTTTGTGAATTACTAATGTCCAAAGAGGCCTGTGGGTTATGTGAATAGCAAATCAGATGAATTGAGACGCTGCTTTTAATTTCTTTTCAACCCAATTAGAACTGATATAATAGTCTCTAAAATGATATATTAAAAATAGCTTGTCTACTTGCATATTGTATAAAACTGATTTTGTTTTCTTTTAAAAAAAATTTAAAATTGTATTATATAGGTGGATACACTGCAGATCATCCTGTAATTAAAATATTTTGGAGAGTTGTGGAAAGCTTCACTGATGAAGAGAAACGCAAACTTCTCAAGTTTGTAACAAGCTGTTCTCGACCTCCTCTGTTGGGTTTTAAGGTATACAGCTTGCTGAATTTTGATTAAAATTAATTACATGGCTTTGATTAGAGTGCTTGTCCAGACTACTAGTAGTATCTAATTATGACAGAAACAAACTGGCTGGTTTAAAATATGGGAATTTATATCTTTGGAAATTAAGAAAATGCAAGAAAAAATGTCTGTTTATGACCACAGTTGCTATTTAAACATTTGCAAATGTCCATAATGAGTAATACTTTCATATAGCTTACAAATATTTTTGTGAAATATTATTTCACATTCGTGCATTCTGACTGGAGAGTGCCTTTAGGTGGATAGTGGGACTTTGCAAGAAGTTCACATCATTAAAAATGTTTGCACTGTGTTGTGAAGGATGCTTTCTGCACTGCTTTTACTGCATCTCATCTCGATTAATAATGTACATAAAGCAGCATTGCCATCAGTTTCAGGGAACAGATTGATTTTAGCTTGAATATGTTCAGAAATAGGCAGAAGAGGATTTAGGATATATCAACATCCACGAAAATCCATCAGTATTTGAATCCAGGAACATATTTCCTTTTGAATATTGATTATCTGCACATAATTCATTACCCATCATCCAAATATTGTGCTAACAAGTAGTTTTTCTTAGACTTCTAAGTAGACTTTGAATGTGAAGGAAATGTTTATCTGCCATTTGTAAGTATTAGTGATGGGTATGTGCAGATCTCAGTCTTAAAATGTCTTCAGTTCAGGGATGTTAGGACCAGAGGTTTTGGTTTGCTCTGTTGTAATAGAAGCAAGCTACACAATTCTGACCCAAATCTACCTTTGGATTCCAATTCCGCTAGAAGTTTGGGAATTTTCAGTGCTCATCTTTAGAGAATACATTGTAAATAATAGACTGTTGAATACCAACACTGTAGTATAGTAATAGTAAATATGTTGTCAAACACTATAGTACTGTTCTAACAAATTTGATACAAATCTATGCTTATCTGGAATATATAGACTAGGGGTGGACAAACTTTTTGGCCCAAGGGCCACGTGGGGTTGTAAAATGGTATGGAGGGCCGGGTAGGGAAGGCTGTGCCTCCTCAAATAGCATGCCCCCCACCGCTATCCACCCCGTCCGACTTTCCACCCCCTGACTGTCCCCCTGAGAATCCCCAACACATCCAAACCCCTCTGCTCCTTGTCCTCTGACCGCCCCCTCCACAGACCCACCCCAACCACTCCCTGGAACCCCATCCCCATCTAAGCCCCCCTGCTCCTTGTCCCCTGACTGCCCTCACCAATATCCACACCCCTGCCCCTGCAGGCCTCCCAGGGCTCTCACGCTCTAACAACCGCTCCCTGTCCCCTGACCGCCCTGACCCATATCCACACTCCCGCCTCAACTGCCCCCAGAACTCCATCCCCTCGCTTCCCCAACTGCCCTCCCACCCGGAGTCTCCACCCCATCCAACTGCTTTCTGTTCCCTGACTGCTACCCCTCCCTCCGCAACCCTTTACCCCATATCCAGTCCTGCTCACTAGAGCCAATCACACCTCTGCAATGCTCCCTGGCAGGAGCAGCAGGCCGGAGCGCTAGCAGCATGGCTGCAGGGAAGAGGCTGGGGCTCGCCTCCCTGGCTGGGAGCTCAAGCAGGCTGGACAGGACAGGCCCACGGATCCTGGTATAGACAGTCTTCAGTGCAGAATATCATTTTCAGATAACACTTTGCTATATTGCTCAGTTTAGCTCTTATCTTAGATGTATTGCTCAGTTAACTTACTCTGAGGCTATAAGTTAATACCATTTCACATTATAAGGCAATTTGAGGTTATATTTAACTAGCAATGGAGTGATAAGTCATTTTTCATGTTTACTGGATAAATATAGGTATATGTACTAGTGGCAGATGAATGCAAGTTCTATGTCAAATGTTGCAGTTCTTATCACTACTAGATTACAAAACATCTGTACTTATTTCTATTTAGGATTGTGGGTGAGATAATTTTCTTGCTAAATAAATATTTTCAGAGCAGTTTTTAACATTTTAAATAAGAACAGTATGCAGTTTAGATGAGTACAACAGCATGGAGATGAGGAAAATATATTTGAAGTTCTGCAGTTTCACAATAAATTAGATCTAAAAAACCTACGGTAAAAGAACTGTATGGTTTCAAAGTCAAGCACTAAGAAATTATGAAGTGCCAGAATGAGGTTGCCTGTGCCCTCTTGTGTGTATGCACTATGATACAGGCTTTTATTACATGATCACATACTATTTTTCCCCAGGACTTCTGCCTCACTCCATGAATGAGTAATTATTTAATATTTCTTTTGATAATCATTCAGTGTGTGGCTCCAGGCACTCCTTCCAAGCCCCGTCTTAGCAATGTCCACAAGGAAATGAATAATTCTAATGAATATAGAATTATTCATTTCCTGGTGGACATTTCTCTGATGCTCTTACTGTAGTATCTGAGTGTTTCACAAATATTAATAAATTTATTCTCACAACACTTCTGTGAGATTCAGTAATGCTGCTGGTTTCCCCATTTTGCAGCTGGGGAATTGAGGCACTGAGAGAGGTCAAAATTTTCTGCTAATTTTGAGTGTTTTGTGTAATACAGAGTGATACTAGCCCTTTAAGAGGGAGCAGGGCCAGTGCACCTGTGACTGATCACCTGACCCCAGCTATAAAAGAAGTCACCTAGGTTTAGAGAGGGCAAACCTAGGTGAGTCAAGCTGAGAGCCAGTAAGGAAAGAGGCAGTGTGTGTGGACAAGGGGCCCTCGCTGCCTGCTCCCTGGGACTAGGGAACCCTGGAGCAGCAGGATTGCCAGAGTTCCCTGGAGAGAAAGCAGAAGGAACCAGAGAACTAAAAGGGCAAAAACCTCTGAGAGCTGAGGCCATGGTAAGTTAAGGAACTGTCTGATTGTTGCCTTGACATTGTTTGGACAGTAAAACTGCATAAAAGGGTCTGTGGTCATGGCGATGAGTCCTTACGCTGGGGAGAAGCCCTTCCTTGTTACAGTGCTGCACTTGGGACACCTAGGATGTGATTTTTCCAAACTACTTCACATTTTTATAGCACTTTGTATGTTCAAAGCACAACTCCAGTCAATTTTTAGTAAATACTCAGCACTTCTGCAGATCTAGTACAAGGTGTTTCACATTGGACATCTAAGGAACTCACAATTAGTGGCCAACTGTGAAAAGTTTGTTTTAAGAGACTTGCCCAGGGAAAGAATCTACTTCTCTAGGGTACCATTCAGTTTCCTTGATCATGAGGATTTCCTTAATCCTGTAATCCGTTGCCTCATTCATTGTACAACTCTGAGCACTGAATTGGGCCACGATCCTGTGGAAAATTTGTATGTGATCATGTAATTAAAAACTGTCTCATGATACACAAAGGGCTAAATTAAGGTTGAACAAGCAACCTTAATTCCGGCATTTCCTAACTTTTGTGTGTTTGACTTTGTAACCTATCGTGGAATTTTTTTTCTGTTCCTAATTTTAAAACATCTGGAAAAAAAAAATTCCATGTGTAGAGTCCTAACTTGGGTCATCAGCAGTGTTCAGATTCTTTGGTCCACAGCACGTACCTTTTACATTTGAAGTAATCAGGTTAACTGACAACAGTAACAAGTTGTCATCTGCTATGCGGATCCAGTCAATAGAGGCAGAGGAGAGAGACATTTTACGAGTGGGTTTCACAGCTTCTTGCAGACAGCAGAATAATGTAAAAACTGAGGGATCCCTCATTTTGGTTCTATATTCTGTAGGGAAGTGTTCTCAAAAGGTTACATAGACCCTTCTGACACTGTTCCCTTCGTCTGTCCCTCTCTGCTCTGTGCCCATTCCTACTTCAGCTCCCCCACCTTTTCTCTAATACAACCTCTACTGGCTCTGCTTTCCCCGATCCCTCTGCACGGGCATGTGGCTCCTTCCTCCTCCTCGCTTGCCTGAGTGCCAGTAGCAGGGGAGCATTGAGAGTGCAGGGAGAGTCTCCCTGCTATCCGTTTCAGAGCCAGATGCGGCTAGAAAGAGCAATTGCAGGGAACGTTTTGCTCAGTCCTGGGCTGTAGCATGCTTGTAACTGTCCAGATTCAGGCACATTTTCATGGAGAAAGCAAAAGGGACATCACTGATATCAGGGCAACTACTCTGCTAAATTTTAAGGGTTTTCTCCAAGACATAGTGACACTAGAACATCTTAACAAAATGGCTGCAAGAATTTTTTTTAACAACATAATTTTCCCTAGCCTCATTCTCAACAATGGCTGAACCATTGTGGCAGAAGCATTCCAAAACATTCAGCCTGAGGCAGATACAGTCTGCCTGTGGAACTCCTTGCCAGAGATTACTGTGAAGGCCAAGACACTAACAGACTTCAAAAAAGAACTAGATAAATTCATGGAGGATAGGTCCGTCAATAGCTATTAGCCAGGATGGGCAGGGATGGTGTCCTTAGACTCTGTTTGCCAGAAGCTAGGAATGGGCAACAAGGGATAGATCATTCGATGATTACCTGCTCTGTTCATTCCCTCTGGGGCACCTAGCGTTGGCCATTGTCAGAAGACAGGATACTGGTCTAGATGGACCTCTAACCCAGTATGGTCATTCTTATGTTCTTACGTTATGCACAGCATGTAAAATTACTGCCAAACTAACCATTTATGCTAAATTTATAAGTAACTGAAGTAGGGTCTTATGGTGGGAAGTGTTGAGCAACTGTAACGAGAAGCAGCATTACTAGTTGCACTTACAATGTCTGTTTTACTTTATTTTTACCCACATGTGTGGCATATACAACATAGTATGTGAAAATTACAATGTGTGATCATTTGAAACTCACATCATACATGGTCTTGAGCTGTCCCCCTCATCTACTGTATTCAGTTCTGGGCTTAAGCACACCAGGATGGTAGCAAGGTATCCAAAGAGTCTCTTCAGTGCCAGTTATTTGAAAAGCCCTTAGAAACTGGTGTCAATACCTGCAAATGTATGCACTTATAGATGGTAAGTTAGTTGCTACATTATTCTAGTCTCAAGACCACTCCAGATGGTGCCAGTGAAAACAGAGATTAGACTCACAGGAGATGAGGCCTAAGGTGTATAGGACAGAACATAATTAAAACTGGCCATACACCAAAGGAAAAATCCTGATAAAAGAGAGAAAGAAATGCACTGAATTGCCACTTCCCTTTCTAAGAAAGGGAAAAAGGAGAGGAAGGGAGACCAGTCAGCAAAAGCAGGAGGTATAGAATGGCCAAGCACTGAAGCAGCCTATGAGATGCATGAAAAGATGTGGAATGTGGATCCAAAGAGGTCAGTGCTCAAGGAGAAGCTTTAGAACCCATGTGTACTGAGGACCCGTATGAAAGGCAGGGGAGCAGCTTGGGGGGTTGTCAGCTGTAGCCTGGCTGTACTGTGCCAGAGGAAAATGGGCGGATTAGAATAGCTATGTCAAGTGCAGCGTGGTCAAACACATCAGCAAGGAGTTGGAGTTCATTGTAGGGAGGACCTACAAGTCCCGCCCCACACAGCTGCTCTGGCAGTAGGAAGTACAGCAAAAAAAAATTGCTGCTTTATGTGGGCAGCACTGAACACCAGCCAGTTCCAGCACTTGAGGGGTGCATGGATTGGTTAGCAGTACCCCCTACCAAGTAGGGCATGCCACTGGCATCATCAGCCAACTCGGGAAGGGACACCTATGCCCCAGCAATCCAGTGCTAGCTGCTAAGGCCCTCATAGGTGCTGTCAAGTTGTAAATGAATACCAGAAAAGGGAATAGGCAATGGATATTGGCATGAGTGTTCAGATAGTGGTAGCCTATGATTAATGTTGTACAGTGCTCTCAAGATGAAAAGCACTGTGTACTGTAAGTGCTAAGTATTATTAGCAGTCAGATAAGTCAAATGAGTGTATGAATTTGTTATAAAAAAAAGCTTGCAATATGTTGAGGGTGGAAATTAATGCAAAATGTCTTCAGTAATTAATTGTTCTATAGTTGTACTAAAATAGATATTAAATTTTGCTATTAAGAACACAATCATTAGCACTCAAACTCTAAAATCTTGTACGTACTGTATTGTGGAACTTTCACCTTTGCTATAGTTCATATTTATTTAAGAGAAGGGATCGTTTCAGAGTTCATAGCTTATAAATAGCACAGTCTGGGTTTACAGCATTTAAAAATTATTAGAACCCTTAGTGCCAGATTATCGGACTCACAGTATCATTTGCTAAAGCTAATTAAAGTTTAATAAGTTTAATAAATGTGATTGTTACAGACAAAAAAATCATTAAAGTGCGGTTGAAAATTGTTAAGTTCCAATCAGGTCACATAATAAATTGATGATACTTCTTACTTCCAAACTGTTGCAGATTCCCGTTGTACAGTATTTAATTATGCAACAAATGGTGCCCTTGGCATGACATTTCAATATAGAACTTCATTTTTTACATTTTTAAAGCTTAAAGAAGGAAAATTCAATTAGCATTTTGAAAAGAACACTAAAATTGCAGCATTTTAGCTGTGAAACACATTTTAAGGCCTCCATTTAAACAATAATTTAACTTAAAATCTCATTGACCTCCTGCCTTTTTTTTACACAGTTTCTAAAACCAGATGATCTAATTTAGCTCAGCCAAGCATTTGTTGAAATTAATATTCCCTTGCCAATGAAAGCAGAGCATTAGGTGTAACAAATAAATGTCCTCTGCATCCCCATTTGTCTTGGCGAGATAAACTTGATTTCTTAAAGAGACTAGAAAACTATACATGAAATAAAACCTCAGATACTTGGTCAGTATATCCGAAGACCAACCCAAATTTGGCCAGTTTCTACCTTGTAGACTCCTTATTGGTTTTATAGGTAGGTACATAAGAACTACATGATTCTGTAGTATATTATTGATACTCTGCATCTTAAAAAGCATGGAAGTGTAGGGTCTTTAAAATAAAATATTATGCATCTTGTCTGGAAACTATGTGCCTCGTTAATAAACAATTTTAGGTCCCAGTCCTGCAAAAATGCACACATGCTTAATTTTACATATGCACATACTGCCATTAGGACAATTCATGTTTATGCACATGCAAAAAGATCAGGACGTTAGTCTGCAAACACTTTCTGGGTCCAGGAATGCCTTTAATCTGTGTCTTGGATAGCATTAGAGAGACAGTCAGAAATAGCAAAGAAAATATTATTTAGTGTCCTGACTTGTTATGTGCAGTAAGAAGATTAGGTTGTTTGGTAATGTGCTTGGTATGTGCTTTCTGGCCATACTGATTTTGCCTACTCTAACTGTACTAAAAAATAACCTGAGGACCAAGGAGGAGTAGGTTAATCATTGTGTTTTGTATGAGATTCAGGTTGCTGTCCGAGACAGATGGTCACATGATAATATAACATTTAACCAATGTTTATTTGTGGCATGGCTATTCCTTAATCCAACCTTGGCTTCATACAATGGGGGTAACATACTAAAGTGAATGTAGAGAGAATTTAAACTGAATTTGAAAGAAAAAGTTTATTTTAGATTTATATACAAATTCTAACGTGTAAGGGCTGATCTTCACTAGTGGGGGGGATCGACTGCAGATATGCAGCTTCAGCTACGTGAATCACGTAGCTGAAGTCTGCGTATCTGCAGCCAATTTACCTGCCGTCCTCATGGCGACGGCAGTCAGCGGCGCACTCCCCTGTCGACTCCAGCTTACGCCTCACATCAAGCTGGAGTTCCGGAGCCGACGGGGGCAGCGCTGGCGATCGATTTCTCACGTCTTTACAAGACACGAGAAATCGATCGCTAAAAGAGCGACAGCTACCCGTGGTAGTGAGGACGTACCCCAAGACTTGCTTAAACTAAACTCTGTACAAGATCCATTTGACTGTTAGCAAGAGAAGAGGCTTTTATTTTTGTGAGAGAGCTTCATATATATGTAAGGGTTTCAAGGAAGAACATGAAGCAATAAGGAAAATAACAAAAAAAAAAAAAGTAATTCAATGAAGAAATATTGTACTTTATGCAATGCAAAGTGGGCTGAACAGGCCCAAGGACCCAGTCCACTTGCCCCCACTACTGCCAGTGGTCTTTAGCTTCCAATCAGGGCTGAGCAGATAATGGGTAACCCCTGATTCTTGTGTTATGTGAAGGGATAAATAATACTTCCTTGTTCGCTTTCTCCATACCATTCATGTTTTATAGATCTCTGTCGTGTCCCCCACCCCGATTGTGTCTTTTCTAAGATGAATATTCCATCTTTTTAATCTCTCCTCATATGGAAGCTGTTCTATACTGTGATCCTTTTTGTTGCCTTTCTGTGTATCTTTTCCTGTTTTCATTTATTTTTTTTTTTGAGATGCGGTAACCAGAACTCCATGCAGTATTCAAGGTGTGGATGTACCATGGATTTATAAAGTGACATTATGATAGTTATTATCTGATTACCTATCCTTTTCCTAATGTCTCCTGACATTGTTAGTTTTTTTGAGTGCCACTGCACATTTAGTAGGTATTTTTAGAGAACTGTCCACAATGACTCCAATATCTCTTTTTTAAGTGGTTAAATTAACAGTTAATTTAGACCCCATCATTTTGTATGTATAGTTGGGATTATTTTTTCCAGTGTCCATTAGTTTGCTTTAATCAACATGGAATTTCATCAGTCATGTAGTCACCCAGGTTAGTGAGATCCCTTTAGTCCATAGTCAGCTTTGGACTAAACTATCTTGCGTAAATTTGTACCATCTACATATTGTCACTTCACTGTTCATCCCCATTTCTGGATCGTTTATGAATAGGTTGAACAACCCAGGTCCCAGTACAAATCCTGGGGGAACCCTGCTTTTTATCTCTCTCCATTGTGAAAATTGACCATTTGTTCCTACCCTTTCTTTCCAATCTTTTAACCAGTTACTTATCCATGACAAAGACCTTTCCTTTTATCCCATGATTGCTTAGTTTCCTTAAGAGCCTTTGGTATGGGACTTTCTCAAAGGGTTTCTGAAAGTCCAAGCATGCTGTATCAACTGGATCACTTGTGTCCACATACTTTCTGACTCCTTCTGAGAATTATGATAGATTGGTGAGGCATGATTTCACTATACAAAAGCCATGTTGACTCTTCCCAGCATATTGTGTTTATCTTTGTCTGATAATTTTGTTCTTTACTATAGTTTAAACCAGTTTGCCTAGTACTGAAGTTAGATTTACCTGCCTGTAATTGCCGGGATCACCTCTGGAGCCTTTTTAAACAATAGACCTTGCACCAATTATCTGCCAGTCATCTGGTATAGAGGCTGATTTAAGTTATAAGTTACATACCACAGTTAAGAATCAGAGGGGTAGCCGTGTTAGTCTGGAATTGCAGAAGTGACAAAGAGTCCTGTGGCACCTTAAAGACTAACTAAAGTATTAGAGCATAAGCTTTCGTGGGTTAATACCCACTTCATCGGATGCATGCAGTGGAAGTCATGCATGCATCCGACAAAGTGGGTATTAACCCACAAAAGCTTATGCTCTAAAATTTTAGTTAGTCTTTAAGGTGCCACAGGACTCTTTGTTAATACCACAGTTAGTAGTTCTGCAATTTCATATTGGAGTTCCTTCAGATCTCTTGGGTGAATACCATCTGGTCCAGGTGAATTATTACTGTTTAATTTATCAGTTTGTTGTCACTGATACTGATGGTGAAGTAACTCTTCCCAGTTAGTTGTCCCAGTTAGCGTTGTTACGTTGTTATGTGGCTGATCTATTAGAGAACATGCTCATTTAAAGTTGTGCAATGCTCCCTTCTAACTTCGTTTGGCAACTGCCCGCTTTGTCCTCTGCTTGCAGGAAGAGCAGCCCTTTGGAGCTACCTTGTGGGGGCTTGGAACCAGGGTGGGACAGCAGCCCCCCTACCAGCTCCCTTATTTCCCTGTGTGGCAGCCGCCCAGCAGGCCATCAGTTGCTGGGCAGTTCAGGTGTCCCTCTTCTCGCTGCCATGTGCTCCTCATGCCTCCTGCGTTGGAGCTGCTCCCGGGAGCCCTCCTGCTTGCTGTGCGGGGGTAGGGGGGAGGAAGAGGAGTGCTGATGTCAGGGTGTTCTCCCCCCACACACACTCCTGTCCCCCATCTCCACAGAGCCAGGGGGTGGGGCAGTAGCGGCGATGGGACACAACAGGACTCATGATGGAGGGAGCTTGCTGGCAGCAGCTGCTGTCTCAACTTGCTGATCTACTTAAAAAGGCAGTGTACTTAGAGTGGGGTCAGCGTACTTCAAGGGCCAATGCTTTTGTCTCTGTCTCTCTTTCTCACACACAAGGGGTGTATGTGTGTGTCCCTGTTTCCCCCACACATGCACACACACGGCACTTTGGAAAGTGCTGCGCTCCAGTGGGATAGCATGAGTTCATCATCACTGTTCAGTTTCCACAGGGAATGTTTGCAGCCACTGCCATGTGTCTATTATATCTCCTCCCTCTATTTGTGCTGCCTTGTAGAGTGTGAGGCTACATTAACAACAATGTATTAACCCTTGAGGTCTCAGCAGAGTGCTAGTTCATCATTTAGCAGCAAGGGAAACATCCCTGGGCCTGTGCCGCTTCCCGCAGCCCCCATTGGCCTAGGATGGCAAACCACAGCCAGTAGGAGTTGCGATCGGCCGAACCTGCGGACGCGGCAAGTAAACAAACCAACGCAGCCCACCAGGGGGTGAACCTTGGAGGGCTGCGGGCCAGAGGTTGCCGATCCCTGCTCTAGAGTGAAGACCAATGTAAAGAATTCAGTTAGCTTCTTCGCAAGAGCCTTGTCTTCCTTGAGTGTTCCTTTAGCACCTCGATCATCTTCCTTGAGTGTTCCTTTAGCACCTCGATTATCTAGTGGCCCACTGCCTGGTTGGCAGGCTTCCTGCTTCTGAAGTAGTTAAAAAAAAAAAAAAAGTTGCTCTTAGTTTGTGTCTTTAGTATTTGCTCTTGAAATTCTTTTTGGTCTGTCTAATCCTACTTCTACTCTTGGGAGAGTTTATGCTCCTTTCTATTTTCCTCACTAGGATTTGACTTCTAGTTTTTAAAGGATGCGTTTTTGCCCCAACCTCCTCTTTAACACTGTTGTTTAGCCATGATGGCATTTTTTTGGTCTTCTTACCTTTTTTTTTATTATTATTTGGGGCTTACGTTTAATTTAAACATCTATTATGGTGTTTTAAACAAGTTTTCATGTAGCTAGCAGGTATTTCACTCTTGTGACTGTTCCTTTTAATTTCCATTTAACTAACTTCCTCATTTTTGTGTAGTCCCTCTTTTTGAAGTTAAATGCTACTGTGGTGGGTTTCTTTGGCATTGTTCCTCACACAAGTGTGATCAATTTAATTACATTATGGTCATTACTATGAGCAGTTCAGCAATATTCACCTCTTGGACCAGATCCTGTGCGCCACTTAGGACTAAATCAAAAATTGACTCTTCCCTTGTGGGTTCTAGGACAAGCTGCTCCAAGAAACAGTCATTGAATGTGTCTGGAAATTTTATTTCTGCATCTCTTCCTGATGTAACATGTACCGAGTCAGTATGAGAATAATTGAAATCCCCCATTATTACTGCGTTTTCTGCCTTTATAGCCTCTCTAATCTCCCTGAGCATTTCACAGCATTTCCTAGTCAGGTGGTCAATAGAATATTCTTACTGCTATACTTTTATTGTTCAAGCATGGAATTTCTATCCATACAGATTCCTTGATACTGTTTTATTTATTTAAGATTTTTATTTTATTTGACTTTACTTTCTTTCATCTATGTGCTCTCCCCACAAATGCAACTTATTCTGTCATCCTTATACATTTTGTACCCTTACCATATCTCATTGATTATCCTCATCCCAGCAAGTTTTTCTGATGCCTATTATATCAGTGTCCTTATTTAATGCCAAACGCTGGAGTTCACCCACCTTCATATTTAGACTTCTCATATTTGTATAGAAGAACTTATACATGTTGTCAACATTCAGTTGCTTGCCTTCATGTTATATTTAAATAGGACTTTTTTACATTTGACTGACCTCACAGCTCCTGCCTGAACTTTACCAACTTCATTCCAATCCTCTTTACTAGGATATGGAGTCCCGCCTTTAATAAATTCATCCCTAATGGATGTCACTGCCTGAACCTTATGCTCCTCCGCACTTGTTGGCTTTCCTCCAGCCCTTTGTTTAAAAAATTCACTATGACCTTTTTAGACTTTTGCAAATGCCATTAAAACAGACTTAAATTCTAATTGCTCCTTGCCTAGAAGTTTGTGAATTGTCATGGAATTATTTTTTAGCCTGTGTGTGTTTATCTTAATTTTTTCCTGTTTTTGTATTTTCCAGGAGTTATATCCCGCATTTTGCATTCACAATGGAGGATCTGACCTAGACAGGCTACCCACTGCCAGTACCTGCATGAACTTGCTGAAGCTTCCTGAATTTTATGATGAAAACCTTATGCGGAGCAAGCTTCTTTATGCCATTGAATGTGCTGCTGGATTTGAGCTGAGCTGAGTTTGAACTGAGGTTTAAACAGAAGCTCTGCAGAGGAACTAACCAGTGCCTACTCCATATGCAGCACCCACACCCAAGCAGATGAAGGGAACTCAGTCTAGGTTTCTGCAGCTCTCATTTCTTATCAGATACCCTCAAATAGGTTTCATTTTTAAACACATTTGTTAGCTAAGTGTCATTAAACTTACATTGGCACTGCTTTATTATGACTCAAAATAATGAATGCTGTGTGCAGTGTGATTGGGGTTTGTGTTTATGCCAAGCAGGAGCACATTTAACGAACAGTGACATCTCAGTGAAATTAACCAAAGATGAAGCTTTGGCTTTGTGCTGTTGAAATATAAATAATTCTACAAGCTGGCAATAAAGTTGTGTGTAGTGCAGCACTTTGGGATAAGACAGGTCTTAACATCCTGTTATAAATCTTTAGAGGGAAGTAGATGTTTGCAGATATCGCAGAACTGAGAGATTGAAAATGCTTGTGACTGATAACCCCACATCTTTCCTCATGTGGTAGAACTGTTTACAAACTTATTTGTTGCAATTAAAACAGAATGGGTTTGTGTTAAACTGCCATCTCTTGAGATGGCAGGCACTGAGATATAACATTGATATTTTATTTGTGCTTTCTGAAATATCTTCAAGAATTGGATTTGCGTGATTATTTTTAAGTTCTACCTTTGGCCGTGTCATGATCAGCTGGACATTGTCGTAAACAGATATGACTCTCCATGCTTTTCTCTGTTCTGTTTCTGTCTCTCCTTTGTGCCTGTAAAGATTTTTTTTTTTTTAATGTATCAGACTCCTATGGCATACCCAGTACATACAGTAGTCATGACTTTGGAAAAAATATACTTGTAACGACTATTAAAAGTATTTCAACCAAAGCATCAGGCTTTATCTTTTATATCTGAAGCCTGCAGTGTTCACATTCCTTCTCCCTATCATTTCTCTTCATCTTAAATACCATGTATGTGCTGTAGAAACTTGTCTTAATTCACTATTTTCGTGACTAAGCAGCTTTTGCATCCATCTGGCTCTTAGCAGTTCTGCTCAGACAAGTAGGTGGGAACATGTTGCTTAACATAATTCGATTGCCAAGGGAAAAACTGGATTCATATGAAAGGATTCAGCTCTCTAATAATAGGTCCATCACTGAGTCAAGATTGGTGTTCACATTTAATTTGCATTCAATTAAAAAAATAATTATAAGTCAAACTATAAGATGCATAAACATGTGCATCCTTTCTGGTTTTTAATAATAACTAATAAAAAATCAGAATTTACAGACAGGCTCCTGTTCATCTCTTATGCTAAAACTATTTTGCTGTCACTGGAAGCTCTGTTGGGTTTCGTATTTGATAAGCAGTAACCAGCAATATACTTTTAAATGTGGAGAATCTGAGTGGTTTTAAGGTGTTTACTAGTATCAGTATAAAATGTATAATTTCCTAATTTGGGTAATAAATGAAGTGTTAAAATACTATTTGTAGTCTTGATGTACAGAAATAAAATAGTTGTTTCTTTTTGGCTTTTCTTTAGGCTGTTTTATTTGTTAAATGTTACAAACCCAACATATTCTTTACCTAAAAATTGGTTTCTTGTATATTTTTCTACATAAATTATGGAACAGAAGACTGAAGAGAGGAGGTCAGTGATAGTTTTACTGCCTCCTCTTAAAAGCAAAACCTGAGCAATTCCTTTAGATAACATTTTATTTATTTTCCAACCCACTACTTAAAATATTTTGAAAATATTTTTCAATTGAATTCATTTGCTACAATTTGATGTTTGTATGTTGTAAAATGCAAATTAAATTTTTTCTATTAAATATTCACATTTCCAAGATTGTGTTGGAGTCATGCCACATAACAATGGTTGGTAATGTGTACATTTTGTTATTTTATGAGACCTAACACACACCCATTCCTAGACAGGGACACAAGTACTGGTGAAACAGAGACTGGGGTAGGCGTGAGATTACTGGAAGAACAACAGTATACTTTATAGATATGGAGTATATGAATATAAATGTAAAAATAATAATATTGCAGGGGAATGTGACTACAAGCTTTGTAGACCATTAAGAAATATTCCACATAATCAGTTTCTTCTGTAGATTTGGTATTTAATCCTCAATCATTTTGTTTTTCATACTTTTCAAAATGTAGTCCTTGCTCCCATTTATCTCAATGGGAATTTCACCATTGATTTCAGCTGTATCAAAATTTGACCCAGGATCTATATGTAAAAAGGGAGACTACATCCAGAGCCCTGTTAGGGGTATCCCATGAAACCTTTCTGCCAGTTTGAGCTGGCAGCAACAAAGGCCAGGTTCAATATCTAGGGGTTCCTTTTCAACAGTACAACACAGAACCGACTTGAGCATCCACCATCTAACCTGGGAAAATTATACATCACCCCCTTAGACGCCTCAGGAGGCAATACTTCCCCACTCACAAACACAGAGTCCCAGTGTAGAAAAATAAAACTTTGAATAAAAGGAGGGAAGTAACCCGGCATTACTTTGGGAAAACACCACAAACAGGATTCATAAACATAAAACCATCAGCAAAAGACCCACCTCAGAGTATGTTAAGCAGTGTCCTTTTGCTTCAGCAACCAAATCCAGCAACCAAAGGCTCCTTTTGCATACACTTCCCTCCACTGCATCCCACTCACAGTTGTCCTCGTTCAGTGAAGACTCAGAGTTCAGAGGTGCATCTGCATGAACTCTCACCCCCAGGGCTGGATTAAGACCTTTGGAGGCCCTAAGCACTGAAAAGATTATGGTGCCCCCTCCCCATATGTAATTCAAAATAAAAATAATACTATACCGTAAAATAAAATTTTTTGAAATGACATAAAAGTTATATGTATGCTGAAATTAAAATAGCTTCTTTCTAGATTTTCTGATTGCAAAATTCTGGATAAGTTGATCGAAGCTGACTCGACAAAGCATGTCCGCTTCCATACACAATAGGGAAAGTGAATCAAGTCTGTCCTGACACATTGTTGTTCTCTGAGGGGTTTTTATTCTTTTCAGCTTAAAAAAAGAGCGTTCTCCAGAGCAGTTAGTAATCATCAATGTTAGAAAAATACGTAGTGTGATCTCTACATTTGGAAATACACATTGTATTCCATCTTTCAATATTGTGTCATGAAGACCAATGTGACTGAATTTCATGGTTCCTGTTTCATTAAACTTTGCAAGCATATAATAGTGAATCTGCCGTACTTCTCCACAGAGAGTCATGTTTAAGTCAACAGGGCATGAGTCAACTAGCTTTTGGGAACCTTGTGAATGTTGTTCATCAGATAAGTCCAAATCATTTAGAAAAGAAAATCTAATTGATACTTCTTTGTACACGTCACCTCTCCTCTTCATATGAGCTTCAAGTGTATCAATTATAGTGTAGTAAGTAGATACGTGAAATTTCTCTCTAGGATTTCAATGCAGTTTCTGTTGCACTACTGTCATTTGCTTGTTTTTTCCTGATTCTCTTGCGGGACTGGGCTTCTTTGTAGTTAGTATCAGGCAAGATATTTGTTGATATGTCTTCAAATCTTTTGAAATCATTCCTCAAAGTGTGTAAGTGGTCTGCTAATGATTGACAGAGGTCTACACATTTTCAAATCCAATTCTTTTTCTTGGAGAGCTTTAAGTGTTGGAAAATTTCATTCCACGTGGTCAACATGAAGACAGACTCTAGTTCTTGCACCTTGTTTGCAATGTTTTCTGCCTCTTGCATATTTTCTCCCTTTTGTGACTGATCTTCAGCTATACTTTCTAATGCATCCATAATCTTTGAGTAGGACTCCAGAATTGCACTTGTTGCCACTGCATGTGCCTCCCAGCGAGTATTAGAAAGAGATTTCAACGTGCGATCATTGCCCAAATATATTTTAAGAACTGCCCATCAGTGTGTTGAAGCAGAGAAAAATGTGCAAAGTAACTGGACTGTTGAGAAAAAAATTACTGCCACCGCACAATAATCAACAGCACTGTGGCCAACAAGATAGAGTGTGCAGCACATGGTATGAATATGGCATATTTGTTCTGTTCTACAAGCTTCTTCTGCATTCCTTGATAACGCCCTGACATGTTGGCAGCGTTGTCATAAGATTGACCTCTGCACTTTGAGAAATCTATTTTGCAAACTTGGCACAGATAATGCAGTACTTGATTTGCCATTTCCTCACCAGTGTGGCTTTTCAAATTGAGGAATGTTATAAATTATTCAACTGGTTTTCCGTCTGTGGGAGACACATATCGTAGGACAAAGAGTCTTTTAGCACCTTATAGACTAACAGATTTTAGGGATCATGAGCTTTCATAGGTTGACTCACTTCATCTGATGAAGTGGGTCTTAGCCCATGAAAGCTCATGATCCCTAAAATCTGTTAGTCTATAAGGTGCTACAAGACTCTGTCGCTTTTACAGATCTAGACTAACACGGCTACCCCTCTGATACTAGATATCTTAGTACAATACTCAATTGATCGATATGTGAAAGATCAGGTGTAGAGTCAACAGATAAACTGAAGTACCCAGCAGTACTTATTTCATCCACAATAGCTGAATGAACTTTGTCACTCATTAGACCAATGAGTTCATCACATATTGTCTTGGATAAGTATGATGGGTTACGTTTGCCAGCATTCCCATATTTTGAGATACAGCCTGCTAAAAATGGGTCAAACTGAGCCACAAGCTCTAACAGTCCCAAGAAATTTCCATTCTGCAATGATCCAAATGTGTCATTTGATCCTCAGAAAGGCAGACCACATTCAGCTAATGTTTTAATAACAGCTATAACATGCTGCAAGATGTTGCCAGTAATCAAACTCCCCTTTAATTTGTTCTGATTTCCTCGCATTATTTCGATTTACGTTAGTAGGATGCCCCCCCCCCGGCTTAGGTGGGGATAAGTAATAAAAAGAGAACATTAAAATGGGGGAAGAGCGTGTAGTGGAGCGTAAGGAAGTCTAACAAAGTTCTGATTTTTCCCATGATGACTACTTCGATGCTTTTTTTGAAATATCAAATATCAAATTTTTTCAAAAAAAAATCTTTCTTTTGGTGCCCCCTGCTTTGCTGGTGCCCTAAGCATGTGCTTAGTCTGGTATTGGGTAATCCAGCCCTGCTCACCCCTCCTCAGCACGGGGAGAGGTGGACATCTTGGTTGTCCTGCTGTCTGGGCACATGCTCTGGCATCAGCTGCCCTGCTGGCTATTCGTCTCCACGCTCCAAACCCTCAGGGACATCATAAGATCCCACCACTTACCACAGCTCTCAGTGATGGTAGCGCTGTGATTTCACCTGTTAGTAGGGAAACCTCACTGCTAGTGCAGACTGGGCAGTCTCTTGCCTTACAGACACTGTCCCAAAGCAGGCCTAATGCTTAGGCATGGTTATCCATGATTTCAGGTCTACTGGCGTGCAGAAGACTCTCAACTGAGTTTTAGGCCAGGTTTACGCTACCCACTAGATCGGCAGGTAGCGACTGATCTTTCAGGGATCGATTTAGTCAAGACGCGATAAATCGATCCCTGTGCGTTCTCCCATTGGCTCTGGAACTCCACCACTGTGAGAGTCGGAATCGACAGAGCGGCAGCAGTTGACTCAGTGTCGTGAGGATGCCGTGGTAAGTCGACCTAAATACATCGCTATTCACGTAGCTGAAGTATCTTGGGTCGCTTCCCCAACACTGTAGGCCAGGGCTCTAACAACTCTTATTACACAGGAGAGAGAGGAAGAGCCCAATAGACGGGGCCCACACCACCAGGTACAAGTACCTGTCCCCATCCTCTCTCAACTCCCCTGGGCTTTGGCACCTATGTCCCCTGCCTACTGCTTGCAATATAGTTGAAGATTAGTCCCTCAGTCAGGGTATGCAAAGCACAGTTCTGCTGCCATTGAGTCACACAACAAGGATACCAAAGCTTTAGCAAAGTGACTTGATCAAACACCAGCAAAAATGATAATTTGCACAAAACAGCCTCATCATGCTGAGCATCATGCATGAGACCCACCTTGGCAGGATGGATGTGCTCATGCAAACAAGGTTGGCTCCTGAAGTCCCCTTCCTCAGCTCATCACTAGATGTCAGGGGAGAGCTCATTCAGACTCTGCTTACACCCATAACTAAAATAAAACTAGTTCACTGGTGCTGTTGGCAGTGGTCTGGACAATTTTTCGGCATCTCTTAAAGCAAATCTAATAAATTTCTAATCTGAACCACAAAAGGGTTTTGAATTCACAGTGAGCATTTTGGGAAGTACAATGAGCTAATGTTGAATTTCAATCTGTTTAAACCAAAAACTATTTGTAAAATGTTAGTGGGCAGCTCTGATCTTTTCCTGCAGGATGAAAAATGACACAACATTCAGACAAAACAGGAAAATTGTGTTTCTTGGGTCATTTTTGTGAGAAGTGAAATGTTTGATCTGTACTTAGTTATAATTATACAAAATAAATGTAAGTGAATACCTAAATCTGTGTGAATAATAGCCCTGATGAAAAAGCTTGTGTTAATATTTTTCTGTTTCCTATGGCAATTTGCCTCTAATTGAAGGAGAGGAAGAAATGAATATCCTGTGTAGAGAGAGAGCAGGATATCTATATTTTTATTTACCTTAGATTTTGAGAATAAAGCAATTTTGACTTTCAAGAAAAGTTTTCAACAACATTCTCTTTTGTTTTTGGAGTAAATCTGATCACTTTCAGAACACAGGAAATTTTCCACGTTAAAGTGATACAAGACTAAAACATAATACGGAAGTTGGTTTTACCCTATAATGAGGTAGAGGCTGCTACAGCTCCATGATTCTCTGAGCCTGTGACAGAATTGCCCACATCTAGCATGAAACCTGCAACCTTATGCTCAAGCTCAAAACTTCCCAAGCACACCACCAGCCAAACTGTGCCTTGCAGGCTTTGTTTTGTTTGGTATCTTTGAAAAACCAGCCTAAACATCAATGATCCCCTTTTTAAACAGTTTATCCTACACCACTGGGAAGAACAAAACCCTCCTTCAGTTAATGGAAGCATGAGGGTAGGTCTTCACTACCTGCTGGATCAGTGGATAGCGATCGATCGCCAACGGTACCCCCATCGACTCCAGAACTTCAACTCACCAAGAGGCACAAGCTGAAGTCGATGGGGAGCCCGCTGCCGACCGCCGCCGCCATGAGGACAGCCACTAAGTTGGCTGAAGATACGCTGACTTCAGCTACATTATTCACGTAGCCGAAGTTGCGTATCTTTGTTGATCCCTCCCCCTACTGTATCCCAGCCCTAAGAGAGAGAGAGCACTCGTAGAGAATGTTACCCTTTGAAGAAGCAAGCACAGGATTGAATTCTCACAGAACTTCAATTTTTAGTTTTTAAGACAATATGCCCTTGGAGTGCAAGTTTGTCTGCCTGTGTTTCTTTTCCTTTATGCTCTTCTTGCTAGTCTCTTAACTTAGAACCCACTGCTTCACAATATTCATTAATAGGTTCCAAGTGGTATACTAGTTAGAATGGTTTTCAAGAGTTTGTCAAATGTGTTTTGGGTTTTTTTTAACCTGCAGAGGCATTTGTCTGCCAGCAAAAATGTAGCTAACTGCAAGTGTTTTCAAGAATTATTTTGAGCCATTTCAGAAGGTAGCTGAAATTAGGGTGCGTCAGAGCCATGAGCCCACAAACTTGCATGTTATTCATGCTTAACACTCCACTAGCTGAGTAGCCCCATTGAAGCCAGTGAGATGAGACTCATGCATAGTGATAAGTATACAGGCGAGTCACATCTTAGGTGCATTTAACATGCGCAAACTCAGCTTTATGCGGTTGGCAAAAACGGGGAAAAAGGAAAGAAAAACAACAATTTAAAAACTCCATCCATAGTGCAGGCGATTCCACCCGCCATTCAACTCAATGAGAGTTTCACTATACACGGCTTTCGCTTTATGCGCTAACCGCGGAATGGAGACTCACCTGTATGTGTATTTGCAGTATCTGTAATCTCATGACAGAGCCAGTCATGACAGAGCTTGGGTTTTAATTGAAGGAGAGGCTTCCCTGTGGCTCTTTGATCCTGCTACTGCTTCCTGGATTATTGTATGAACCAGTGGGGCAGAGATGGGGAGTGTTGTTTTTAAACTATCATGTCATTTTGGAGGTTTAGATTTCATATTAAGCCAAATTCAGTCCCAGTGTGAATTCTGTTGACTCAACTGTCCCTAGCAGCTGGTGTCAGAACTGTCCATTATAACATCTGGGAGTAAAACAGAGAAGAAGCTGCGTAGGTGAGTCACTAAACAAATTGTAACAACATTACAGGGTCACACAGGAACTTGGTCACTGGCCGCACTGTGGAAGTGATAAGGGCAGTTGAAGATATTCAGAGGATTAGCTGATTCCTAAAATATTTTAAAGCAATTATTGTTTCAGTTGCAAAACTTCCTGTTTTATGGGGTGTTCGGTTGCTATAAAATGTTTGATTTTTTTCCTTATGTTTGCCATGATTCAATAGCAGTTTCCAGAACTATTCCGTATCCCTTGTTGCTATTCCCCCAATTGCTTAAGACAAAATTATTTCTCATTATCTCACTGAAAAGTCACCTGCAATACTAGTAACTTCCCTGTAAAATGTGTGGAAATCTGTTCAGACAATAAATTTGCTGTGTCTGCGGCATAGAGGGGAAAAAATAGATCATTTTCATAAGAATGCGAGGAGGCATTTCACTGGCTGGCATCCATTCCACCCATCTGAGGCCTTCTGTTGGTTATTTGTTTAGTAGGACATAATCAAAGAAATCATTGAAACTTAAATTATTTGGGCCTCCACAGATGTTTTGCACAAATGCTTTAATTAAATTGAATGTGTATTATCTTTGATCTTAGCTCCTATGCAGATTACACATGGAAACTTGCAAAAGCAGTATGCTTAGCCTAAAAGGATTGTAATAATAACAAACCAGCCTCATGAATTATGCGGCTATGATGGAAAATAAAATGATGTGAATACTCTGCTACGGGTGAGGCTCTAGCTTCAAATCCTTCTCCCTAAATTTTATTATGGTAGAGGCCTATCTGTGGAACAGGAAACCTGTTTCTTTTGGGTCTCTTAATCCTTGTACCTTTAAGGATAACTACAGTGATTACCTTTAATGTCTTGTTTATGCGAAACTGTCTACTTAAAAAAAAACTCATAGAAATTTTCAAAAAGCTTTTTAGAGTTACCTGCATTTCTTTCAGTATCTCCTCTGTGAAATACCAGCACCATTCACACACAAGTGCCATTTTGTTGCTGTTTTCTCGGACAGAATATGGACAAATGACTGGAGGAGAATTGTGTGGGTTTCTAGGATGGGATTTTTTTGTAATATGCATAGGGGCCAGTACTTTTAGCACTTTCATTTAATCTGCAGTGAAATACGAATATCCTGCCCATCTGAAGGAAAAGTGAAGAGCAGGACAGGAACCAGTGGGAACCCAGTCATGAATGGAGAACACTGTTGTACTACTGAAACTCCACTCTTAAGTGGGCCAGCTCCTTCCAATTCTAGCTACTATTCTTTCCGATCTGTCACAGGTCAGCTAATCTAACCACCAATTCCATAAAGGTGACCAAAACCAAATAACTGAACATAAGAACAGCCATACTGGGTCAGACCAAAGGCCCATCTAGCCCAGTATCCTGTCTTCTGACAGCAACCAATGCCAGGTGCCCCAGACGGAATGAACAGAACAGGTAATCATCAAATGATCCATCCCCTGTCACCCATTCCAGCTTCTGGCAAACGGTGGCTAAGGACACCATCCCTCCCCATTCTGGTGAAAATCCATTGATGGACCTATCCTCCATGAACTTATCTAGTTCTTCTTTGAACCACGGCATAGTCGTGGCCTACACAACATTCTCTGGCAAAGAGTTCCGCAGGTGGACTGTGCGTTGTGTGAAGAAATACTTCCTTTTGTTTGTTTTAAACCTGTTGCTTATTAATTTCATTTGGTGACCCCTAGTTCTTGTGTTATGAGAAAGAGTAAATAACACTTCCTTATTTACTTTCTCCACACGTCATGATTTTATAGATCTCTATCGTATCCCCCCTTAGTTGTCTTTTTCCAAGCTGAAAAGTCCCAGTCTTATTAATCGCTTTTCATATGGAAGCCGTTCCATACCCATAATAATTTTTATTGCCCTTTTTTGAACCTTTTCCAATTCCAATATACCTTTTTTGAGATGGGGTGACCACATCTGTGTACACACAATATTTAAGATGTGGGCTTACATGGATTTCTGTAGAGGCAATATGATATTTTCTGTCTTCTTATCTGTCCTTTCTTAATGATTCCCAGCATTCTGTTTGGTTTTTTTTGACTGCCACTGCACATTGAGTGGATATTTCCAGAGAACTATCCACAATGATCCAAGATCTTTCTTGAGTGGTAACAGCCAATTTAGATCCCATCATTTTATATGTATAGCTGGGATTATGTTTTCCAGTGTGCATGATTTTGCATTCAACAACTTTTGAATTTCATCATCCATTTTGTTGCCCAGTCACCCAGTTTTGAGAGATCCTTCGCAGTCTGCTTAGGACTTAACTATCTTGAGTAGTTTTGTGTCATCTGCAAATTTTGCCACCTCACTGTTTATCCCTTTTTTCCAGATCATTTATGAATATGTTGAATAGGACTGATCCCAGAACAGGCCCCTGGGGGACACCACTATTTATTGCTCTCCATTCTGAAAACTGACCCTTTATTTCCTATCTTTTAACCAGTTACCAATCCATGGCAGGACCTTCCCTCTTATCCCATAACAGGTTACTTTGCTTAAGAGCCTTTGGTGAGGGACCTTGTCAAAGGCTTTCTGAAAATCTAAGTACACTGAATCCACTGTATGCCCATGGTCCACATGCTTTTGATCCCCTCAAAGAATTCTAATAGATTAGTGAGGCATGATTTCCCTTTACAAAAACCATGTTGACTCTTCCCCAACAAATTATGTTCATCTATGTGTCTGACAATTTTGTTCTTTACTGAAACCAAAAATGTTCTAAAAATGCAGGGCTAGTTCCTCAGTTGCTATAACTGGACATCATTGATGGAGCTCTGTCCATTTACACAAGCTGAGGATCTCTGAGTGAGAACAAATGTCAGATTAAGGGATAACCATGGTGATTTGACTAAGCTCTTACCAGTGGAGAATCCTGATCATTTTCAAGCCTTGCTAAGGCTCAGGGTTGATGCAGGAGGCAAAGTGCTACAGAGACAGTTTGTAAATACGCCATGTAATACTACCAATTGATCAAAAACTATACAGAATTAACTAATATCTGGTGTGAGCTTGTGGATAAGAAAGCAAATCATAGATCAAGTTAATGAAAGTGGAACTGCGATGTTGCACCCCACGATGCTTTATGGAAATATGCTTATGAATATAAATATGACATGACTGGAATATGTTTTATGCTACATATGCCATGTAACATATCTCTGCAAAGGCTAAGGTCTACTGAATACATTCATCTTATTTGTATGCATGTATCATTTTTGTATTCGAAGTTATGAATATTGGCTGTGTACTTGTTTAATTTTAAATAGCCTCAGTGAAGCAGTTGGTTCTGAGAAAAGACTATTCTCAGGGCTGGCCCTCACTAGCGCGGTGGATCGACTGTAGATCGCAATTTCAGCTACGTTAATAATGTAGCTGAAATCGAAGTATCTACAGCTGACTTACCTGCCGTCCTCACAGCAGCCGTGGTTGGCGGCGCGCTCCCCCATCAACTCCAGCTTCCGCCTTTTGGTGAGCTGGAGTTACGGAGTCAATGGGGGTGCTGCTGGCAATTGATTTATCGCGTCTTGACGAGACACGATAAATTGATCGCCATAAGATCAATCTCTCCCCGCGCTAGTGAAGACAAGCCATCAGTAAGTGCCCAGTCAAGAAACACTTAAGCCAACAATGAACTTGGAGACGCCAATCCACATCGGCGCTTTCCCAGGAATGTGGCTTGGCTGGTAAGGAACTCAGTCGTGCGTGGACATGTGACTTGCCCATGTGACTCAAAACCTCCATTTTGTAGCTGGATTCCACACAGGGAGAAGGAGGGGTGTTTACCCACAAGACAGAGTCTATTTTAACCTCTCGTAGACCCTTCTGTTTTGTCTTCAGCTGTCTCAAGAGACAGCCTCTCTACCCCCAAAGGATACCTGAAAGAAACTGGAACAAAGGACAGTAACTACAAGGGATGTGAGTGATCATTGGACCCAGACTAGAAGGAGGCTAGTCTGCAAAAGTGGCGTATTGGAACATCTCTGGGGGTGACATTTTATTTGTATTCAGTTTTCTTACTATATTAGGCATAGACTTGTGTGTTTTGTTTTATTTTGCTTGACAATTCACTTTGTTCTGTTATCACTTGGAATTCCTACTTTTTGTGTTGAACAAAATCACTTTTTATTTATTAACCCAGAGTATGTATTAATACCTGAGGTGGTGGTGTGCAAACAGTTGTGCATATTTCTCTATCAGTGTTATAGAGGGCAAACATTTTATGATTTTACCCTGTATAAGCTTTATATGGGGTAAAACAGATTTATTTGGGTTTTGGACTGCATTAGGAGTTAAGCATCTGAATGTTAGAGACAGGAACGCTTCTTACGCTGCTTTCAGTTAAGCCTGCAGTTTGAGGGACGGGGTTCAGACCTGGGTCTGTGTTTGTAGCTGGCAAGCATGTCTGGCACAACCAGACAGGGCTCGGGAGTCCCAAGCTGGCAGGGAAGGCAGGGGCAGAAGTAGTCTTGGCACATCAGTTGGCAGACCCACGGGGGTTTCTGTGATCCGACCCATCACAGGAATGTTCAGCATAATTGCTGATGAAGCTCTGCATGCAACTGATAAGGAACTGCTGTCAGATCTGTGGATAATGCACAGCAGCAATTCTCAAACAGGTCCATAGAGCAGGTCTGATCAGTGGAGTCCCTGCTGGTGCTCCATGAAAAATTCCCGGCACACATGGAATTGGTTGTTCTTGATTGAGTTGCATCAACAAACATCCATTCAATCTAGTCTCTTAGGCCCAGATCCTCAAAGGTAATTAAAGTAAATTCCTAACTTCTGGTGATTTCACTACGGACTGCTGTAGCAATGGAAATTAGGAGCCCAAATACCTTTGAGGATCTGGGCCTGAATTACAAAGAGGAGTCTGGATATATGTAAATACAGCTAGAATCAAGAGAAGTTGTTGGGCAGCATGTACTAATATAGTTCTCCTTCCAGTGATCGCTCATGTGTATTCCACAATAGGTGTGCACGATCACCATGTGAACTGGTGTCGGAAGCTTTCCCCCTAGCAGTACCCAGAGAGGAGTGTCCCTAGCAACCCCTGGAGTGGTGCCTCCGTGGCATGGTATAAGGGGCGCTGCACACTCCCCCTACCCTCAGTTCCTTCTTACGGTCAGTGAAGGTGCTTCAGAACTGCTCTTCTCCAGCTTTGCTGTAGCGTATCCCCAGAACTCTTGTTCGTTCATTGTATGTGACCTGTAACTAGTACTCGATTAGTTTTAGTTTAGTTTAGCTAGTGCGTCTGGCCCAGGCATGCCATGCGCCCCGGGTTTTAAGTCGTGTGACACTTGTAAGCACCCGATGCAGTGAGTGATCTGCACATGGACTGCTTATGCTGTTTGGGTGAAACCCATCTCAGCGATCACTGCAAGATTTTCAAGTCGTTTAAGCCTCAGACCGAGAGAGACACATTAGGCTCCAGGCTATTGTCATGGAGTTTGCGTTGACCCCGACTCTGGCACACTGCTCCAAACTGGCACCGCGGTGTCGATGTGCTCCGACCCCCGCACCCTCACAGCAACATCTACTAGTCGGCACCACTCCCCCTCCATGGGGCATGCCAAGAAAGCTAAGACAAGGCCTTCTCTGCCGCGGCAGAAAATCTGGAGCAGAGACTAGACCTGTGCTGAGCAGTCCTCGATCCCCATCAGCCTCAAACTCAAGTCAAGTGGAGTAGCCCAGCCCACTCAGAGTAGGACATTCCCTGGATGTCCAGATGCCCTCCACGCCAGAGGCCCTGCAGGTGGCCTGGGATGTGATGTCCATGCCGATACCAGGAGCACCACCAATGTTGGCCTCACAGCCCAGAGGTAAGCCGCCGCTGGGCTCTCTGCAGTGGCCCCCAGCTCGATACTGGTCATGGTCGAGGGAATGTTCCTGGTGCCATTCGTCACTCATCAACCATTTCCATGCATAGTCCATGTGGGTTGCCGTCGACCCCCACCAGAGGTTCCAGGCACCGCTCCACCTGGAGGAGTGGACACTGATGGACCTGAGGCAGACGTAGCCAAAGGTCCTCATCTCAGAGGGGCTATTGTAGCCAGTCACGACATGAATGTCAACACCATTCCTGTTCATCATCCCACTTCAGAACCTCGCCATGGCACAGCTCCAGCAGCCCCAGGCATCGATCACTGGCAAGTTGACATTGCGGATCCTCCACGTCTGAGTCTCAAGGTTGGCACTACTCCCGGCACAGCCGCTCGTCCCAGTCCAGGGACCGTGTCAGGTTGTACGTCAGCCTGGCCTCCCTTCATAGCCAAATGGCAGGCGCCCCTGTCTATCAATGAGTCAGGCCAGCCAGGCCAAACAGCCACAGCAGGTGCAGTGGTACCAGGCCCTGTGGCCAGCCCAATGGTACCAGTGGGCACCAGGGCCCATGACGCATTGAGCCCTCCTTCCCCTTTGTCTGAGTTGTCTGGCAAGAAGAAACCAAAGGTGAGGGGACCACGCAGCACCCCTTGTACTGCACTATATAGGCACCACTTCAGGGGTCACTAGGGGCGCTCCCCTAAGGGTATTGCTAGAGGAAAAACTTCAGCACTAGTGCACATGGCAAGCATGCACACCTGTTGTGGAATAGACATGAGCAATGTCTATTCCACAACAGGTGTGAAATAGAAGAACACCAGTAATGGAAAAGGTAACTATCTTTTCTCATGAAAAATTGTAGAGAAGCTCAGGAGACTATCATGAAAGCTGGTTATTTCTTTTTTCTTTTTTTGTGCTTTAAATATTTCTGTTAATAGTCTGTTTGGATTCTGAAATGTTCAGTGTGCTGCCAATATTTCAGATCTAATTGTTTCTGATAAGCTATCAACAAGAAGTTAATGGTAGTGTTTAATTAAATGATACTTACCAGAATTGCTTTGCTGGTTGTACTATATTTAACTTTAAGAACAATCTTTGATGCATCTCCTATCCTTTTGCTAATTCCAAAAGTAACTGCTATCTGTAAATAGAAAAACTAGATGCATTAAGCAGCAGGCACAGCATGCAAGAAAGGCCATAATCATTACTATGTCAGGAGTCCTATATTAATACGTCTCTAATGTAGCCTTTTCCCAACATTTCTTCAATTCTGTTGAGTTTATCCATATCTGACCTTCATAGATCATGAAAATTAATCCAGAAAGCTGGGAACTATGTGAGTGGCTTATACCTCATGGAATGATGCCACATTATTTTCATGGGAGAGCAATACCCATCATTTTACGTGTTCACATTAGGTGAAAAAGTTAAAGACCCAAGTACCAACATTTTTTATCCTACAGTAATAGGGATTTATTTCTTATGACTAAAAGCTATTTTCACCTGCTGCATGGAGGAGCAACTTCTTCTCTCAAAAGGATGTTCCTTTGTTGTGACTGTCATAGGTACCAGCTGAGTACCCCTTATCCCAGCCCTCATTGGACTGCCGTTAAAGAACCCAGCCACCAGGTCCCCAGGTGTTTTAAGAGTCCATAGCTTTAATGGAGCCCAGCTATTGCCTCGGTCTTGGGGTCCATAGGTGCACAGCCAGAATGCAGATCCTCTGTCTGGCACCCTCTCCTGAGAGTTGGAACTCACCCTTCCCTTTGGAGTCCTTGGGGACCATCTGTGTTCAGGAAAGTAAGCTGTGCTCTTCCCTCTGTCCCTCCTTACCCTGTCTCAACTGGCAGTGGCACCAACCTGCTAGTTTGCTTCTCCCTTCTCTTGAGCTGAAGAAAAATGGCCCCTAAAAAGAGCCGCTCCTGTCCTTCTATAATTTTCAGTAGCCTCTATCAACCAACTAGAGACTCCTGCCAACTGATTTCGTGCCCTGGAAAGTTCTCCTGGGTGGGAACCAGACTACTGTTTAGAGCTATTCCCTTTCAGTGGGACAGCCCTTTAAGTCAACAACCATCTTTTGTTATTCTTTTGCCACCCGCCTTTGCAATTTCATTCCAAAATGGAGGCAAACATCTAGCAGAGAAGACAAAGAGGCATATATAGTTGGTGAAAATATGCTTTGGGGGTGCTAAGCCCAGTCCACACTCCTGCTGAAGCAGTAGCTTCTGTCCCAGTGGGATGGATCAGGTTCCCCATTCTGGCCAGCTGGCTGTCACCCACCTCAGATTTGGAGGCACTAATGACAGTATCATTTGTGCTTATCCACACAGAGATGACCCCCTCACCCAACCCCAACCATCCCTCTTCCTGTCCCCAGCATCATTGGTTGTGGGGCTCTTCCTGGTGAGCTTGACATGCACAGAGGTGCCTCAGAAAATAAGGCAGATGTAGATTTAGAGGGGCTGAGCCCCATCTAGCCCTAGCCATCCTCCGCCACCTGTGCAAAGAGGCTGCACATTGAAACTGGAGTTTGTGGCTTGGTAAAGTTACATACAGAGCATTCAATCTCAGACAGAATTAACAAAATGTATAGATAGACTCCCAGGTTGTCACAGTCGCATCCTCTGATGGCTCTGTAATCTTCTTCGGATTCTGGTAAAAGACACAGCAGATATTCCTTGAATCTGGACTCAGTCTCCTAGTGGTTGGAGAAAGGCTCCATGATAGATAACTATACAAGAGTGCTTGGACATTGAAAAAGCTCCCCACCTTTCTGGACAGCTGTCTGGTTGTATTCCCTCAGTCCCTAGACCACTACAGCAAGTCTTCTCTGGATAGGGAAAGGAGATGTGGACATTCTTCAGACCCCTGGGTCTGCTCCATCCTTCTAGGAGGGCTTCCTACTATGATATAAAGGGAACTTTTCAGGACCTACAATGTGTCAAATACTTTCCTGTTTTATCCTACCAGGCTTACTAATCCACAAAGTGAGCCATCCCAAAAGTCTAAGGTTTTCCCATCTGCCAACAAGCCTGAGAAAATTTCCCCGTCCCAGGCATGTAGACCAACAGCTGGAACCCTGGAGCACTTCAGTGAAGCTGGCTGTGGTAACTTGATAGACTCCAAAACTCACAGACACTAGCAACATACAGAAGCCTAGAATGCCTACAGTGGGTTGGGTATCCTTTTGAAGAGGATTTTCCCCTCCAGCACAGGAGAAACTGTGTGCTCCAGTTTCAAGATCTGCTCTAGTTTCCGAATACCATTGACTCCCTCCTTGCCACTGTGTCAAACACAAACAATGATTTTTGCCTATAAATCTTTCCATAGCTTAACCCCACCTTACATATCAGCTCTTATATGTTGTTAAACTGCTGATGACAGCCTCTTCTCTGCCAAGTATGCCAGTCTTCCTGTGAAATCTAAATTTAGCGCTCACAACCAATTACGGTTTGTGCCCTGATTTTTAACAGTCTGCCCTGAGATTGCTATTCACGCTCTTGCATCAGAGTTGGGAGAACTACAAGTATAAACAAACATTAATATTTAATTATAAAGAAAAGGGAACAAGGCGAGATCTTAGGGTTCCTAACTCAGTTCAGACACCCTTAATTTACAGGAGTCTTTTCTCCAATTTTCAACATCAAGGAGTGTCATTCCTAAGAAATAAATTGATTCAAACTAGGAAAAAGACTCTGCGTTGGAAAACTCTGTCTCATACATTGAAATTACTGATTCTGCATATGCCATACTGTAAATGCGAAGTTACCTAGAGCTGGAGCAGAACAGAGGAAAATTCTCTTCTCTATAGGTTTTTATACAATGCTCATCACCATAGTATCTGAGGGTTTTGTAATACACCATTAAACAACATGACTAACATCTGGCACGTGATGTTTGTTCTCTCATCCTCTCCCCAAAGGGCGAAGTGTGTGCAGTGGTTTTGTTATGGTACTGTTTGATTTTTATTGTTGTTAAATAAATACACCTGTTGTTCAGGGTCACAACCAGAATTTCCCTAAAGAGGAGGCCTAGTGAGAGGACCCATTTTCAGGAGGGCGTCTACCCCATGGTGCAGGTGGCGGGCCCCAGCTTGGCTTGCTGTGTGATTTGCAGGGGGTAGAGGCAGCCACAGGCAGGTCTGCAGGCACAAAATGAAGTGCTGGGCTGTGCTGAGCCTGAGTCCCCCATGCCCGGGCAGGTTGCAGTGTGGAAAGCACAAGGGAAGTTGTCGTGCAGCCCCATAGGCCCTCAAGCACCCCTACTCTTCATGGAAAGCCCCAGTGTCTGGGCGGTAGCCTCAGACCTGCTGCTACCCACCCTAGGGCAGGGAGCTCAGGAAGGTGATGGAGACTCTCCTCCCAGCCTAACACACTGGGAGTCTGGCAGAGGGTCCCCCTTTGGGCAGGGATGAGCGTGCCTGAGCCTGTTATCCCCTGTGCAGGCAGTGGAACCTGGCCACAGGGCTACCCTGTGTTGCTGTCTCAGCCCAGGCATGACCAGGAGGGGAGGTTGGGACTGCTGGGTCTCCACACAGAGCCAGACTAGAGCAATCTAATATTCCCAGGGCATGAAACCGTAGGAAACTTCAACTAGTACATAACCTGATGCTTCTGTGCTGTTGCTACATGTTTGTTAGAGAAGGCAGGTCAAAGAAATGCGCCTTGCGCTTGGAGCAGAAAGTGGTGAGGTTTGTGATGGGGTCTTAATTCTTGGGGGAGCTCATGCCAAGTCTGAGACCAACCCCAGAGAAAGTTCAGTCTCCTGCACAGACATGCCTTGCTCTGATTGTTGAGAGTTCCACTGTGCCAGAGGAACAAACTTGTCAAACGTGGTCCTAAACCCCGGCCATGGAGCACTTCGAAGATAAGGACCGAGACCCTGAGCTTGATTGAAAGTTCTATAAAAAGCCACTGTGGAGAATGGAGGACAAGAGTGATGTGCTCATCGTAGCCTGTGTTGCTGAGGAGAGGCACTGAAGTGCTTTGTACTACTTGGAGTTTCCAAAGCGCTTAAGATTTCAAGCCCTGGTATATTACACTGCTGTAAGTCCAGCTGAAAGCTAATGAAGGCATGAATAACTAAAATGTCTTCATTCACCAGCATTCATGTCTCCTAGACAGCCAGGGATGGTAAAAACCATTACATGCAGCCATTTTAAGGTGAGAGCTCAGCATATCAAGGAATCCAAGAGTATTCCTAGACTCTGGATTGAACGGATTGTGAATGTGAACCATCAATCAAAGAAGACTAGATCATGGCTGAAAACTCAGAATATTCTCCTCTGCCCATCAGTTTAATCTCCTTTTGCTTGGGTTAAGCTTCAGCCCGCTGTTCTGCATCCATGAGCTGATCTCACCCAAACACTGGCCATCTTGGTGGTAGTGGTGTGATTGTATGGAGTGAAGGATCATCACAGCTGTGTACTATCTCTGTCTTGCTGGCTCTTGGGTCCATGTCATCTGACCAGTTCACCCAGTGGTTGCATATAGATGTTGAAAAGGACTGGAGAGAGAATTAATACATTTTGGGGCCTCTTCCTAGTTGTATCTACACAAATAATGAAGCTATTGCAGGAACACTGATTGCATAAAATTAGTGGTTGCCTTAACAGTCCTGCTGACAGTTCAGGCCACCCACAGATAAGCTGATCCCGAAGGAGCCATATTTGCACCATCACGCAACCCATCTTCCAAATACACCAGCACATAATGAGACTGCTGAATAACCTCACTCATGTTGTTCAGCACTTGCTTGGAGAGAGAAATCTGGCCGTTTCCAAAATGTCAGGCATCCTTCAGGCTAAAGGTTTAAATATCATGTCCCAGTTTTATAAGGGAGAAAAACAGCCATCTGGCTGGGTATTGGCTGTGGCCCAGCATGGGTCATGCTGCAATCACTTTTGTTACTGCACGTGTGATTATCTCATAACCATGTACCCTGTCGTGTGGTAATACTACACATAGAGCCAATGCATGTGTCAACAGTTTCCATATCAAAGCAAAAAGTAAATAACTCAGAACACTGCATATTTCATCTCACTTTTATTGGCAAGTCCTCTATAAGGAGACAAATAGGTCAGAAACGCCATGAGTCCATTGAACTAAGAAATGGACAGCAGGCAACAGAGAGCATGGAACCAATTCCGTGAAGGTGGGATTGTGGGTGAGCTGGAGTAGGGTATTTACATAGCTCTACTATCCCCAAACACCATGAGTTGGGGACGATGGGCCAGGTGCCTTACTCCTTTCTCCCATTCTGTAGTAAACACTGTCGCCCAGGTATGTGCTAGCTACTACAGCATGGAACTGAGAATTCAGTTCTTCAGGCTCATGCCTTTTGAGGGCCTTTGTAAGAACTGGAGCTCACTTCCGCAGGCTGGATGTGCTTTGACACGGCGCTTACCAGCACACAGCGTCACCTTTTCCCTGCTTTTCATAAAAACTACGGTGCTTCTGTATCGCATTCCTTGTAAATGCATGAGCTATCCCTAGTCCACTACCTATGGCTGTGATGGGATTGGCAGGCCTTATACTGGCAAACAAGGAGGTTAATGAGGCAATCACATTTTCCCTCCCCCACCCTTATATTTCTCTCATGCTTGTTACTGCATGAAAAAAGATGCACAAACAACAGGGAAACTGTCAGGGATACTATATACAAAGTGCTGTCAAATGCACTAAGTAAATAAACTGGAAAAAATAGAGAAGAACAATTTATTTTCTCTAATCTCTTTCAATCATCATGATCTCAGTACCATGTGTAATAGTAATAGGTAAAAAATGTTCAGAGAGAAATGAGATTTTTAAATTGATGGTGACCTTTTAATCAATAATCTTAAGAAAGTTACTATGCTAGCATGATACCACAAGCCCTAATTGGTTAAGCTACACTTTAGCAATATTCTATTTCATTAGTTTGTTTCTACACTTTTTCCCATTTGCTTCAATTTTCTGACTATTTGTGGCCGAGGGGATAATGCACTAGATTGGGATTTAGGAGAGCTGGATTTTTTCACTGGCTCTGCCACTGGCCTGCTGGGTGACCTTGGGAAAGCCATTATAACCTTTCTCTGCCTCAGTTTCCCCACATGTAAAAGGGAAATAATGACGTTTAGTACTTTTGTAAAGTGCTTAGTAATTTACAGATGAAAAGCACTACATAGGAGCTAGGGAATAGTAAATTATTACAAAAGCACTGGAAATCCAGTGGACAAATGTAAGAATCACTATCACAGTTGCATGCAGTAGTGTTGTAGCCATGTCAGTCCCAAGATATTAGAGAGCCAAGGTGGCCAAGGTAATATCTTTTATTGGAGTAACTTCTGTTGGTGAGACAAGCTTTCAAGCTTACAAAGAGCTCTTTTTAAGATCTGGGAAACAGTACCCAAAAGTCCCAGAGCTAAATAAAAGCTGGAACAGTGGCCTTCCCCCTTTCTCCTCACCCAGCCTCTCCTTTCTTTCACCTCTATGACTGGAGGGATGTTAATGGGCCACTTCACTTTGAATGGTCCCTTGAAACATGTGTTAACTACTTACTCTTGGGGGAATTCGGCACCACTGTGCATGCGCAGAATTCATGTCTCTGCAGGAGTTTTTTTTTTCCTGCAGAATGTACATTCTGTTCCAGAAGTGCTGCAGTTCTCCCTTTGCCCACCAGCGGCCACTGTGGTGCCAGAACAGCCAACAGCATGAATGCAGCAGGGTGTTCTGGTGTCACAGCACCCTTTTGTGGGCAAAAAGCAGAACTGCCACACTTTGGGGGCAGAATGTATTTGCACTGGGGAAAAAAAATTCTGTCTACTTGCAGTAGGACAGAATCCCTCCAGGAGTTCATCACAGCACCCTCCCCACAGAGCCTGCTGGGGAGTCACAGACTGGGGTTCAGAATGGCTAGTTGGGGAGACAGACTGGGGCACGGGCTCAGGAGCTAGTAGAGTGACAATGTTGAGCCAGGCACTGAATGGGAGTGGAGGTGTATGGCTACATGGGGAGGAGGCTGCAGGGATCCATCAGGATGTGGGAGGGGTGCTGGAATAGCGGCAGATGTGCCTGACTGAATGGGAGAGGTTTGGGATTAGCTAGGGTCTCCCTACCAATCCTGCTCCTGACCCCCCAAAACTTGTTCCATACTTCTCCTCTTCCACACACACCCACCAACCCTTCAGGTTCACTCTTGGCTCCTTCCCTCTCCTTCAGTTTCTCCGTTACCCCGATGCTCCCAAGCCTTTGCACTGCTCCTGACGGGTGCAGGAAATACAGTTCTGTATTTTAATTAAAATGAATTACTCAGCGTTCTGTATCAATATGCCTAGTAAGGAATCTATTTGTCAAAAAAAAAAAAAAAAAAGATTTTTTTTTGGTCTGTATTGTTACAGACATACTTGCTGACAGATATTTTGAAATAAATTACCAAAATAATTGAGACAGGCATGATTATACTGTGTTAGTTTGACAAATAAAATATGCAGAATTTTAAAATATCATGCACAGAATTTTGGTGCAGAATTCTCCCAGAAGTAACTACTTATACTAAATAATCTCAGGGACATTCTGAGGCCGGGTCTATAGTACAGACCTATCTCAGCATAATTACATTGCTCAGGGGTGTGAAAAATCCACATGCCTAAGCAACAAAGTTATGCTGATCTAATCCCCCATGTAGACAGTGCTATGTTGATGTGAGATTTTCTCCAGTCAACATAGCTACTTCCTCTCAGGGAGGCGGATTATCTACGCTGAAAGAAGCCGCTCTCCTATTGGCATAGGAGAGTCTTCACTTATGCGCTACAGCAGCCCAGATGCAGCGCTTTAAGTGTAGAGCTGTCTGCAGTAAGTTTCCCAAAGCTGAAGAAGGGCTCCATGTAAGCTCAAAAGCTCCTCTCTCTCACCATCAGAAGGTGATCCAATAAAAGATATTACCTCACCCACCTTGTCTCTCTATCACAGTTGGTGTCGTTGGCAATAGAAACACCAAGGACTGAATGAGCTGTGCTTTTGACTGCATTCCTTCTCGCTCGGATAGTGCTGAGATGAATTTTTTTCTGCTGTCTGTGCTGTTCTTTTTTGGTGAATAAACAGAGGACTTTATGTTCCAGAGCTATCAAAGCATTGTACTACTATAAAATCTGGCATGACAATTAAAAGAAATGAATTAATGTACTTTCTTTACTGAGTTTGGGATTTTCTAAAAGGTTTAAGGGAGTTAATACTCCCCATAGAAATTCATTGTGCAGTGGGCATCTAACTTTGTTTGGCCCCCTTTGAAAGCCCCCACCTTACTCTCTAAAAACTTTTGGAGAGGAAAATAACCGATCTTGTTCTCAGATCAGACCATGCTGGTCTGGGGCTTGCCTAGAGAATTTACAGTGAGCAGAATTCTCTGAGACCTGCAAGGATAATAGCAAGAAAGAATTAATCTGTTGTGAACAAGAAACAATGCTCAGAATGATAGTCACAAGTTACACACTTAGATATGGTGGTGATAAGGAGCACATATGAACCGGGAGAGAGTAGTTCAAAAACCATAAGTCGTGCCTCCAAAAAATTGCGACTGATTTAAAAATTAATAGATTGAAAAAATAAATTTGGGGTTCCTGCAGAGGATCACATCAGAAGAAAGAAAAAGAAAGACACCAACAAGTGTGAGACTTGCAATAAAATTATGTGAAGTATCAGCGATGAGTTAGATAGCTACCAGGCTCTTATAGTTTAAACCAGAGATTTCATAGATCCCAAGACCTCAAGCAACCACTGTGATCATCATATGCTCTTCTGTATTACGCAGTACTAGAACTCCTCCAAAATAATTCCTAGAGCATATCTTTTAGAAAAACATTCAATCACAACCTAAATATTGCCGGAGATGGAGAATCCATAGGCGCCGACTCCCTGGGTGCTCCGGGGCTGGAGCACCCATGGATAAAAATTGGTGGGTGCTCTGTACCCATCGGCAGCTCCCAGCCCCAGTTCATCTCCGCTCCGCCTCTGCCTCCTCCCCTGAGCATGCCGCTGCCGTGTCCTGCTTCTCCCCCTTCCCTCCCAGCACAGCTGTTTCTTAGGGCTGGGACGGGGGAGGAGGGGGAGCTGGGGCAGTGATTTGGGGAGTGGTCCAATAGGGGCAGGGAGGGGCAAAGCTGGGGCAGCGACTTTGGGGAGGGGGTTGGATGGGGGGGGGCCAGGGGGGGGAGTTGGGACGGGAATAGGGGCAGAGGGGTGCAAGCCCCCACCAGCGCTGGTGAAAGTTGGCGCCTATGGGAGAATCCACTATAACCCTTAGGAAATTGTTCCAATGGTTAATTATCCTCCCCATTAAAAATGAACAACTTATTTCCAGCCTGAAGGTGTCCAGCTTCAGCTTCCAGCTACTGGATCATGTTATATCTTTCTCTACTTGACTGAACAGCCAGATAGCAAATATTTGTTCCCCCATGTAGGTAGGTACAGACTGTGATTAAGTCACCCCTTAACCTTCTCTTTGCAAAGCTAAAAAGATTGGGGTCTATCAGTGTAAGGCACATTTTCTAATCCTTTCATCATTCTTGGGGCTCTTTTCTGAAACTGCTCAAATTTATCTACAGTCTTCTTGAATTGTGGGCACCACAACCAGATACTGTATTCCATCAACGGTCACACCAGTGCCAAATACAGAGGTAAAATAACATCTCTTCTCCTACTCGAGATTGCCACGATTAGGGTTGGCACCAAACTGGTTTTAACTCAGACAGCCCAGGTTTTGGCTTGTGGGTCTGGTGCCATTTGACAAGCCCTGATGTCTGTTCTTTTTTTAATCTGTGGAAAGCGCTTGCTGCTCATTTGAATTTAACCTGGTGAGAGACACTTACCCAGTTACTGCTCACCGTCCTTGTGAGGACAGGGACAGAGCCCAGCCAAACACAGCCTGGAGCACTGTCTGCCCCACCAACTCCCGACTGCCCAACTGGGGAAAGTCTGGAAAGTTTGGTGGGATGTGGGAACTGGGTAGGTGTGCCACAAATGGGGGGAGAGGGAGTGAGATGCTCCCCTTCTCTCCTTTCTCAGGTGGGTGTGCTGCAAATGGGGGAGAACCTCTTTTTCTTCCTTCTACACTCCCACTGTGTTGTGTGCAAGTGGATGGGACTTTCTTCCTATACACTAGTGCAAATAAGGGGAGTCTTTCCCCCAATGGAAACATGCATTTAAATGCAGGGAGGAGTCTTCCCTTTCACTCAGCTGTTCATGCAAAAAGAAGAGCTCCCTTCCTCTGCTCCCAGAACTAGGGTGACCAGACAGCTAATGTGAAAAATCAGGATGGAGATGGGGGGTAATAGGAGCTATACAAGAAAAAGACCCAAAAATCAGGACTGTCCCTATAAAATCAGGACATCTGTTCACTCTACCCAGAACTAGTGTGCAAATGAAGCAAACCACCCCACTGTGTGTGTGGAAATCGAGAAGTTCAAATGAGTGTCTGTAAATGAACCCCGCCCTCAATTTTTTGTCTGAATGAAAATTGTACTTACTACCCAGGATGTGTGGGCAGATATGCCCGCGAGCGAGGTGACAACCCTGAGGTGGGCAGGAGAGGAGAGAGCAACAGGGGTGAGGCCTTGGGGGGAAGAGGTAGAGAATAGGACAAGGGGTGGAGCCTTGGGGGAAGAGGTGGGACAAGGGACAGGGCTGCCAGCTCTGAGGTCTGGTTAACAGCTATTAGAAAGGTGGCATGGCAACCCAACCCACAATTATGCATTCCAAGATGGCATTAGTCCTATTGGTCACAGCCTCGCACTAGGTGATCATGTCCAGCTGATTATATATGACATGCAGGTTTTTTTCAGTCGTTGAGTCTGGGCAGCCATAGGGTGGCCACAGGGCCAAGACACATTGCACCAAGGGTGACCAGATGTCCCGATTTTATAGGGACAGCCCCAATATTTGGGGTTTTGTTTTACATAAACTCCTCTTCCCCACACCCCCATCCCAATTTTTCACACTTGCTATCTGGTCACCGTAGGGCAGCCACAGTGTTGCCCAGGCCCCTGGGGATCTAACTGTGGCCTGTGGCTGCTGAGGTTAGCGAGGTGCAGTTAGGGTGACCAGACAGCAAGTGTGAAAAATCGGGAGGGGGGGGTGGGTAATAGGCGCCTATATGAGAAAAAGACCCCAAAATCGGGACTGTCCGTATAAAACCGGGACATCTGGTCACCCTTGGTGCAATGTGTCTTGGCCCTGTGGCCACCCTATGGGACTCAGCACAGGGCACCCAGACCTGGTGTAACTCCGATGTCTTCCAGCCCAGGTCTCCACCCCACGCCCAGGCCAGCCTGGCACCGGGCTAGCTTCCTCTTGGGGGGGCGCCTTGTGGCTGGGTCCTGGGGCGGGGACCCATGATGGGCTCGCACACGCCTCCCCTCCCGCATTGGCTCCCGCGTCGGCCGAGAACCCGCCCCCGCGCCGCGCCAGAACCGCTCAGCGCGCCCCTGCGGGCCAGCAGGTGGCGCCTCAGCTCGCTCTCTCTTGTCCCCCACCCACTTCCGCCTCGAGGGAAGAGGGTAAGGTCGTTCCAGAAACTTCCGGAAATAGGGGGTGTTAGCGGAAGTGACGTTCCGGAGAGCGACGCAATTTCTGTTTGTGCGTGGCCGGCCAAAGACGCTGCAATCGCTGCTGATCGGAGAGACGGGAGCGCGCGTCTGCTGTGCAGGCCGGGGCAGGGTGAGGTGGGGGCTCGCGGCCGGTACCGTTCGCGGCGGGGGGGCTCCGTCGGGCCGGACGGGGGGGAGGGGTGGAATGCGAGGCGGGTCTCGCTGTTAACAACAGTGTTGTTGGCGACGGAGCCTCCCCCGCCCCCATCCCCCCCGCTGGCTGCAGAGCGGGGGCGGGGTGAGCGGAGGCTCCCGCCGGTATCTGCGCCGAGGCCGGTGCTGGGGACGCCTGGAATGGCGCTGAGCTCGCTGAGGGCGCCCGGCCGCTGGGCCCCGGTTCCGGGTGGGCCTATGGTGAGCCTCGCCCCCGGCTCCGGGACTGGCGCGGAGCGCAATCCGGGCGTCGGTCGCTGTGGGGAGGGAGAGGGCGCGGCGCTAGGCTCCCTGCCTTGGGGTGGGCCCTGGCGGCTCGGTTACTCTGACCGGCTGCTGGGTGCCCTGGCGATACGTGGGAGAGAGGAAAAGGCCCCTTGTTCCCTCGCCGTGAGGCAAACCCAGATCGCACCGAGCCTCCGAGGGATGTAGGGGCGCGGGGGTCAGTAGCCGCCTCTTCCCTGGGACTCCGCATCAGGGTTGTGGGGGGTGGCTCTGCGTGCTGGTTTTTCTTTAAAAAGCAAGGGAGGGAAGCAGCCACTGAACCGCACATTAGCTGTTTACAGTCCAACTTTCACGCACCTTGTGAGTTTCCTGCTTGGGGAAGCCAGGGCAGTGGTAGCAGCCCAGTGTGGTGAGGGGCCGTTGGATGTTTTGTGTTCGATGTTGCCAGGTTTCCCACGCACAGTGTCCCAGTGAAGGTGAGGCAGATGGTTCATGTCCTCACTCCTTGCAGGATTTCTGGGGTGGCAGTGAGTGGGCAAGTGGCGTCTTTGGGTTTCCTGCTGGCAGTAAAGCTTTAAACTCGCTTCGGTGTGGTCACAACTAATTGTGCTTTGATGATGTCTGCAGAACTGGTTTCCTCTTTGAGGGAAGAACAACATGGAACAAATTATTGAGGACATTAAGATCATGGAAGCCTTATCTCATTATGTTTTAACTAATAACTTTATAACAATAGAAACTGGAGTGTTTAGCATAGAATATTGCTCTGCCTGGGCCAATATGACATTATAGAAGCTAAATTTTTATAATGAGATTTTAAATGCATATGGTTAAGCTTGTGACCTGACATAGCAATTTGTGTCACTTGTGCAGGGTGGATAAAATTCATTTAATTTTCTTTTTAAAAAATCTGATTTTTTTTAATTTTTGTTTTTTTGATGAAATGCTTTTTGAGGGAAAAACTATTAAAATATGGTTTTAATTAAGATGTATTATTACCCAAAGTTATCTCATCATAAATAGGGATTATAAATTCTAACTCTATAGTATCAGACAATATATTTATGTAATGTTTCAGAAAAGTTTTGTAAATGAGTTCCAATAGTTCATGAATTTAAGGATCCAATTTTATGGGATTCCAAGGGCTTTTCTATCAATTATTTATTTAGGTTACTCTAACTACCCATGCTTAGTCTACCAGGTACCATCTGAGATTCTTAGTTTTGCAGTTCTCAAACTGGATTCGTGTCTCCAGAGATAATGCTTGTTAACAGCAAAAATGTTTTTAAATAAGCTAATAATATGTAGACGTGAGAAGTAACAGACCGTAACCCTGTTGTCCCTTTGCAAATTTGTGTACACAGAGTCAATCTCTTCTCTCTAAAAGTGCAAAGTTGCAAAAAGTTCAGTGAGTATAGATAATGGTTGGGGGCGGAAGAGATCTGGACAAGAAGATGTCTGGAGGTAAATGTGAGAAGGGAGGGACAGGCAGTAGAACAGGGGTAGGCAACTTATGGCATGAGTGGCACTCGCACTGCTTCGGACCTGGCCACTGGATAGGGGGCCCTGTATTTTAATTTAATTTTTAAATGAAGCTTCTTAAACATTTTTAAAACCTTATTTACTTTATATACAACAATGGTTTAGCTATCCATTATGGACTTATAGAAAGAGACCTTCTAAAACGTTAATGTATTACTGGCACGTGAAACCTGAAATTAGAGTGAGTAAGTGAAGACTCGGCACACCACTTGCGAAGGGTTGCTGACCCCTGCAGTAGAAATAAAGTGTTGATGAACAAACAGGATTATGAACGCACAGGAAAATGAAGGTGAAGATGACGGGACTGGCTACAGAAACCAGTATTTTAAGTTTCTCGTGTTGACCTGTCAGTTGAATTTTTTTAAATATTTTATTTAGCTATTTTAGTTAAACAAGTTTAACAAAAACAAACCTGACTTTTTAAAAACTTGAACGTTGAACAAAATTCAAAAATGCACATACTTGTTTTGTTAAAATGTTTGCTGTCCAAGAGCAAAATCCAGAATACATACCCTTGTTGTTTTAATTAAATAAAACAATTTAAATGTCTGGTGGTGATCTCCTAATACGTCCTGGCAGGAAAATCCTCCAAATATTAATGATCATCTCCGAATGACTTCATGAATATCTGCTTCTATTGCCTTTGGTTATTTCATTTACCAATCATTCATTTTTCTGATATAGCTGTAAAACAGATCTTAAGTTTTTAAAGTTACTTTAAAAATGTATAGAGTGTACTTTGTAAAAATGAAGCGTACATCTGTCTGAGTTGTGAAGAATATGTATTAAAGTGCATTCTTGAGGGTTGTTATAACCTTATGTAGAGATCCATGATTTTTTGAGTCTTTCTGACTAGTGATTTAAAGCAAATCCACCCGGGTCTTGTCCATAGAATATCATGAAAAAAACCCATGATTTTAGCCTAGTTTGAGTGATTGGAATGGTCTTGGGCTCTGTTCCATGCTCTGATTGTACCGTCCTTCAGCAGTTATTTCTGTGTAATTCTGCAGGGTAAATAATCATATGGGTCTGGATTCTTTAGTTCTTGGGGTATGAGGTTTCCTGTACGTCGAGTTAGAAAAGGTGTTTGTCTCCAGATGGGGAGGTGTAAGAACTTGACAGTTAAGTTAAACCATAGTTATGTTACCTTAGTGGGCTGACTAAATAAATAGTCAGCTGAAGTCTCTATAAGGCAAGGGGCAAATCTGCTTGTTAGGACACTTGTGATTTTTTTTTTAAATGTGCAGAACAAAACATGAAGAAATTACATCAAGGTTGGCTTTATAAGTTAGCTAATAGCATTCATGTGAACCATGTAGATAGTCCTTGTGTTAGCTCTGGCTAAGACCACAGAGCCCTTCTTATCAGATATTTACATAATTTTTTGTTTTTTAAATTCTCTTTCCAGTATGAGACTGAATTCAGTTTGTTAGTGGACTGTGGAATTGTTTATATTTTGTCACAGGAAAATTATTACTAATGTCCAGTGAAAACATGAAAATAACTTACTTTGAAATTTAGAAGTGAGAACAGCAGAGGTTTTTACTTCCTATAGCTAAACAACTAGTCACAGGAAAATCAAAACATCACACACAAATTATCATTTCAGAGCACTATAAGAAGTTTAAAAATAAACCCAAGGTCAAGTTTCTCAAACTTATTTCAAACACCCCCCCCCCCCCCCACAACCCCAAAAAAAAAAAAAAAAATTAAAAAAATTTTTTTTTCAAAAAAAAAAAAAAAAAAAATTGAGGAAATTTTTTTTAAAACTCTGGATGAAATCTTAACTTTTAAAATGTTTTGTTTTTGTCACAGTGGGGAAATTCTCACTTACAGAGGTGGGGAGGGAAGGAAGAGAAGTTAAAATCTGAGTAAACGCAGAGAAGAGAAGGTTTTGAATTTTTAGGATTTTCCATGATGTTCAAACAATTTCAGATATTTTCTGCAAAAATCAATTCCAGCCAGCTTTACACAAAAGTAATTGCTTTTATTCAGCATAACCTGTTTCTTCCTCAGTTACTTCTGATTTTCACGAGTTAATTGTTTTCGAATGCTGCCTTCCATCATGGATCACACTTCAGGATATTTTAAATTTTAATGCAGGGTTTTTAAAACCTTTATTTCATATTACACTGACATTATCCAGTTATGTTAAGTCCCCTGACTTAACATATAGAAATCATCATTTAAACTAAAAAAATAAAAAAATCAGTCAAACCACATCTTGTGGAAGTCATTGGTTAAGCACCTGGAACTGCAGGTGAAGGCCTAAAACAAGTTGCTTTTTTTTGCTGGTGCATAGAAAATATTTTCTTTTCAGTTTGTTCAGTTCAGTTCAATGGCTCATGCAAAGTTAAGAAACCAACCAGAAGTTGAAAAATCAGGAAAGCTTGTCTTCCTCTTCTAATTTATAAATAATAAAAACTAGGTGTAACAGGATGAGCTCAATTAGTTTTTAATTTTGTCAGACATGGTGTCCACAAAAGTTCACCTTTAGTCTAGTGACTTCCACTGAATTCAGCAAAAGTTACGATTCTAAATACCTTTGTTTCCAGTCAACATGGCCCAAATCTACAATCATAGTCAATAGACTTTAAGGTCAGAAGGGACAACTATGAATGATCATCTTTAGTGAGACCTGTACAATGCAGGCCATTGAATCTCACCCATCCACTCCTGTAATAAACCCCTAATGTATGTCTGAGCTATTGAAGTCCTCAGATCACGGTTTAAAGACTTCAGGGTGCAGAGAATCCTTTAGCACAGGGGTAGGCAACCAATGGCACACATGCCAAAGGCGGCGTGTAAGCTGATTCTCAGTGGCACTCACACTGCCTGGGTCCTGGCCACTGGTCCGGAGGGCTGGGGGGAAGGCTCTGCATTTTAATTTAATTTTAAATGAAACTCCTCAAACGTTTTAAAAACCTTATTTATTGTACATACAATGATAGTTTAGCTATATATTATAGAAAGAGACCTAAAAACATCAAAATGTATTATTGGCATGCAAAACCTTAAATTAGAGTGAATAAATGAAGACTTTGCGCACCACTTCTGAAAGGTTGCCGACCCCTGCTCTAGCAAGTGACCCATGCCCAACACTGCAGAGGAAGGCGAAAACCCCCCCAGGGCCTCTGCCAATCTGCCCTGGAGGAAAATTCCTTCCTGACTCCAAATATGGAGCTCAGCTAAACCCCGAGCATGTGGGCAAGACTCACCAGCCAGATATCCAGGAAAGAATTTTCTGCATTAGCTCAGATCCCACCCCATCTAACATCAGATCACAGGCCATTGAGCATATTTACCGCTAATAGTCAAAGATCAATTAATTGCCAAAACTGGGCTATTCCATCATACCATCCCCTCCATAAGTTTATCAATCTTAATTTTGAAGCCAGATATATCTTTTGTCCCCACTGCTTCCCTTGGAAGGCTGTTCCAGAATTTCACTCCTCTGATGGTTAGAAATCTTCCTCTAATTTGAAGTATAAACTTCCTGATGGCCAGTTTATAGCCATTTGTTCTTGCGTCCACATTGGTACTAAGCTTAAATAATTCCTCTCCCTCCTCAGTATTTATTCCTCTGATCTCTATAAATATATCAATCATATCTCCCCTCATCCTTCTTTTGGTTAAGCTAAACAAATGCAGGATTGAAGGTAAATTACAGGCTAATAAAAAGATTTAAAACACAGAGGGTCCCCCTGTAGGCTTAACTTCAAAGATACAGAAAACAGGAATAAAACTCCCTTTTAGCATAGGGGAAATTCACAAGCTAAAACAAAAGATAATTTAATGCCTTGCCTTGCTTATTTACACTTTGTAGTCAGAGGGCTTGCCTACACTTGAAATGCCAACGTGGGAGCGTTCCCGTGGCAGCGATTTGAAGTGTGAATGTGGTCGTGCATGAGTGCTGGGAGAGAGTTCTCCCATCGCTTCTGGTAAACCACCTCCAGCGCTCAGAGCTAATCCTCTTGTGGGAGCCCGGCTCCCAGTGCTTGGAGCCTGTCCACGTTAGCACTTTAAAGTGCTCAGACTTGCTGCGCTCAGGGAGGTGATTTTTCACACCCCTGAGCCAGCTAGAGTGCTATAAAATGCCAGTGTAGCCGAGCCCTTAGACTCATTTTGGATTTCTGTAGGAGTAGGATTTTCCTGCCCTGGCCCCTTTCTGGCTCTGAGAAAACACAGAGCACAGCCCTCTCCTGAGATTTGAAAGTATCTTCTTTAGCCATTGGTCCTTCTGGTCAGGTGCCAACTAGGTTAACTGAACTGATTAAACCCTTGCAAGTAAAAGATTCTGTACCTCTGGCCAAAGGTATTTTGTATTGCTGCATACATAAGGATTGTTACCCTTCCATTTATATTTATGATAACAGAACTAATGCCTCCTTATTTCTGCTGGAAATACCTCACCTGATACATCCCAAGACTGCACTGGCTTTTTTTCATGGCCTTATCACATTGATGGATCATAGTCATCCTGTGATCAACCAATACTCCGAGGTCGTCCTTCTCCTCTGTTACTTCCAACCAACGTGTCTCCAGCTTGTAACAAAAGTTCTTGTTGTTAATCTGTAAATGCATGACCTTGCACTTTTCACTATTAAATTTCACCTATTACTCCAGTTTACAAGGCCTTTCAGATCTTCCTGAATGATATTCTGGTACTTCTCTGTATTGGCAATACCCTCCAGCTTTGTGTCATCCACAAACTTTATTAGCACACTTCCACTTTTATGCCGAGGTCAGTAATAAAAAGATAAGATTGGTCCCAAAACCGATCCTTGAGTAACTTCACTAGTAAACTCCCTCCAGCCTGACAGTTTGCTTTTCAGTATGACCTGTTGTAGTTTCCCCTATAACTTATCCACCTTTCAGTTTTCATGTTGACCCCCATCTTTTCCAATGTAACTAATAATTCACCATGTGGAACTGTGTTAAATGCCTTGCTGAAATCGAGGTAAATTAGATCCATTGCATTTGCTTTGTCTAAAAAATTGTTTCCTTATCAAAGAAGGAGATCAGATTGGTTTACCTTTTGTAAAACCATGTTGTGTATTGTCCCAATTACCGTTGACCTCAATCTCCTTGACTAGTTTCTCCAATTTTTTTTCCAAGACCTTGCGTACTACAGATGTCAAACTTGCAGGCCTGTAGCTACCTGGATCCCTTTTTTCCCCCATTTCTTAAAAATAGGACCTATGTTAGCAATTTTCCAGTCATACGGTACAATCCCTGAGTTAGATTCATTTAAAAATTCTTGCTAATGAGCTTGCAATTTTATGTGCCCATTCCTTTAATATTCTTGGTTGAAGATTATTTCTCCCCCCCCCCCCCCCGCTCCTCCCTTTAGTCCCATTAAGTTGTTTGAGTTTGGCTTCTACCTCGGATGTGGTAGTATCTATCTCCATATCCTCATTCCCACTTGTCATCCTGTCATTATTCCTAAACTCCTCATTAGCCTTATTAAAGAGTGAGGCAAAGTATTTGTTTAGATACTGGGCCATGCCTAGATTATCCTTAATCTCCACTCCATCCTCAGTGTTTAGCGGTCTCACTTCTTCCTTCTTTTTCTTCTTATTTGTATGACTGTAGGACCTTTTACTATTGGTTTTAATTCCCTTTGCAAGGTCCAACTCTACATGGCTTTTTAGCCTTTCTCACTTTATCCTTGCATGTTCTGACCTCAATAAGGTATTTTTTCCTTGCTGATCCCTCCCATCTTCCACTCCCTGTAGGCTTTCTGCTTTTTCATAATCACCTCTCTGAGATGCTTGGTCTACAATTCCTGCCTATGAATTTCTTGCCTTTTCTTGGAGTGCAGGCATCTGATAGTTTCTGCAACTTTGACTTGAAGTAATTCCAGACGCACACGTTCTTCAGTCCAATCCACTTCTCTAACCAATTTTCTTAAGTTTTTAAAGTTAGCCCTTTTGAAATCCAAAACCCTAGTCACAGATCTGTTTTTGTTTATCCTTCCATTCAGTTTGAACTGAATTAGCTCATGATCACTCGAACCAAAGTTGTCCCCTACAACCATTTCTTCTGTGAGGTCCTCACTACTCACTAAAACCAAATCTAAAATGGCATCCCCTCTTGTTGATTCAGCAGCTCCTTGGTGAAGAAATCCATCAGCTATTGCATCTAGGAAAATCTGAGCCCTATTATTATTATTATTATTATTATTAGCACTTATCCTCCAATTTATATCTGGGAAGTTAGTCTCCCATGATCACACAATTCCCATTAGTATTTACTTCATTAAAGAGGTCTCTATCCATATCCAGATCAGATCCTGGTGGTCTATAGCATCCCCCCACGCACTATCCCAAGGGAGGCTCTAGTAGATTTCTTTCCCAGTGTGATATCTGCCCAGACAGACTGTCTTATCCATCACTTCTTATTTCTTTACAGTCTACCTTATCTTTGATATACAGTGCTACTCCTCCACCTTACCTTTATTTCTGTCTTTCCTAAACAGCACATGCCCTTCAGTACCTCTACTCCAGTCATGACTACTGTTCCTCCAGGTTTCTTTTATCCCTATAATAGCTGGTTTCACTTCCTTCACCAACAGCCCTAGTTCCTCCATTTTGTTCCTTAGGCTTCTCGCATTGATGTATAAACATCTTAATTTTTGCTGTTTGGCCTTGCTCACATTCTTTACCCGATTAGGCATGGACATTTTACCTCCAGTATCACCTGTTAAACGTGTATCCACACTACCCTCCCTCCTTATCCATTCTCTTACACATGGCTATATCCTTTCTTAGCGCTGCTCTGCTCTTCTTCCTTGCCCTCCCACCTTCAGTGACCACTTGCTGTACCCCTTCATTTTCCAACTCTACAGACCTGTTCTTGAGCTCTATTTCTCCTTCACTAGCCCGTCTTTTCCTTTGCCTGGTTCTCTTAGTCACATGCTTCCACTGCCCTTTTTCTTCACACAGCAGTCTCCTCTCAGAGTGGTTTGGACCTGCTTCCATCTGCAAGTCTGAGCTTTTCTCTTCAGCCTCCTCATGTCTTTGATCTATTATCTGCTCGAACCCCCTTCTAAAATCAGCCAGAGTTTCCACCTGCATCTCCAATCCACGGATCTTTTCTTCCATCAGCTCTATCAGGCAGCACTTCATGCAGATCAAATGCTTTTCAGGTACACCCTCCAGGATCATGTACACACCACAGCTTCCACATCCAGTCATCCTCATTGTGTTCTCCACTGCTTGGGTCATTACCAGTGCTGCTTCTGTATCTGTCATAGCCTTCCCACCTGAGTCCTGTTAATCCAGAAAACACAAACCAAAACACCACCACCCCAGCAAAACAAACCCAATGAGCACCACTACACTACCAGCACACCACACATTCCCTTCACTAGCCTGTCTCTCTGCTTGGTTCTCCTAATCTTCCTCCCAAAAAACTCCCATTGAACTCCCCACTCAAATTCCCCTGTTTACAGCTCTGTTTGCTGGCTCCTTTGCTGCTGCAGTTCACTTAACTACAGATAAAACTACCTTTTGTTTAATTAATCAGTTAATTTTAAATGCAAAACATGTTAAACTTTTTCTTATCTGGTATACTGGGGTGACACTAAAGTTTATAATCCCAGAAGGTCTTCCTGATTCTTGAGGCAAAGACAGTAGAATTAGGAAAAATATAAAGGGAGTAAAAAGACATTCTGTTTAACTATTGGTTGGGGAATAAAGCACCCTCTAATTCCGTGAATATGGGATCCCCTTATCTGGTGTGCTGGTAACTTCATTTAAGTAATACTCCTGGGGGAATTCCTTCTCCCCCCCCCCAAAAAAAAAAACCTCTGTGCACAATATTTTAAAATTCTGCATTGTGCCAGCAATGCCTCTCTGCTATGTACATCGGCCAAACTGGACAGTCCCTACATAAAAGGATAAATGGACACAAATAAGATATTAGAAATGGCAGTATACAAAAACCTGTAAGAGGCCGTTTCAATCTCCCTGGACACGCAATAGCAGATTTAAAGGTAGCCATCCTGCAGCAAAAAAACTTCAGGACCAGACTTCAGAGAAAAACTGCTGAGCTTCAGGTCATTTGCAAATTTGACACCACCAGCTCAGGATTAAACACAGACTGTGAATGGTTCACTAACTACAAAAGCAGTTTCTCTTCCCTTGGAGAGAGAGTTCACACCTCCAGATCAACTGCTAGAAGGGCCTCATCCTCCCTGATTGAACTAACCTCGTTATCTCTAGCCTGATTCTTGCCCACATATTTATACCTGCCTCTGGATATTTCCACTGCATGCATCTGACGAAGTGGGTATCTCACACGAAAACTTATGCTCCAATATGTCAATTAGCCTATAAGGAGCCTCAGGACTCTTTGTAACTATCATTGTGAATAATATGGGCTACAGTGTCACACTTCCATCCCAATTCCCAAGAAGTCCCAGTTCCTAACAGTGGGAGGACAATGCAGGGAGAAGGGAAGTGAGGATTGTAATAACAAACTTTATACTACCACAGTGCTTATGAGCACTAGTAAGGGACCAGCACCCCATTGTGCCAGGCATTGTGAAAACTCAGCAAAAAAAGCTCCACCTGTCTGAAGGAGCTTAAGTCCAAGTACAGGTGTCTGACAAATGGCAATAGTAGCTGTCCCAGTACAGGTGCGCCTTCTGCCTACTGATCTTCTTACAGTTTGCCAGAGAAACTGCTCACTGGATCTTATGAGTTGTGGTTGGCCTGAATGTTTGACTTACCTCTGGCTTTTTTGGGAGGAGGGGGGTAGATAAAATATTGTATTAAGTTTAAAAAAGAAGCAGCATAATATTAACAAGTTGTGGTGTTTTGGGGCTTTCTCTGGTGGAGAGAAAAATACTTGCATCACTATAGCCCCCCAGTTTGTATATTTAGTAGGGCTGTCAAATGATTTACAGTGCAGTTTATTAAAATACCACTTAAATATTGATGTTTTCTACATTTTCAAATATATCGATTACAGTTACAATTTGGAATACAAAGTGTACGGTACTCGCTTTATATTTCTGATTACAAATATTTGCACTATAAAAAACAAAGCAGTATTTTTCAAGTACTGTAGCGCAATCTCTTTATCATGAAAGTTGAACTTACAAAAATAGAATTAGGTACAAAAAACCTCATATTCAAAAATGAAGCAATTTAAACCTTTAGCGCCTGCAAGTTCACTCAGTCCTATTTCTTTAGCCAGTTTTTCAGACAAACAAGTTTTGTTACATTTGCAGGATATAATGGTGCTCACTTCTCCACAATGTCACCTGAAAGTGAGAACAGGTGTTGGCATGCCACTGTTGTAGCCAACATTGCAAGATATTTATAGGTCAGATGCTCTCAATGTCTCTTCATGCTTAAACCACCATTTTTGGTGATTCTGGTTCTGTAGTTACTGCATCGGAGTGTTGCTCTTTGAAGACTACTGAAAGCTCTACACTTCATCCCTCTCAAATTTTGAAAAGCACTTCATATTCTTAAACCATGGGTTGAGTGCTAACTTTGCTAGCTTAATTGAGTCTGGATTAATCCCTCTTCTCAACTAGTAATGTCTAAATTTAGTGACTCAACACTCAGGCTTTGTTTACGTTTGCGGTGGTGTGAAGGGTACATGTAGGTACACATTCTACAGTGTGTACACGTGGCAGTATAAGCCTCTGGTGGGAAGGCACCGGGATACTATGCTGCAGTGTAGACCTGGGAGGCACTCCGTGGATGTGGAGTGCACCATGTAGATAGGGTATATAGCATAGAAGGAACACAGGCACACCAATATCCTATCAAAGCAGTGCTTAACTGGCTACGCTGTTTTTTGTACCTTTAGTGTGTCCAGTGTCCATACTCTACATGCTACCATAAGTAGACCTACCTTTAGTGGAATAATCCTGGCTTCGTGTAAACTTTAGTTTTTATTCCATTTGATTATTAAGTTTTACTGTGCAAATTCTTGTACAGTTGAACTTGACTTAGGGACTTCTTGACAACTGATAGCACTTGATAGGAAATTGCTTTACAATGTCAGCACTAATTATGATCTGCTACTTCAGAAATTTGTTTGAAGTCAGAAACAGTTTAGATTTCTAATCTAGGGTCTAAGCCTGACTCGGACATCTATGAATTTACCTCTGCCCTCTCTGGAGCCTGTTTCCAGCTACCTTTTAATTTTTTTTATAAAAAGCTCCTTTCTGCCTGAAAAATTACACTGAGTTCTGAGAACCTCAAACTTTAAAAAGTTCCTTTAACAGACAATGTAATTGAGCTACGGGAATTGAAACCATTCTCTAACCATGGCTAATACAATCTTATCTCAAATTGCTTGTTTTAAATGTCAGGCTTGTATCCCGTATTGATTTCAAAATGTAAACCCTACTTCCACACTTTTGATGTCTAGTTAGGTCAATTTAACATAACAGAAAAACTTCGTTCAACTTGTTAGGGACACGAGTATCTATGATTTAATCAGGTCTGAGAACTATATGAAGTCCAGTATAGTCTCCCCAGTACCATATGCATCCGAGGAAGATGCAAGAACCATGTAGTAGATAAATATGGGATAATTGGCCTTCCACGCTGGGGCTTGTTCCAATAACTGGCTTGTGACCCAAAATGTAAGCTTTAGTATCTCTTCCAGAATTTTTTTTAGCACTATATGGTGATTCTGGATATCGCTCTATATAGCCAGTCCTTTTTGGAGTCTTGTTAGATTCCAGAACAGTGAAGTCCGAGAACCCCTGTTAATGGATTGACCGAGTTTGTTCCTCTTTTTGAACAGATGTAGCCGAAGTTTGGCAAGATTTATTCTGTGTTTGCTGGACATGGATGCAATTTTTTTTCCCAGTGTAAACTTGATTTAAGCCAGTATTTACCAGCACCTGTCAAACTACTTTTTTCTCAGGAACTTGCCAACTCTGCTCCAAGCTTACAGTTAGCACAACCAACAATGTCTTGTGGCACCTTATAGACTAACAGACTTTTAGGAGCATAAATTTTTGTGGACGAAGACCCACTTCATCAGATGAAAGCTTATGCTCCTAAGCATCTGTTAGTCTATAAGGTGCTACAAGACTCTCTTTGTCACTTCTGCGGATCCAGACTAACACAGCTACCCTTCTGATACAGTTAATGGAACATGAAAGATATGTCACTATTTGCTGAAGTTCTTGTGTGTGTATATGACTTTTTTTCTAGTGAGAACCTCATTTGTGTGTTCAAAATTCATTGCTAATCTGCAAAATACATCTCCATTAAAAAACAAAAACCTTCAGATGTACCTTAATCTAAAGCTAACTTTTTAATAAGACCAGTTTGTGAAATAGTATAATGCTGTAGCTTCAGAAACCTACTATAGATGAGTATGTAGGTTCCCTATGTATGTTTCTTCTAAAGCATCTTTTTCAGTTGCATATGACTTCCTGGATGAAGTTTTCCAGGTCTGGCCTTTTCCAGATGATTGGGATACTTTTTCTAAAAGCTTGATTAAATACCAAGTCTATTTCAGTACCTGTTGAAATATCGTTTTTTTCTTAACTTTCATACAAGTTCTGTTCCTTCAGTGGTCCTGGGGTAGACATTAGGCTCAGTCTCTAATTTGAACACAGTCCCTTCCAGTAACTCTGATTTAGCTAGTTTATGGATAAGAGGTAATTAATGGGTAGAATAGTAGCCAAGTAAGGTGTGGGCTCTGTATTACCATGCCTTCCAAGAATTTCCCTCTGTTATCCTTGGTTCTAGGGTAGAAGATTTCACTCCTATCCCACTTCTCATTTTTAAGTTGGTTGATTTTTGAGTTTTTCTTAGCTGTAATACCTTCTACAGAATTTTACCACATGTTTTCCTGTTCTCAATGTTGGCTGTGGCCTATAGTTGATGCCAGTTTAATCTTGCACTCATTTTCATTTGGGACCTTCTTTAAGCATCTTGCTCTGAAAATGAGCAAATCAAAGTTGGCACTATTTTAGATAAGCAGAATATGAAGGCAAGTGATCATCCTATTGAGCTTATTCCATTCACTTATTTACTCAAATATGTTTCCGTTTTTGTGTTTTTGACAGAGCTATGTTTGGAAGGGAAACTAGAAGTAATCATACTTCAGCATTTACACCAAAGTTTTTTTAGTTTGTATATAGTTTTTGACTTGAGCCACATCTATACATACAGTACGGCAGCGGCACCACTGCACTGATGCCACGCTGCCTCTAGTGAAGATGCTTTATGGTCGTGGTCCCCAAACTGTGGGATGTGCCCCCCCCTCCCCCAGGGGACAAGAAGGAATTTTCTTGGAGTGGGGAAGGAGTGCCACGCAGTTCCATACTACCTTAGCTCTCCTCTGGTCTGGCCTGCAGCCCCAGCCCATTGCTCTGGCCTCAGCACAGCTCCAGTGCTGGCTGCAGCCCTGCTCCTGGGGGGCACAGACAATTGTGTTGCGGGTTGGCGGGGGGGGGGGGGGGGGAAGAAGCATGACATAAAAAGTTGGAGACTTCTGCTCTGTTCTGATGTGAAAAGCTCTCCTGCTAACCTAGAACTGTGCACACAAACGTGTGTCTGTAACTTATGTCATTCTCTTGTCATTCAGAGGTGTGAATATTCCACCTGTCATTTAGACGTAGCTTTGGTTTAGTTTGTTTCTAGGCCAGAGGTGGCCAACCTGAGCCTGAGGAGCCAGATTTTACCAATGTACATTTCCAGAGAGCCACTGTAATATGTCAGTAGCTGCACCCTCCTAGCACCTCCCACCCATTGGCAGCCCCGCCAATCAGTGCCTTCCCCTCCCTCCCTGTGCCTCCCGAAGGCAAAGGAGCGAGGGGACATGGCAGGCTCGCGATGGGGATGAAGGGAAGGGCCTATGGCAGAGCCAGGTGTTGAGCAGTGAGCATACCCCCTGCACCCCAGCACAGTGGAAAGTTGGCACCTGTAGCTCCAGCCCCAGAGTTGGTGCCTATACAAGGAGCCGCATATTAACTTCTGAAGAGCCGCATGTGGCTCTGGAGCCATAGGTTGGCCATTTCTGGTCTAGGCATTCAGTTATCTTTGATGTTCATGTTTAATAACCTTGCTTTAAAGTTGATGACTTTTCTTCCCATATGAATCTACAGCTGAGTTTCACAAATGTATGTGTTAGGGGTAGTATCTCCAAGCTTGGTGGTTAAATAGCATCAAAATTACTTGTATTTTAAGATATCTCAGTCTATGTTTTAATCTGCATATGTGATCATTGGTCACAAAGAGCTGACACATAATTGATTTCTGAAGATGGTAGTTACATGTCACTAGTTTGGATAAATGTTCAGAAAAAAGTGTTGCTCCTGTGCCCTGGCATCAGTGCAGGAGCAGCTTGTATTAGTTTATTTGGCAAATGTGGTGTTGTAAACATTCACTTATAGTATGTGGTTGGAAGATAAGGGATCCACTAGATATCTAGGTATCCAAAAGTGAATCCTCAACACTATTTCTAGGGTGGTCTGTTGGTTCGGTTAGCTTTTATGTATTAGGAGGAATTGTGTATAGATTTCAAGATGTTTTTTATTTAGTAGCGTCCACAATATGGAAGGAAAAAACATCTGGATTCATGCTAGCTGAAAATGCATTCAAACGGATTTTGTCTGAGTTGTGGGTCTCTTTTTTGCACCTGAGAATTGAGCTATACAGCAATTCCTCTGCCTTTTCTTGACCTAGCATGATTGCATGGAGGGCATTTTTCATACCCAGGCTCCTTCTGTAAAGGGCAGTCAACTCATTCAGCCGTTTTTGGTGAAGCAACAATATTTGGATGCCAAAACTAATAAATGAACCTAACAGCAATAAATGGAAGGAAAGGGTCCATGGACCAGAAATTTGCTTGGCCCTTGTTGCATTGATTGGACTCTGGTCTCTCACTCACACTCCGTTCCACTTATGGCTTGGACTGACAGGGTCACATATTAAGAAATGTGCAGCCCACAAAAAGAGAACTAACAGTTTCACCTATAATCTTTAAATATCTAACTTAGAGGCTTTATTCCTAGCTCCTGTCAGTACTGGGCTGAGTAAGCTGCTGAATTGGGGGGTAATAAAAAGCTTGAATTGCAGTCTGTAGAAAACAGATTTGTTAAGTTAAAATAGTGGATATAGGACATCATGCACACTTCTATGGCTAGGTCTTGGTTCCAAAGAGAGAGAACAGCAGTCAGCAACATCAGCACGCGGGACTGCAGGGTAAGTACCCTTAGTGGGCCCCACTGTTTTATTTACCTGCCGGCTCACTGCGTGCCACTTCTCTCAGCCCCCATTGGACCGGGATGGTGAACTGCAGCCAGTGGGAGCCACAGGAAGCGGCACGCGGTGAGTCGGCAGGTAAATAAAGCAGTGGGGCCCACTAAGTGTACTTACCCTGTGGTCCTGCGTACCGAGGTTCCTGACAGCTGATATAGAGCTACTGCCTATGAATTTTCTCCTTAGGCCTTGTCCACATTTAAAAATAAAATAAAATAAATGAAAATAATCCCTACCAGTTACTCTGGTTTTACAAGGATTCTAATTAAACCTGCTTTACTGTGTTAAATGCCAGAACTTTGGGAGTTTAGTCTACACTTCCATTGACAATTTTTTTTATAACATTTCGCTCTTAGAAACCAGACCGCAGGCATATCTGCTCTTCTTCAGCATTATTTACAGCAGTCTTTGCAAGGAAAAAGAGAGAGATCCTTAACTACAGTTAACTAACTTGAAGTGAAATCCCAGTGAAGACAGATAATTTGTAGCTGTTACAATACAAGCAAGTTAAAGACTAAGCCACACAGGTCTCTGCACATTTCTCACCACCTAGGATTTACAGCAGAATACAAGCACGACACATGTAACTATACACTGCTGTGGAAAGCAGACTGTGTCCACATTTATTGCTGGTGTGTAACTACATACAGTGAGGAAAGGCTCCAGCAAGGGAAGGCAGTGGGATAGCTCAGCACTAAAAATAGCAGTGTACATGTCTGAGGCCCTGTGTAGTGTGTACTCTCTAGGCGGTTCAGGCATTGTAGGGCACTCTAGTTTCCTAGTCTGACTCTGTCTCCACTACTATTTAAACCCATGCTAGCTGGGTGTGCAGTTTTTGCCATAAGTGTAGATATATTTTAAATAGCCTAGTAAAAGGACAGACTTCCCAGTTCTCAGGGAAATTGTAGATCCAGCTGTGCTTAACACAGGGCCTCTGTCTTGATGGAAGTGTACCACAAGGAAAATGTCAAATTTAGGAAGTTTTGTAGGCTTTTTCCCAGCCAACACTAAATAGATTAAAATAAAATCACCCCCCAATATCCCTGGGATATTACTAAATCCCCTAAAGATTTTGCTGAAAGAAACAGCCCCAAACAAAGTAGTCACATTTTTGGTTAACATCTGGGACAGTATTAAGCATGATATTGATACTCTTGTTCCCACAATGTCAGGCAGTTCATGGACTTTCAGTAATCCTATGTCAGAGGGCCTCTCTTGACAAGCAGAAAGGTGGTGCATTTCAGTTGTTACCTCACTTGAGTTACCTTAATCTGACTGGCTGCATTGTAGTCTCGAGGGGAGCCAGCTAAGTCAACTTCAGATTTGTTAGCTGGTATCTGAAACAGGATTTTTTTCAGTCACGTTATGTCAGTCAATTGAGCTAACATGGCTGAAGACAGTACAAAAGAAAAAGGTGGAGGAACTTTTCTCAGCTGTAGTTGGCTTCTAAACTTGTTTGGTTTATTGAGTTGCTCCATTACCATCCAATGACAAATGAAACTTAAGTTAAAGCTGGGTTTTAAAAAATGAGGACTAGTTTGTTGAGTTCTTCTTTTTAAGGAAAGGTCATCTGTTCTCTAAAAGGCACGATTCCCATTGGTATGATAAGTTAATCATAGAATCATTTTGATCTAGCTTGTCACACAATCAACCTGCTTTCTTGTTTTCCCTCTAGTTCAGAGGTGGGCAAACTGTGGCTGGCAGGCTACATGTGAGCCGCCGGCCATTTTATCCAGCCTGCCGGTGGTCCCGTGCTCCCTAGCCGGGGCGCTGCAGGCCCCGCACTCCCGGGCTGGCCAAGTGCGGGGAGCTGCCCGCCGGGGCACAGTGGGGCCCGCTGCGAGGCCCCGCGCCCTCGGGCCAGGGTGCTGGGCAAAGTGCCGTGAGCGCGCAGGCCAGCCGAGCGCGGGGAGCTGCTGAGCCCTGCGCTCCAAGCCAGGGGCAGGCCCCATGTCCCCGAGCCGAGGTGCCGGGCAGAGCTCCATGAGCCACGGGCCCCCGGGTGGAGTGCTGTGAGCCGCTGGACCCCAGCTCGGGGCACCGGGCAGAGTTTAAGGGCCTGCGGGGCCCCGCACCGGCTGGAGCTCCCAGCTGAGCAAGGTAAGCAATGGGAGGAGGGAGGGCTTAGGTGGTGGGGTTGGTAGGTGGTGGTGGCTAGAGTTGGGGGTCGGAGGAGTGAGTCAGGGAACAAATAGCAGGGGGGCTTAGATAGGGGCGGCTGCGGGGGGTGGTTAGGGTGGTGGTGGGTCTCAGGAGGGGGCAGTCAGGAAACAAAGAGCAGGGTGGCTCAGATAGTGGTTGATTGCCCCCTTCTGAGACCCTCCCCCCAATCAGGGAAGAAAGAGCAGGGGGACCGAGATAGGGGGTAGGTTCCTGGGGCGGGGGGGGGCAGTTAGAGTGGGGGGGGTGTCTCTGGAGGGGGTGATCAAGGGATAAGGAGCGCGGTGGGGGGTGGATAGGTCGGGTTTCTGAGGGGGGCAGTCAGGGTGTGGGAAGTGGGTGGGGATCAAATAGGGAGCGGGGCAGGCTGTTTGGGGAGGCATGGCCTTCCTGACCCGGCCCTCCACACAATTTTGAGCCCCCATGTGGTCCTCAGGCCAAAAAGTTTGTCCGCCCCTGCTCTATTTGCTATAAAGCATGTGAACCATTTCTGAGAAATACTCAAATGTACTTTCACTTTTAGTTTCTGCGTGTTACATAACATAACCCATTGCCAGGATGGATAAAAAAATCTACAAAATAAAAAACACCTTTAAAAATGGATTGTGGTATACATCTTAAATGTGTTCTAAACATTGGGAATTGTAGCAACCTATATTGGGGCCTAAATTTCCCCCTGAACTAGTGGAACTCACTGGCCAGTTACCTGGACCTATTCTGAAGTGCTAAACTAGCTTTTTGCAACATAGTCTTTTCTGCAGGTATAAAGGGAACTTTCTATATTAGAAAGTTTATGCAGATAGTTCAGTGACTAATTGCTCATTCAAAGTTGAGAAAGTGAACAGATTTTTCAACTCACTATCAATCCCTGAATAATATTTAGATGTAAAAATTAGATCTTATGGTTCTAAAAATCTCAAAGTATATGATGAGTAGGAACAATCAATTTGATTAATTACAGATAATACCTTTTTAATCTGTTTCAAATGCAAACCATGTTAAACTTTTTGTGGCCCACACAACTAAGGTAACCTTTAATGTTAAATCAAATTGTAAATGGTGTCTTTGTGCATTTTAATGTAAATTTCCTTCCAAATGCAACTAGACACAATCACATGCAAATTATTTAGTAAATAAGAAATGAATCATTCACAATTTTCTAGTATAATAGTGTAAAAAATTAATCTGAAGATTTGTATGTAAAGCTATATAATCGCTTAAATAAATGTGTATAGAGTGCATCCTTCTGGTTAGAAAAAAATACCAGATTATGCCAGCAAATGAGAATCCACTCTTCTCTAGGAAAACAAGTAAAGTAAATTGCAAAACAAGATTAAAAGTGGTGGTTTAAATCACTTCACCTTGTCCATTTTTACATTTAATAATGCTCCATAGTGTTTGTCATTTCTAATATTATGCTGTTTCATTCACCTGCCTGCACGAAAGCTTTTTTTGGTCACATCCACTTGGAACTTTGTACTTAGGCTGAAAGTTTGTGCTGTTGTGACTTCTGAGAAGTGGAAGTAAAATCAGTTTCATACTTGCTAAGCTTGTGAACAATAGGTGACTTCATTTTGAAAATGCAGTTTCACTATCACTTTAAATCTTTCATAAATTTGCTGCGATTCTAACTTTTTTCAAACTATAAATAAGGTCTAACTTAAAGAACCTGAACTCCATTCTGTTCAGTATTCATTTTGTCACATGCTCCCCTCATACGGTTTCATACCTTGGCTATTTGAAATAGTATTGCTCTAAATAAATGTAAATAAAAATATGGTAACTTAGACATTTTAACTTTATATAGTGCTCTACAAACTAGTAAATCTTTTTTAAAAGCTAATCCTTATTTGGCTTTCCTGTAAGTTAATTACCTATTCTTGTTTTTGTAGGGCATGATGTTAGTGTTATAGCTAAACATTCTAAAGAGAGGAAATGTCAACATTGAGTTTGGTGTGGTAACTTTGATATCTTTTCCTTGTGCATAAAACATTTACAGTGCGACACCCTCATCACTCATATATATTAAAAAAATCATATTTTTTGTCGCCCTAGATACAGTAATCCCTCACTTTTTCACTTGAAGTCACATTTTTCAGGAACATAACTACAATGTTAAGCGAATCCAATTTTCCCATAAGAATGAGTGTAAATAGGGGGAAGGTTGGTTTTCATGGAATTTTTTTTTTTGCCGTACAGTACTATAGTTGGGAGGTCCCCCACCTTACCTCACACAGGCGTGGCCCACTGGCACTGCAGCCAAGGAGGCTGAAGGTGCTGTAGGCTAAGAGAAGCACATTGTGTAGCAGCAGCTTCCCCTACTCTGCAAACAGCAGGGGTGAGGGGCTCAACCCCTGGCCTGCTCACTGCACCCTTTCCCCAAGCTCTCACCCTAAACCCACCTCTCCTTCTCCCCCCCAACTCTTTCTCCTTTACTCTTCACGCTGCGTCCTTGCTCCCCCCTTCGGTGGTTGTGGGGAAGGAGGAGTGAGGACATGATGTGCAGGCTCCTGCCTGTGGCAAGCCTGCTGATTGCTGAGCAGGAGGCAGGGGAGGTGTGCCACGCCCTTGCTCCTCTCCATTTTCTTCTGCCCACAGCAATCAGCTGGTTTGTGGCCTTGTGTGCAGGCTCCCCCTTCCTCCTCAGAGTCCTAGCTCCTCTGCCCTGCCTGCTGAACACAAACCAGCTGGGTGCAGGAGGAGGGGGAAGGTGCTGATCTTTGAGGTCTGCCAGCAAGCAGGAGGTGCTGTGGTGGGGGGAGGGGCATGCAGGGGCTGCTTGCTGTGGACAATGCAGGCAGCTAAACAACTTTATAGCGAAGCATTGCACAATTTTAAATGGAGCATCTTCTGTAATTGAGGAGGCACACAAGATTGTAACAATATTAAGCGAGAGGACTTTAAGTAGGGAGTTACTGTATACCTATGTAGCTTTATATTCTCTGTACTAACTTTACAAAGAATCAGTTTAATTTATACTTTGTTCTCTAAGGTGTGTATGTAATGTCTAGTATCCATTTTCTTCTCTTCAGTCAGTACTTTGGTGCAGTTCAAGTGATGACTCAGTTAACAATGAAGTTAACTGTAGGTGGCCCATATATATGCCAGCAAATTTGAGATACTCATTACCGTTGGTGGCCCTCTGTGTCTCCACTTCCTCACATCCCTAATCAACAAACTACTTGTTTGGAGGAAACAGTGAATTAGCAACAGGTTTATTTTGAATTTTAGTATTTACCTTGGGAAAATGAACCCCTGACTGGGTGTATGTGAATGTGGAACATGATTCAACTGCAAACATAGACAAAGACAAACTGTGTACAGTGCTGTCTCAAACAAAAGGTAACTTGATCTGTGACAACTTTTTTTCTAATTCCTTTGAAAGTTCAAGTGTGAAACAATGCCAGGTGTTCAGAATGTGAACATTAGAATGTTCAGAACGTGAATTATGAATCCTTGCAAATTCTACTTTATCATGGGCAAGTAACCTTTTTGTTTTAAAGGAAAAACAAAATAACAGTAGGTCTACATCAGGCCTGCACAACATGCGGCCCGCACGGGCTCACTGTGTGACCCACGGGGAGTGAGTAGGGGTGGGGCAAGCCAAGTGGTGGGGCGAGGGGAAGCAGATGGGGGCGGGGCTTTTCGGCCCTCAGCTGATTCTTTTCCAGTAATATGGCCCTCACTGCTTTCCGAGTTGTGCAGGCCTGGTCTACATCATGGTAGAATGCAAAGGTTGACTTTTTGCTTTAGCTGGTAAGTGTTTATGACCATTTTTGCAAGCCTGCATCAAAAGGAATCCAGAGATATCAGATTTTTGTCTGATAATTATAATCAGTGGATTATAATTTTTTTCTTGTTCTAAAACTATTTCAGCAACACATGGCTTTTAGCTTCAAGGGTGGATTTCGCTACAGATATTCCTAATGAAGGCTCTCTTGTGATTGATAGGCTGGCTTTCACCTCATTTAGCTTTTTGTTATAGTGAAAATCACTTGTGCTCATAGAAACGTTTCCTGCCTCTAATATCACTGGATTTTTCTTGATGTGTATATACTCTGGCATTGTCATGATCATGGAACAGTATGCTTTTACTGCTGTGTACTGGAGTAGTATTTCTCAACAACTGGTCTGTGGACCAGCACTGTTCCCAGCGGTCTCACTGATACAGTTTAGGAAGGCATGAAGCTGGTTCCTGGTATCTAAAAGGTTGAGAAATGTACTAGAGAATTATGCTGAGACACTTTTTTTTTTCCTACGTTGATTCTATTTGAATCAAATAGTGTAATATACTGATGATTTAAGAACAACAAGGACATTCCCAGTAATGTCACATCTTGTTAGACATAGTCACCACCTGGACTCCTATTGCAAGCAAGTAACCTTTGGCCACTATCCATAATAAAGGAGGCCGAAAGTGTACTTTACTCATGTAGGGCATAAGTAGTTGTGGCACTAGTTAATCATGGGAGAATTCTGTACCAGAACATTAAGTTTTGCACACAATATTTTAAAATTCTGCATATTATTTTTCAAAATAACACAATATAATCAAAAACAATTGAAGCTGATATGAACATTTTATTTCAAAATACAGACAACAAAAAAGATTCAGGAAATAGATAAATTATTAAGCATTATTAATACAGAACTCTGAGTAGTAATGCATTTAAACTACAGTATAGAATTGTATTTTTCATGCTTCTCAGAAGCAGTGCAAAGGCTTGGGGGAGTCGGGGATAACAGGAGTTGATGGAAAGGGAAGTAATTGCTTGGAAGGAACCTGAGTGTGAACTTGTTCCATACTTTTCCCATGCAATAACAAGTTTTTTGGGGATGTGGGGAGGGATTGTTAGAGAGCTTCCCCAGTGCACATTCTGGTTGACCCCTATCCTCTCTCATTCAGTCAGGCACATCTGCCCTGTCTCTGTGTCCCTCCAGTCCCTCTGACATCCACTCCCTCATCCCCATGTGGCCCTGCACCTCCTCCCTCCTCTTCCCATGTATCTCTGACCCCACTTAGTCACAGCCTGACCCTGTGCGGTCCTGCTTCCTCTCCCCATCCATCTTTGTGCCCCCACTCAGCCATTCCTCCTTCCCCAGATGGCACTGCACCTCGACTCCCATTCAGCCCCACTCCAGTTTGTCCTCCCCCCCCCCCCCATAGCTCTTACAAGCCCCTCTCTGACACCCCAGCAGCTCTGTGCAGTCTGTCTACCCATTGTTTCCATCTCCTGATCTGGCCCAACTGGCACCGTGTGAAGAAGGCAGGCTTTTTCTCCTCCCTAGCTGGCCGGGAGCTGCTGCTTCATTCTGTTCTCAGAATCCTCTGCAGCAACTTTCCAGCAGAAGCTTTTTTTTCTGTGCAAACAATTAAAAATGTGTGGCTTATTAATTATGCATGCAGTGGCGCAGAATTCCCCCAGGAGTAAGCCAGTACACATTCTCCTCATCACCTTTTCCGTACTGGTTGGGATGTCTTGGAGTCATTCATGATTTTCTTTATATTGTTGTTTTTTTTTTTTGTTGTTGTTTTACTTAGCTTTTAATGTGTTGTATTTGTTTGATTAGTTTTGTAATTGTTAGTATAACTTGAAATTTAAGACTCTTTATCCTAAGATCAGCACTAAAATTCTTTTCTTTTTCAGCATGGATAAGTCCCAGACCTCTTAACTTGTTGCTGTTCTCAAAGTAACAACCTAAACTCAAAATTAAGTAAATGGCCTGGGCTATATTTGCCAGTACTGCCACCTTCCAATATCTTACATTTCCAGAAATCAAGAAAACTGACAGGCTTTGACAGGTTATACACCCAGATTTTGCAGGCTGAAATCAGGGGGACTTGTAATTTGACGTCACTAAAGTGCTGTTAAATATTTGAGCTGAACAAAGTCTCTCTTTAGCTATTGGTAGACTTGCCAAAAAATGCAGTTTTGGGGCAAACAGCTGTTTGCAAATTAGGATCAAATTCGAGTTTTAGCTGAATAAGAGCTTTTTTTAAGAGAGAGTCAGAATAGTTTACTTCATTTTCTAAACAGTCTTGACATTTTGATATGAAATGTCATTTTTTTTGAATTGATCTAAAAACCTCTGGTCCTTTGTTTTTGGCAAGAAACTGAAAAAATTCAGTTTTGGTTACCAAAATTTGGTTGTTTAGCTTATCTGTACTAGATTTGAATTTAGGAGTCAAACGTTAAGCTCCTGTGTCTAAAATTATTGGCATGTATGAAAATTCATAAAACTTAATGTAGGCAGTCTAACCTAACCCCTTCACAGTGAAGCAACTTTATTGTGGAGTGACACATTCTGTGCTACAATTTTTTCATAAATAATTTAGCTGCTACAAATATGTAAGAGCATATTTAATGGTAAGCACATGAGTAATTCAGAGCCAGTACTTCAGTGCGATTTATGTGGGTAAATTTACACACGTACATGTGTGTCAACATCTTGCGCTGGACAGGCAGCAATGGGAAAATTGGATTGTGTCTACCAAGCTCACAAGATTCCAAGTCTGCTGCAGCGGGGGTCTATTTAGCCAGTCTAGTGAAGACCTGCTAAATCAACCACAAAGTTCTCTCCTGTGGACTCTGGTACTTCAACAGAATGAGAGGAGTAAGGCAAGATGATGGGAGATGCTCTGTCTCACATTGATGTAGCACACTGTGGACACAGCAGTAAGTTGACTTAAGCTACATCTACACCAGCTGTTTTATTAACATTGCTGGGGTGGCGTAACTTCAGGTCAGCTTACCCCTGTAGTGTAGACAAGACTTTACAACGTCAGCAGTACTCTGGTATGAAGAAAGTGCTATGGAAATACAGGGTAGCCAGACTTCATAATGGCCTGTGGCTATACATGTATGATGTAAAAAGTGACTACAACAGCAGTAGATCTTGACACATTTTAGCATGCAAGACAGTATATTAGTGTTTGCTTACATATTGTCAGTACTTCATATTCACTACTGAGAAATGACTTAAGTCCCTGTCTGGTCAGTGTAGATCTACCTAAATGACAGAACTGGAGAACATAAAACCAGACTGCATCAGTATAACCGTTCTTATTTTCTATCAACATAGGAATAGACTAGTCCTCCTGAACTACCGGTTGTAGGAAATGTTTGGATTAAAAATATATATATATGTTTAATAGGAAAGATGTCCTGCTACTCAATTGTACTACTGTTCCCCTTTAGTAATAGGTTCTTGTAATTGCAGGACTTGCTGGTAACAAGACAACTGTTAAAACATGGTGGATTATTATGAGGTCCTAGGAGTGCATAGGCATGCCTCACCAGAAGACATTAAAAAGGCGTAAGTACCATTTTCTTGCACACCTTCTCATAAATAAATGTGTATATACTTCCTCTCTAGATATGAAATCTGATATCTATTGGTAATGAATATTAGTAATTCAGAAAACTTATTAGTGAGAGCAGCAGTGCTCCAGAAAATCCATCTTTCATTTTATGTGCACACATCTGGAGAAATGTTTCAAAAGATACTTTTGTATCCTAATAAAGCACGTGAACCATTCCTGCAGGAATTGCCTCTGAAAACCAGATTGTCAATAGCCAACCCACTCAGATGTAGCAAGGTTATGGAGAGAATAGAGGGAATCACCGAAGTGGCTAAAGGAGTTTAGTTGCAAACAGGCCTCCGTCAGTCAGCAGCACCTAGGAGTAATTGATTCCTGGTGAAATATTTCTTTAGAAAAACTGGAAGGTACCCTGACAGCTTAAGTTACTTATCTGTGTATGAACAGCTTTCTTGGTATAGGTCTACAAATAAGATTTGAGCAACTAAACGTCCTAATTCATGATTTCCTATTTTGAGACCTGTTTTTCTTGTATCTATCTGTCTTGTGCTTATGAGTGTAGTTTACTGAAATAGAACATGATTTATCTTCCGTTTTCATTTCAGGTACCGCAAACTAGCTTTAAAGTGGCACCCAGATAAAAATCCAGACAATAAAGAAGAAGCTGAGAGACGATTCAAACAAGTAGCTGAAGCATATGAGGTTTTGTCAGATGGTAAGTATTTTAAAAGGGATCTTGGCAGGAGGTAATCTTTTGGTTGTGGAATGCTGTAGTGGAAATGCTGAAGAAGCATAGTGCTTTAAAGGAGTTTTCTTAAATTGGTCCACAAATGGCACTTTTTTTTTTTTTTGTGGTGAGTGGTTAGTTTGATGCTCTTGGAAAGAAGTGGAAGTAGTTGTATAGTGTGATGCTGAGAGGGAGTTGATAGAACAGTTTAAGCCTACCTGTTAAATCCTGAGTCTACAGACATCTGTGATTAAGAATGGATCCTCTACAGGAGTTCATAAAGATTTGAAAGCATGGAATTTTGATTAATATAGCCTTGGAATCCATTAGGAAGAAGTATGAGCCCCATGGCTAAACACCTAAAAGTCTCTTCTCACCACTTGGTTCTCCATTTTTTCTAATTCATGATTTATTAGTTGGGATAATCAGTCCAAATCTTTTTCTTTACCAACTAGCCAGCTATATACAGCAACTGATCATAGTGGGGGTGTGTGTATATAGATCTGAATACCAAAAGCCTCCCTTTCTCTCCTTTCAGTCAGAACCAGCAATAGGGTAACTAAATAGAACATCATTTAATTTCTAATACACTGTCAGAAAGGAGGTACCCTTCTAAGAATTTTGTAGCTTTCAAAATTTTGTGGGAGGGGTGATATGTCATGAAGGAGTCTCGTAAACAGATTATGCAGCCTTGCCACCTAGCATGGTGGGTAATGTACATAGAAGAGTCCATAGAGTGCTCACTGGCAAGTGGTTTGTGTCACAATAAGGAACTTGAAAGAATGTGTGAGTGGTGTATTTATGTCTAACTTGTCTTTGTACAGTTAACTTTATAAATTTAATGTGAAGTTACTGAAATTCCACAGTTGATTTGCTTTGTTTTGGCTTCCATAATAAAAGTGTTGACAAGTCTTAGAGTGTTTAGAGTAGTTTAGAAACTTTTTAATGGGTTTGGGAGCCTTAAATTCTAACCCGGTTTAATGTTTTGTACTGATTAACCTCTTGTAGGAAACATTTTACTTAGAATTGGTCAGAATCAAAATTGTATAGTATGTGCTACTATAAGCAAGAGGACACTTTATTTCCCTTAAATGTAACTTCTTGACTTGGAAGGAAGCATCTCTTTTATCAAGAGTATGGTTCAGATTAGCTGCTGACAATGAACCAAAGGGTTTGTGCATCTTTATCTTCTGTATCTTCAGATAACTGAGTTTTAAATACTTAAATGGTTAATAAAGATCAAAAACAGCATGTATTTCTGGATGTTATACCATGGAAGATCTTTATCAGCTCTTGTGTGTGTAAAAGCATCAAACATTTCCCCTACAAATCTAGTTCATCCTTTGTTTTTTTTGTTCTTCTCCCTTCTGTGCTCCCCAAAAAAGTAAACTGGTACAATCAGACATTTTCCCCTTCACCTATTCCATATGCATTAATCCTACCAGAAGCATTCATTGCACATGGATTTGTCATAGGAAGTTTGTTCCTGCTGGTAGCCTTAACGTGACAATTTGTACAAGACCTGCAATATAGAAACTTCTCCCATTTTTTTGATAAGCTTGTCTGCTTTATGTAAGAATGGCCATATTAGGTTAGATGAAAGGTCCATGTAGCCCAATATCCTATCTTCCAACAGTGGCCAATGCCAGGTGCTTGAAAGGGAATGTATGGAACAGGTAATCAAATGATCAACCCCCTGTTGCCTGTTCCCAGCTTTTGGCAAACAGAGGCTAGGGACACCATCCCTGCCCATCCTGGACCTATCGTCCTCTCCAATGTTCAGGTCAATAGAGGAGTAACACCACCTCCTCTCCAGAAATGTCCTTGTGAACGTGACTCGCAACAAGTGACTATGGGAAAAGTTCTGCTAGAGCAGCACCATCCTTTGTCTAGTCTGTCTCTCAAACTAGGACCTCGTTTGGCAGGCTACAGACTTGTTCACCCTGCCTCATATTTTGGCTTCTAGTATCTAAGGGCTACACAGAAACTTCCTCTGTGGGCAACTTATTCCCTAACTGTCATCCTCTAAGTTTCTTGCACCTTCCTGAGAAACATTTGCCTCTGATTGTTGTTAGGGACAGGATATTGGACCAGATGGACGTCTGGTCTGATCTGGTACAGCTATTCCCATGTTTACACTAAGATGGTTATTTCAGTATAATGCAGCATTTGTAAAACTTAGTTATTTTTCATACTGTTGATATCCACATGTCATGTACTGTAGCTTTGATTCAGCATGGCTAATTTAACCCAGGAGAGTGGCTGGAGATGCAGTCAGTTCTCCTAAAATTTTGTTCATAATTTTGTCATTGCAGTTTTGAACAGAGATGGGTTTTGGCAAGAGTAGCTCTGTTAAGGATTATCTACACAAAGACTGACTTGTAGACACTGTGCCTGTAGTTCCAAGAACATGACGTTCTCAAAATAAACTCTCTGTTCTGCCAGCCCACATGCAGGACTTCTCGTCTCTTGCCCGCTGCTTTTTTCTAGGCTGCCCAGCTGCTTGTTTCATTGGTCTTTTTTCACTCTTAACAGGCTATTGAAAATATTCAGTGTTGTATAGTAATAAGTGTTGTAGGTAATATACAAACCTGAGAAGCACTTGAAGCCCAAAGGAATTTACAGAGCTTTCAATTTCCAAGAGAATTTTTTGTCTTGGACTTGGATTGCAAATGGTGGCTGGTGCCAGTAGAATAGGCACAAGCCCTTTAGATACGGGGTCCTTGCTAAATTCTTTATAGTGTTCTAAAATGTTAACTGTTAAAAGTGATAGTGCTTTTTCCCTGAAGACAGACAGTCTTGAAGTTCCTGATCAGACTCCCATGAAAGTCAATAAGAAGACTACAGTGGGTGTTGGATCAGACTATAAATGTCTAGATTTGTCAAATGCTTGCACTTCCAGAATAATATCTGAACTGCTGGAGAAAAAGCCCCATGTTCTACCTGACAGAACTCTTCAGGCTGCTGTCTCAGTAATTAAAAGTTCAGATTGAACTCTTATATAATGCAGACTTGATTCTCTTCCCCCTCTCCTTCCAAAAATAAAATAATTTGCCCTGGGAAAAGATTACTAACAATGAAGTTGCATATTCATGGACTCCTGAATGTGTCAAGCAAATAATTTCAGTCAGTTCTTCTTCTTTTGTGTTAAACAGCGCCCCCCACCCCCGCTTGTGTTCTTTTCAATCCTGCATCCATACCTAGCAGTGGTGTAATCCTCTTTGAAAGAAACCTTCCCTTAATCTGATATCACAGTGGCAAAGTCTCTTACCAGTTTTGCCACAATGCTTTGTCATTTTGCTGAATATACAAACGTGAAGACCATAGTCTTCCTTCCAAGAAAGAGCTACCTTTCATCATATTAAAGCATCTTTCAGTGGAAATCATGACAGTATGGTGAACATGACACCTTATTAGTAGCTACTAAAACTAAGTTGACAGTTTTTTCTTCACTTGCAATGCTTTGATGATATTTAACAAAATATTTGTACTCTGCATTTTCTGTAACAAACACAGTGATAAAATTCAACTGAGTACATTAGTGATGCATTCTGCATTTCTGCTGCTTCCAAATACTGCTTTACTGATGTAATTAACTTTTTTTGTAGCCAAAAAACGTGACATCTATGACAAATATGGAAAAGAAGGCTTAAATGGAGGAGGTGGAGGTATGTAGACTTGGCATGTTTTTTCTTCCATATCTGAATGATTTTAACAACTGTTCCACTCTGCAGACTCATTTTAGTTACAGATTAGTTCATGCTCTGGAAAGCATTTGTAGCCATAAGAGCTAAAATGTTTTTAAATGCAATTAAATTTATGTGGAAACAGAGCCACGAGGGATGTTGTGTTAGCACATACCGTAGAGTAGCAACTTGACATGACCCTGATAGGCGAATTCACTGGCTGGAACTAGTCCTATCTAGTCCAAAACTATATTTTAAAAAGCATATAACAGGAATTAGTCTGTATAGTCTAAGTGAGGAAAAGCAAGTTAGACTCTAACTTGGCCCAACATTTAAATTTTGAAAAGTTTTTATAAAGCATAAGACCAAAAGAAGAGACAATTTTTCTAAAGCATATTTGTTATCAGTTGATCTTTAAACAAATGTGACATTAACCTGCAAAGCAGAATCTGAAAGTTTCACTTTTACTCAGTCATATTTGTTCTTTTAAAAAATTCTCATCTTTTTGAAAGATTTATCAGGTAGTCAAATAATAAATCAGAGGAGAAACTCTTCCCAAATTCTTTTAGGAGAGCTTACAATCATAAGCATAGTTTTAACAACTGAAGTGTCTAATATTAACTTTGTATTTTTCAAGTGTAACTCAGAGTTTCTTTGTGTAATATAAATCAGTGATTTTTCAACCTGTGGTCCCTGGGGGCCTGCAGACTAAGATTTCCAAGGGCTCTGCACCTCCATTCAAAACACTTTTTGAAGGGTCTGCATGTGAGAGAAGGTTGAAAACCACTGACCTAAATCAAAAGCTGGCAAGTGATCGTATCAATTAAGCCATCACAAGATTCTACTGATTCAGGGAGTAAAGATGCACCAGACTTAACACCAACAGAGAGCTTTGATTATTTTTTTTTTAAAACTCAGACAATAAGACTCTTTTTTCACTTTTAGTCAAATATATATATCAATAAGTATGAGAAATATTGATGTCTAGAATCCAGCAGAAGAACATAGCAGCCTACAAGTTTATCATCTATTAACTTTAGGGATATCTGGAAAGTGGAGTGGGGAAAGGGGAGAAATTGAAACTTTGTTTCTTAAACTACAGATGACCTCTGTAACTGTCCAGTTGGTAATCTTTGTTGAAAAACTGATTACAGTAATTCTAGATACAGCAGATCTTTTTAGCAGAATTGGAGAAGTCTCACTCAACTGTATTAAATGTGGTTTGAAGAATATACTGAGAAAATCCATCCCAAGATCCAGTAATGAACTATTGTGGACAACTAAAATTCTGTATTTTAGAAAATATAGACATGCAGCTTACGACTCAGATATTTTGTGCTTCTGTAGTGTGAACGGTTGTGAAATGTGACTTCTTTTTCTGCAGGTGGAAGTCATTTTGACAGCCCATTTGAATATGGATTTACATTCCGTAACCCAGAAGATGTCTTTAGGGAGTTTTTTGGTGGAAGGGACCCCTTTTCATTTGACTTCTTTGGTAAGTCAGCAGCTTTTTTGCGGGGAGGAGGGCAGGGGGGAGCAGGCACCAGAGAAATGGCTAAAATTCATATCTACATAACGTGTGTGTAATTTGACTTTCACCGGAAATAGTCCTATAACTGGTCTCTTGGATGTTTTTAGGAGGAAGAAAAAATGAGACTTCTATCTCCCTCCTTGCTTTCGGCTGTTGCGCATTGGGTTTTGCGGTCAGTTTTTGCTTTCTTGAGGTGTGATTTGTTTAAAAATAACACATCAAGTTTGCTACAGTCTTTCTAAGAGAAGAAACTAATAAATCACACAGAACAGTTCTGCTTTATGTGAATTGCTCTGTCTGGATGGCGTACAAACACTCGCTTCCCAAGTCTGGTGCAACATAACAGTCTGAAAAAACAACCTCCTCCTCTCTCTCTCAACCAGAAAAACCAGAAGCAATAGGTGCAGTTAAACCAGCTTCCAAAGCCTCTGGCTACCATGGAGTTAACTTGACAACTAATTATTATTTTATTTATCAGCAATGCAGTATAAAAAATATTTTATGCTTGACAACATCATGCCAATGAACTGTGTGCTTGTGAAGGCACCTACAGCCATACAAAAGATCTTTGCAAAAATGCTAGGATCTTATTCAGTCTCTGCAAGTGCAGCTGCTGGTATCATTTGATCCATGCCAAGGGGGGGGTGTGCATTTTTAACTTCAAATTTCCAAGCTACAATGTGTTTTGAAAGAAATACAGTATCAAAGTTTTTTTTCCTTTTTAACTTAAACTTTTACAGTATTTTTTAGTGCTGTAAAATAGACTATTGTGATCTATTATAGACACAAGGTGGGTGAAGAAATGAGACCTGAAGAAGAGTTCTGTAGCGTAAAACAGCTCTGTAGCTTGTCTTTCACCAACAGAAGTTGGTCCAATAAGAGATTACCTCAGCCACCTTGTCTCTCTAATATCCTGGGACAAACAAGGTAATAACATTGCATACAATGATGAATTATCTGTTAATTTTTGATGACGGAAGATGGCATTTATCATTTGGAATACAATTTTTGCAATTTGGTAGGGCTCTTCATGTGAGGCACTGTAGTACACTGAATCTAATGACAGCTTTACAGCAGTGAATAACTGATTTTTCTTCTCCATGGCAGCTAAAAAACACCGATTCCCCTCCCCAAAATTTGTTAATCAAAATTTTCATAGTTCAGTTTGGTCAAACAATGTCTTGTTCTGTTCAAAGTGCTTCATTTTGATTTGGAATCAAAGGTAAATATTCACAAGGGGACTCAAGAGCCTAACTCAAACTTAGGTGGAATGGTAGTACTGCTCCACCACTTTTTTACTCAGTAACCCAGTGATTAGGCATTTATCTGGGATGTGGGAGACCTAAGCTCAAGTCCCTTCTCCAGAGTAGGGATTTGAAGCTGGGCCTCCCACATTTCCAGGTTCAGGTACCTGCTCTGGAGAAGGTTCAAGCCCACATGTTTCTTATATTAAGTAAATGCCCTAACTACTGGGTTACTGAGTAAAAAGCAGGGGAGGGAGGCACCACCATTCTGCCTAAATGTTGGTAGGTTCCTAGGTACTAGCCTAAAAAGAGAAATATTTGCTGGATATTTTGTTTAACCAGTTGACCAGAATCAATGCACATTCATAAAATGACTTGGTCAACTCAGATCTGCATATTTATATTTATTTGGCTGAAAAATTTTGCCTGCTTCTACTTAGGTTAACCCCCCACCCCAAGTAAGTCTTTGAGAATCTGTTTACTAAAAAGTACTGAACAAGAATGAACAAACTGAGAGAACAAATTGTTATAAGACACAAGAATGGCCATACAGGGTCAGACCAGTGTTTTGTGAAGCCCAGTGGTTCTCAGACTTCATTGCACTGTGATCCTCTTCTGAAAACAGAAATTAATGCACAACCCCAGAAGTGGGGACTGGAGGCCAAGCCCACCCATTGTCCCACTGTCCTGGCTGGTGTGGGGCGGAGCCGGGGGAGTGATAAAGCTGAAGCGAAGTGAATTCTGACCTTGGCAGAGGTAACCATAGCCCACCTGCCCAGGGCTAAAGCCCTTGGCTTCGGTCTCAGCCCTGGGCCCCAGCAAGTCTAACGCTAGCCCTGGCAACCTCATTAAAATGGTCACAACCTGACAACAGTTCAAGGACCCCTGGTGTAGCCCAATAGTCTGTCTTCTAACAATAGCCAATACAAAGAGCTTCAGAGGGAATGGCCAAAACAGGAGTGGATCACTTAATCAATTGCCCTGTCATCTGATCCCAGCTTCCAGTAGTCAGAGATGTTGGGACACTCAGAACATGTGGTTGTCCTTGACTATCTTGGCTAATTGCAATTGATGAACCTATCCTCCACAAAGATATCTAATTTGTTTTCTGAACCCATTTGTACTTTTGGTTTCCACAACATCCTATGGCAGGGAGGTCTGCAGGTTGACTGTGTGTTGTGTGAGGTACTTACTCTGGTTTGTTTTGTTTTTTTTATTGGGTGACCTCTAGTTCTTGTGTTCTATGAAAGGATAAATACCACTTTGTTTTTCTCAACAGCATTCATGATTTTATAGACTTCTGCCATGCCTCTTTTCTAAGCTGAATTGTTCCTGTTTAATCTCTTCTGGTATGGAAGCTGTTGTATATTCCTAATTTTTGTTACCCTTCTCTGTATCTTTTCCAGTGCTTATATAATTTTGAGATGAGGTGACTGAAACTGCATATAATATTCAGGGGTTGGGTGTACTATGGTTTTATATAGTGACATCATGATACATATTTTTCTTACGGTCTGTCCCTTTCCTAATGGTTCCTAATATTAGGTTTTTTGGCTGCTTCTGCACACTGAATAGAATTTCTCCCCTCAATCCCTACACCCTGCCTTGAACTACCAACAAGGAGTCTGATTTCTTTCTTGAACAGCAACAGCTAATTTAGACCCCACCATTTTGTATGTGTAGTTGGGACTTTTTCCCAATATACATTTACTTTGCATTTTTCAACGTTGAATTTCACTTGCCATTTTGTTGCCCAGTCACCCTGTTTAGTGAGATGGTCTTAATACAGGGGTGGGCAAACTGTGGCCCACGGGACAGTCCTGCCTGAGCTCCTGGCTGGGGAGGCTCCCCCGGCCCTGCCCCTGCTGTCCCCGCTTCCATGCCTCCCCCATCTCCTGGATCTGCAGTGCACCGCATCCAGGAGTTGCCTTGGTCAGAGCTGCAGCAGCATGGTTCCAGCAGTCCTGTAACTGAGTAACTGTATTGTGCAAATTTTGCCACCTTACTGTTCATCCCCTTTTCCAGATCCATTAAGAATGGGTTGAACAGCACAGATCGAGTACAGGACCTTTGGGACCCCATCTGTTTACTCCTTTCTATTGTGAAAACTGTGATTTAGGAAACAAAAGGAGGAGTATCTTTTAATCCAGTTGCATGAGAGATCCTTCCCTCTTATCACATGACTCTTTACTTTGCTTCAGAGCTTTTGATGAGGGACCTTGTCAAAAAGGCTTTCTGAAATTCCACATTATATCAACTGGACCACCCTATCCATATGCTTCAATGAATTCTAATAGGTTGAAGCATGATTTCCCTTTACAAAAGCCATGTTGACTCTCTTTTCCAACCACTAATATAATCACAGTAAATATTAGGAAAAGTATAAAGCCTAGATTGTACATATGAGGGAAGGGGGTTATTCATAACTTTGATGCTCCTGTGATCTATACTACTGTCTGAAACAATATTAAATTACATCTGTTTACAACCTATGTATGCATACGTTAAATAGCTGTCTTTGAATTCCAAAATAGTTGAATTTCAGTAGCTTAATGCTGATTACAGCGAACAATGAATATTTATTATGGAAGCATGCATAAGCTCTGTACAGAAGCAAAGGAAGCCAGTCTCTAAGCTTGTAATTCTAAGAAAACAATTTAAGATTGAGGAGGGGAAGGCAATATTATGTGCAACATGATCATAGGCATGTCAAGTTTGATTTTTGTAAATATATGCTTGTTCTGTGTGTTAGAATGTAATGCATCTTAGGGTAGGGCACTGAAGTGTGCATGGTGTAATCTACAGGATAGAAAGTGGACCACTAAGCATTAAAGATTGGCACCGAGGTCTGGGCAGTTTCAGGGTTGCAGCAGTAGAAGCTGGCATAGACATGGGGAAGGAAAAAAAAATCTGGAGTGTAAATCCACAGCTGTCCTATGGATCCTATAGCCCCTTAGCACAGGTGCAGCCTTTGCTGGCAGAAAGAGTTTCTTCTTTTGATGTCACAACACCATCTTTCTGGACAGTGTTAGTTACATCTTTTGAAGCATTGTTCTGTCAATGTAGCTGTTTCTACACTTGGGATTTATTGGCGTAGCTCTGTCAGCTGAGAGTGGGTTGGGTTTTTTTTTTCTCACACCCTGATTGACCCAGCTTTGTTGATATAATTTAAGTGTGGGGTAAGACCATGTATCATGGTGATGGCAAGAGGCTGGTGACTTCCATAGTCCATCTCCTTCATGCTCCTCCTAGCTTGAGTTGCTGTTGTGACAACAATAAAGAAGATATGGGTCTGGCATAGGTCACGTGTAAGTGGACAGTGATGCAGTGGATTATAAAAATATATAGTATAGCTTTGACATAAGTGTTTTGTTTTTACTTTAATGCCAGGTAACTGAAGATAAACTGGACTATAAATAGAAAGCATAATAGTGGGCAGTAATATAATATATAGATCACTTCTATGCATGAGTGAATGACCTTCATAACTCACTAGTGAGTCATTCTCTAACTATCAGGAATAAATTGGACTACAGCACTGCTAACTGCAATGGCTTTATTTGCTAGCTAATGCACTGGAGTGAGACTCTTGTATGCTAGTCTTTGAAATTGCTATTCCAGGTGTATGACTTGGAAATATCAAATTCTGATATTTTTGTGCCTAGAGTTCGTCCTAAGATTTTCTAATACACATGTAATGTTAAAGGCGACCTACAAAAGTTTTAAAAAAACAAAACAAAAAACATTGAGGTTGTTACAGACCTTTGGGGTGTTTGATGGAAAAGGGGCTGAAAGCATTTTGGAGAAGAAAAACAATGCCTGTATTTTACCTCACATATTTAAAGTCTGGTCTATATTCCCTGGTTTTGTGGAAGGACCAATGAGAGGTATAAGATTTTGTGAGTTAAGAGTACTGGAACTCTCCAACAAAGGCTTCTCTTATTCAAAATTTCATTTGTTTATTTCATGTTAAGTAGATGTAAGCAAACCAAGCAGAGGCTTAAATTGTGACTAAAAATCCCATTTCCCTTTCAGCTGATCTTTTTTACTTGTAATGAACTCATTTCACTCGCTCTCAGTAATCTGTCTTCTAGCCTAGGTGGGAACTGGATTTTAATTGTGGTTGTGGTGGGGGAAGGGAATGAGGGAGGGAACCCACTCTTGGTCTCCGATCTTCACTTAGTCACTTTGGAATTCCAGTTGGCATAGTGGTTATTATGAATTGACTGAAAATGATGGTGGTCCAGATTCAGGAAAGCAAAGTCATTCTTAACTGTAGATATTACCTTCAATGGGATTTAAATATATGCTTAACTCTTATCCTGCATGGGATTATCTTCCATTCTTTGAAACACCACTGAGATTTGGTTTAGAATTGGAAAATTCTATAGTTGAAGAAAATAGGTGCTATTGTACACCTCATATGGAACTTTTGACCTTTTTTACAATGTTACATTTTCAGCAACACTTCATCACAGGTCAGGCTAACATGCCTATAACTACTGTTCTGTAGATACAAAATATTTACAAATACAGGTTAAGTGTTGCTAGTGTCCTGTGCTGTGTATATAAGATCTTGTAAAGTTCTGCTGCAGTGAGAACTGATATCCAAAATAGCTTACATTCAGAATTAAAAATCTCCACCTTAACGATACATTGTGTTGTGTAAATTTTGGTCCTACAAAATGCTGTTATGCCAGTATGATGTAAAACTCAAACTTCGGTTTTCTTATACTTGTAATATTCTAGCGGTATCCAGATAAAAGGGAAATTCCTCTTCTATAACTTCATAGTAAGTAATAACTTCCATATAGGTACTTCATATTTACTTATTAGATTGACCAGTGTTACAACAGTAAAAGAAACTATTTGTGTCAGGAATAGGCATGCCAGGTTTGTTTGGTTGGTTGGTTTGTTGATTTAATTCCAGCTCTAGGATTTTGAGTTTTAAGCACTGGCTGAAGGCCATTTTGAAGTTAATTTGTGCGAGTGCTTGAATGGACTAACAAGCCCAGAGGTGCTGGGGCTCAGATCAGCAATGAAAGTTAAAAATAAACTAAAAATTGCTTGATCCTCGGCACCTCTTTCATTACAAACTAAGCACTGCCTTCAGCCCTTACGTTTTTTTTCTTCTCATAAAGCTCTCATCATCTGAATTTCCTCTAAGCATCTAACTCTCCAACTATTTTAGTTTAAACTAAAACATTTGCAGATCACTTAAAATAGTTGTAAGACAACCCTAATTCCCTGTCTCCAATACAGTTTACATTTCAGTCTTAATGAACACTATCATAAGTTGGGGTATGTCTTAAGCAGAGTCCTAATGGTGGTGATCCTCAGATACCTCTTGAAGTTATACAAAAAGTCTTGGATATATAGCGGTTGAATCAAACTTAATCACGTCAGCAATATTAAGTTTAAGCCCCAAAACTCAGCTTGACAGACTAGGTATTCTATAGAGAGAAGGGCTTCTCTTGCAGTAACTTCAGATGTTTGACATTCTGATGTTGAAAAGCAAGCAGATTGTTACCTCCCAGAACAAAACAGTCGTTATTGTTTAGTCATGCTATCAAGATTATTATAGTTAATGGCCACAGGAGGAGGAGACTAATTTTTAGCTGCCCAGATGTTAACTGACAAGATCTAACCTACATGAACTTGATATAAAACACAGATATTTTTGTGTGCGTGTGCATATATGAACGTACGTAGCTATTGTGTAGGTGATACGGTTTGCTTATGTAGCATAATTCATGTGGAACACATTTCTCTGCTGAAAAGTGAATTTTTGCATGTTCCCCTGATGTTTACTAGTCATTTGCAAACTGGAACATTACTAAGGAAGCAGGACTTTGTTCTCACAAGCCATTACTTTAATAATAGTACCTAAAGTTTTAGAGACCAAAAAGAGTTGGGGTGTACGTGAGAGATAATATTGATCTTGCAGGTCTCAAAGGAACTCAGAATTACTATACTGAATCAGATTTTTGCTCAAATATTCTGTCTGACAGTGGCCAGTGCCAGATGCTTCAGAGGAAGGTGCAAGAAACTTCCTTCCCTACTAGAAGTTTCCATACTTATTAAATATAGCAACTACTGAATAAAACTGATCACTTCCACCTCTGTAGTAACATCTATGTGTTGTTTGTAGAAGATCCTTTTGATGACTTATTTGGAAACAGACGAGGTCAACGTGGGAACAGAAACAGAGGTGGTGGGCCATTTTTCTCTGCATTTAGTGGATTTCCTGCATTTGGAAGTGGTTTCTCTTCATTTGATACAGGTAAATTTTAAAGCAAACTTCAAGCCAAATTTAATATTGCTAGAGAAGGAGTTTCTCTGGAACAATAAATTGGTGCAACATGATTAAGGTGTAGACACCACTGAAGCCTGTTACATCTCCCTGTAGAGTTCCTTAGTTTAAATAGAGCCGTCGTTTTGTAGAGTATTACTTGTTATAGCTAAAATCTCATGAAAAGGGAGTAAGCCCTGTTAGAAGGAAATTAGATTTATTCTGTTTCTTGGTCTTTTATTGATTGGACAAGTCTTAACCTCTCAGTACGTCTGTTTCTATATCAGTGTTACTTGCCTTAACAAGGGGTGTGCTCAATGTTTTTGAGGTCTCCGAAAAAGGAGCTCCAATAGTGGGAGTCCATCATCTTGTTTAAAGACACAAAGTGCTCTGTTGTTGGAGCCTAGCTGAATGCTTAAGGTCTAGTTTTTGCAACTCCACTTGAAGTCAGTGGGAGTACCGGTTACTGAGCAGCTCTAAAACTGGGGAATTTAGTATATGAAACTGAGGAGCTGGAATTAATAGACCAAAATTTGATGGTCCATCAGACCTTCCTAAAGTAAAACAATTGAAAGGGTTTCTGATTAAATTGTTCACAGTGCTTTAGTCAAATACTTACTGTCTCTTCTCTTCCCCCCCACCCAAGGTTTTACTTCATTTGGTTCATTGGGGCATGGAGGCCTTACTTCGTTCTCCTCTACATCATTTGGTGGCAGTGGGACGGGTAGCTTCAAATCGGTATCAACTTCTACTAAAATAGTTAATGGCAGAAAAATTACTACGAAGAGGTAAGTGATATAAACAAAATAAATGTTGTAACAAAAACAAGGAGTCCAGTGGAACCTTAAAGACTAAGGCTATGGTTACACTTACAGCTTTATAGCGCTTTTGGTTATACCTGCCTTCGGATACAGCTCCAGGGAAGGCGCTGCAGCGTGTCCACACTCACGGCCACAGCTGCACTGGTGTGGCCACATTTGCTGCACTTGCAGCAGCACGGGGAGTGGTGCATTATGGGCAGCTATCCCAGCATTCAGCTGGCTGCAATGTGCTTTTCAAACTAGAGGGGTGGGGGGTGAGCATGTTGTGTGAATGTGGAGGGAGAGAGTGAGTGGATTTTTGGAGTACTGAGAGTATGTCAGCAAACTGTCTTTAGTAGGCATTGCATTTTAATCTTCTGCTTCTCACTTGGTAAACATTTGCATTGTTGATTTGCCGAGTTACAGATAAGCTCTGAAAACATACTTCCACATTCCTCCAGCCAAGTTCAAAACAAAGGGAAGAGTGGTCAATTGCCTTAAATAGCTTAAGGGGCGTTTCCAGAGATCACTCAAAGCGCAGTACTGTTACTACCCGTTTATACTGGAACTAAAGTGTATCGCCCAATATGCAACAGCTGTTAATCCTCTGGGAAGGGAGGATTACTAGGACTGGTATAACTGTGGACTTATAGTGCTCTACGTGCCTCGCCAGTCTGGACAGGTAGTAAGTTATAGTGCTCCTGGCAGCTTTATAGCACTATAAAGTGCCAGTGTAACCAAAGCCTAACAGATTTTTTTGGGCATATGCTTTTGTGGGTCAAAAGCATATGCCCAAATAAATCTGTTAGCCTTAAAGGTGCCACTGGACTCCTTGTTGGTGGTTTTGTGTTTTTTTAGATTCACAGCTATCCTTCTGATACTTGGCATCATGCAAGTTGTTGTAATGGAATTAGTAAATGGTTTTTCTGATAACTTTCTCTCCCCTTTACTGTTTTGGTTTCCCATACTATATAAGTTAGATATCCAATTCCATGTGAATTGTAATGATAGGCCTGTTTGATTCTCTTCTTTCCCTGCCTTTACAGGATGGTTCCCTGATACACTTTGTGTAAGTGTGCAGAGGTTGGGCAAAAAGTATGTAATGCCCTGTAGCCATGAGTATTCAAAAGTTGGGAAAACCTTAACAGCAGTACCCTATGTAGCCTAGTTGATTGGTGTATTGAGTAACTACTTTTCTTTCACGGTAGATAAGGGTTCAGCTACTTGAGCAGCTACAGCATCAGGAAGATTACCAGTGTTAGAATGAGAGACCAGAGGAGTACAGGACAAACAACTGAAATTTTATCACAAGTCCCTTTTATTAGCAAATCTACTAAACGGATAATCCCACAAACACTGAAATACAACAGCAGATAGCATGAGTGTAATGTGTTTAGCCCTGTGACTGGCAGCACTCACTCATCTTCTGCGGGGGATCCTCAGTGTTGGTCAATATACTTTGTCATTGTCACCATCACCAGTGGGTGTCACCCTGGCATCTCCCAATGCATGTAGATTAGGGTACAGCTTTTGTAATGTGTTATGCTGATGCCCGTAGAGGTTCATGCATATTTATGAAGGTTTCCACCCTTTTCCTTATTTGAATTTCCACTTGCCACCACCTTTGGACTAACCTCTGAAAAATGGGACAACTTGTTAATTTTCATTATTATTCCATTAATATTTACGTTACTCAGTTGCCATTATCTGTGACTGTCACACTGACATGTCAGCAAAATCTAAAATATTATAACTAGCTTTCACCAGTACATTACAGTATATATTTCCTCAATAGCAGCAATGGAACATTCTGCTATTTATCTTATGATATCTTGTGATGTAGGGTCATTGCTATCTTGTAACACATTTTGATCTAGATTATTTACTGGTTAGTTGCTTTCTGTCAAGTCTGTCATTAGTCATGAGGCCTTCTTTGTCTGAGCTAAATATCTTACAGGCCTGAGGCCTGTAAGTCATGTTACAACATTAATTCTTTTATTTCCCCTTTATATCCTGAATATGTGATCTCTTTTTATTCTTGGGTATACCTGCTGAGAAGCTCAGCCACCTGTCAGCTGCTGGGCAGGGAGTGGATACTGGGATTCCCAAAATGCTGCTATCATTGGAACTTGCTTGGAGTGATGCATCTTCTAGTATTGGCTTCTAGCTAGTGTCTGAAAACTGAAGCCCTCCTCACTAGACTGCTGGAAGAGAGAAGGAGTATGCTCTTGCTTTCCCTTCACCCATGGAGCTACTGATTAGGGATTGGGAGGCCACTTTTGTTCTGCTCCAGCCTGGTTGTAAGTAGCGTGAGAAGCATAGCAGGTGGCTTATGCTATGCTCTAACTTTTCCCAGGCTCTATTTTGAGAGTTGACCATTCCAGCCAATAGGCTTTCCCAAGCAGCATTAGGGAAAGTGATCTTTTCAGTGTCCTTACTGACCGTATGGATTTTCAGTGCAAATAGTCTTGTCTGATCTGACAGGTAAGCTAATAGCCGGAGTTAAGGTTCTCCACCAGGAAAAATGTATTACTCGCTACTGGTGAGTGAATGTTCAAGCACTATACACATCAGAATCTTTCCTCGCTATCCTTGGTAAACCCTTTGCAAATAGAATTAGTGACAAAATAGCATGCAATAAATTAAGGATAAACATCACAAATGTAATTGACAGTTGTCAAACTGAAGTCGTCTTAGTACTTATTAATAGAGCTTATTGAGCTGAGACCTTATACTATGTACTAAATCTTTAAGTGGAGCGAGACCTCTAGGTTTTTGCTTGAATTTTATGTGTTCTGTAAACTAACAAAAATGCAAGGTTCTATTGTATAAGTGAACTGGAGAGGTGTCCTTTAAAACAAACCTTGACACATTTTTGTAATTAAAGTGAATTAGTGACAGTGCCAAAACCCCCCAGTGTTTTTAGTATTTATCCAGTGTCAACTGAACACAACATGACACAAACTGCAGCCCTTACTCAGTCATTTAGCTACAGTTTGCATTCAAAACAATGCTTAGACAAGGCTGTGAACAGGTTTCAGGGGGTGTCCACCAAGCATGGCCAGGGTTAGACTCGCTAGGGTCCAGAGCAGAAATCCAAAGTCCTGCTGCATGAGACAGCAGCCTCGAGCATCCAGCCCCACTATCCAGGGTAGAAGCCAAAGCCCGAGCAACTTAGTTTCACAGTTCCCCCGGTATGGGACACACAGGCCATTGCCCTGCTTGCTACCTCTGAACACTGGCCCTGGCTTTTATATGCAGAGCAACAATTGTTGTGGCACACTGAAGTGTGGAGTTTTTATAGTATGGTAGGGGGAATCAGAAAGGTTGAGAACCCCTGGAATAGAGGAGGAAGTGACATAGCTGGACTATTGACTAAAAGCTTCTGCAGTTTACAGGCACAGACACAGCCTCCCTGTCATCAGTTACATCTTTGCCCGTGGCTTTTGTAATCAGTTAAGAGGCACAGTCATCTCAACAATTTAAAAGTAACACAGTACAGTTTGTATCTACACAGCAGCTTTTCTGTCATAGCAGCTACTTTATATGGTCACAGCATTGAATCAGTGGGTTCTGGGAAAATCTGGACAGCTGTTTCATAGTACATCATGAGGGAATCAATACCTTAGACAGACAAAAGAGAGCAGGGTAGTGCCTCCATGTCCTGTTCAATAGACTTGGGAAGAACAGACCAAATTAATTACTTTATACAGACATGATTAGGAGATTCTGTCCACAGAGCAAGTAAGTGTGGCTAACTGCTTATAGGAAGACAACTGTTTCAGTCTAGGAGCAAAATGCTGTTTGTTGACGTGGTGGTTAGCCAAGTGGTAACTCTCCACATGTAACAAACCATGTTTAGAACTACCCAGGCCACAAACTTGTTACAAATGTTAAAGGCAGGATGGACAGGATCTTTCTGTTGTTTTTACTAGACTTAATGAATTGCTCCCAAAGCCAACAAGAAGCCATTGCAACATACGGAACACAGATGTACTGTGCTCAGCATAGCTAGCACTTAGAGAAAAGAGGTGATGTTTGCAAGATGGTATCCCTTTGAAAGAAGGCTACCATCTTGTGACCTGTGACCAAGTGAGGAAGAGTTTCTGGCCACTAATATTACTTCCTCTGAAATTTGATAAGTTATATAATTTTTTTAAAAAAAGCTAAGCAAACCTTGATCAGTTCACATTGAGAGAGAGCAGGCAGTCGTCTTTTCAGAAAACAAATAGCATCTGCCCGTTCATCAAACTTTCTCCTAACCACAACAACTGTTGTCTCTGAATCTTTACTGAGAAGTTCCTGCCTCCCTCATCATCAAAATAGAATTCTATCCATTGACTTATGAAGTGAAAAACTTCTGCATGTTTCTGTACTCTAAACACAGGTTACGTATGGATAGCATTTAATACAAACCAGCCCTGAATATGGCCTACATTTGTGCTTTGAACAAACAATTATAATTCAGTGACCAAGGGACTAAAATGGACTACTTTGCAAACCCAAAATTACACATTAAACGTATAACAAGGGGGATAAACCCTACATGAAATGTCAAGATTGGTTTCCACCAGGCAATCAAGAAATGCAACTGTTAATCCTGCTTGTGAATCTTAACTTGGCCTTGTTAAGCACATGCTGTGTATCACTATTTTGGTGCTGCTGCACAAGTTCTTTGTGGTATTTCGTCCTGCTTAACTAGTTAAACATTGGTGTAATATTGTGGGGAAGATATACACCGTAAAACACGCTATGCTGAACGTCTTCCTAACTACTATTTTTAACTGAAACTCAAAACTAAATTGCATATGATGTTCATTTTTGAATGGGAGAGATGAAAAAACTTCAACTGAGGAGAACTGTGATTATGGAGAATGTAGTGCCACTTCACTGCAGTGACTGTTACACTGAAGTGTTGTCAACAGAATTGTGACACATTGGAGGACTGGGCGTTAGTCGCTTCCAGAAAGGCTTTTCTGTGGGTTGGGAGAGAAGATGCTAATTGTTGTGGCGTTCCCCTGTTGAATGTTATCACTTACTTACTTACTGCAGTTGCATCAGCCAAACTTTGACCCTAGACTTAGCACTGTCTTTCATTACCTAAATATCTACGTGTGGTGTACTTTGATCATCTTGAAAGTGCTTTAAAACTATATGATTAAATGGATTTTTGTTCAACAGAATTGTTGAGAATGGACAAGAGAGAGTGGAAGTTGAAGAAGATGGCCAGTTAAAGTCATTAACAGTAAATGGTAAGGAGCAGCTGCTACGCTTGGATAACAAGTAATTCAACGCACGTGTTAACAGAAATTTTAAGCTATAACAAGCACCATTTGAGGAGTAACAGGAACATTTTTTTTGAAGATTTCAAACGAACTGTTTCAGTATCTGTACTTAATCTAAAGTATTTATAAACAGCTCATCGGAGCTCATGGTATTTGTCATAGACTTTTGAGTTAATTGTTGGGACCACATCAGTAGGACCATTTTTGTCCTTAAATTGTTGTAAATTTCTGTATGCACTTTGCTTTTTATTAAATATGATCCAAGGTGAGCCGTGATCCTTCAGTAGTGCTAGGGCAAAATGTACACTAACCACTAGCATGAATCTTGCTTTTCCCGTTTTGTTTGAAATGTGAGCCAACTAGTAGTTTGTCTGCTGTGAAGTTAACATTTCAAGGATGAACTTTTCAATAATTTCAACTTTTTTTAATATTTAGTAGTGAAAGATGTTAATATGTTCTTGGTAATGCATTTCTGGTTTAAATTAAGGATGTTTTCTAGTTGTGCATGAATGCCGACAACTTAGTACGTTCTGACAATGTTTAAATATGTAATGTTTAAGCCTAGGAAAACAAGTAACAGAAAAAGTAAAGCTGGTGAGCTGGGTCTTTTTTGTCAATTGCTAAAAAAATTCAAAATGAATAAATGCTGATGTTTGTGGTGCATTCTTTCATGGATGGCATTTGTAGTGTTCTTGTGTCTGTGTGTGATTTGGGTACGAGGGGTACCATGTTTTACTTCTCAATGCCTGCTTCCTTCAAGCTTCAGGCTGAGGGGCTGTTCTTTGCAGATGTTTTCTTCAGTGTGACTGAAAACATGGCTTGTAGTTTCCTTTCCAAACCTATATATGAAGCGTATATTTACAGGGTGCTTCCCCAGGACTGGCTGGATAACTGTCACTTTCCCCCCAGTGTATACATTTCAACGTGTCCAAAAGTAATACTCTGCATTATTGACTTGTAACTAAGAGGTCTAACAAGTATACAGTATCTCTGAAAACACTGCGTTAAAAGTCCTTTTCTTCATATATGGGACAACATTCCCATCTATAGACGGACTTCCACAAAATTATCGATGTCTGTCATTAAATGAAAAGCAAATACAAAATATCTAAATTAGAAAATACTGCTAATGGTCTGGCATAGGTGTAAAAGGAAGAACTGTGATTCATAAATGTCAGCATCTTCAAAACTGGCTGTCACGGAAGTGAGTAACTGTAAAACTCTAATGTGGTGTCTTCAGCTGCATAGACTTGAGTACCATAGATTTACACACTTACTAACCAACATTAAAATGCAGAAAAGTGCCTACTTATATCAATGGAATGGGGAGTGAGGCAAAGTACTAATTTGTAAATAATATAACATGTAAAGATTTTCAAAGCTAGGCAAAAACAATTGTTTGCAAGGCCTGCTTTATACAGTAGATATTCATGCTCATTCATCAGGTATTTTGTGCACTGGGTATTTATGTATAAGTGATGCATGTGCAGTTTTATGCATGCAGCTAGCTCTGAACATCTGACCTACAGTAAATTATGTCAGCTAGTTTAACATCCAGAAATTTTATGGAAGACCTCAAAGTGTGGTTTGAAGTGATCAGTTTATCCTTTCTGGAGAATACTGTATAATGTTGCACTAATGTATGTCTAAGAATTGAAGTTCAGGAGGTGGATGGAAGAAATTGGCAAACTATTTTTTTAGGATAATTGATTTAACTTAACACAATTTGGTAGGTTATTTGTTCTTAGTTTACTTGTTGATGACTGTAGTGAAGGTAAACACTGAGGTTAAAAAATTTAAATTTTTCTCCCCCTCAGTTTTATAGTCAAGCAATTAAAGGTTTTAAAGCAATTAAAATATAAGTTTGGGAGATCAAAAGGTATGTACTTTTTAAAAATATATGCCAAGTCCTTGTAATAGAAGCTCAAAACTTAATTTAGCAATTCTACATGGTTTCCTTATCAGTTTTCCTCTCTCGTGCACACCACTTGTTAATCAAAAGATGACTAAACAGAGAAACAAGAAGTTATTTAAAATGGTTTGAAATACATTCGTCATTAGATCTGAAAATGTTAGCCACAATGCACTCCTCCTCCTACTGGCATGTCTTCAGTCTGTTATAACTCCTACCTATGAAATACATGTGGCTTTTCAACCTCTTCATTTAGCTATATGGCATAAGCTGAGTTGTAAAGTGCATAATGAGAGCTTAACATGTTGACTTCACTGAAGATCCAGTCTGGATGGTGCTTTCTCTGCCTTCAGATTTGCATAGTGATAGGTCCCATGTGGTTATGAAATATGACAACATTGAACTCTTCAAATAAAAAGAGAAAACAAGCCCCACCTCCCCCAAAAGCTGGCTGGTTGGTCCACTCACTGTAATTAGCCAGTGTGCAGGTCTTTTACTGATTGACATCTGAGGGGGTTGATCCTTAAACCAAATAGCTATTTTGATTTGGTCTCAGCTCTGGCAATTGCACTTCCACATGCAGTGGTGTAAAGATTTCAAGGCTCCACATTGTTTTAATATGCAGAGTGCTGTTATTTCTGAATACGTTCATACTTGCTTCTCACTCTTAATTGTCACTTGCTGTTCACTCTGGATATAAAAATCAAATCCTGACCTCCACCCTTTCCTTCTCATATAGGTCTGTTATGTACCTGCAACACACGGGGGTGAATTAGGCTTCTGTGTCTGAGGCCCTATGACTGCATGTCTCTGGTAGCCTTACTATATTAGAATTGTCTCACTATTGTAATACAGAAATGCGTGATTATTTTCTGCTCTGTTGAAATCCCACTTCTATTGGGTTGCATTTAAGAACTTTGCATCTCTTTTCTTACTAATACATTCTTTGCATGCAAGACCTGCTCCTTCGGAGTGAAGGGTTACTTTGGGTACCAAATTTAAAGCCTCATTAGCTTTCCATTCTGCACGACCACTAGAAAAACATCTAGTAACTGGTAAACTTTTTCATTTCCAGCAAATATTTGATAAATCATTGTTCAGATATGTAGAGTAAAATGGGACTAAATGGACATTTGTCCTCTTAAAGCTATTTGCCTAAAACTAAAATTTTGTGCAGTTGGAGAACAAAATGCTAAATATTGGACATTTGAAAAAGCAGAGCAGGGCATATACTAAGATAAAGCTTCATTCAGATTTAGAAAAATTAGAGGTAGTTTCTAGAACTACTATCCTTTGTGATCTGAACTTTCATACTTAGTTTTCAGTCTACTGATAGCATACAGTATTCTACTAATGCTTTTACTTGAAACGTGTCAGCCCCTTCTGTGCAAAACCTGGGTAATTCTTTACAGGGCAGTAATTTAAGTATTGCATGTTATACTATATAGTATGTGGCAGGTTGGATTATCCAGTTTTCAACGCTTTTGGTAGGACACAGTCACAAAATGCTTTATAAACTAATGATTTTGGTTTTGACTGAATGTATTTAGGTGGCAATATAGTATTTTGTTAATCTTCATGTTTGAAATGTGTTCACTGCAGCAGTCTTAATTTATAATCCATAAGGAATCTAAGACAGAGCTATATGTGCAGAGCTTTGTCATTTATACCATACGTTTTATACCGTAGCATGTGGGCTACAGTTATAACTCTTAATTAAATTTTTTGTCTAGTCAGTAGATGAAATGCCATTTTACCGTGGGATTGATGATTAGCATGTTTCAGAAAACTTGTCCCTGCTGCCATTTGCAGTGTCCTACAGTAACAGTAAATTGTCACTGTTTGCAAAGCTATTGATATGAAACTTTAATTTTCTTAAAATTCCATCAAAAGGAAGGTCAGTAATAGTTTTAAATATGAGCATGAACACTGACAGGAAGATGTCACTTTCCTGTTGGAGTTTGCCTGGCTAACCAATGGACTTTATGTAAAAGTGATGTTGCTTAGTGTTGTGTTTGTGTATAGTTGTGCTTCTGTTTTGTGGTATTGTCTGTGAGAAGTAGCTTTGGTTGAGGAGCTTTGGAGACCTGAGTATCTAAATCTACCTGTGTCCTATTCTCCTTGTGAGTGGATTCACTTCTCTGCCTAGTTTCTTTGTCATTAACATGGACATACTGCCCACTTTCAAGACTGTAATCAAAGTAAAATGGTTATCAGGATTGTATTACGCTTGTATTTAAGGTTTATTTTAAGAGGATGAGATTTTTCAAAAGCACACACTTAGCACTGGCCTAGCTATGCTTTCATTGAAGTTGGTGATAAAACTTCCACTTAAATGGAAGAATAATTACCCAGATTGAGTACTTGGGAAAACCCACCTCTTGCATCAGTGCTTAGCACTCTTAAATCTTTGGGTTTTTTCCACAATATGGATACACTATAGGTATTAATTATCCTGCCAGCATGCTGTAACCGTGACTTTAAGGCTTATCTTTATATGAGGGAAAAGATAGTTGAATCTGCCCATTCTGTCCAAGACTAGTTCACTTTGAAACTGAATTGTGGCACAAACTCACTTTCTGTGTTACCAACTAGATACAGATAGCTTCCTTTTTATCCCTGGATTTGAAGTGACTACAGGTAAAAGGTTTTCACCCCCCCTTAGTCCCCTCAGCCCACCCAAATCCTTCAAGTAGATATTTAGAGACTTAAAAAATGGGTTTCTTTTATAGATTACTTGCAAGTAAGGACTTGTATTGCTTTACTGCTAAAATCCAGAAAGACCTTAGACTCAGGGCTGTTAAGGCCTATACAGTGTGCATGCATTATGTGATGTGTTCACAGGATACATTTATCTCTTCAGACTTCTCAGCCCCAATTACAGTGGGATTTACTGTTTCTTCTGAACTTGGATTTAGTAAAACTCCTTTTCATAGTAAAATGGAGTGGCAGGTCAAATTGCCTCAATGCACTTCAGTTGAGTTCGGCACCTTTTTACAGTGATGCTGTGCTCCATTGTCTGCCTACACTATACAAAGGGAATATTCCTGCCTTCTCTGCTGTGGTATGTTTGTTTTGTTTAGGGTTTGTCTACCTTACTGGCTGGATTGACAGGCAGCGATCTATCCAGCAGGGGTTGATTGCGTCTAGTATAGACGTGATAAATTGACCGCCGATCGCTCTAGCATCAACTCCTGTACTCCACCTCAACTAGAAGCACAAGGGGAATCGATGGGAGAATGTCTCCCGTTGACGCACCACTGTGAAGGCACCGCAGTAAGTAGATTTAAATACATCAACTTCAGCAGCGTTATTCATGTGGCTGAGGTTGTGTAACTTAGATTCCTCTTCCTTTTCCCATACTGTAGACCAGCCCTTAGCATGCAGTAGTGCTCAAAATGTGCTATTGTCTTTCTCGCACAGAGAGAGACTCTGTCCATATCCTGAGGTAGTCTAAAAAGACACAGGCTGGTGGGCGGGAATGGGGAGACACAGCTCCTGCAAAGGATGGACAAAATGGATGAAGTTGAATGGACTGTAAGGTGGATAGAAAGCTAGTTAGATCGTTGGGCTCAACAGGTAGTGATCCGTGGCTTCATGTCTAGTTGGCAGCCAGTATCAAATGGAGTGTCTCAAGGGTTGGTCCTGGGGCCAGTTTTGTTCAAAATCTTCATTTAATGATCTGGAGGATGGCGTGGACTGTACCCTCAGCAAGCTTGCAGATGACACTAAACTGGGAGGAGTGATACACTGGAGGGTAGGGATAGGATACAGATGGACCTAGACAAATTAAGGATTGGGCCAAAAGAAATCTAATGAGGTTCAACAAGTGCAGAGTCCTTCATTTAGGATGGAAGAATCCCATGCACTGTTACAGACTAGAAATCAAATGGCTAGGCAGCAGTTCTACAGAAAAGGACCCTAGGGTTACAGTGGGTGAGAAGCTGGATATGAGTCAACAGTGTGCTCTTATTGCCAAGCGGGCTAACGGCATTTTGAATTGTATAAGTAGGGGCATCACCAGCAGATCGAGGGACGTGATCATTCCCCTCTATTCAGATGAGGCCTCACCTATGCTGGAGTATCCTGTCCAGTTTGGGGCCGCACACTACAAGAAGGACATGGAAAAATTGGAGAGTCCAGCAGAGGACAACAAAAATGATTAGCGGGCTGGAGCACATGACTTGTGAGGAGAGGCTGAGGGAACTGGGATTGTTTGGTCTGCAGAAGAGAAGAATGAGGGGAGATTTGATAGCTGCTTTCCCTTACCTGAAGGAGGGTTCCAAAAAGGATGGATCAAGACTGTTCTCAGAGGTAGCACATGACAGAACAAGGAGTAATCCCCTCAAATTGGAGAGGAGGTGGTTTAGGTTGGATATTAAGAAAAACTTCTTCAGTAGGAAGGTGGGGAAGCACTGGAATGGGTTACCTACGGAGGTGGTGGAATTTCCTTAGAGGTTTTCAAGGTCAGGCTTGACAAAGCCCTGCCTGGGATGATTTAGTTGGAGATTGGCCTTGCTTTGAGCAGGGGTTGGACTAGATGACCTCCTGATGTCCCTTCCAATCCTGATATTCTATGAAGGTAAATAGACAGTTTAGGCTTAGTCTAGACCAGCAACTTATGTCAGTACAATGGTGTTGCTCAGGGATGTGGAAAATCCACACCCCTGAGAAGTCAGTATAACTGCGTCAAACTCCCAGCGTAGAGAGCAGGGCTTGTGACAGGAGAGCGTCTCCCTTTGCCCTAGCTACTGCCTATTGGGGAGGTGGATTACCTACACCAATGTGAGAAGCCCTCCTGTCAGCCTAGCTAGTGTCCTCAGAGTTCAGTGTCTTGACTATATAAAATTATTTCTGCCTACGTCACGGGTAGGCAACCTATGACACGTGTGCCAAAAGCAGCACATGAGCTGATTTTCAGTGGCACTTGCACTGCCTGGGTCCTGGCCACCAGTCTGGGGGGCTCTGCATTTTAATTTAATTTTAAATGAAACTTCATAAACATTTTGAAAACCTTATTTACTTTACATACAACAGTAGTTTAATTCTAAAGTATAGACTTATAGAAAGAGACCTTCTAAAAACATTAGTGTATTACTGGCACGCAAAACCTTAAATTAGAGTGAATAAATGAAGACAACACTTCAGAAGGGTTGCTGACCCCTGACGTAAGTTATGTCAGCATACTGCCATTGCAGATAGTGTGTTGCTTGTGCATGTGCACACCTTGCTCCTTGTTAGTAGTGTGCGTCCTCACCGGGAGTGCTTGTATCGATGTTCAGTGCAGTCCACTGCGGGTAGGTGTCCGACTGCAAATCACTACTGTCCAGTGCAGAGTGTTTTGGGAAGGTTTTGTAATGCCTGATGGGGCCAAAATGAGTTGTGTAGGGGTGACTAGGAGCATGGGGTCGATGAGATTCTTCATCCTATAAAATTACCTGTATCTCACAGTATTTTGCACCTTTTCAAAATCTGCGCAAAATCTGCATGTCCGTTGTTGCTGTCTGCTATATCTGACAAGCACAGAGCCTGCACATCTCTGCACTATTGTCATGATCACTGCAGGCACAGGACATGCAATCTTGCAGTATTTGCAGAGCTGCAAGAAGAGCCGTGGGGACATGAGCCACTGGATGTTAGATTCCTATGGTACATAGAAACAATTCAAGGTGGTTGTTAGCATTCATGGAGTAGCTAGAGATGGTATAGCACTGCTGCTGGACCCAAGAAACAAGCACAGACTGGTGGGATCATATCATGCAGGTTTGGGAAGATGAATAGTGGCTGCAGAACTTTTTGGATGCACAAAGCCACAGTTCTGGATCTGCATGCTGAACTTGCTCCTGCTCAAGGACAACAAAGCGAGCCATGCTGACAGTTGGGAAGCGAGTGGCGATTTCACTGTGGAAACTGAATACTGACAGTTTTCCACAGGCAGTGATGATTTAAGCTGATATCTCACTCCTGAGGGTAACACAGGCTGCTGTTGGCATCCCAAAGACACCTGTCTTCATATGCTGCTAGTCCGCTTACTGCAATAGTGCCTGCTGAAGTAGTTACTGAGTGGTATGGGAAAGTGTCCTGCCATGGCAGGAGAAAGAAGGCACCCCTCCACAAACTTTCAGCAGAGGATTGCAGACTACTTCCATGAAAGCTTCATTGAGATCTCTAAGGAGGATTCATTGAACACCCAGGTGGACATAAACTATTCCGTGTGCCCCCTATGACTTAACTAGAGGGGAATGAAAAGTAGATAGGAACTCTCTCTCTTAGCAGTTTCACTTGTGCTAGAAGCAGCAGTGTAAGAGTAAATGAACAGATGAGCTGCTGCTTTGGGAGTTCCATCCCTATAATTTCAAAGCAAACTACATACTTACCAGAGACGATGACTCATATGTCAGGCTCAGTCATGATCTGCTGTTGGGACTGGTGGAACTGCAGTGGAGTCAAAAACACGTCCTGGCTCACTGCATAGCTGGATTTCCCTGTCATCTCTCCACCAGATCAGTTGCTGGCCTTCTGGTACACCTGCTGTAGCTCCACAACACTACTGCTAATTCTTCTTGTAGCCCTTCTGCACCCCTCTCCCCCCCGCCCCCCCCACACACAGTCTGTTCATAGATGTTCACATTTCTGTGGTTGGATTGGCACTGTGCCTGTACAGTCTCTTCCTTCAGGCCCAGAAGATCCAATATTTCCTATGTCCTCCAGATGGAATGTCTGTCTGCAGCGTGTAGCCAGCCTGGTGAGCTGGCTGGTTACACTCAACAAGGAGAACTGCTACATGTGCTTGCCAACCTGGAAAAGAAATTTCAAAAACTTATGGAGCTTTAAAGGGGAAGGATGGCTTCTTGACTCCTGGACAGCAGAGTGTACAACAGGGACCAGAGCAGTCAGTTTGGGGCATTGTGGGACAGCACATAGAGGCAGTAACAGTCGATGTAGACACTGCATTACTTAAACTCACTGTGTTGGCCTCACTGCATCGACTTTGACACAGTGCCACTCAAGAAGGTTGTGTTATTAAGTCAATGTAGCAGGACACTTCTTGGTGGGAGTCAGATTTGGGGGGCTTGTCTTCACTATGGGCTAAATTGGCACTGATGCGAAGGATACAGCGAGCATCAGTTTTTGGTGGGTCTGGTGAAAAATGGGTAAGTCAATGGGGGAGTGTCTCCCACCAACATAGTGTGGCGTAGACACTGCTGGAAGTCGATCTAAACTATGTTGGCTAAGTTACCTAACTTTCATAATTTAACTAGTGTAACTTAGATCGACTTACTTCCTTAGTGTAGACCAGTCCTAAGTGGTGACACATCTGCAGCTAGAGGCAATGTGAGCCATCTTGCGTTGACCTAACCATGCACTGTAGACGAGGCCTGAAGCGCAGCATCTGCAGCCCTTTAGTTGTGGATGTTGTGAAGGAGGAAAGTGGGTTTCATATGAGCTTTAAATGAGAATAGTGCTTTTGCAGCCAGGTAGATTGTGTGTGGTGTTTGTGGGTTGTGTTTTTTTTAAAAAAACAAACATGAAAGTGATTTAGATAAGGGATCTCAAACTCGTATCCCCATGAGGGCCACAGGGGGACTAGTACATTGGCCCAAGGGCTGCCTCACTGACACCTCCTCATATAAAGATACAAAAGCGTGCCCCCACCCTCTGGTCCTGCCCCAACTCCACCCCTTCTGAGGTGAGGCCTGGCCCTGCCTCTTCCCGCTCCTTCCCTGTCTCCATTTCACCCACTTCCCAAAGTTCCCACCCCAACTGTGCCTCTTTTCTGCCTCCTCCCCTGAGCACACTATATACCTACTCCTCTCCCCCTCCCTCCTAGAAAGTCCTAAGCACTGCCAAACAGCTGTTTGGTGGCGGGAAGTACTGTGAGGTAGGCAGAGGAGTGGGGACATGGCGCGCTTAGCGGGGCAGAGGCAAGAGGGCAGGGAGTGAGGGGAAGCTATGACAGACTGCAGGAAATAACTCCATGGGTGGCGTGCGGCCCGCAGGCTGGGTGTTGGAGACCTGTGATTTAAATCTGATTTAAATCAGTTTTAATCATGCTTGCAGGAAACCTGAATTTAAAGAACTGGTTTAGTCTTGTTTTGCATTTGTGCTTTGTATTCCTAAAGAGGTTCATTCTCACTGGCTGATATAACCATTAAAACATTGTGTGTTGCCACCATTTATTCTTTACACTAAATTTAGTATTTTCTGTGAACCTGAATTATGCTATTGATGTACATTTTAATTATATAGCTTATACTTGAGATTCTTAATCTTTTTTTGCTTTGAAAATAGTGAATACCTTTACTAGATTTTCTTTTAGGTCAGGATTTGTCTTGAAGTGCATTCAGGTGGAAACTGAGATTAAAGTACCAAGAACAACATTTTTAATGTTAAATAAAACTACTTTAAATGTTTTGGCAGAAAAGTTGACTGCCAGTTTCAGGAGGAACATTGCCAGCTTTCAGGTGCTTCTGGCAAAATGACTATCCCTTCTGGGACACATTTGTTCATTTATGGAACAGCTCATGCAGGAGCATGGAAGAATTAAAATCCATCATGCTGGAAGGGCATCTGATAGTGGGGGTTTCTTGCTGGCAACTTTGGATACATTTGGTACACTCACATGCACCATGGTCACATAAGTGGAGATGTGAAGATCCTCCTGGCTCCAGTCATGGGGTATACTAAGGGAAATGCAAACCAAGATGAAGGACCTTCCATTTGAGGACTTGTGATCAATTCAAATACAGGTGAGGGCTCATGAGGGATTGAGAGCCAATTTTCATAGTCTGGTTTTGTATGCACCAGACCAAAGGATAAAGCACATCAGACTACAAACCTCCTTCAGTCAGCATCCCTCTCCTTCATGCTTTGCCAACTCATAGAGGGAATTGGAGCCACTGAGGGAGAAGCAAAGGTTCAGTGCAGATAACCCATGACCTCGTACTTAGGTATGACTCTCACTTGATAGCAGGCTTCTTGCCACAGTTTGGAACCTGGCATCATAATTGAAGTATCTCTACCCTATTTAGTAATGGCCTTTTGGGAGGAACCTGGGCTAGAATCTGTGTGGACAAGCGGGGCCAAGAGATTGTCAGCAACATGTATGGCATACTGTTCCTGTCTCTCTTCAGGGACCTCACATAAGATACTGGTGAAGCAAGAAGCTAACTCTCTGCATCTTGGAGCATTTGAAGAGGTGTACTTAAGTCAGGTGCTCACTGACAACACCATAGCTATCCATTATGTCAGTGGACAATTAAGAGCTAAGTCATCTGTACTCAGGAGGCCATTTGGCTCTGGACTAGCTGTATCTGTCACTGGATTATGCCGCTGGCCCCACATCTTACAGGTGTTCGGAACTTGTTAGCAGATCACTTCACCCCACAGTTCTCCAGCAACTCCCAGGTGCTGACTGAGGACCCAGTGTTGTAGAGCATCTTTGGCAAGTGGAGATTGCCACAGACCAGATCAAGAAATGTTACATTCTACTGCAAAGTGGGTTCCAATCCAGGCTGTACCTCATGCTTTTCTCATCCCTGAACACTGGGACTTGTGTATGCCTTCCCTACCCCCAGTCGTCATGATACTAAGGGTCCTGAGGAAACTGAGGCAAGATGCTGGATCAAGAATAATGGTAGCCCTGGCATGGGCCAGGTAGTTTGTGTCTGAATCTGGTGGCTCAACACAGTCCTTATTACTTTGCCTGAAAGTATCTGAGACTGATACCCAGATCCTACACATGCAGCTTGGTTACATTTGGATGCTGGTTTGCTGATAGCCATAGAGAGAAGCTGTTCAGCTGAAGTTCAGAATATTTTTCTCCAAAGCAAAAAGGTTAGTTGAGACTGACACAGAAACCCTTTTATTTAGCTTTACATCTTGGCATCTGAGCACCTGCTTTCTTGCTTTACAGATTCAGTTCAACGATACTGACTCTTTACAAGACTTGAAACAATCTGCACTTCTGTTAATAAGGATCCATCTAGCATCAATATCTGCACATCACTTTCCTATCAGGGCCCCCACTATTTTGTCCCCACTAGCTAGATTCCATGAGTGCCTTATCTGTTCCTCTAGCTTGGGAGCCCCCTCCCTCTTTGGACTTCAGTAGATCTTCTTCCCTTTTGAGCCCTTAACAACCTTTCTCTTATAGTCTCTCAGTGAAGGATGCCTTTTTAGTCATTTACATTAGCTTAAAGGAGAGTGAGGCACTCAGGGATGAGGTTTACACTCAAGCCTCATCTAAATTTTCTTCCCATAGTTGTTTGTCTTCCACAGGAACCAATTTATTTCCCAGTTTTCTTTTCCCATGCCTCATTCAACCCCAGGGGAATTTAAACTTCATACACTTTAAATTGTTTGGCAGTTCCCTTACTGTCTTTTAACAGGTCCAAATCAGGAACTCCCCTAACCTGTTCATTGCCGTAACCCTATCAGCAAAGGGTCAAGCAATATTAAAAATTATCAGAATTTTCACTTTCAAATAGGCAGCAGAGGCTGTCTGAGCTAACGTCCCTAATTCTGAAATTTGTAAGGCAGTTCTATGGAGCTTGGTCCATACACTTGACACTCTTCTTTGCTACAGACTTCCAGATCAGATGCCTGTTCTGGCAGGGAACATCTTGTTTTAAGTATAATTCCTAGAACCCAGGCAAACAAGTGTGTGTTAGTCACCAAGAGGAATCCATGTGGACAAAACAGAATAGCTACTTTTTTTTTCAGTAACTGAATTTTTTTTCAGCTGTGTTATCAACGTGCATTCCATGGCCTCCCTTGCTCTTCAGCTACTATGGAGTCCTACCCCTCTAGGATTCTGTAAGTGTGAAGAAACTGAGGGATGACTGTGATTCCCTCTCTGCCCTAAGATGTAGGGGGATGGGTGAGGGGACCTCTATAGTACAGTAGAGATCTAATCTTGCATGCATGAGGGGCATGTGAACCAAAAGTGGAATCTATGTGGACAACACATCTTGAACCATACTTGTTGTAAGGTAAGCAACCATTCCTTGTCAGTGGACAAACAGAACATTTGAAGTTGTTGGTGTTACTGAAGTGGATAAAAATCTAAATGGTGGTAAGGGAGCAGAGGTGGTATAGGACGTTGAAGGCAAGGAGTTTGCATAGAACCTGATGCCTGCCATGCCCTTGTATTCTTTGTGTCTTGGCCCTCAGTGGAGCACCCTGCAGCTATAGAGGGTGAAAAGGTCAAATTGCTACTCCTGAGGTGAAGAGATCTCTTGCCAAGTGGCGCTTTTGTGGTGGAAAAAGGATCATGACAGAGAGTGCGCGCTTGCTGTGTGTGTATATGTTAGTATAAAATATATAATATAAAAACATTAAAAAATTTGGATACTCTTAGTGTTTGAACATCTTAAAGCTTTCTCTTATAAAGCTTGTACATCTTAAGTTTGTACATCTTAAAGCTTTCTCCTGTCCCAAATTCTTTTAATCACCTTTGGTAGGATTTGATATTTCTAAGAGTGCAGAAATATAATTTCCTTTTTCTGATGTTTCTCTCCCAGGATTTGTCTGTGCGTAGACACTTAATTTTGTGTTTTGTCTTAGAATCATAGGACTGGAAGGGACCTTGAGATCTTCTTGTCCAGTCCCCTGCACTCATGGCAAGACTAAATATTATCTTCTGGACCATCCCCAAAAGGTTTTCGACTAACCTGCTTTTAAGAATCTCCATCATGGAGATTCACAGTCTCACTGAGCAATTTGTTCCAGTGCTTAACTATGCTGACAGGAAGTGTTTTCCTGATGTCCAACCTAAATCTCCCTTGCTGCAATTTAAGTCCATTGCTTCTTGTCCGATCCTCAGTAGTTAAGAATAATTTTTTTTCTTCCTCCTTGTAACATTTTATGTACTTGAAAACTCTTATGTCCCCTTTTGTTTAGTCTTTTCCAAACTAAACACACCCAGTTGTTTCAATCTTCCTTCATAGGTCATGTTTTCTAGACCTTTAATAATTTTTGTTGCTCTTCTTTGGACTTTCTCCAATTTGTCCACATCCTTCCTGAAACTTGGCACCCAGAACTGGACAGAATACTTCACTTGAGGCATAATCAGCACAGAGTAAAGTGGAAGAATTACTTTTCATGCCCTGCTTACAACACTCCTGCTAATGCATCCCAGAATGATCACTCTTTTTTGGCAACAGTGTTACTCATACCTAGCTTGTGATCCACTATTACCTCAGATCCCTTTCCGCAGTACTCCTTCCTAGGCAGTCATTTCCCATTTTGTATGTGAGCAACTGATTGTTCCTTCCTAAGTGGAGTACTTTGCATTTGTCCTTATTGAATTCCATCCTGTTTTACTTCAGACCATGTCTCCAGTTTGTCCAGAGTTTTTTTTTTTGAATTTTATTCCTATCATCCGAAGCACTTGCAACCCCTCCTACCAAACTTTAAGTGTACTTTCTGCCATTATCTAAATCATTGATGAAGATATTGAACAGAACCAGCCCCAGAACTGATTCCTGCAGGAGCCCATTCATTATGCCCTTCTAGCATGACTCAGAACCACTGATAACTGCTCTCTCCAGCCAATTATGACCCACCTTACAGTAGTTCCATCTAGGTTACATGCCCTTCATTTGTTTGAGAGGGTCATGCAACAGAGTATCTAAAGCTTCATTAAAGTCAAGATATAGCACATCTACCGCTTCCTCCCCCTCCACAAGACTTGTTACCCTGTCAAAAAAGCTATCAGGTTGGTTTGACAAATGCATGCTGACTGTTATCGTCTAGATGGAGCAAATTAACCAATTTGCTAACATTATCTTTCTGGGTACAGAAGATAAGCTGACTCGTCTGTAATTCCTGGGTTTGTCCTGAATTCCCTTTTTATAGATTGGAACTATATTTGTTCGTTTCCAGTCTTCTGGAATCTTTCCCATCTTCCATGACTTTTCAAAAATAATCACTAATGGCTCAGATATCTCCTTAGTCAGCTCCGTGAGTATTCTAGGATGTATTTCATCATGCCCTGGAGACTTGAAGACCTCCACCTTGTCTAAATATTGTTTTCCTATTTTAGGCAGGATCAGAGGCTATCTTATCACAGCATTTTGCACTACTTTAAAGGCTTTTTAAAAAAACAGATTCATTGAGCTAAACCAGTAAGTACATGCTTGTGAGTAGACAAGGCGTAAGAACTATCACTCACTCAGTCATGTAAATATTTACTTAGTTTTTTCTTCTAGAAAGTGTTTAGCCTTAAACCTTTGAAACCATAGGGATTTTGCAGTACAGTCTGAAGAAACAATTTCTGTGCAGGTTCCTCAACTTTTTGGAACAAATACTACCTTTAAGGCCTAGGGGGATACTACCTTTAAAGCCGAGAGAGCACTAAAACACTAATGCAACCTTTCTACATTGGTGTTTACCATAAATTTCCTCAGATGTGGGGTATTATCCACACTTCATTAATCAGATCTTTAAATTTATTCATAAGGCCTTGTCTGAACACACATTGTACTGCTTAACTATACTGTTATAGTTAAAGTGGTGTAACTCCCTTGTGTGGAAGCAGTTATGCCAGTATGAGTGTCTACATTGTAGGAAAGAGAATACATTATACCAATTGCATTACTTAACTGTGTTGGTAATTTTTAGAGATTTCAGTGATTTTTATTAGTACAAAATGTGCATATGCGTCCCAATGATTTAGAACAGCTGACCCAAGCTTTGTAAGAACAGTTGGTCACTTTTATTTAACGCAGGTTTAATTAAATGTATATTATAAGTGGTCAGAAAAACTTCAACAGAAATACTTGTCAGAAAATGCAGTTCTGTTGAAATTGAAACACTTTGAGAAATCGTATCTTTCACAAATTTTTGTTGTATGGGGGGGAAAAACAGGGAACAAGTTTTGAATGTTAAAATGTCCTTTTTTTTGCTTTTTTGGAATGAGACAATCTGTCTTCATTTGAAACTACTTTTCTTTGATGGTTTAAAAAATGTTGTATTTATATAATATGTTGAATATAGACTTCTTTAAATGAAAGGTGTGATCTAAAACTTTTTTTTTGGAGTTTTCTTTCCCAATCTTTGAAATCTTCAGGTTTCATTTAAAATTGGAGTGAAAACAAATGTTGAAATCCCCAAGTTCTTGGCAAAAATTTTCATCCTCAGCACAGCTGTGGTGTACATTTGACAGATTTATCTTCTGTCAATCGTTGATTGCGTAAGAAGCAACACATCTAGAAAATGATAGGTAGTGGGGCTTGAAGTAGATTTAGAACTGGAGCACTAAAGATAGCTAAGTTTCTGTTAAGGTGTTAGACTCACTTAGTTTTTTGAAATGTCACTTAAATGCTGTCTGTGTTTAGTGCTGTACATGATTGTTTAAGATCACATTTCCAAAGCACCGCATGTTTAGAGTAGCAGGTTTGAGGTTCATTCTTACTTTGAGCCATCTTGAACATATTAATCGAAAGGATATCATCAAGTACAGCCTACCTTTTAATAGGGCTTAAAAGTTTTTGGGCGCTGTTTGTTCCTGAGTCCCTTAACATAATATATGGTCTTTACCATCACATTTTCTGGTCTAAATTTCTTTCCTTATGCAAGTATGGCTCTTTCACACAATAGTGAAAGAAAATAAGACTAAGCAAAGTTGTGTGAAGTGCACTAAATAAACTTAATTTCTAGATTACTGTAATCTTTGGTTTTGATTACAATAAATTAAAATCAGATGGAAGTGTTTGTTTAAGAGGATGTTTATTTAAACCTGCCCATTTAAAAACAAAATAGTATGATTGCACTCTGCTACTTGAAGAGTTACTGTATCCAAATATGTGCTTTGTCCCTGGAAAGTTTATATAAGATTACATCTACTGTTACATTTTATTACACTAAATCACTGTGGCTGGGTGCTCAAATGTTCAGTGTATAGTATTTTTTGTCTGAACAAAAGTTTCCTACTATAAAAGGCCATTTCAGGAGAAGTGGTGTTTTGCCTTGTCGCCCAGCTATGTACATAAATACAGACTATAACTGTTCAGTGATTAGCATCTGACTCCCGATCCAAGTTCATTACTAGTTTTTCTAGGTGTGGTAAGAAAAAGACAGTAGCAATTTAGGGAATTAAGTGTCAAGTATGGGCCTGTTAATGGCAAACAGCCAATTTAAGGGATTTGAAATACAATTTATATGTAGGATATATAACACCCATCCAATGTGGGGCATAGCCTTTTCAGTTTTACAGTAATTATCTTGATGTTTCTGGCTAGTCTCCTAACTTCAAAGGTACTAAAATAAACTCATCTTTTTTAGATTGAGATAGAAGCTTCAGATATTAACACTTTGTTCTAGGGCTGTAGTCTTTAATTTACCCAGTGGATAAGTGTGTATGCATAGAGAATTTCATTCAATCTATATTTGGGAGGTCTGCAATGATTATGCAGTTATATTTCTGGATAGAGGGTAAGCCTAGGGAGACATTCATTAATGGCAGAACTGGGGTGGGTGTATACATAAAGTTACAGCTATATGCACTCTAAGAATTTGCAGTATGCCCCTGCTCTGGTTGTCATAATGTGGCGTTAACACAACACAAGATTGTTGTAAATGTTTAGATTATGGTCAACAGCAATTATATAACAAAACATTCTTTACAGTGTTTTGATCAAGGCTTTCTTTTGGGAATGTCACCCTGATGTTAGTACCCAAAATCTGAACTAATTCTCTGGAAACTTAAATAGGGGAAAAGATGCTAAATGTTCTCAGTTCTTTTGGAGTATAGAATCCAGGATGTGGCAAAGAGCAGCAGGCATATGCAAGATAGCAAGTATTGTCAGTTTTCTCTGTTCATATTGCTTTGAATCTGCTTTAAGTTGAGAACATTACTAGATTCGTGTAGTCACACCGTTTTCTTAGCTTGTGCTAAAATGAGCTAGATGACAACTTTTAGTTATGGATCATGTAAATTAAATGCATTTCACATTTTTAAATATACTTAAGCCCCTGGCATGTGTGTTTGCAATTAAGAGGGATTCTAAAGTAGCGTGTTTAGGTTTTTCTAGAGGTCTATCAATACTACTCAATTTTCTTACTCCTCAGAGCCTGGTCTCCTGATGATGATGATTGATCTTTTTCATATGTGAATGAAGTTTCATCCAGAAATTGCACAAATCCAAGAGAAATTGTGCAAAACTGTTTCAAGCATAGATTCCAATTGCGTATTAAATCTGTCTGATTGTTTGAATAAGGGTTTAGAAAGTCCACTAAACCTGTTGTATGGAGTGTCCTAAACAAAATTAGTCAGTTGTGGTTATTTTGTGTGTGTGTGTGTGTGTGTGTGTAAGTAGCATGTCCATTTCACTGCCTACCTTGACACAGGAATTCAGTAGGAGCTGCTGGGTGCTCACACCCTTAAAAATCAGGCCATTTCTTCAAAAGCCTAAAAATAGAAATCTATTCTTGAAAATCCTGTCTACATAACTTATGCTCTTCTAGTTCTGTGTTTATTTTAGTATAATTTCATCACAGGGGTGCCACTGTCACTTTCCCCTGTCACTCAGGCCAATTCAGGTGACCAATTCAAATGAAGCAATTGTTTCCAGTTTCTTACTGCTTCTCCAACCTGCCAGCTTTACAATTTATTCTTTCTTTTTTCTTGGACAAAGCAGCCACATCTCTTAGGTTTAGTCACTTTTTGTTTGGTGTCTGACCTAAACCAAAGAAATGGTATGGAATAAAAAGGAAAAAAGTGTAAGGCAAGAGAATGGAGAAAGGGACCAAATTGCCATCCTTTTATAGCAGGCCTCCACATAAGGCTGCTGCAGCCAGTTGACCACAGAAGCAGTATCAAAATAGGTATGTGCTCATCATGCTTCAGGGCTGGAGGACAGTGTTTCCCACGAACATGCAGAGAGAGAGCCCTGAAGGGGATGTTACCCCATGTTCACTTTCTTCTCTCTGCATGAGAACCTTATTCCAGGAGCCATCCATGGAATTAATAAACTAAATAGCCTATTTCCCCCTCCCCCTGTTAAAAGATCCTCTTTCCCACCAAAGAAGTTTGAGTATGTGCACAATCCTCTTGCTACTCCTTCAGTCCTGTCTAGGGACTTTTCTTTCTTCTCTCTCCATTCCCCCAGTTTTGCTGTCAACTCTGTAGTTTTTTAAAGCCAGAAGGTCTGAGATGATCTAGTCTGACCTGCATAACAAAGTCCATAAGACTTCCTGAATTCCTGTTTGAACTAGAGTATCTTTTTTTTTTTTTTTTTTTTTTTTTCCTTTGGAAGGGTGGGGGAATCTGAACTTTGATTTTAAAAATTGCCAGTGATGGTAAATCTACAATCCTTGGTAAAATGTTCACTCTTTCCTTCTAAATCCCTTCTTCACTTCAGCCTAGACACTAGCAATATTAATATGTTTAGTAGTCCCCAGTGTCCGATCATCGGCTATCCCCACCCTTTCCCTACTGAGGGCTTGGGTTGTAAAGCATCTTATTACCCACAGGGCTCAGGGAAGAACCTGGTCATTTTAAGTACCTGCTCTTTCCTACAGGGCTGAAGGCTTTACAGGTCTGTGGGATCTCTTCCCAGTGAAGGAGCCTTACGCAGCTGTGCTCTAAACATCTATTTATTAGCAGCACACAGAGAATACATATGCCAAGCACATCTATTACACTCACTACTCCCAATATACAAACTTCACCTGATGGCCACTAAGGATCCACTCGTCTGGGCGGTAGTGCCTCTGCATGACCATGACATGCAAAGGGACAGAATTCCAGCAGTTTGAGGTTGAACTGCAGTCTGGAGATAGTTCCCGAAGAACTTTGGTTTTATCTGTGTAACGTAAATGAAAAACAAACTAACTATCACATTATTCAGTACCTTTAGGTAACAACATTTAACCAGTGACATACTGGCACCTATTATTTCCTCCTCCTTGCTCAAATCTTCTTTACGTTTTCTCTCTCGTGCCCAAATTGTAACTTATGACCTTCTTTGTACAGATGGTCAGAGCTTATCTTACCTATTTTATCATTTGTTGGGTCTTTTTGTATCCTCCTTAAACTTCCCAGCACATAGGTATCTACAGCCCTTGGTGTTGTAACTCCTGTGAGAAGCATTCCTGAGGTGAGGCTTCCTTAACAGCAGCGGAGCATTTTTTCTTAATTTTAGTGATGAAATCCCTGAGTTTCACCAAAGACTAGTCAAAGCTAGTTCACTAAGGGGGTGAATTAAGTCCCAGGCCTACAGCAGTCCTTACCTCAGTTTACAATCTTATGAGATGAGAGACAATACAAGAAGAATGTGGAAAAATTGGAGACAGTCCAGCAGAGGGCAGCAAAAATTATTGGGGGCTGGAGCACATGATTTGAGGAGAGGCGGAGGGACCTGGGATTGTTTAGTCTACAGAAGAGAAGGGAGGGGGGGAATTTGATAGCTGCTTTCCCCTACCTGAAAGGGGGTTCCAAAGAGAATGGATCTAGACTCTTCTCAGTGGTACCAGATGACAGAAGAAGGAGTAATGGTCTCCAGTTGCAGTGGGCGAGGTTTAGGTTGGATATTAGGAAAAACTTTTTTCACTAGGACCACTGGAATGAGTTACCTGTGGAGGTGGTGGAATCTCCTTCCTTAGAGGTTTTTAAGGCCTGGCTTGACAAAGCCCTGGCTGGGATGATTTAGTTGGGGATTGGTCCTGCTTTGAGCAGGGGGTTGGGCTAGATAACCTCCTGAGGTCTCTTCCAACCCTGATATTCTATGGTGCAAGTGTGGATGGTGGGTTAAGGGTAGGTGGAAAGGAATTATGCAGTCCCTTGAATGCTGATCAAACACTAGAATCTGCACTAGTTCAGCCATTCTATAGAAAAATACGTTTTTTGTTACCTGCTTTTCCATGGCCTGGCAACATATTCTCCACCAGTTGTGCGTATCCTGGCTAGGTGTGTAGTCTAGGATAGACCGAATAACCAAACACATTGCAGCATTATCAGTTATCGCCCTGGGAGGAGTCTGGGTAATATATTCATCCTGACTGGGCATTTGCTGCCAGAGTGCAAGTGTCAGTTCTGCTGTAGTCATGCCAGAGAAAATGATAATGGGTAAAAGAATAATTTTGCCTTGATCATAAGAGTTGAAACAATTATCTTTTCACAAAAGAAGGAAACGAGGGACTTAATACTCCAGTTCCTAAACCCCAGTTGGTCTTGTTTTTGACTTGTCCTCAAGGCATGTACACAAAGAAAACTGCTTTCCTGTTAAGTTACCATAATATACATATCTATTTACAGCACTCAAATCTGAAAAATCATAGCCCTTCTTTGTATCTCCAGATTGAGCTTTTGACTCATATTGGCACATGCCGAACGGTTCAATGGTGCAAAAATAGTAATATGTCATGGGCGGCAACCAAAATGGATGAGAATCATTTTTTTTTTTTTTGCTAAAGTTGGAGATGGCTGAGAAATGAGAGAGAAGCAGAAAGGATTTGCAATGCTCAGTTGCAAAAGCTTTCTTTGCGGAATTTCTGTAAATTATGACTGAAGACTATTCAATCAGACCTAAAATATCGTCAAGTCATCTTAGGCCTCTGAAATGGAGATCTGGCACTGTGGCAACCTGAAGGAGTTATCTGTAAGTTCATTAGTAGCTCTTTCCTTGATGTCTGAGTTTTATCAAACAACACTCTCAAGAATTGCTTTTTTGTTGCAGGTTCCCTTTTTGACACTTCAGCTGAGATGCTGGACAATAAGACTGGTTCTCATGCCAAAGGTGTTTTAATCAATTTTTAACTGTAAGCCACAATAAACATGTAAAACTGACCACAGGATTGTGGAGCTGAAAGGTTTCCCACAAATGAAACACTTGCTGTTTCCAAGCTATTTCCAAATGCCCATTTTAGGAGAGATATACTCTACTTTCCATTTTTTCCTCTATTTTAACCAAAAACAGCCAGATTCTCCAAAATGTTTGATTAGAACTTACTTAGAACTACCAAGTGTCTCCAGGAATGACTGGACAAATCTTGTAATAGCTATCTGTTTGTTTGTTCCTTTCCACCCAGTGATCAGATTAAGCTTTTGAGGCTATCCGCATGAAAAACTTGGATGGAGTTAATGGAGTTAACCCCAGTTAATGGGGTGGGAGTTAATGCCCCCCCACCCGCCCCCTGAACCCTCTTTCCCCTGACTGCCCCGGCCCTTATCCACACCCCTGCCTCCAGACAGACCCCCCTGGACTCCAATGCCTATCCAACTGCTCCCGCCCCCTGATAGGACCCCCGGGACTCCCGACCCATACAACCACCCCCTGCTCCCTGCCTGCCCAGACCCCTCTCTGCGCACCTACCTTCTGATAGGCCTCCACCCAGAGCTCCTGACCCATCCAATCCTCCCCACTCCAGCTCCCTGACTGCCCCCTGGGACTCCCCTTAGCATGCTGCTCAAACCACTGGCTCCATATGGAGCCAAACATGCTGCTGCTGAGTGCACAGCCCTCCTGAGTGCTACAGGCGTGGCGCTGAGGCTGTGGGAAAGGGGGGCAATATGGGAGGGGAGGAGCCACACTGTTTGTTCCCAGGGTGCTCTTCCAGTTGCAGCCCCCAATGGATGGACTTGTGAACCCCCTGGGGTGCGCGCACTCCACTTTGGAGACCACTGAGTTAGAGGATTGGATTAGGGGAAGAGTCTAGCAAGGAAATTATCCACCAGAATTCGAATACTTATGGGTCAGAAGCTCTTTACAGTTGGCTAGAGGAAGCCTTTTCATATACAAAAGTTGTACGTCATACTGGTATAACTTGTTCATGTGCCTTGGTGGTAGTGATAGTCTTGTCTAAGAATAAAATTGCTTGCCTAAAAGGATGGACCTATGTGATATTTTTTGGTGGATTGGATGACTCTCTCAGGAGCACATCTTCTAGGTTAGAAAAGAAACTACATCACATCTGATTAAATAATGGGTGAAAATTGGGCTTTATTTTGTTCTTACAAGGTGTAAAATTAAGGTAGTGTAATGATTAAAGTTAAACATACAGATGAGGAAATCTGAAACAACAATTCATCTGATGAAGTGGGTCTTAGCCCACGAAAGCTCCTGATTCTTAACATCTGTTAGTCTATAAGGTGCTACAAGACTTTGTTGCTTTTGAAATGACAATAGTTAGTGTTAAACTTGGAAGACTGTTACTGTACACTAAGCAGGGTCAATACAATACAGAATTTGAAAACATGCAACTAGAATTCTTCGTTTCTCCAAGCTTTCCATATGGTTTCATCTGATCTCAGAGCCAATTTACTGAAATAAAAAATTAAGGCATTTGCCAACTTAGTGTGTTAGTGTCAGCAAAACAGATGATACTAAAACCCAGTATTCATCACACTTTTGTGAAGCTAATCATAAAGTTCTTATCTAAGTTAAAGCTATCATTGGATGCTTTTTTGTTTTTAATCAAAGTTTATTTGCTACTTAAGAATCTGAAAATAATTGCTCTAAAATCATCTCTTCTAAGACTGAAATTTCCTTTGTTGCTAACAGTTCAAAAGTAAATCTGTAGATCACAGGCTGTCACTTTGTTGATGGCTTTACCTAGTGCGATTATCATTTTCTGTCTCCAAGACAGTGTTAAGTAAGACACGTTCTCTACATTTCAACTTGAAAAATGGTCAGACTAGTATAAATATATGCATTGATAGAAATAGAATACTAGCTTTGTCTCCTGAGTGAAAGGGATTTTATAATGATTTTGAAGTCAACAGGCTTGAATCTAGATCTGAAAACTCTTGATCTACCCTTCCCTTGGGAGGGGTGAAGTGAGGAGAGCTCCTTGCTTCACCCTAGGACAACTAAGGAGTATTCTGTGTTTGTTTAGCCTCTTTACCTGCCTTTCCCGAAGTTCTTTATTTTAATTTAGCAGTGTATCTGTGCAGGCGTTCTTTTGAAAGTACAAATAAATTAAAGGAACGTGACCAAGAGCGAATCTTGATGTGAATGAAATATGTACAGCAAGCAGTTGGCTTAGTCTCCTAATATCATATCTTTTTTTTGTCTTGGAGCTGTTGAGTCAGTAACAGGATGTTGATTGCAAAGTATGATGTAACTAGTAATGCCGGAGTAGTATGGATTATGGAGAATTGTGTGAGAAGATATAGTTTTGAAAAGTTTGTAGAGGATGTGTAGAGATGATAGTGTCTGGCAAGATTTAGTGTGCTTGAATTCTTATAGATCCTCTTCACTGATAGCAAGAGTGGAATTGGTAAGATGGTACTTTTCCACAGGGGGTCCTGGTGCTCCCAAACTTAAGATTTCACTTTTAAAAAATTCTTCAGCTTTCATGGTTGTAGAGGTGTATGCCTGAGTCTGCAGTCCAGCAGGCTGCCTGAAATAGCTGAGAGGTGAACTGCTTCTGTGGGTATTAACAGGGTATCAGTTCTGAAGCCTATATAAGCCTATTTAAATGTCATCTATTTCACTGCTGGGGGAGAAAACATGGAAGAACAGTTCATTAATATATAAATTTTCCCCTTTCCTGAATGGCATGGCATTTTAGTGTCATGTATGTGGAGCATGATTTGTAGACAGAGCCTGGGAAAGTACCACCATTTCCAGTCTGACCCCTAACTAGTATAGGAGTGGTGATTCAAAGTCTGCCATGAAGAAGATGGGAACAAAGATTAGGCACTGTACTGGGTTAGAGGGCCTCAGTTCTAATCATGTTAACTCAAAGTTCCTCTTTGTCCAAAACATCAGTTAAATGCTGAGTGATATTAGCTGCAGATTGGACACAAGGGAGCAGATTAACAGCCGCATGAATTACTCGAACAGTAGATCTTATCTACTGAGTTGTAATAGAAAATAAAGACTCCAAGCTGACCTGAAATACACTTGCCATTAAATCATAAAGCAAAATGGAGGGAGGGCCTCCTGTGTTTGGTGTTTGCTGTTAGGCTGGTTTTTACTCTTCGCTTAGAAAAAGAGCCACACAGGAGCAGAAAAATTTTACTAAAAATGACCTAAAGGATTTTTTAAACCATTCTAAATACTTTTGCATACAGCTTGCAGTGTTACAGCTGCATTGGTCCCAGGATATGAGGTGCAAGGTAAGTGAGGTCTTTTATTGGACCAACTTCTGCTGGTGGAAGGGACAATCTTTCAAGCGTCTCAGAGTTTTTTTTTTCATGTCTGGAGAAGGTAATAAGGGTGTCCAAGCTAAATACAAGGTAGTACATTAAGAATAAGGGGTTCACGCATGCTGTCAGACTATTTAAAATGAAGTGGACAATTAAGGATGAGTTGGCAGTAACATGTTAAATTGGTTTAATCAACCACACAACCAGGGTCTCTTAGGTCCGTGGTTTTTAGTGTCCAGCAGAGTTCCCAGGCTCATCTTTTGTGTGTGTTGTGCAGGTTTTCTTTGAGGACAAGGACTGAAAGTTCAGATACAAAATGATCACTCTGTGACATGTTCTCCCACATGGTCGTGTGGGTTTTTTCATTTGTTACTTTCATTCTAGAGTGTAATGACTGATTTCATCCACATAGTTATTGGGGCAGTTGATCCACTGGATGAGGTACATCACATGCTGTGTTAGGGATGTGTAGGACCCATGGATCTCAGTGTGTTGTGGATGGTATTAATCATCATAGCAGTGCAGTTATGTCTGCATGATTCTGAATCTGATCTGATGCGGACTGGGTGTTGCTCTGAGTGGTGTATTGGTCTGTGGGTAGCTTGCTTCTAATGTTCTTGGTGAGGTTGTGGGGTTGCTCACAGGTTGGGGAGAGATGTTTCAGGACATGGTTCCCCCTCAAGTATGGGTTGTAATTAATATCCTGTGTGGGTTTTAGCAGAGGGCAGTAGGTGACAATTAGCTACAAGAATAGCGTAGCTGAAGTCGATGTACTTAGGTCAACTTACCGTGGCGTCTTCATGGTGCTGAGTCGACTGCTGCTGCTCCTCCATTGACTCTGCCTGCACCTCTCGTGGCGGTGGAGTACTAGAGTCAACAGGAGAGCGCTTGGGGATCAATTTATCGCGTCTAGACTAGATACAGTAAATCGACCCCCTCCCCCGAGAGATCAGTCGCTATCTGGCGGATAGTATAGACCTGCCCTTGGGGGTGTATTTTTTTCCCTGTATTGAAGAGAGGGCTCTCAGAATATTTGGGTGGCCCATTCCATGAAGCAATCTGCTTCTCCAGTGGAGTGGCCTTGTTAAAGTGAAGTGAAGGCAGTTTTAAGTGTGTATAGGTGTGTATTCCAGACTTTTTTGGAGATGCATTAATATTTTCATCATCTGCACTATCAACCTAAACTCCATCAAATTCCCACTGGATAACTCCCACACCAGCATCAACTCCATGGTCACCACAATCATCCTCAGCTGTGGAACCCTGCAAACAGCTATATACAAGAAACCCATGGAGCATCACAGTTGCCTCCACAGAAACCACCCCATACGCATGAAGAAATGGTATCTGCAGCCAGGCACTCAGATACCACTGAATTTGCTGCAGAGAGAAATGATATGCATCTAAACACACTTAAAACCACCCTTGCTTTGAAAGGGGGGGGGAAATCAGTCATCTTGTTTCCAAAGGGAACAATGTCTAATGAGAAATTTTGCTTCAGTTTCATATACTTAAATTCAATCAGTGCCCTGTCAATAGAATGGTCGCTGTATTTGTGTACCGGAGACATGAAGATTGATATTCTGTCTCCCTCTCAATGCCCATCTCAGAGACCTACCTTCTGTACAAGGACAACTGAAATAGCCCCTCTGGGGCCTATGATGACCTCCAAGACCTAGCAAAATCATGTCACTACTTTTTCATAATGGAAGTTTTAGCTCCACTTTGTGCTCACAGTAAACCTAAGAGCTGCCTGAGGGCATCAGACCCAAATACTCTTCCTGTGTGAAAGCTTCAGCAGAAATGCTGCCTCTGATAGTAAACTTTGGCAATGGAAGGGTAAATTCAGAATCATTTGCCACTCATCTGCTGGCATTTCTATGCTGTAGATTGTACTATTTCAATGTTATCAGATAGAAAAACCATGAACAGTAGCAAAACACACACTGGAGGCAAACCAAATAGGCAGCCTTTATCTTCTCCTGGCAATACCTGCTCACTGTGAGAACATTACAGGAACAAAACCTTAACGAATTTTACCGTATTTATAATACATGCTAAGTTAGTGCTGATTTTTGTTTGTACAGCTCGTATCCAGCATATTGATCAGCTTTCATAGTATAAAGCAATAGGAACATTGTTTTAATGTGTTCTTCAGGATCTATTCTCTTTTTTCTAAATAGTTTCTCATTCTGAAGGTGGCATGCATGTCACATGTTACGTTAAACTGCAGTGCACATTCTAGTTTTAAGGAGCATTTGTCTGTCTGGAAAATGCTGTCAGTGTGTTCACCTTAATACAATCTCAGTTCTTTTGAGTCTATGGCATTCTCTATCTTATTCTTTCTCTGGTGCCGAATAAGGTGAAGAAAGGGGTAGGTTTACTGCGAAGGTAACCAGAGTAAGTTAGGGGAGAAAGGCAACAAAGGGGAAAGAATGGGAATTCCCCTGCCTCTCTATCCCATTACAGAAAGTCATGACTATAGGAACAGGTGAGCTGGCATGGGAGTAGCTGGATATGAAGTCAGAGATAATAGGACTGAGCCCATTGCCAGCTCTCAGAGCCAGAAGGGCAGAGGATTGCCTTGGTTCTGTTAAGCAAGAAACAGTGAGCCCTGCCTTTTCCTAGCGATTGAAGCATGCTGAAGCAATGGCCTTTCCATGACAGAAATAGAACAGTAGTGCTTGCTTCATCACTCTCCACTCCATTTCGTTGTCCCAGGTTGCATGCTAGTTTCTTGACTTATTGTTTTTTTCCCTGATCTCTCCATTCCCTGTCTGTTACAAGTAACATTCCTACATTTTCTCTAGCCGCTTCTCTCACCCCTTTGGCTCATAAGTGGTTGTCGAAGTCTTGCTCCAATCTATAGTGTGAGTACATTGCTGTTGGAATTCTCATGCTATTAAGGTTCCATTATTATGCCTCTATTGGGAAATCCCCAACCTACACCATCAGTTACACATGCAGCAAGATTAATGGGGGTGGGAGTTTTTCTGAGCAGCGTTCCTTCTGCATAGGTAAGGATTTAATGTAGTGTGACTCCTTGCCTGGGGTTCCCATGTCACAGCCTCAGAAGATGGTAACACTGGAGAGCAATTTCAACCACTCTAAATCCAGTATGGACTTCATAAAGTCCTTTCCTGTGGATGAAGAAAGTGGCATTGAAAGGTTCTTTTGGCAGTGTTGTGTGGGTTGAAAGCAGGGCAGTAATTCCAAAAGGGATGGAGAGAGAGACAGGGTAGGTGAAGTAATCTCTTTTTATTGGACCAACTTCTGTTGTGGAGGGAAGGGAGTGAGACGGGGCAGGGCAAGCTTCTGGATAGAACATTCATCAAGAAATGGTAAGGCCTTCTGATATCTCTTTACCCAGACCAATAACTGAGCATCAGAGAAATTTCTAGAAATGGATTAAATTGTGTACTTGCTGAGTTTTGTGTGTGAAGGGTTTTCCACTGAGCAAAGAGGGCAAACAGTGGCCCCATGTAAATGGGAAGGCTTATTATTTTGCCCTTGTGAGCAGACCGTTATTTTTGTGTTCTCTGTATTCTCAAATACAATGATAGTGAATATATGCACTAAGGTGAAGTTACCTATGCCCAAAAGAAAATCCACACTAATGAATAGTGGTGAAGTAACCAGTTTATCCGAGACCAGTCAAAGTTCATAATTTCATTGTAGTTTATCAGAAACTGCTATGTTGAACTTACACCCTTCACAATTCGTGGAAATGCTCCCATGTGAAATAATGGTGCAGTCTTAACAGCTGCTCTAACATTCCATGGATAGCTTCTGAATGATTTCAGGCCCTTTTGGCTAAGAAGCTATAACTGCATTTTTATCAGTAGATTTTAAAATGGCTGTTTTGTTTCATATGAACATATCAAATATCAAGCATCTTTTTTTAAGACCCGTTTGTTGCCCGCCTAACAGAGCTACATTTTTCTAGAAAGATTTAATGAAAACTTAGCTTCTGCTGAGCGTGGCAAAAATCTGCAGAGCACGTACTTAAATGGATTTTATAACTCTTCATCTTCTTGAGCTTTGCTGCAGTAACAGCATTTCCTGGAATTTAAAAAACAAACATGATGATTATTATTCAAAGAATTTGCACAATATAGTCTGCAGTAGCATACTCCGAGCAGACTTTTCAGTTTCTCTATTTGAAGTGTTAGTCTCAAAACTTAGTGGCCTCTGAATTTTTGCGGGGGGTGGAGGGAGAAGGTTCCACTTTGTGAGTTCCAAATTTTAGAAAAAGCTGGAGTCTGCTCTTTTTTCAAAATTTTGGGCATCTGTAACTCTAGTCGAAGTTGATGGAATCTGTGAGTGTGCAGCAACTCTGAAAACTTGGTCCAAGTTCAGCACCCAGAGTCAGAAATTGTAAAAGTTGGCCTTGATGCTGTTTTGTGTGTCTCTAGGTTTCAGGATATCTCTACTCTTAACGTGGTCTGCTTTCTGCTTGTGTCCTCATCTGCGCTCTGTATATAATGTATGTATGTGTATATATAGGTGTACTTTAAAAAATTATTTAAAGTGGCCTTCAAGAGGGAACAGGAGAACCAATTTATCCACTTGGGTTTTTCTGTATATAGTAATCTAGAACTACTCTGGCAACTTTGATTGAATAAGTTGTCTGCTTTAATGGGCTGTTCTAATAGATCAGATTTATTTGAAAGTTTAACTTTTACATGTGCTCATTTCAGACTGGGTGGGAAGAGGTTTGAGCAAATAAATCTTAGCACATCCAAGGGCATTGTACTGCTAAAGCTCTGTCCTGTCTCAGAGCAACTGTGTGCTGTCCATCTAAGGGAAGAAGCTCACTTGTGTCCATTGTGTATCCTCATTCATGGTAATATCCAAAAGTACAATTTTTATCCTTAGGAAGAGGTGAATGAAAACTAACATTTCTAGGGTAATCCTAAGCCTCATAATTTTTCATTAAGCTTATTGATTCCTAGATCAGGTCTCATTGAGTGGCATCTTGTGCTTAGTGACTTGAGGCAATCAGGGCCCAGGGCTCCACCATGTTACATCTTGAGTACTCCTAATTATTTTTGTTCAGTTGACTTCAGTGTCAACAGCATGGCAGAATTTCCTGTTAACCAGGCAAGTCTTTAAGCTATTTAATGAGGACGTCAATTGCTGCAAAAATTCCCACTGTTAACTGAATATAAAGAGCCACAGACCACACCTTGGAAAGCTCTATATTCAGATTGTTTGTTTTAAATTTTGTTTGCAAAATGAGCTTTATTCCTTTATCTGCTCTTTCATTTGTAACCCTAATCTTATGGATTCTTGATCTCCTCATCAGGAGCAGAGGTACTCACGAGTGGGGTACGTCTACACTGCAGCTGTGCCTCTGTAGTGCTGTTAAGAATCAAGGACATAACTAGATGAGCAAAACTGGGTGGTGGTCTTTTTATAAAGTCTTAATGATCATTCATCCCCAGTGGTAAAAGTGAAGTCGCCAACGGGCAATGCTTGAATAAATAGTTCCAGTTTTGACCCCATCTCTACAAACAAATAAAGCAGAATTGTTTCCATGCTGAGTTTTTTCAATGTGTCGTGTCAGTAGCTCTTGAACATTAATATATGTTAAACAAAGGTCCTTAGATATTCTGGACACCACTTGAAGAACCTAGGGAAGGTGAAGGGGAGACATGAATCTTTTAATTTTAAGATGCTTCTATGAGACTCAGTAATTTCTGAGGCTCAGCATAACTTCAGTTGTGAATTAGTGCATTGTCTTCATGGGTCATAATGTGCACCTATTCCTGACAGTACTCACAGTAAGGGTATGTACTCTCATGTACTTAAAATAAAATTTTTTAAAAAAATCTTCCTTTGGGCTGTGCATAGGCCAGTTTGTACTATTGTTGCTTAAGCCAGGACATTACATTACTGGTAATGTGAAAATAACAAGCATGCTCTAACTCTTTCCTACTGGAACAAACTCCTCTTTCAACTTAGACAATTTTCCTGTGTGTCATATTCCCTACTGAAAAGGAAATAAATGGTGCAATGTCTTCAAGGTTTTCCTGCCAATGAAGGTGTTGCATATTTACATCACTTTGTACCAGTAAAGTTGTGCTGCTTCGTAACAGGGATTTCAAGGCCAGTCATTTCTAGCTGGTGCCCATACTAATCTTGCCTTCTTAAAATGCAGCTATGTAGAGGAGAATTTAACCTTTTAAAAGGCTTATAATGTATATTTGAACATTCAGATATACATTGAAGCTGGAGAGATCTTGCAATTAGGAAATGAGCATATATAATCTTGTGTAATTTATCTATGGTCATAATATGAGTCGCTCTCTGTGTAGATATGGCTACTAAATGAGAGCTACTGCTAAACTGCAATCCACAGGGCAAAGAAAATTTAAATAAAATTGCCACTTTGGTATCCCCTTCTGTCCAAAGACCTCAATGTGCACTGTGAAGATAAACTTGATTTCACAATACACATATGAGGTAAGCAAGTATCCTATTCCTCTTTTAAAAATGGTAAACTGAGGCACAGATTAAGTGACTTGCCCAGAATGACATGGGGAAATCTGTGGCAGAACCACGCCCAGGTTTCCTGCTTCCCAGATCTATGCCTTAACCAAATTATTCTACATTGGGTTCAAAATGAAGGTGTGTTTGTGTTTGCAAACCTCTCTATTGCATTTTAGTCTCTTCTGCATTATCACTCACTTTTTAGTGAAGTACTCAGGTTTTTGGAGAGCAAGAATGAAAGTTTTTTTTCCTTTTTTTCTAGCTCTTATGAATTTGCTTTTTTAAATGAACTGTGTGAAAGGACGGAACTACTAATGCACTGTGCTTCACCTGCGCAAAATATTACCTACCATAAACAACTGCTGGTTACCAAGTACTTTTTCTTTCACTTTCTTAAAGTTACAAGGGAAGAGGGGTTTTTCCAGGAGCAAATGAGATTTGTGCCTGGGTGGCATCCCTATTGAAAGTGCTTGTTTAGTGAAATAATCTGTTTTAAGTGAAGTACCTACAGGATACAAACACACTCTTTATTAAATGGAAGGCTTGATAGCTATCTTTTTACTTTGGCAGGTGTGAGTTTTCCTTTAGATATGCAATATTGCCCTCTGCTGGTTAATGATAGCTTAAATGAGCTGCTTAGGGCTTTTCCTTTCTAGAGCACAGCACCTTGCTCTAACAAATTAGAAAACCATAGTCTGCCCAATGAGTTGATTTAACTGGCTGCAACAGAAGGCAGAATTTGGCCTGAATTAGATTCGTTTTAAATACATTCTATCGTGGTTCTGATTTCATATGTGTGAAGCACCAGGAGCCTTGTTCTAGGTGTAGAAGTTTGGTGCTTCTCAAATGGCAGCCTGTATTGCCTTAAAACATGAAAGTGTTTTGACTAGGGGTAACAAATAAAGAATAATTGAGTCCGAGTCTAAATATTTCTCACATTTTAAACATACTCTCCAAAATCTGTTTAAACATGTATGTATGTTTTTGCCTATGAAATCTTATGGTAGTATTTAGTAGACTAAGGATCTAAGATATAATCAGTTTTCAGATTACCCTTTCCCACAAAAACACACGGATATTGTGCCTCTCATTTATTCAGTACAAACATTGCAGCTGACAATGTCTAAATGTTTGTACAAATACGCTTGTGTATATATAAAAATATATTGATTTTTAAATGTCCTGCAATGACTGTTTGTATACAGTAGTTTTATTATTCGTCTGATTTTTTTTTTACAAACAAAATAAAGATCCACAATTGCAAAAATTGAAGTAAGTAGAAAAGTATACAGTATGCACAGGGAAAGTAAGCTTTTAATCTGTTTTAGTATGCTATGGAAAACAAATACAAAAACTTAAGTCAACTGGCATGCAGACACAGTCATTAATACAATATTTGATGCACTGTACACTTAGTTTTATTGCATATAGCTAATTGTGAGGAAAATGCTTCCAGATGTCGTAAATCTAGAAAGGGGAAATGTTTTTTTCCCCTCAATGTAATAGTGGAGTGAAACTTCCAGTGCATTTGGTTCAGAGGAAGATAAGGGACGTGATCATTCCCTTCTATTCAGCATTCATGAGACCTCATCTGGAGTACTGTGTCCAGTTTTGGGCCCCACACTACAAGAAAGATGTGGAAAAATTGTAAAGAGCCCAGTGGAGGGCAACAAAAATGATGAGGGGGCTGGAGCACATAACTTATGAGGACAGACTGTGGGAACTGGGATTCTTTAGTCTGCAGAAGAAAAGAATGAGGGGGGATTTGATAGCTGCTTTCAACTACCTGAAAGGGGGTTCCAAAGAGGATGGATTTAGACCAGGGGTCTCAAACATGTGGCCCCCCAAGCTCTTCCCGGTGGCCCGCGATTCTCCCCCTGCCCTCTCTGCAGCCCTCCACCAAGCTCCCCATGGGGACTGCTCCCCCACGTGCTTCTCACTTGCGCACTGCTTCCCGCTGCTCCGCTTACCGCCAGGCAGTTTTGTGGCAGCTTAGCGGTTTCTGGGAGGGAGGGGCCAGGAGTAGGAAGCCTCGTGCACAGAGGAGGAGGGGGAGAAAGGAGCGGGGATTTGGGGAAGGGGTTGAACTAGGGGAGGAGAGGGAGTAGAGTTGTGCTGGGAACTTTGTGGAAGGGGTTTGAAGGGGACAGGGAAGGGGTTAGAAGAGGCAGAGCAAGAGTAGTGTGTGAGTGCAGCCCAGTCCAGGAGGGTGCTGTAATAGAAGTAAATCTAAGTTCCTGTTTGGTCTTTTGAGTGAGGTGCATTAAGTGAATATATTTTATTAAAACTGCTTGGAAATGACTTCATAAAAAACTAAAGAACATTAACGGAAGAAAAGAGAGTTTTCAAACACACATGGGAGAATTTCTGTTTTTTCACACAGGTAAAAGATAAAATTCAATGCCTTATTTGTCAGTAAACGATTGCTGCTCCCAAGGAGTATAATGTGAGTCGGCACTGTGACTCGAGGCACTGTGAAAAATATTTTTTACTCTACTTTTGTATTGTCGTATGTGTAACACTGAGGCTGAGTATGAGGCTCCGATTTGTTAGGTGATGGAGTAGTTCACCTAAGGCAGGGGTCCCAAACACGTGACCCATGGGGTTATTTTCTGTGGCCAGCCAAGATCCCCATGCCCCTTCTCTCCCCCCACTTAATTTCCTGCAGCTGCCAAGCTCCCCCCACCTCCTCCCTGCCTACCTCCAGGCACTTAGTGCTTTCCAGGGGGGAGGAGCAGGGAGCTGTGTGCTCAGCGGAGGAGGCGGGGCAGGTGTGGGACCTCATGGAAGGGGTGGGGGTGGGGCTGGGGCCATGGGCAGTGAGGAGGGACATGTCAGTGATGCGGCCCTCAGGCCAATGAACTAGTCCTCTTGCGGCCCTCATGGTCATTTGAGTTTGAAATCCCTGCTTTAGACTATTCTCAGTGGGGTACCAGATGACAGAGCAGTGGGAGAGGTTTAGGTTGGGTATTAGGAAAAACTTTTTCACTAGGAGAGTGGTGAAGCACTGGAATGATTTACCTAGGGAGGTGGTGGAATCTCCTTCCTTAAAAGTTTTTAAGATCAGGCTTGACAAAGCCCTGCCTGGGATGATTTAGTTGGGGATAGGTCCTGCTGTGAGCAGGGGTTTGGATTAGATGACCTCATTAGGTCCCTTCCAACCCTGATATTCTGTGAAGCTAAGTCCTTGTGTACTGGAAATAGGGAAAACAAAATTTGTGGAGATCCTTAGTTTGTGTGGTTGGGGGTCGGGGGCGGGAGAAAGGGGAGAGGTGCTGTTTGTAGCTTAATGAGAGACAGCTAACTATATTATTTTTTTAATTAAGGTAGATATTTCACATCAATACATTTGTATTTTAGCAGTTTAACTCTGTATATGTGATGTCTGTGTTGTACAGTTACTTAATGTTGTGTCCTTAGGCATTGTTACACTAGATAGTATGTAAGGAAATGCAATTTCTTGCAATAAAGCACTCCTTAAACTAGGTTTAAGATGACCACTTCTAGAGGGGTGTAGTTACTTTGGAGGGAATGTATGAGATACTATCAAAATTCCTTGATGCCAGGATAGTAAGCAGGATTTATATAAAAGTTAAAAGTATTTATTTCCATAACAGATGCTGTAGTGCTGTGTTCCGTATCATAGAGCAGCACTCTGTTTTAGTGTGGATTGCCATCCCCTTCTAGGCAAGAGACTGGCTTGAGCTAGTTTAGAAATATCCCTTGCTGGCTTTGCTCTTTGCTGACAATGCCCAAATATTTCATATTTGTTTTTCCACAGCATGCTGGGCCTTTTTGTGTTTCAGGTGCAGCTGCATCACTCCGATAAGCCCCAGACAGGGTGAAACCTGTCTTGTGTTGCTGATTGGGTATTTAGACATGTTTTGTGTGCAACTTTTGGTACACAACAACTAGCATGGCTGAGAAATCAGCTGGCTTCAGTGGGCCTGTGGCAGTTTGCAGTAGCATACTCCCCTGCCCTTGGCATGGCTACATAGTTTTCCCTAGCCCAAATAAGTACCAGAGAAAGAAGGAAGGCTAGCTGCTGGATAGGGGGTTAGGGCATTTGAGGGTGAACACAAATCATGCTGAGTGTGCTGCTCGGGTAGTGAGACTACAGTATCTTAATCCTGGGTCTTTCAGTCAAGATGAAGGAAGAGTTTGAATCAAAGTCAAACCTCTGGAATTCTGGGTGTGACAGGTACCTAGCTGGAATAGTTCAGTGAATTCAGTGTGTCCATGTTTGTGTAACACATAGGTAGGTAATTTAACATCTACCCAAGTATTTACAATAGTGTCCATTTTCATTTCAGCTGGTAAAAAGCAGCCTTTCCTGAAAGGGATAACAAACAAAACTCCTACTACTAATTGCTAATACATGTTTCTAATATTTTGTTTGCTTTCAAACTATAAATGTGCACCAGAAAACTTTGATGTATATCAAAGGGAGAGCAGTACAGCCTGTGTTCCTGTAGGAGAGGACAAATCTCTTACTGAGCTTGCAAAGTAATTTGTTCGGAAATCAACTCCTTTGATCTGCCCTGATAGCTTAATTGGTATGTTGGACTTTTCCACGGAGTTTGATTTTTTTTCTATTCTTACCATTTTTAAAAAGGATTCCTCTTAACAGACCTGATGTAATGAGATTGATACATGTATAAGAAGTGCCTGTGCCAAGTGCTATGTAGACAGCATGTCAGGTGATAGTGTTGGTGTGAAATCTTTCACAAGGACTCTAGTTTCTTCTGCAGGGAAGCTAAAGATGTGAAATAATGTTCAATGGCTTTGATCCTGCGCAGTGCAGAGCACACTCAGCTGCTTTCCATAGCAATGGCAGCTGAACGTACTCTGCTCCATGTGGGCTCAAGGCCATTGAATTTGGGTGGAGCTATGCTGCTGGTGATCTCCTATTAGCAACACAGTAAAACTTTAAGGACTAGCTTGCCAATTGCTGCTAAAGTCAGTGTAACAGGCACAGCCAGGTTGCACCTCCATGTGGAAATATTTGGCTTTTTTTACACAACTTCCCTTCTCTCTCTCCCTCTTGCTTGTGCCTTTCAAGTAGGGGAAGATTTGACTCTTAAATCTATGAAGGAGGCCAAGGCCTAACTAGAAAATTATACAGCATAGATCAGTTCTGCCACCTCTATAATACTCCTGACTATAATGTGGTCTGTGCTCAAATACAAGTATGATTAACACACCTGCCACTTGTGTAGGATTTTAGTTGCTCCATGAGGCTGGGAGCTGAATTGTCCTGTGAAACAAGTAGAAATTATACCTCTAAAATGTAATACTCCATATGCAACGACGAATTTAAAAAGAAAATAGTCCTTCCATGTGTAAGTATCCCAGAGCTGCTTTAAAGCACACAGGAGTGGCTTAGGTAACTGGATAAACTGACCCTGAATTACTTCTATTGCTTAATGCTTTTCCATCTTCAAAGCATTTTCCAGACATTAACTAACGCAACACACCCATCCCTGTGCAGCTGATGCATGAAATAGATGGAAAACACACAATGTGACGTGCCAGTTTTGAGACATATAAAATGCCACGTTTCTTCAAATACTAAGTGATAAAGTAATTGGATTAATAAAAGTTAAACACAAAAGCTCCTTTGTCTCCTATTTACCTCCCTCTTTTCCTTTAATATTTTTCTAATGTGAGTAACTTATTCAGGTCTTCAGCTTTCTTGCCCATTATAATTTTTAGCTTCTCTGTGCCATTTTTTCCTCCCTCGATTCTGTGTTCCTTTCTGTGTTTAATGTTAATGTTGTTTTGATGTGGTAGCTCCAGCAGAAGGGGCTGAATTCTCTGCTTTATTATATTGATGTTGTCACAGCTAGTGCAGCAAGGGAAATTCACTTCAACTCCCCCAGTGGTACGACTTTTTCTCATATGTTTTCCTGAACTCTTCATCTTATTTCCATTATGCTGCTGCTTGTCTTGTGTGTGCGTGCTCTCTCCCCCTTTCTCTCCAACCCTATTTCCTCCTACTGTTCTGTCTTCAGTTTCAGAATCTCTTCCTTGCCTCCTGAGAGCCAAATTCACCCTCTCCTCTTCCCTGGAGTTAGCCTAACTGGACTCTTTCCCTCTTGGCAGCAGACAGTGCTTCTCTGGGCTGCAGTGCTTACCCCTTCAGTGGAGGCCTCAATCAGAGCTGTAGTGGGATGGCTTCTTCAGCTGCAGCAGGGGAAACTAAGAAAAAGCCTTGATCAGTACAGTGGGGCTCAGCTTGCATGCTCTGCTGCTTGGGCACGAGTATCTTGATTGTCCACCAGAATCTGGCAACATAACATCTGGGCAGAGTGGATCCACTGTGGTAAGATTCTGGAGGGGGGAAAATGTTCCCAGACTTTGTGCAGTAGCTCAGAGGACAGTAACATGGGCGGATGATAGAGAGTAATGTTATCCCTGTCTTTACCATGGAGAAACGGAGGCATGAAGAGTTTAAATGGCTTGCTTAAGGCAACAGACTGTCAGTACCAGGGTGTAACTTGGCGTTCCTGACATCCAGCCTGATTTGCCAGTTTTCAGGTTAAGCTAAAGCCTTGATGTGCTTCCAGCTTATTTCTCTTGACTTGTCTGCTTTTCAGGTGTGGCAGATGAGGAAGCTCTTGCAGAGGAGTGCAGCCGTAGAGGACAACAGGCCTTGCCTTTCCAGTCTACCAATATCCGCCTCCCGAAGTCCCACAAGCCTGCCACTTTCCCCAAACATGCCTATCATAATGATGAGATGGAAGAACAAGATAGAGCTCGGGTTACAAGCAGCATGGAGAGCCCTTTATATACCTCAGGTGTGCACATAAAGGTTAATGATGAATGTACAGGAAATGACTCAGTTAATGAAAAGAGAGAATCAAAAACCCAAGAAAGAAAGCATTGCTGTATACTGACTTAATGCTAGCTCCCCAGCGGGTTACAAATGCCAGCTTGTGGGCTTTCATTCTGTACTAGCTGTGTTCTGAAATTCAGTCTAAATTCATCTAGGGCACATCCTCCAAAGGGGGGTGAGTCTGATCCTATAGGAATGAGCAAAAAGTAATGCTCTCAAATATCCATACTTTTTTTGCCTTTAAAGACCGGGAAGTCCTGAACTAATCAGTGTGCTTTCATAGTTATTTAAATAAACTGCTGGGTTTTCCTTCCCCAAATGAGAGAGAATCCAGACTTCAGGAACTGAATATTGTTTCTGGATGTGGGAATTCCTTGAGGCCTCAGTCTACAGTGCAGCTGGGAGCAAGCCTCCTCGCCCAGGTAGACAGACTTGCACTAGCGTGCTAAAAGTAGCAGTGTGGTCATTGCGACTCGGGCTCTTCTGCTCCCTGGGTCTGAGCTTGAGTGGCTAGCTTGAGTCTCCACCAGCACCACAACATGCACACTATTTTTAGTACGCTAGTATGAACAAAGCTATCTACCATATCTGCGTACCCAGGCTGGGAGGCTTGCTCCCAATTGTATGGATATACCAAAGGTACTTTGCCCGGATTGTGCATCTTGATTTTTCTAGAGTTGTGCAGCCTCCAGAGGTCAAGAAGGAAGCCCAACAATTGTCATGGATCCTTTTTTCATAATTTTGACTGTGATCCTGTCATCCATCAAATTCTAGATCTGATTAGATTCCCTTGTATTCTTGCCTCCTGTAATACTATGGCCTCTATGTTTAGTAGCTCAGACAACAAAATCCATTTGACTACTTCAGGTTGTCTGACTAGCAAGTCCTTGGCCCTGCATAGAACCTGGTCCTTCAGTCCTCAACACAACATATGGAGATTTGCATACCCAAGAACAGCAGATTTTAATGGCCAAAATAAAGGGTCTTTTTCAGCAATGTTGAAGCAGGCCCACTGCCAGAGCTTTCAACAGGAGTTTTCCCTTAAGAAGTAAATGAACTTGAATGGGGCCTAGTGGAGGAGGTGATGACTCCCTAAAAACACCAAAAACATTGGTGGGAATATTTCTATTCATGGATTCTATTTCTGTGCTCATCAACACTGACTGACAGCATCTTACACCCTAACCTCCTAGTCAGCAGTTACCTATCTTAAGTTCCTCAGCTCCTGCTGTTTCTCCACCTATAATCCTCTGCTGTGACATTGTCTTGCATGGTAGCCCAAGAGATGTCAAACACAGATTACTTTAGGTTGAGAAATCAGCAGAAATGAGTGAATGTTTGAGAAACCACTTTTCCGATCCTGGCATCCTATAGTCCCTTGGAGCTTTGCCTGCATAAGGACTGAAGAATTGGGCCTTTAACCTGTATATATGAAATAGCAAAAACTCTTCTAGGGATGAGTCTGAACCAAACCCTGCAGCTGAAGATCTGAAATGAATCTGGATTTGAATGGTGTGGCTGTCCCCATGTCTCTGACCCCACCCCCAAATCCTAGATCTGACCTTTGAGGGAATTCATATTCCATTTCCTCTAAATGGAATGGGATTTGAACATTTTCTGAGCAGTATCCAAGTTTCTGACAAAACATTTGAATTTCCTTGTTGCAGCCTTGCCCTCTACTCCCACCTGAATTGAATTGGCAACTAAAAACTTTATGTAATCTTACACCTCTATATCCATTAAGCTGTAATTAAAGTAAGTTCCAAGTACAGTGGGACCCCGCAATACCGTGACAATCGGGATCCAAAAAAACCCGATCGCGATAATGGCGGTATTGTGGGGTTGCGCTGCAGCAAAGCAGCGGCCGCCGCCACCATCGGGAGCCAGCCGTGCACCGCGCTATAAGCGGATTTGCACTATAGCTGGGCGCGATATTCCAGGGTCCCACTGTATATGTACACACAAACCTAAACATGACTAACGTAACGATAGATCACTGTCTGCTGTACAGAATTTTCTCATCTCTCATATAATCCCTTGCCACTTCTTTTGTGTTCATTCAACAGATGGAAGGATTTGAGGTGGGGGCGGGGGGGAATTCTGGCCGATTAAAGTAAGTTTTGCCAGTGACTTCAGTGGGGTCAGGACTTCACTGTCATTTTGTCAGTATTTTACAGCTACTGCGTGTTCGCCTGGCAGACCATGATTGCTGAAGAAGTTGTTTGTAGTTTACATGATAGCATTCAAAGTTCAAAAAACAAAAAAAAACCCCACTTTTCTCCATTAGGACTTTTTGTAATTGAAGTTTAAGCCAAGAATGCGTTTCTTACTGCTAGATTATAAACCTCTGCATAATGAGCCTTCCTGATAAGAAGTGGACTCTGTGTGCACCTGCTGCCCCTCACATCCTTGATTATCCAGATGACGTCCACTCTGGCTGGGATCCCAAACATCACTGTGGTAGCTACATCAATTGCTCTCATGGAAAAATGTTAAACTATCTAATTAATATACTATTGGCATCTTTTAGCGCCTGATCTAAAGCCCATTGAAGTCAATGAGAGTTTTACCATTTACATCAATCTGCTTTAAAATGAGGAGGAGGAGCTAGCACGTTACAACCAACAAATGTCCGTAGGTCCACAGTGGGACACAGACCACAGTTTGCAAACCACTGCTACAACACAACACCTGAGAGAGATTAAGATAAAATAATTTAGTTAACTTTGTTGAAGCCAAATAATTTCCAACCATCTTCAAAAGTGGGATTAAATTTGTGGCTGATGTGCAAGATCGTTGCAAACTTAAAAAAAAATAAATCCCTGATAGGTGCAGTTGGGAGAAATTGCACATTTTCTGTTCAGTGGGACAATTGGTCACACAAACAGAACATAATTTGGGTTAAAGGTGTTGGGATGGAACAAATCTGCACTCACATTTTTATCTGCTTCTTGTTGCCTTCCTATAGAAATGTGTTAACTCTCACATACTAATGATTTTTAGTGGATAGATGGCTTAGTTGCCTTTTAGAATTCAGAAATCTATGTTGAAACCACACTTACCTCAACAGTTCTATAACTAGAACAAACTCGTTTGATATTTGCGAAGTCCAGTTACTTTCCAGGTATATCAGAGTTTGAACTTTAAAAAGCTGAGTTGCCAAGTGAAGTGGTTTAAATGTTTTACTGTTAAAATAGTGTGTAAATAATACATATAAATTAAAAGTTCTTAACTTGTAAATTAATACTGCAAGGTTTGTGTTTTCCCTCTTCAGTGATAAAGTATCCTGCATTAACCTATATCTTAAACCCTAATCCATTCATGACTAACAGCCATTTTCCTCTGATGACCTTATTGAAAAGGAAACAATTTTAAAAAAACTAGTTTAACTAATCTTGATCTAATTCTGGCATGGATTCCTCAGCTGAGAAGTCAAACTTCTAGAATTTACTGTATCCACAATGCAGTGATTCTTTGCAAATATCATGATTCATATTACTAAGCAGTAAAATACCAAATAATTTTATTCCCCGCTTATTACTTTATAATTTACCAAGGTATTTTGATTCATCTGTACAATGGATGGAAAAATGTTTGGCAAGCTGCATGAGCAGAGTTGCTGGGGTTTTTTGGGAGGGTTGGAGTGGGGAAGACAATGGGAATGGAGACCTAACCCAAGGAATCTTGAGATAGGAGTAGAACTGAATGAGTACTCCCTAGCCACTGCTAGACTGCATGTGATATGGTGGCAGCTGCACTCCTCTGTGGGCAGAGGGTGGGAAAATTGGCCAGTGGATTTAGTCACTGGCTTGCTGCCTCCTGGCCTGCACTCAGAGAGCTGCTTTCAGGCACTGTTCTCTTGCTCTCATGAGGGTGGCATCCCCCTGCACAATTGTCCCCCATGGAGAGTTATGTTGATGAGTCACTTGTGTGTGTAGGGTTTCCTAAGCTGCATAACCTTGCAAGCTTCTGCTTGCCCAGGGTGAGTCTTAAAATAATAATAATCGGGGTTTCTTCATTATCTGTATCATCTTTGCAAAAGGCAGGCAAGTAGACTGTGTTTGGATCATTATATTTTCATGGCAATTCTGCTAGGCTGACTGAACAGTAGGTGACACGTAGCTTGGTGAACAATTTAAAGGGAAGGGCTAAATAGGTGTTAAGCTTTATTTTTTTGTCCTTAAAAGCCTCTAACTTAAAAGTGAAGCTAAATTACTTCAAATGGCTGGAAGATGAAGCTAGGTAAACTCAGGTTACAAATAAGGTGCAGCATTTGAGCAGTGAGGGTCATGAGCAATTGAAACACACTTCATCCCATGATAAGTTGTTTACTATCAGTTCAAGTCTTTGAATAAAAATTGTTTTCCTAAATGATATGCCATAAACTCAACGAAGTTATGGATTGGTGCAAGTATTAGTGGGTGAAATTCTATGGCCTGTGTTGTGCAGAGGGTTAAACACTCTTCTGGTGTATCAATGTGTCTCTGAATCAAATCAGACCTAAATAGTTATTTGTGGTATAACTTATTAGGTATGAGGGCTTTGTAATGGCTCATAGGAAGGTGTGAACAATATCAGGTAATTGATGATAACCTTCAGATCACACCGTGTTAGCATTTGATGTGTTTGGACTTAAAGTAATCCAATATATTTTAAAGCAAAATAATAAAAAATATTTTTTCTATAGGCCAATCCCCTCTGCCTCTCACACAGTCGTAGGTCAGCCTAGGAAGACCAATGTGCAGAACTGAGCCACTGCTGTTTCATTTCACGGGGAGATTTGTGCAGGGGGATTCCTCTCTTCTGAGAGCAGAACTTAAATGTTTCTCTCTTTGGGATTAGAGGCAGTGAGCCAGTGACTGAATCCTTTGGCCAACCTTCCCACCCTCTGCCCACACAGGAGAGCAGCTGCTGCCATACTTCAAGCAGGCTGTAGCAGCAGCCGCCAGAGAACAATACTGCCAACCTGGAGCTGAAGAAAGTTCAGTTCACATCCATCCCCTGCCTCCCCCGAGATTCTCTGTGATAAAGCCGAAGTAAAAAGATCAAGATGTGTTCTTTGCTGCTGACCACAATTGGTTGGGGGCAGGAAGAGAGAGAGAAGCTGCTCTAGGGTATGGACTTCATGCTAGTTACAGGCAATGACACTGTATGCATTGTTCCTCGTTGCTGACTGCCAGTCTACTTGGCCTCCTCTGCTCTCTGCGGGCTGAGGGAATGAGGCTGCTCTCACCATCCCACCATTCTGCTGCCCTAGCGAAGCAAAGGATTCAGCACCACCTACTTCTGCCTCTCCCCTGGCCTGATTCTTTCAGGATGAAGAGGAGCTGGGTAGTAATGCTCTCTGCAGGGCACTAGTATATTTAGGTATGTGCCCTGTCCATACGTTCCTCTTTGTTGCTTCTCAAGGTGATGTGCTTTGAAGCCCTAGACTAAATACATCTGTCTCATGCCTTCTGAAGACTCAGAAACCTTATGTACTCTGAAGCTCACGTAAACAGAGGACCCAGAGCACTGGAAATACTAAAGCAAGGGACAACCTTTGACCCAGCGAAGAGACTGTCAGATTTATTGATCGCGGGGGGAGTTTGAAGTCATATAGCTCAGTTTTACTTCAGTAAGCTTTTTAAGGATAAAACTGCTTTCACAGTTTTTTGAAACCTTCCATTAGGTGGAAGCTTTGTGGAGAAGTGTGGTTCAGGTGGGGCATGCAGTAGAAAGGGCAAGTGAGGAAGTAGTGGCATGTAACCACGGTTTCAGGTTCTAGAAATGGGCCACAGTTCCAGATGGCTACATTGGCTGGACTGCTTCACCTGGCTCTGTTTGACAGGAGTTGACAAAAGCAAGAAAGCACTAAGTTAGTGGCTGCCATCTGTCTTTAAATAGGCCTATTATCTGCATATTGAGGCTTTGTGAAACTCTGGCAAACCACCTTTACAGCCTCCCTATTGATTGTGTAATCTCTGCATTCCAATATCTAACCTTTAGAAAAGTACCATGGCCATTTCTGAATGGAAGAATTTTACCTCCTCTCCTCCCTTTTGACCCCTAAACAAACTATTTGGAAAAACCCTGAGCCAATTTCACCTAATCTTGATTGTGTGACTTCTCATCTTGTTGGCCGCTGACTGTCTGACTCTCCAGAGATGACGTATTTCAAATTTAATCAAATATTAACATTAACGAAGCAGCGGTATTATATCACTACGATTTGTAATCTGCCTGCTGTTAAATTCTGCTACTTGGTCATTCAAATATTTATTTTCCATGGACTTTGGGGGCAATCTTGCATCCTATTGAAGATTACTAGATATGCTTCAGTTGGGAAGGTCAATGGGACTATTCGTATAAGAGTTAAAGGGCTGAGCATCTTGTCTTAAGAGTTACTCAAACTTTTTGAGTCAGATTCTCTGCCAGTGTGAATCACCATAGCACCACTATCTGTGGATCTATGCTGATTTATCCCAGCAGAGATTCTGGCCCACTTCGATGGGGTAGAAGGATGACTTCATCACAGAAGCTTAGAAATAGAGAAGACCCATTAGTCTTGTCTTTCCAGGAATGCTTTTTATTGTAGTGTGTTGGCAGTCTAGTTTTAAGTGTCGTCATTTCCCATGTGTGATCATTCCAGAGACTAGTCAGAGATCTTGCTGTCAGTCTCCCAGTTCCTTAGTACCTCTCTAATCCAACACGTAGTGCTTACATGATGAAGCATATTATGTTCATATACAACAAGTGAACTGTACTGGGTTCTCTGCATTCTGCTTAAGTGAGTGGGTTCCTTCCCATGTTTTGAATGTTTGGGTTTTTTTAAAGCTATGTAGTGAAATATCAACTTCAGAAGCAGCGTCACCTATACGTAAAAACTTCTTCAGAATTACTGACCACCTTTTGTGAAGGAAAAATGACAATAAGGGTGTAAATCATTAGGCTGTAATGGTTCCTTTTTGAATATCATTGCTAACATAGTCCTTAAACTGACTAGTTCAGAGTGGCTAATTGTGCTACTGATTTCGCTTTTCTCACTAAAAGCCCATTGCTAACTGATTTTTTTCTATGGGAGATTCTTTGCCTGACAACCTTATTCTGCATTGTCTTCTCTCCCCTATTCCAAGGGGCTGCTAGTGCCCTTCTGAGACAAGGTCCCTCCGGTCCGTTGCATTCAGATATAAGGCAACTCGAGGAGTTTTTCCACTTGTAGGTCAAGTGCAGTTGGTGAAGGAGCTTGACTTTGAGTGAACTACTTTAATACATGAAGCAAAGTGTTGATGATGGTGCTTCATTCTTAGTAATAAGCACCTGTTCAATAATCTGATGGCAGCGTCTGTGGACATCAAGGTGGTATGATCCTTTTGAATAGGAAAAGCTTTGTCCACATCTCTGCAAGTTACATTCAGAACACTGCTGTTTTTTTCTCATCCTTAAACAGCAAAACTGGTTTCCTCTTTAACTTGCCCAGGCTAATAGCATATGGCCGAACTATTAAATAAAGAGCACAGTTTCTTATTCTATGGTTGCTAAGCATAAATTATAGAAATAATTCTGCTGTACACAGTGTAGGAGCTGAAATAATATCCAAGGAACAAATTCACCAAGTGGGCAAAACTCCCATTGATTTAAATAGGCATTCTACTCTTAAGAAGACTTAAGGGTAGAGCCCACAAGAGAGATTGTAAAACACGAAGATTAAAAGCACTAGTAAGAACTATGTATTAATCAGTTGACCTCCAAGTACATACACAGTTAGGGAGGAGGTATTATCCACACTTTACAGATGAGGGAAATATAATATCATAGCAGACAACTAGCTAAATCAGGAGCAGAATAGGCAGGGCCAGTGCTACCCATTAAGTGACCTCGGTGGTCATCTAGGACAGCAGAATTTGGAGGGTGGCTTTTTGCCCCCCACTTGGTGGCAAATTGGCAGCAGCTCAACGGGTTGTCTGCCAAATTGCTGCCGAAATCAGTGCAGCAGCAGCTCCACAAGCTGACTCGCTGTTGGCAGCAATTCGGCGGACACTAGGATGCTGCTGTTCAGCCGCCAGCGGCCTAATACCCTGCGCCGGTCCTGAGAATAGGTCTCCACGTTCCCAGACTGGTGCTTTATCCTACAACCTATTCTCCATCTTCAGCCCTATATCTGATATGTAAAGGTGAGACTTTGTTTTGTCTGCTTGTGTCCACCGAATCCATGCTGCTGCTCAGTGACACAGAATTGCTGAGTTAGAAGCACGTTCTCTCTCTCAAAGCTTTGCGTAGTGGATCTTTAAGGGAATTGTAAACATATCTCATCAGTCTAAATCTACTGGTTTTAGTTCAGATTAGAATTAATAGAACTCATTAGACTTGAATGGAGATGGTGGTTTTCCATGGTGAATTGTACCAACAAAGCCCTGGGTGGACAATTCCATTTTACCCAAAGTTTGAGAGGAAGCATATCGGTTCTGATACATGATTCCGGTTTTCCCATCTTTTAAATGCATGGGATAGTGTGACAGTGACAGGTCTAGAGGTAGACAAGCAGGGCAGTCATCCCAGGCCCTAACTTCTAGGGGGTGCTGTAATGCTTGGCCTTTTCACTCCGCTTTGATTGACTGCCCTTTTTTCTTCGTTGGTGGAAGCAGGACCAAAGAATTTTCTACTCTGGCTGGTCATAGCTAGGGCCCCTCTTGCAGTGTGCTCACATGACCTGATGGAGAACCAGGGAAAAGGCACATTAAATACTGCAAAAACAAAGACTTCATTTGCATCATGCTCCCCTGAAGTGGAACTAGATAGTTACTTGAGTTTGTAAGTAGCTTAGTCCTTAGCTTGTTCTCTTGCACAAGGCTTACAATATAAATCCACCTAGTTCAACTAGCTGATGAAGCATACGCAGGCTGATATTTGGCATACAAAGTGGGCTCCACTAAATGTTAACATAAGTAAAAACTATTTGCTGAAAGATTATTTTGTATCCTTAGAATGAGGAAGACAATGCAAGTACTATAGTAACTTCAAATGCTGTGAATAGGCAATAGCACTGTCTGCATTTCCTTTAGGTTTATTTTTTTGTCCATTTCATAAGGTCTTTATTTTTTTTGAAGCTCTTCCTGAATGGCTTTGAAGTTCTTTGAGTGTTTTTACATCTTTCCAAACTCCAAAGATACTGAAGCTTTTTCTTTCTTTGCTTTGTATTACCAGTAGTGAAACTGGTCACTAAGAAACAAACCAGATTAGACCAAGTCTTCTTGAAAGAATATCTAAACCATTCAGAGAACATGTGTGCGTTTATAAAAAAAAAAAAAAAAAAAAAGTCAATTGAATATTATGAACTGTGTTTTACAAGCCATCTCTCCTCAGGACACAAAGAAGGCAGCAAGAGGAGGAAGCAGAAGCAGAGAGAGGAACAGAAGAAGAAGAAGCCAACCAAAGGGAATCACTAAAATGAACTCCTCCGATACTCAATACCTTTACAATGATACCACATGTTATGGTTACATTTGAGCACACTTTTTTTGTGTATATTTTTTTGATTGTATACACTGTTAGTAAGGAAGATGACTAGTTTAAAACTACACTAAAATTGCACTGTATTGCCCTTTAGCAGCACAGAGTGGCCTTTTTGCCAGTCAAATTGAAGACTTCAAAGTAGGCTCATCTTGGTTAGAGGTGCATTGTATTTGAAATTTGGAAAATCTTGCAGAATCACTTCTTACTCCCTGGCAACTAGTTGTACTGTAGTCTAGTGTTTTCCTCTAGGATATAAGGGATTGTAACAATGTCTCTTTAGGTCTACTCCTGGTATCCTCAGGCCTGTTACAATATCTAAGTTAAACCTTGATCCTTTTCTTTTTCAAATCAATAGGAGCTTTCCCATTGATTTCAGTGAGAGTAGAACTAAGCCTTTAGAAACTAGCTTTAAGAAACTATTTAGTAATAAGTACGCAAACTTCATAACTGCATTTAATTGCATAATTGCAAGTTAAAATTTTTCTGCTTAAGTTAGAAAAAAGTTTTCTGTTATAATATGCTATCACATTTATGTTGCATTGTGAAGTTACATCTGGTGATTTAAGAAAGCCAGTGTGATTCTGGTCTCCTGTAAATATTCATACTGATTCATTATGCATGGTAGACTCCCGGTGAGTCACTAAGTGAAATCATTCTGTGTGTTCTTCAGAATTTTCTATTTCTACAAAGTCTCTCCAGACAAATGATCTAAAAGGTTACTTTAAATTTACATTTGATTTCTCCTGATTGGATTTCAGATCCTGAACATGTTTTCAAGTTCCATATGATTCTAGTAAGTAATTCTTTGCAGAAATATATATACCTAGAATGTCAGTCACACATGAGGAAAGCATATTTACATCAGTTATATGGAAGGACTAAACTTTAGTTTGAAAACATTTTCTTCACTTTAAAAGAAATAATTTGAGTCTGGCAAGATTGCTTCCTTGCTTCCCATAATTGTTCCATGTGCATGACACACTGCTTATCCTAACCTTTTAACTGAGCATTAAGTAGAAACTTTCTATTGTTTTAACTACTTCCCTGCATGTTCCTTGCGAGTGGGTTGCCTTTTCTCTTTAACTTGTGAATACTAATTATCAGACATGTTTTCATTTTGTTCTTTTGTCTCTGCTTTTTGCTATTATGTTGGTGATGTAACTGACTTAAACCTGGCACTGTTGGAAACCCAAATTTCCTGGAGAAATTCACTCATCCTTGGTATTTACAAAATGTAGCAATGCATGCAATGATGTAAGGAAGATGCTACACAAAAGTAAAATCTGCTGTGCTAGAATGACTGTCAAAATATAAGAAATCTTGGTAATCTACAATATTTGGATGGTTTAGCATATAATGCTTGCATTAGGAAAATGTAACCGTATGCAGATTCTTAGGGTACTTAAATTAGGTTTATCTGAAATTTAAGATTGAGAAGCTTTTGTTTGCCACTTAAAGTACCACTTAATTGTTTTGTGCAGTGTTACTAATATTTAAAAATAAAGACAATTCTCTTTATTCTTTGTCATTTTTAACTATTAAGTCTTGCTCTGTCATCAAGTGGCTCTGCCTGTATTAAGCTTCAGGATACTAAAGAAAATGGAGGCTATACATTCACAAGACGGTCAAGTACCCATGAGGAATGGTTTCTTTGGCAAAGATTAACGATATACTGTATATTTCTACATATGGTAGACATGCTACAGTGGGAACACAGTGTTAATTTTGGTTTTAGAGTATAGTTTCCAAAGAGATTCCCTACACTTAAAATAGTTAATACTGCTAAAACTAGAAATATTGTAGCGTTCATTTTGATGGAAATGCACCTGCTGTAAGCATGGCATTCATATTAACGACAGGGCTACTTTGAATTCAGCTATTCTGCGGGATTTTGAAAATCGTTCCAGTTGGGGATTTTTTTGTTTTTGGAAAAATCTCCCCACTACACACTTTGAGATTTTTTTCAAATGGTGAGCACAAATGGCTTGCACATGTATGTTACAATAACAGAAGGGTGGCAAGAAGACGCATCATTGTTTAAGTTTTCATGAGTATTTCAAATGCTGGCTGCAGAATGGGTGAGTTCGTGGGGGTATGTGTGAGAGAAAATACACACATTTGTTCTTAAGTTGTATGGCATGTGTGATGTTCCCATCCGGTGTTATCTAGACAAGTGATCTTGTAGGCCACTCCCATCCTTGACTCAGAGAGCCAGCCTTACCCTGCTCTGCTGTGAGAGCCCCCACTCCTGGGCTGTTCACACACAGCCTCTGGCATGTAAGCTGCTCCCAGCTACTTGCAGGCAAATTACACTAGCCAATATCTCTGGTCCCAGACACAACCCTAGGAACCTCTGTCTTGTAGTGTCCATTTATGCCCACTGGATGCTGCAAGCTTGTGAGTTTGTCAATTTAACAAAGAAATTGATATGTACCAGGCTTGTTCCCAAGGGGGAGTCTCTGACACACTTCAAACCAAACACACTGCTTCAGGTAGAATACACAAATGTATTAACTATAAAGAGAGATTTTAAATGATTGTCAGAGTGGTTACCAAAAGAAAATAAGCGGACAGTCTAAACTCTCAACCCCATTAGACTGAGCAGCAACTAGATCAAGGAGTTTTTCTCACCCCACTGTATATTGCAGTCCTTAATATAAAGGTTTGTTCCTTAAACCTGGACCACTCTCCTGTGTTGGAGTCTTGTCATCTTCTCAGTGTCTTAGTTGCTTGTGGCACAGGTGGAAGCAGGAGAAGGGCATAGTATGTGTCCACTCTGTTTTATACCCTCAGTCCATGTGCTTGTAGAACACAAGTCCAGGCATGTCTGGAGAGTATTGCTGAGTCTCTCCAAGCAAGGTTGAGCAATTCCTCTGGTGTGGCCTCATGCAGGTGAGTCATTGCATTGTAGCTCCCTTGCTGGACAATGGCTGTTGATGATTTGTTTGACACCCTGCCTGGACGTTGGTTACTTTCCTTGCTGTTGCCGCAGAGGGGAGGGGGGAGATATCTGGCTGATTCCCGCAATTTACAGCATGCTTTAGTGACAACTGTATACCACAATTCTCATTAATGCATATGAAGTTATGATGCACATATATGGATAGAGATGATTTTCAGCAGATCATAACATTTCCCTTGTTACCTTACAAGGAATGCTTTTATATGTAAGATCACAATGATATGAGGACTATGGAGATTACAGCACCTTCCTCCAAGGTACAGAGCATCACAGCATGCTTTTGGGAGTTAGTTGTAATACTGAAAGGAGGGAGCTAGCTTGCCTGTGCTTCAGCAGAGAGGTAGGCTCAAGCGTAGGAAAGGGGAGTGCATTTAACTGCACAATAGAAAACTTACTGCACCCCACAGCCCTTCCTAAACCTGGGGAGTGGTTTTCTTGCCTAGTGCAGGGGCCACTGGGATCCCATGACCCCAGCCAACCATACAGCCTCTGCTTCAAGGGCTGCATGATGTTCGGTCGGATGGGACATTGGGTGGCACTTGATCTTAGCAGAACAGTCTTGGCAAATGTTTCTGCTACAGAGCAAGGGCATATTTCCCAAGTTAACTTCCAGTGCTGGGTGATCAGTGTTGCTGCCTTCAGCTATGTGTTCTCTTGTTTGAATTGGCCGAGTATTGCGAAGACTCGTTACATTGACTCAAATAAGTCAGTTTTTATTTTGTCACTCTGGAAGTCCCTACAGAGGTTCTCCTCCTTGCTTTCCTTTTGCAGGAAGAGTCGGTGACCTTTCTGTGGATTCAGAATGTCCTGTGTGTTTCTATAGATGCCACTTGCACATTTTTCTTATGAAAAAGGCTATTTTTGGAGAAGTCAGACACCTAAAGTCATGCAACATTTATCCCCTACCTGTGATGTAAAATGAAGATTGCTCTTCATTGCTTTTTTCCAAATTATTTCTTAAATTCATAATTGCTGTGACCCACCAGCCTTCCAACATGAATTGCAGGTTACCTACCACCAAATTAGAGCATGCATTTGGTCTCTAGTCTGTGACTTGGTTTATTATTACATTTAACGCCCAGTGTTTTTCTCTGACATGTTTCTACATCTGTAATTGCATTTTAATTGTTCAGTCTGTTCCTGCTGCATCTGAGAAATAGATAATCTAAATGAGTATGATAGCTGTGTTTCAGATCTTGGTTCCTATCATTCGATACACAATCCTCTGCAGGCAGTCTTAATCTTTTATTGCGTAGCTTTGTGCATGATTTAGTTTTACTTCCCATGTTTTCTCTACTGACGTTTTTCCCTTTTCTGCGACTCTTGCATTGGGGCAGAAAACAGAACAAGTTAATAACGGTTTACAGTTTTCAAACAGGGTGTTGTGGGGATTAGGGAAGTTGAATTTATCCCCCTTTTCTGACTGAGGAGATGAAACAGTTTTAAGTGACTTCTTATGACTATTCATGAGTCAATGTAGGAGCTCCATTCCTGGCTCTTCCTGCAATTCTCAGGCCACTGATCATGCTGCCTGTCAGTCTAGTTTTAGGAGTCACTGGTTAAGGAAACAGAGGGGTAGCCGTGTTAGTCTGGAATTGCAGAAGTGACAAAGAGTCCTGTGGCACCTTAAAAACTAACTAAAGTTTTAGAGTATAAGCTTTCATGGGCTAATACCCACTTCATCGGATGCATCCCGCGAAGTGGGTATTAGCCCACAAAAGCTTATGCTCTAAAACTTTAGTTAGTCTTTAAGGTGGCACTGGGTAAGGAAAGGAAGCTGCCTTCATATTTCTTGATTTGGCTGCTTAAATTGGACACCTTTTTCCCCAGTAGGGGTACAAGAGTAGGTCCCTAGGTCTGAAACTGCATCAAATTCAGTTGTCCTATGTGAGCTTAGTTTAGTTTCTCGTTCTTATTCTAACCCCTTTTCTACTAGAACACGAACTTTTTTTTAATGTCATTTGTAAAGTAGTTTGGTCGTTGGTGACACTATCACCCTCTTCTCATTTAATATTTATTATATACTGAGATGAGCCAACTGCTCCCATTCCTCTCAGTGGAGCAGTGTTAACTCTGAAACCTAATTGCAAACATGTCCCTGTCAATTATTTAACTCTTAATTGTTTAAGAGGAAACTTCTTCCAGATGTGCGTATCCTGAACTGTCTCCCATACCTCCATCACTGCCAACAGCTTCAGTTGTCCCCATCCAGCTGCCAAACCACCTTCTACACTAGGACTGTGTAAATATGAAAGTCTTTGCTGTGGCAAAGCTGGAAATATTTTATTTAAATGTATCCAAAATGACATGGACTATCGCATCTATTCATCTTCCTATTTAATTCAGAAAACTGCACTAGTTTAATGTTTAATGATGATGCTGCAGAATGTCTAGCCATTCACAGTGGAGAACGAGGGAGTGGAGATGGGGGAGAGGAGGAGGGCTCTTGGAAAATACTTTAGATCCTATGAAGTACATGGGCATTTCGCTTGTGGCATTTGATGGGAACAGCCTGTCCTCTGTGTTGTACTCTCAAACAAGACATGGAGCCTGGCTTTAGCAGCCCCTGAGGAGTCGCAAGCTTATCAGCTTTTTTGTGGGGTTCAATATAAATTTGACTTGTACTGTACACAGACCTGAAGCATAGGTCTGACTAGAGAACATTCCTTTGATCCTTTATTTCCTTCATTAGAAACTTATTTGTATGTTGCTAAAGAACCTTGACCCAGTTCCTTTCCCAGACCTGAAGAAGAGCTCAAGGTAGGCTCAAAAGCTTGTCATCTCACCAGCAGAAGTTGGTCTAATAAAAGATATTACCTCACCTACTCTGTCTCTGTGAAAGAACATGCACTCTACACTAAAAGATAAAGAGCAACTGCTTTCAAAGCTGTATTTAACAAGAAGCAGAAATGGGCTGGTTGTGGCTGTCAGGTGCACACACTGATGTGAGTAACCTGCAGTAAAGGTGGAGTGGTTAGAACCTTTTGCATTGTCAGGGTATTTGTTCCCTGTATCTCCAGTAACAAACAGCCACTAACACATTTTCCACTGGTGTAAGCTATTGCCCCATGTAGGCTATTTATGTAGTGTTTCCAACTCTGTAGTTGTGCTTATTTTGACAACCTCAAATTCCAACTATTAACAGCACTGACAAATTTTAACAAATGCTTTACACCAGTTTAAGATGGGAAGTGAAGAACGGTGTATCTAACTGCACTAGGGCTTCCAGGGAATTTGAGAGACTGAAATTGTAGCATTGGCTAAGACCTCAACTCTTGCAAATATACCATTGGGCTCTGTCATAACCACAAATGATCAGGAGCTATAGTTTTTCACATCTCATAGAAAAGAGGATACCCTTGTAACATGGCACCATTCATGACCTTCCTCCCTTCCCCCCCGCCATTCTCCATTTCTCAAAAACACTGTTGGGTATTTCTTCGCTACTGCTGCAGAGCACCATCTACTGCCTTCACATCACTTCCTGCAGCACCTAAAGGCTTAAATCTCTCATCTGTGATATTGGCCTCGTATCTCCTTGCTTAGCTTGTGAGTGCTGACTGTCACAGCCAAAGCATCCAAAATCAATATTCTTTAATACATAAAACAGAATGTTAAAAATGCCAGCCTGGCTGATCCTAGGAAATAAAGGGTTATGACTATGAGGACTATTATTAATCAGTCACGTGCCAATAAATCTTGGAAAGGTAACTTTCCCCTTTGACAATGTCCAGTTATGCAGCTGTCTCAGACAGGCAGTACTTGGAATGCTAACTAGCAAGCATTGCTATTGCTTCCTCAATTTCTGCTGAGCTATGGGTACAGAAATGACACTTCCAAGGAACATTAGGCCAATTTAGTAGCCTTTTTATCCAGCTCACAGTGGTAGGTAATAACTGGAGTGATTTGGCCATGCCATTCCCCACTGTCCCGTGTGTGTGTTGGTTAGTGCCTCACTGGATTTCAGGGCTGCCTACTTGACCTGGATAGGCTGTAGGGGAAGTGGTCAGACTAAGGACCTAGTTTCTTAGAAAAGCAAGGGGCTGTGGGGAAGATATGGAAAATGGGGGAAGGGCCAAGGAACTGAGCTTAACTTCCAATCCTGAATTGCAGAAGTATGTGTTTATTTGGCATCAAATCCAAAATCCCACGGTGATTCCAAGAGCTGCCATTTTCAGGTGTTTCAGTCTAAAGTTCTGCTTCTGATACATCTCTAGTTTAAATACAGTTTTGCCTAGCATGGTTTCAATTCTACTGCAGACTGGCCTAATATTCCAGGGAGGTTTCTGAATGTAACAAATTTGGTTTTGTTTTTTAAAAAAATAAAAATAAAAATTCCATGTTGCGGTTGTAGGATGGTGGGATTTGACTTTTTGCATTGAAAATCAAATACACAGCTGAACCATAGCCTTTTTTGCTGGATGGCATTGGTTCTCTTCCCCCTCCCGCCCCCCCAAAAAAATCAACAAATGACTTTTTCCTCAGAACAGCGCTTTTTTTCCCATCATGAGTGCTTAGGAAAACATTGCTCAGCCAGTGAGTTATGTCGCATTAGGGGATGGAATGTGACTGACTCACTCGTATCATGTTCTGTCAAGGATCATGTTTTATTGTTGTGTGTCTCAGCTGACAAAACAGGAACAACTCAACCACCCCAGTTATGAAACAAAAACACTAAAATGACTAGATATTTCCCACGTTACTAAGTGAATATTTTGCTCTGTGTGGTTAGCAAGTTAAATAAAAGATTGTTTAACAATGGTCAACCTTACACGCTTCCTATCTGCATGTGTCTAGGCAGCTAGAATTCACCGTTCTTAGGCCCTGAGTCTCCAAATTATAATATGCAAATGAACATGTCCTAAAGTTGGCAAGGTTGCCTCTGTTTATTTCAGGCTTGCTTTATGCCCTTTCCTCTGACTGACTAAAATGAACAGGATTTGACCCTAGTAGAAAGGCACTAATCTTTACAGTCCAACCCCACAAATGACTTCATCTGTTCTTCCTATGCATCTCAGAGTTTAAACCCCGTTTAAAATATTGGGGTGAAATTCAGGAAGTCAAAGGAGTTGTACAAAGGGCTAAAGCTGGCTTGGTATGTTGTAGTCTGGTTCAGGAAGTGGAAGAAACTCAAACAGGGAAAGTTTTCTAGGCATGCTTTACTTTTACATGACTGCTGGTCACAGTGCTTAGAGAGGGTATACACAAGCTGTTAAACTACACACCTACAGCTGTACAAAGCAGTGTGGCCCACTGGAGTGTCAGAATTTGGACCTGAGTGCTATTCCTGCCTCTGCCCTAATAGTCTGGTATCATTTAAGTACCATTATCCTGAATGTACACATGGGAAACTGAGGCACAAAGAGGTAATTGCCCTGGTGGTAGGGCAGAGAATTGAACCAAGATCTCTTGAGTCCCAGGCTAGTGCTCTAGCCACTGGGCCATCTGCCTTCTCTGTTCTGAAAAACTCTGTAGTAAGAACTAGGTGTTACTCTTCTATCTGTGCACAACTCCTTTTCATGCTGGTGGAGCGCGCACATTTCAGGGCAGAGTTGACTCTAAATTTGGAGTAACTCCATAGACTTCAGTGGAATTTCTCTGACTTTACATGTATGTAGCTGAGAGCAGAATTTCACCCTGGTCTTTTTTCCATGTGTTGTAAAGTATCAGGCACATTTATGGTAGTGTGTTAAAAAAAACAACCACCAATAATGTAATTTCTAAGGAAGTGGCTGCTTTACTAGTAATTTAATATTAAACGCTGTTGTGTGGGTAATATTTATTCACATTTTCTTCCAAAGGTAAATTTTGAGATTGTTCATCTACGAAACTGAATTTGTTTGTGTTTAAAACATTCGTAAAGCACCTGGAGGTGAATATAAATACCTGAAATATCTTCCCTTCCTCCTTGCGCTGTCCCATGACATGTTTGATGGGGATTGCATGACTCGAGGGGCTGTTAATAAAATGAACTGAGTTTTGGCATCTCAGGTACATTGGCACAGCCCCAGAAGCAACCTCGCAGCCTGGGACAACAGACTTGGGCTCACGCTAACACTCAAGCAATAGCTGTTTAGACAGCACTTGGAACTGGGCTGGGGCTCTGAAGCCGAGAGAAGGGGGTGAGCTTCAGAGCCCAAGCTCCAGCTCAAGCTGCAACTTCAAAGTGCTGCCTCTACAGCTACTTTCAGCACACTAGGTTGAGCTGAACGCACCTGAGTCTATCCACACAGGCTGGGAGACTTGCTGCCACAGCTGTGGAGAGAGACCCTGAAGGGCCTGGGTCAAAGCCCCCTGAAGTCGAGGGGTTTTCTCAGTGGGCTCTCTTTGAGGTCGTGATTGTACAGCCCCAAGTACAATGGGGCTCTACTCCTGATTTATAAATAATTAATATCTGGCCAGAAAAGGAACACTACAGTCCAGTTTGACCTCCGGAACACAACCCTAGCTGTAGCATGTCACCTAGCATCTCTTCTTAAGAAGACACACAGTTGATTTAAATACATAATTATTTCTTCATAGTTATCTTCTTACAGAACATGCATCGACCTCTCTCAATCCGAAAAATAAGATGCTCCCCAGCCTGTCTATCTAGGTTGTGTAGTCTGCCATTCTTCACAGCAGTAGGACATTGGGTTCAGAAACTAAAAAGCAGGTGGAGGAGTCTAGGGTTCAACTGATGTAGTGTTTGTATCAATTTAACTATTTTGGAGGAGGGCTGGTTTTTATTTTATTTATTCAAGTCACCAACAATTAAACCAGTCCATCCCCTCGTATGAGCAGTTATATCAGTATGAAGGTGTGTTATTACTACATGTACAGGAATATTCTATAGTAGTATCAGCATTTTTATACCAGTATAACTGCATCCACATTTGGATTGTACTGTAATGGTAGAGTTAGTGTACAATTTTTATACATAGCCAAGGCCAAACACATATTACATAGGCTGATGTTAAATAGATCATCAAGCTAAATCTCACTCCTGAGTGTGCTATTTTATTTTGACAAACATACCGAACTCTTACGTTAGGTAACAAATAATATACAGTATAATGCCTGATGAATTCTAGATGCCACTGAACATAACCTAGATTGTTATGGACACACATTGTATGAAAGCTTTTACATTCTTCCAATTTAAATTATGCACTGCATTCCATACAATACTTTCCTGCAACAAAACTAGACAAACCTCTCTTCCGATCTGTCAGCTGCTGTGCCATTTCTGCTAATACAGATAAGTATTCAGTGACTTAAATCATGAGCTTCCTTCCATGTGCAGTAGTTAAGAAATCCTGTCAACCCACATTAACATAAACCAGCCTTCTCAAACCAATTTGGATTGCCTCAGAATGTGGAATTTATTACTGGGATTAGTTAAATTAAACACTGACTTAGTAAAAACTAAGCACTGTTATCATTTATGAGCCTAGAATGAGCTGGTTTGCTCCATTGAGTTTAAAGTACTCTGTTCAATTTTTTTGAGCTCATAAATAAAGCAGTGGTTTGTTTTACCTTCACTAACCATGGTGTCATGCTTCTGAGACTCCAGATTAAAATGGAATGGATGCTAAAAATCTCTTTGCATCCATCAAGAACCTTTCATATTCTGTGATACCTGCCTCTTATTTTGATATAGCTACACAATAGTATATCAGACATCAAGATTACAACCTGATCTGTTGTCACCCTCCCTGCCCCCATCTTCAGTTTTCTACGGAAACTGCAGAACTGAAGATGG
>ML677349.1:9002598-9133899 GCA_007922305.1 Dermatemys mawii
CCATCTTCAGTTCTGCAGTTTCCGTAGAAAACTGAAGATGGGGGCAGGGAGGGTGACAACAGATCAGGTTGTAATCTTGATGTCTGATATACTATTGTGTAGCTATATCAAAATAAGAGGCAGGTATCACAGAATATGAAAGGTTCTTGATGGATGCAAAGAGATTTTTAGCATCCATCTAAATTCCATCCATTCCATTCCATTTAGCATCCATCTAAATCAAACTAAATTCTGCTGTGGAATTTATCAGTCTGGAGTAATCAGACCTTCAGAGATCTGAAGGTCTAAGTGAGAAATTAATTGAAGTTGGGGTAACAGAGTCAAGAAGTGATTTGATATAAGGCTGCATCAGGTTATGCATGTTTTAACACCTCCAAAAATTGGAAAGATGGTCTTGGGGTTAAGTCTGGGCTGGGACTTAAAAGATCTGAGTTCAATTCTTGACTCTGCCCCAGGCTTTGTGTGTGAACCTTGGGCAGATCACTTAACCTATCTATGCCTCTATTCCCTATCTGTAAAATGAGGATACTGTTGCTTCCTTTCTCCCACGCTTAAGTTCTCATCTATTTAGATTGTAAGCTCTTTGGGGCAGAGTCTGTTTCATTATTATACAACAAAAGCACATGGTAAAATAACGTGACATGATCCTACTACATCACACGGGCATATGGATTAGTAAATCATATGGCTTAGGAAAGAGATATAAGGCGCTTCCCACTTCAAGCACTAAGAAGAAAGAAGCAGATGTTCTCGGTATCATAGAAACACAGTCATAGAAAATGGAGGTGGGAGCTGTCCATTTGTAATCAAGTGCGTCCTTCAGGTAATGTACATCTTCTAGTCCTTTCTATCTATCAAGGTACTTGTTATACCAATCACTCTAGTGTCAGAGGATCTCCCCGAATAATAGAATTTTTTTCTCCCGTCCAGGCTTGTCAGTAAAATAGTTTGATTAATTTATAGCAAGTATGTATATGTGAAGGACACCTTGAGGAAAAATTGTGTAGGAGAGCTTAATAAATTTTAAGGCCAAAAGGGCCAATTATGATTATTTAGTCAGGTCTACCACGTAACACAAGACATAGAATTTCACCCAGTGAATTCTGCATGAGGTCCATAACTTCTGGTTGAATTAGAGCAGATAATTTAGAAAGACATCAACTCTTGATTTAATGACTACAAGTGATGGAGTCTCCACCACATGCATTGTGATGTCCAGCTCCTACGGAAGTTGTAGCTCTGCATTCTCAAAACTGCTGCTGCTACTAGTTAACAATTTCATGGTTTGGCTGACATTGCTATCATGAGAGTTCAAGATCCTAAAGGTCTCTAAGCTAGTTAGGATAGCTTCTAAGTTGGAGGGTTTTTTTAGGTTGCATAGCTTTGTTCCTAGATAGGTGTGCCAATAATTCAATGTGAAGGTCATGTGTATGGATAACTATAGCCAGATTTCTGCTAAGGGATGGTGCACAGTGTTCTGCCCAGTCATGGGGCAAAGTGTGTGGAATAGACTTTTTTTTCCCCTTTTGAATGTATATATTTGAACATTCAGTAGCACTAGGGAATCCAAATGGAGATGAAGGCTGGAGGCCTTAACAAATGAGTATAAATGCCCTCAAATGTAGATGGTAAAGAAAAGGAAGGTTCTGTGAAATTATTCCTTCTGCCCACTAGTATCATATCTTTTGTAGGGTTATCACTCCACTAGATCTTTCATTTAGTCAACAGAAGACCAAGCATATCTTTACATGCTGATTACATTGGGACAGGATTTTTCCTATAATATGGTGGCAGAAAGGGGCTGTAAAGCCAACAGAGTCAACCAGATGGGAATTCCCCTAGTGTTACCAAAGTCCTTGGTTAGCATAGCAATTCTCCCCATCTCCCAGTGGTGGGAGTGTAACTGGAAGAAAGAAAGCATGGCCAGAACTCAACTCTGTTCCAGAAGTTGGAGGCCTTTTAATACTATAGTCAACAACATAATTTGAAGTAGCCTTAAGGCTAATCTTAAAAAACTCTAGGAAGCAGGCCAGTGTAGAACAAACCCCAGCATTAGTGCACTGTGTTATATGCCTTCTGTGGGTACAGCCAGTGCCTATTGGCTGCAACTAAGAATGTAGGCTAGAATATATGCTCCCCAAGTGCCCGTATAAAAGCAGTTTAAGCTGCCTCTTTCCTGTTTTAGATAAGATATAATCCAACTCAAGCTGACCATGCCAAGTAGTGCTACAGCAATGCTATGAGATGTCTGAAATCAAGAGCAGAAGAAGCAATCTTTGGAAAAATCTTAACAATAGCAACATTTAATGGAATTGTATAGCTTATCTAAATAAGTAAAGGAGAAGTTATTTCTTATGGCAAAGGCCGATCTCAGAGATTTCCCTTGAGGGAAAATCAGTAAAGCAAAACACCCTTCATAAAACCAAAGGGATGTGTCTGCTAGACAGCAGAAATTGGAGAAACCACTCAAGCAGGAAGAGGATTAGGCTATTGCCTATCAAAACACACGTGTACCAGTTTGTTACAGGGAGTTACAGAGAAAGCTGTTCTCCCCCACCAATTGCAGCTACTGCAAAGACTGAAGGACAATATATATTATATATAAAATATGCAATCCTTAAACTAAGATCTTACAGATCGAACCATTACAGGTCTGTTCTGTTCTTATCCTGGTAACCTAGAAAGAAGGTTGAAATAGCTACGTTGACGGTACTTTTGAAGACAGGAACAGTAGTTCTGAATATACAAATGCCTTTGACCTTCAAGTCAGAGAATATTTGCTTCCTACATTATTACCAAATTTAGGGCATGCACTGTGTAATGGTGCACACTGTAGAATACAGAGGGGAGGGGACCAACTTCCACCTGCTTCATTTTACAGGAAGAAGAATTATTTGCATAGCCTTTCTCACACTATTACATCATCTTAGTTACATAGGCTCTCCCATGGGGAGACATTAAACCAACATTCCTTCCTTCCACTCAATTTTTGCTACTTGAAGTTCTCAAAGTAACATGTTCTGTTTCACTTGTTATAAGTTATTTCAAATAGATTTTTTTCAGTAAATGGGTCTTGATTAAATTCAAATTAGTACCACCAAGCTTTTCCATGACCTCTGTGTGATTCTGGACTCTGCATCAACACCTTAGTTTGGGCTCTTTGGAAGTGATCATCTGGCTCATAATAAGCTATTGCACTATCAGCGCACTTGTCCTGGGCTAGAACAAAACAACTTGTGACCTTTGATTACCTTTTTAAATATCTACTTCGACCTACATAGTTTAGTGAACATTTTTTTCCTCACAGTGCTGCTGGAACGATATTCTTTCCTCCTTTATCAGGCAAGCTTACCTTACTAACTAATTTCTCCCTAAATAAGGTCTCTGCTTTTTCTTTAGGCCATCCTTGCAAAATTATTAATGTCAGCATATGTAAAATTAGGTCTTTGTGCTTCGGTTTCAAATATGGCTAACTTAGAAGTAATGAACATAACAACACAAGAATGGCCATACTGGGTCAGACCAAAGGTCCATCCAGCCCAGTATCCTGTCTGCTGACAGTGGCCAATGCCAGGTGCCTCAGAGTGAGGAAACCTAACAGGTAATGATCAAGTGATCTCTCTCCTGCCATCCGTCACCACCTTCTGACAAACAGAGACTAGGGACAACATTCTTTACCCATCCTGGCTAATAGTCATTAATGGACTTAACCGCCATGAATTTATCCAGTTCTCTTTTAAACCCTGTTATATTCCTACCCTTCACAACATCCGCAGGCAAGGAGTTCCACAGGTTGACTGTGCACTGTGTGAAGAAGAACTTCCTTTTATTTGTTTTAAACCTGCTGCCCCTTAATTTCATTTGGTGGCCCCTAGTTCTTATATTATGGGAACAAGAAAATAACTTTTCTTTATTTACTTTCTCCACACCACTCATGAGTTTATATGTAGGGGGACCCCGGAATACCATACCCCGCTATAGCGCGCATCTGCTTATAGCACGGTGCGTGGCTGGCTCCTGATGGTGGTGGCGGCCGCCGCTTTGATGCGGGGAACCGCGCAATACTGCGACCCCACCATTATCACAATCGGGTTTTTTTGGATCCCGATTGTCACGGTATTGCGGGGTCCCACTGTACCTCTATCCTATCCTCCCTTAGTCTCCTCTTTTCCGAGCTGTTCAAGTTCCTCAATGAGTTAAAGGGTCAAATAGTAGAAAGCAAACAGTGATGGAAGAAGCCCAGAAAAGAACAAGCCCACAGACCACATGATGGCTGCCCTGTTATAGTACCTGAGCAGCATCTGCTCATGCTCAGTCCGCCATGCCAACGTTTAGCCTTTCCACCCTCATACTATTGGAGGTACTTATTCCATAGGTTAATGCATGTAACTGCCATCTTAGCTCATTATCGTACCAGTCATCTCTTGCTTAAGCAGATTTGCAGTTATTAGTGCAACTGCAAGAAACATTGAACTAACTAGTACATTCTAACTCCTACCATTCTGAGCTAGCGCTCCTTAGTTCCCAGCATCTACAGGTAAATCTTAGGCCATTTATTTATGCCAAGGGTTATGGCCTACTTAAGCTATGCTAATGAATAAGCTAATGTCTTCCGGGATACAGGCCTGCACGTTTCTTGTGTTAGAGCTGAATATAGCAGCTAAATAGAATGAAGGCAAACCAGTGAATAGGCAAGTTTGTCCTATGGACTATGCCTTTCTGTTCCAAGAAAAATTGAATCTCCCCACAAAATTAAAAATAGTGCTTCAACTTCAATAGTTCCCTGACTTAGCCACCGAACTTCAGTGTGATATAGTGATCCAACATGAATGTAACATTCTTCCAACAGCTAGCTGAACTGCTGGTATTTGAGACCTCTCACTCAAATACACAGTACAGTTTTAATCACATCCTCATAGGATTCATTTTCAAAGTTTTATTACAGAGAGTATTTTGAGGTGAAAGCTGTGTGTTAGAGTTGATAGTTTGCAATTTGGCCTTCAGTTTTGTCACAACTCCAGCTTTCTTGCCCGCCACTGATGGTGCCACTATGCCCAGACCAACAGCACTTGGCCAGTCCACATACAATATGTTCAACAACTTCTTCTAAGTTGTTGAAGAGGTAATTTGCAGCAGTCTCTCACTGGTACCAGGTTTACAAGTTCCTCTGCTAAGCCCATGTTCTTATCAACTCCATGAATGGTCACTGCTAGCTGAGATGCATCACTTACATCTGCGCTTTCATCAATTGCAACTGAACAAAGCAGCAAAGAACTTTGCTTTGTCCCAGGGTTAACTGGTGAAATTCTCAGATACATCATTGATTCTCTCAGCAATTGTGTTTCTTGAGAGGCTGATATTTCCTAAAATTAGCTGCTCATCTGGATACAATATTTCTGCAGCTTTTAGCATACAGTCCCTCAAAAATTGTCCCTCAGAAAATGGTTTTAATGATGCAGTGATTTCATGGGCAATAATATAGTTCACATTAACAGTGGCATTGCTTACATGGCGAGAATTAGTAAACACGGATTGTTTTTTCAACTAGTGTGCTAATTCAGAATATTTACTTTCACATAACTTTCCTGTGTATTTATATTTTTTACCATGGTTTGCGTCATCTTGTCTCTGAATGTTGTATTCTTTTACCACAGCTACCTGTTTCTTACAAATCAAGCACATGAGCTCTCCATTCATGTCCACAAAGAAATATGAAATTCATGACAATCTTGATCTATCTTTCTCTTCTTGGATAAAGACATGATGGCCACTTGTCACAGGCTAAATGAAGAAAGAAAAGGGTGGAAGGAAACATAGCTTCCCTTTTATTTTTTTAAATTTCAATTTAAAAGTAGTCTGCCAGTCCAGTAGATGCAATAGGCATTCATCCTTTGACTCATTTGAAGTTTCCTTTTCTTTGATTTGCAGATTGGGGTATCTACTGAGCAGCCATCAGGTAAGTGTGCTTCAGTTTAATTTCCCTTTACCCAAACATGTACCAGCTTCCACCAGACATATGTCTCTCCAGCACCTCTTAAACATGACCGATTGGTTCCACACCTGTATGCAAAGTTTTGCTAGATTGCTGCACCAACGTCTGGATTATGCAGGTATGATTTGTAGAGCACACCATTGTGTTGCGCTCTAATGCCCCCGTGTGGACCCTGCTGCTATGCACTGAATGTTCCTTAATGCAGCTTTATGTAGTCTTGTTTGGAAACAGCACTACGTCAGTGCACACTATCAGAGTATACATGGGAGATTTACAGCATAACACACTGGTGCATTCTACAGACTACACCCCTGTTGTACTGACTCAGGCGTTATACAGACAAGCCCTATCACCAGGAAGTCCATGGGCTGGATGAAATTGTACCACAGCCTGGATCTGGTCTGCAGCCATGGGCCATATGTTTGGCATCCCTCACTAAAGGCAATTAAAAGTGTAAGCAGTATCAGGAATGAGATATATTCTGACATCTGGTGGCGAACTATGGGAATTGCAATGAGTTTTGGAAAATAACTTTGGGGCTGATCAATTTGCATAGACACACCCACTGCGCCTAGCCTGAGCCCACAGCAGCCCACATGGCCACTTCGGCTGATGTGGGAGCCCCAGTTTCTATGTTACTGGGGCAGGAAATATAAAGTGATGTTACCCTGATTTGGTGAATGAAGGACTATGGACACGTACTTGGCCCTTGTTACGATGGAGGGACTCACCATCATCTAGGTAGCGCTCACTGGGCAAGGGCCATGTGTTTCAAAACACTCTGAGATTGAGAGAGGCCATGGGCAGGTCTCTATATGTTTTGGTGAGAGACTTGTCTAAGGCTCGCCCCCCCCCCCCCCGGTATATTGCACTGTACCTCTCTTCACTGTGGGAATGTTAGAGCTAATTTTGATTCTGTTCAGAGTCTTGGTTCAGCCTGTTAAGCTGAATTTACTTTGAGTCTGCTGGTGTACCTGTGCTAAGGTGCTGACCCCCTCTTCCACCCCCCCAACTAAGAGCTGAAATCACTGAGCACTGTGTTAAGTGGGGGCGGGCCTAAAGGCATGTTAGTGGCACCAAGCAATTTGGGCAGCTAGCAGAGCAAAGCAGTGGACTCAGCCGAGTGGTTCCTGGGTGCAGTTTGTGCAACTGGCAGTGGACTCAGCCGAGTGGTTCCTGGGTGCAGTTTGTGCGACTGGCAGCGGACTCAGCCGAGTGGTTCCTGGGTGCAGTTTGTGTGGCTGGCACAGCACAGCAGTCCATATGTCGACTAGCGGAGCTGTTTGTGCTGCTGACGGAGTGACTGGCACCGCAGAGCCGTCCGTGTGTCGGCTAGCAGGACGGCTAGCGGAGTGACTGGTGCTGCAGAGCAGTTCAAATATCGGCGAGCAGAGCGGATTGCGGTGAGAGCTGCAGCGGAACCCCACAGAGAGGCGGCGCAGTCAGCCTCGGACCACGTAAGGTGCCCCGTGCCCTACTCTCCATTTCCACCCAGGCTGGGAGGTAAGACTCTGCCAATTGACTTTTGAACTCTGCACTGACCCAGAACAGAGACTCTTGGGCTGCTGGACTTTGGGACTATTGAGTGACTTTTTGGGGTTGTGAAACTCAAGAGCCAAAGGGAAGGCCACGGCCTATTTGCTGGGAGGGGGGCTTCTGGTTCATGGTTTGGTTTATTAACCTTGTTTGTGGTGTTTCCACAATATAATGCCACATTGTTTCTCCCTGTTATTAAAAGGCTTTGGTACACTCAGACTCTGTGCTTGTGAGAGGGGAAGTATTGTCTCTTACAGACGCCCAGAGGGGTGGTATATGGTTGTCCCAGATCACTGGGTGGAGGCTCGAGCCGGTTTTTGTATTGTGCTATTGGAATGGAGCCCTTGGATATTGAACCCAGCCCTTGTTGCTGCCAACTCTGATGGGCAGAAGGATTACAAAAGTAACCAAGTATTCAGCATATCTGATACCCAAAGCAAATCATGCTCTACCAGGAATACTTGGGAGTGAACATTTGGGTCTGAAAAATACTTAGAAAGCACATATAACACTGTCTTGTTCTAGTTTTCCTCCTTTCTCACTAATTGTTCCTTCAACATGCCCTTCAAGGATCCTACTTATCTCCTCCCCTCCAGCTTTCTGTAGGGATGTTTATAGGGCTCTTTCGTGGGTCATCTTCTTTTCTCTCTGTGCATTAACTCTGGGTAATCTCATCTGCAAACACAAATATAGCGCCCATCTCCATGTTGACACCTCACAGATCTACCTTTCTTCTCCAGCCCTGTTTCCTTCTATCCAAACTAAAATCCCAGCCTGTCTCTCTGACATCTCCTTGTGGATGGCTAGCCATCGTCTCAATCTCAATGTGGCCAAAATGGAGCTCCTAATCTTTCCCCATCCCAGGCTAAAACTCTCACCCAGGCTTTCATCCCATGTTGTGCTTACTGCAACTTCTTTTGCGCTGGCCTTGAAAAATGCGAACTTGCCCCGCTCAATTCTGTTCAGAATGCTGCTGCAAATATTATTTTTATAGTCTGTCACTTTACCTGTGTCATCCCTCACTGGTCTCTCCATATCAAACATAAGATGCTTGTTTTCCTTTTCAAGACCCTTCACAGCCTATCCCCACGCTATCGATCATCTCTTATTCCCTGTCGAAAGATTAAGGTCTGGCTCCCACCAGCCCTTAGTGCCAGTCTCCACTGCCTACTTGTTATAAAAATCTTTGTGCTCTGCCCCCTGATGCCCCACACACTTGGGAGTATCTCTCCATAAACACCTGCAAAGCTACCTCATGGTCAGTCTTCAAATCCTCTGTAAAACTCTCCTTTGCCTGGAAGCCTACAGAACACTTGGCAATGGCTAGGCTTCAGGTGTGCTGATACCACTGCCGATCATAGTGACCAATGTTCTCACTGTTTCCTTGTGCTCCCCCATCATTCTCTGGATCCATCCGTTGTCTCCTACTTCATACAAAGATAGTAGCTCTTTGGGGCAGGGACCACCCTTTTATTTGGTGTTTGTGCAGTGGTGAGCACAGTGCGGTCCTGATCCATGACAAGACACTATGGTAATACACGTAAATAATGAATGTGAAGGTTAGTAATAATTCTTGTTTAACACGGCACTCTGCCTAGATTTCTCCTCAGTCTGATGTTTTAGAATTTCATTTGGAAAAGTGAAGTTTATACCACTTTTCTACTATAATCATCCAGCTGATATTGTTTATTTTAAAAAGCACCAAAGATTTTTCTTAGCCTTGTGAAATGATATTGCACTTTATTTCATTCTATAGTATCATTTACCAGATGCATCTTTTTTGATATGCAGTTTTTTAAGAAGCCACTGGAGGGACACCTCCACTACAAAAGAGAAAACAGTTGCATTCAGCACACCCCCCACACTCAAAGAAAGAACTCAGCAGATGAGTCAGTTCTGGATAAAAATCAAAGGCCCAACGTGACTCAAAGTTGTTAGTTTAATATACAGTGGGGAGAAGAAAGAAGGATAAGAGTGCTTTGTGGTCAAAGGGTTACCTTTAAAGCCCTGAATTTCATACAGCTGATGTTGTAGGGTCTGATTAGGATGACCAGACAGCAAATGTGAAAAATTGGGACAGGAGGTGGGGGGTGATAGGAGCCTATATAAGAAAAAGACCCCAAAATTGGGATTGTCCATATAAAACCAGGATATCTGGTCACCCTAGGTCTGGTCATGCAATCCTTACTCACCAGAGCAGTCCCTTTTGATTTCAGTGGGACTATTTGCATGTGAAGCACAGCTTACGTGAGTAAAGGTTGCAGGATGGGGTCTTCACCATTCATTGGAATACAGTTTGCACTAAAAGGATGTGTATATGAGTGTGAGAGATGCAAGTAGCAAAGTAAGAATCTGCACATGTTGTCATTTTATCCTCTGAGCAGAATCTCGCCTTCCTCTCCGCCATCCCCCAACAACCCTGCTCATGTTATTGGAAGATCACATTTGACAAATTATAATTTCCCCAACCAGATAGAGAAAATAATATTCATGACCACCATTTCCAGTACCTTTCAGTTAAAATAATTCAATCACCCCCAAAGTGGTATTGTAATATGAAAACATGTCAAATGTGTCCAAAACATATCCCAGAGCAAAGATTATACTATCCTTATATGAAATGGAAGGCAGGAAATTTTCATGTTTGTGTGTGTCAAAATTTATATTAAAATGATTAAACTCATCCACAGAATTTGAAGGCTGATATGCTTATTCAATTTTTTTTTTTTTTTTTTTTTTACAATTAATGTTTCCTCCACAGAGGGCTCTGTTAGATGCCAAATAATGACTAGCTGAAGACATGTTACAGTCTTTCTCTAAATGTTTTTGTTCTTTAAGATGCAAAACATAACACATCTTTAGTAGCATGAAAATGTGCATTTTGCAGTCCCATAAAACTGACCTGTCACTTGCCTTGTTTAACTTTTATTGACCAGAAGACCAAACTTATGACATCCACGTGAAAATAAAACTGCAGGGAAAGGTTTCAACCAAAAAACCATATTTCATTGTGCTGTATAATTTTGGGACATTAAGCTATGTTTTGCTTTAGCTTTTAAAAAGGTATTTTTTCAGTTAATTATAAGATTCTTTGCTAAATTTAACCTAGTTGTTACATAGATTCTTATGTTAAAAGCAATTATTGCTGTGGACTGTGGCAATCTCAAATGATAATAGATGTCTTGAATAGTATTTTTGAAGTCTGATATTTTGTTTGTTTTTTTTAATAAGAGCCTTCTTTAAATCACCTTTCTTTGCCATTCTTTTAAAAACCAAATCCGCCATTTAAATCCTGCTTAAAATCAGTGGCATGCTATGGCCCATTGTTTGCTTATTTTTGTACAATGTTGAAAATTTAAAATTTAGACAGATCATACATATTTCATGCTTACCCACCAAACTTCTTCATAGTGGATCTATTGCATTTAACTGCACTTGATATTAGAAATATTTTGTTAGTATGCTTTCTGCTAACAAGCATCTTCAAAACATCAAATACATAAATAACCATGTTTTAAACAAAGTTCTGTTTTTCTTCCTGCCTTTTTACTATATTCTTGTATTTCAGGTAATTGGTAGCTAAACTGAATGATGCTTATCTGCAGCTGTACCTCTGAAAAAATATAAATAACAATGATTCATTAGCTAAGGGAATTCTTATCAATAGTCAGAAAACTAGATAATTATTTAATATGTAGCAGGGTATATTTCAAACCAAGCTACTACCTAATACAGTATTTTTTGCTATGTATATGATACTGTCCCTACCTCAGATTAACAATACAGAGTTTCTATAGTTTGCAATATGACTGATCTGAACTTCCTTCCATGTGCATCTCACCTTTATCTATTAGATATATTTTCCCGGAGCACCATTGTAATCCTGTATTCACAGGTTATATTTATCACAGCTGGTTTAGGTAGAGATGGAATTAATTAGGAAATGTCAGATCATTAAATGAAATTATAAAAAGGTAAATTGTATTCTTTCATGAGCAGGCATTTCACAAAATGAATACAGATTTCTGAATCAAATTGCGTTTACGGTAAAATATTAATTTCTTCTTTCCAGTCGCTTTTAGGGACAATGTGCATGGTTAAAAGTTTCTAATTTGATGTGAATGTCAATGTAGAGGTCATGATTAAGAATTCATTTAAAGGCTGAATAAATATTTAATTTGAATTTTACATTATTATTGAATAGATTTTTTTCCTCTTTTTTCTTTTTAAATCTATCAGTTTATTTTTTAACATCTTCATTCTTCGGTGGAAAAATTACAGTAATAAACTGAAAAACAATGTAATAATGACAGGTAGTGTTTGTTTATTTAATGCATGATCCTTCTTTTTATTAATTTACTACCAATTAGGTACAGCAATATTGAAAATACAGAGCTATGCAGTATATTTTTAATTCCCCATATTCTAAAGGCCAGATATTTCTCCAATTGAAATCAGCATAAAAACTTCCATAGATCTCAGTGGGAGAAGGACAAGAACCAAAATACATTAACAGGGGAAATTTGCAACCAGACACTAACTCCCATGACAGAGAATTCTGTATCCTTTTAATAAACTATTGGATTCCAGTGACAGTGAGACAGTTTCAGTATTGAGGTGCTAATGTCGCTTATGTAATGTTAAACAAAATGTAACAAACTAGTGCAGAACATTGCTCACAGGGGATAACTTACTGTTCTCCTTTCCCTCTCCCTGTCAGCTAAATCTGTTTAGACTGAGCCATCTTTCATTTTAGTGTCAAAGTAACTTAACATTAGAGAAGTGGGTGGATTGAAAGAGATCCTGTCTGTGACTTGGGCAGTTGTATGGTGAAGGTATATATCCTTATTACTACACCCGGATCAGGGCACTACTGGTACCATGCAGAAAGTGCCTGGAGTATATATGCAAACACAACAGTGCAAACAAACCTTTCTTTGTCAGAGGAACTACTGATACAGAGTTGCAGTGGGAAGGAAAGTCACTTTTATGTGTAGACATTCACATTAAATACAAGTGCTATAATTCTTCCACTCTTTGTGGTATACTGTATCTATCTATCTATCTATCTATCATCACTAGTTAAATAGATAGATATCAGAACTAGGCACAAGGAGAGAAGTGCCTACAACCAGAAGTGGGGCATATTGATTATTGTGTTTAAACTCATGATATAATTTGTCATATTACTGTTAAATTATAAATACTGAACAGTGAGTTGAAGTGTCCTTGAATATATTTAGAGAACTCTGGTTTTTGTAACATGTTAAGATACTTTTAAAAGCATGAGGCTCCCCCACAGAATCTATAGGTTGCATTTATAGCTTGCAGGGATCTGCCTACCTGGCATGCCCCGGTGACAAAGCTCACAATTTCAGTGCATGTAGCATTGGGCTATTGTATTCAAATACATTAGACGGCATCCTTTCTGCAGTAAAACTCACAGGACGGGGCTAAAAGGTTGGAAATCTCCCCTAAGGTCCCCTCACAGTGTTCTGCCCCAATCACCGTGATGCAGAGGGAGAGTTTGCCTTTGCCTCTCCTTTCCACTGCAGAATAGGTCATTGGATCTTCTGCCAACCCTCACAGATGGCTAGGGATCCATAGGAAGCCAGAGCAATCTGTATGGAGACCCTTTGCCTCTACACAAGCTTTAGTTTTTGGCATCCCCCTTCCTCCCACCCCAATCCTGGGCGTGATTCCATTGGATCTTGTGACATGGGGGTTGTTGGCAGAAAAGTTCATCTAGCTCCAGCCTGTATATTTAACAGCAGTGAAGAGAGGGAGATACAGCTGTGGCTGCCCCATACTCCACTTCTCTCTGTTCAGACCCCAAAATCATGAAGTGAGTGTGAATTGTGCCAAAGTGATGTGCCTGGAAGAGCTGAAGGGGAGCTCAGATCTGGGGAGGATGAATCAGACCATTGTCTTTAGAGATGGGCCTGAACCAGATACCAGCTCCTGTGGGTTTGAAGGAAGAAGATTTTGAAGTCTATATCTCAGGATTTTAGCCCAGGCCCCTCTCTAATTAGATTATATTTGTGCACGTGGTACCTATTGTCCGATACGACCCAGTATAATGTTCACACTTGCAGTACTGTCTAAAACAATATGAACTTGAAAATGCTCTGTAATGTGTTTCAAGTGCACAGTGCTTAGCGAGACGGGGAGCATGTGCAATATAATTGCCTGCACGTTTGAAAAACAGAGTATATGGCTTCAAATAAAACCCATATCCATGCAGACTGGAGTGCTCATCAAACCTCCAATGTCCCCCACAGTCTTACTGGTTACCTTGACTCAATCTTCCTTTGTTTTTACCGGATACATGCAGTGTTGTAGCCATGTCAGTCCCAGGATATTAGAGAGACAAGGTGAGCGAGGTAATAACAACCTCACCATCCTTACCTGATGCCACATTGATCCCTCTCTGTACATGCCCTTATTGAAAGAACAGGAGTTAGTCAGTCATTAGTTAAAAGGGAGCAGCAAATGCTACATGTATGTATTCTTGGATTTTTTTCTTTGTGAGCAGCTATAAATTGCTCCTTGAAGACAGGAATGCCTTTTACAACTGTCTCCATCTGCACTTGCTCTTCTTCTTCTTTTGAGGTGAGAATGCTTGAGAAGCATAGAGCATGTTGTGTGAGAGCATGAAATACGCGCAGCTTCAGTGTATGTATCACAGCTGCGCTATTTTGTTCATACAGGCAGTATAACTGGGGGGGGGTTTCTGTTAGAGCTTTTTCTATCAACAGACTTAGACTGGATATTTTCAAAAGGAATAAGATTGTTCAGACAACAGTAATAATAAAGGTCTGGTTGCTTTTTGTTTAATTTTATATGGTGATTAGTCTGAAATAGGTATCCATTATATTTGCACAAGAATATTTTTCTCACTGTTTTTAGCCTTATGTGTTGCCCTGATTAAGGGCAATTGATCTTCACTGTCACATGGAAATAGAAAAGCAAACATGAGCTGAATAACTGTATATGCCGGACTCAAGAACCATAACGTGAGAGAAGAGGGATTGTGTTGTGGATTAGTCAGACCATGCAGACGAGTCTATCAAATGAACAAGGTGTCATATACAGATTTCTGGTTAGTGAACCTTTCTGTCCCAGCCTCTACATTTATCATTGTCTCCCTGACAGGAGCTCTGCCCTGTTATCCTGACTTGTATGTCATTTATCAGTGTTAAGTACAACAAAAGAGTATCTCTTTAAACCCCCTTTACCCTTTCACATGCTTCTACCCTTGAATAATGATATCTGTCTCTGCAGCCACAAATATTCCATTTCATCTTTCTTTATATTCTGTTAGTTGCTCAATAAATGATTAAAATCGCATTGGTGGACTTTAAAATGAGAATTATTATATTGTTGCTTAAGTCCTGTGTAAGAGAAGAGATAACAGCACATCAGTGTTTTTGCCCCTTTATGTGCCTGTCAAACAACTAGAATTTTATTAAAGATGTCTGAATCAAAAACAGAGCAAAACAAAAAACACCGCACCCCCAATAAAATAAATTAAAATAACATGTACTCCAACTTGCAGCTGTGAATATCAACAATTGTTTCCAGAGCACAAAGGTGTTAACTATGTCATGAATATACAGGCCCTAAATTAAAATAGTCTTTGTAAGTGTCTGCAGAAAAGACTAACTGCACATTAGTGGGATTCTGCTACAGCTAGAGTTTGTGTTTCCAAAAATGTATGGACTGTAAGATCTGCATCAGTAGAAAATATTATTTCTTAGGCTGTTAGGATCAATGTTAGCGGTACTAAATACGAGAAACTTTACAGAGGAGGAGTTATTTTCAAGAAAGAACATATTACCTCATATTGTCCTAGGAGAGACAACTTATCAGTATAATCACTTATTACAGGACTTGGTTCTAAACACAGTCCACACCCTTCCAACTCCCACTGAAATTAATCAGAGTCTTTTCATTGACTTTTAGTGAGAGTTGGGGCAGATTACAAAATTGTATAAGTTATAAAGTCCCATTTTAAACTGAGATCTAGAAGTAGCAAATCATAAAGGGAAATATCCTGATGTCTTTGAATATCCCAGTATTTTTTTAGAGAGTAGAATTTTGTGGTTCCATATTGATCAACATAATGAAAAAAATGCTTAAACTAGAGCTATAGTGAGTTGCTCAAAGGCAAAAGAATATGGACATACACTCTCTATTCAGCTGTTTATCTTATTTTATTCCTTCTGTATTGACAATGTAATTACTGGCTCATGTGGATGTATATCTCTCTGCTGGATAAGGCCATATTTGCTCAACTGTGTGTCATAGTTTCTATACTGCTAAAGATAGATGTTGCAGGTAAAGAAGATTCTCATTTAATTCAAGTGCTGTGCTTTGTAGCAGGAGGTTTTGAGTTCTATCTAGAGCTGGGTAAAAAGTTCACAATGCATAATTTGTCTGAATTTAGCTTCTTTTTTAAGTTCTCAGAAAATCTACGATCAAGTGGTGATTTCCTCAGATTATTCATTAGGCAAAAGTTTTCCATTTCTCGTGTGATATATTTTTAAAAAAACCTCTGAAGGGATTCCAATCCATCTTTGTGTTAGTGAGTTTGTGATTGGCCTGATAAATCATCTGGTGGCATTGCTGTTCGCTCATTGGGTGCTTTTGGAGCAAATGTTTAAAAGAGCAAATTTTAAAATTCAGTTTTGGGAAATATACATGTAACTGTGAAATTCGCTTTCTGTGAACATTCATGGAACTATAAGTCAATTGCATGAATATTTATAGAACATGAACACAAAAGGAGTATGAACATGGTTGAAGAAATATATTTCAAATTTGAAACCAATAGTTGTGGAAATACTTTTTTAGAGTATGTGTCTTACTCTGGTGCCTCCTTTCCCACTCTGAACATCCATGGTTTGCAGCAGAGGGATAACAGCAAATTCCTTAGGTAATCACAGGTTTGACACAGTAGTTTCCATGGAGTGCTATACAAAAAGCATTGATTCAAACACCAGGTTCTATGATTTGATTGGGATCTGCAGTGGTCTCCTCAAAAAGGCAACTGTCAGCTTAGAAGTGGATCTGAAAATGAAACTACAATGGACCATTACTGCTCAGGGGAGAAAGAAACGGTTAAAAGGAAACAATCACTATTATTATAAAAATAGCTTATCAAATCGTGACCTGGAATGGGAAAGGAGGGTTGTACGTTAGTTCTGCAGGCGTGAGGCAACTGACAAAAGGATCAATATTTTTTGTTTGAAATACACATCCTACTGTTGGGGATTAAACTGAGGAGCAAAAGTGTGATATTTTGTGTCAGTGAGTGGGAGGGGAAAATAAAGAAGAAATACATGGCTACATTTTTTTTCATTTCTTTAAGATGTGCCCACTTAGCTGCAGCTGTGAGTGGGAGCCTTGAGAAACATCACTAAGGCAGGAGTGGGCAAGTGAATTTAATTACACTCCACTAGGCTGGTGAGGCTGGAGTGCTATGTTTTGTTATTCGTGAACTTTCATGATGCATTTTGATTTTGCCTACAAAGACATTGTTCTCTCTCTCTCCTCTCTCTGACACACACACATTGTCTACAGGGAAGGAACACTGGAGGTTATGACCAAACCAATTAAAACTAAAATGAGGAAATTCACACATTTGGAAAGCTAATGGCACTTTTCATCTTCAAATCATGTTATGAACATTACCTAATTAAATCCCACCACATTTCTGCAATAGCTACATATCATCAACCCTCAATTACAGATGGGGGTAACCGAGGCACAAGTAATGATGGTCCCAATTCAGCAAAGCACTTACACAATTGCTTAACTTTAAGCATGTGAGTAGTCTCATGGAAATTAAGCATATGCTTAAATGCTTTGCTGAACTGGGACCTTAATCACTTGTGCCTCAGTTTTCCCAATCTGTAAAATGGGGATAATGAGACTGTTCACGTGCTTAAAGATAAGCACATACTTAAATATCTTGGGACCAAAGTAATTTCTATAAGATAGAGAGGGAGGCAGTGCTAGCAGTGCAATTGGAACACAGAAATTCCTGACTCCAAGTCCCCTGCTTAGATCATTAGACAAAGTGGCATTCTAGTCTTGTCCTTGTCTGATGGAGGTCTGAGGAGATGAATGGTCCCAGCCAAGTAGTTGGTACAAAATTTGACATCCTAATGTGCAGGAAGGCTCTGAGAAATGCTGAACATGTGTTAGTACTTCAGCAGAAAGCAGGGGTGTAGACTCCTAGCTAATAGTGGCTGGGGGCCAGGCAATACCACCGAGGCAGCAAATCACATCTTCTCGCCACTACAACATAGCAATTGGTCCTTACTACTAGAACTCTGCTGAGTGCTAAATAGAGATTCTCTCTTAATGCTTATGAAGGGAAATTGAGAGAAAGGCCCTTCTCCAACACAGGGCAGAATGTGGCTGTGTGCATGTTGTATTCTCTGTTTCCCCCATTCCACCTTCTACTCAAAATTAAAGGAAAGCTGTAGCGATTGGTTCTAATACCTTAGCCAGGGCAGGATTTGCCATCCTGAGTCACACTGAGTAGTATATTAGTCTTCAGCTCAGAAACTGGCATATATTTATTTGCTTACTGATAAGAGGCCCAATACTGTAGCCACTCTGCTAGATCTCAGTGGAAGTCCCACATGCTACAGAACTGGCCAGAAAGGATGTATCCAAAACTGCATTTCAAGCGATTTTTAGACCTACCTTTCATTGTTTTCATAGGATTAGTGTTGGTCTCTCTCCATGGCAGCTGGGAGCACGTGTCCCAGTGTGGGTAGACAGCCGTGCTAGTGTGATTAAAAAGAGCAGTGTTGCCGGGGATTGTATAGGCAGTGGCTCAGGGGGTCCAGAGGATTTGTACTCCAGCAGCTAGCCCATGCTCCCCACAACTGCACTGCTCTGTTTAGTGCTCTAACTTGAGCAGAGCTAATGTATATCTGTTGAGCCAGGTTAGGAAGCACGCTCCTTGCTGCAGGGAGCCCCAGCTCAGGGACAGCTGCCATCTTACTGGAGCTCCCCAGGGAGAACTGCATTCTAATTACATACCGTATTTATGTTTTGCTACTATTTCGTTGCACTTTGATTAAGCTAATGGTGGCTAAAGAAGCGCTGTGATTTTCTAAGGCTCTCTCATAACTCTGTCCCCTAATACTAGGAACCATTGCCAAGTTCCATTCACACACACATTGTTTTAAAACACACTGAAACTTGTTTGCTGCCAGCCCCCAAAGCCACCTTCTTCTGTGTTGGATTCCTGTGCAGAATGATGCTCTGCCCTGCCTATTCCAGGTCACTTTCAGCCTCGTCATTAAACTGGCACTTTCGGTGACATTATCTGATTTTTTTTTAACGCTTATTATAATTTAATTAAAATAAATGCTAGTTGCTAATGTTTTGGGGCTTTTTGCTTTAATGGCTAAGGGTACATTGCTGGGTATCTGGTTGTTCTACTCAGACCTAGAAGATAGGATGAATGTCTGTTTGAAATGCAACGTTCCTAAGTATCAGTTCTGGCCCCCAGAAGGTACAATGGTACACTGCTAGGTAAGTTAATTCTAAACCCAGAGCAGAATAACACGAGCCTGCTGATGGCATTCAATTATATAGCTTTTGACCCATGAGCCTGCAAATTGGTTCCCTGTTCTGGAGCTGTAGAGCTAGCAGGATGCATCTGAGCTACCTTATCCTCAGCTTTGGTGAAACAGAAGCCTTGCTGTTGGGTAGCAGTTGCTGGTGTGAGGTCTCTCTTTGTGCCCTTGCTTGTTGAGGTGATTCACTGAGGAGCAGCAAATGAGGTTAAGATTCGTGGTACTATTTCCAGGCAGACCCTCTCCAAGAGAAGCTGAATGTGGTGCAAAAATATTGTTTCAGTTGCATAGTCTTCTCATGCCTCACCATTTTATCCCACTCTGACCCCACAACAGCAGTGTATGCCCTTGTGACCCTCACATGGCTCAGTTAACTGAATTCATTCTTTGCAAGGCTTACAGCAGGGCACCTCCCTCACTTGCCGGATGCTTGGAATGCAGTAGCACACCTGTTTTGAGTATCTGTGGTGACATTACTCCTCCCTTGACTTCTTTAGAGTGGCATATGGAATGCAAGTAGGCACTGTGAGGTTCCAAAGCTGTACCAGGTATGGGCCCTGGCGAGATGAGAGATCTGCTCTCTGGCTGTGCGTAAACTAGCCTTTTCCCCTTTCATTTTCTCACTGGTGGTAGCAACATCGGGAATGTTACTATTGACAGGATCTCAGTGGCCACCACTATTTTTACCACCGTATAATTTGTCAGCTAAGATAAAATCGTGCTGACCTGATGGTAAAAATGCCAGCAGCTGCTAATGTTTTGTCCACACCAGCACTCTTGTTATTGCCACTGCCCCTGGGCTAATGTCTGTAAGAATATTTAAGCTATTTTCCGCTGGAATGACCAGGAAGACTTGTAGCCTCACAGACACTATCTGTATGGCAATCCTTGGATCTTGGGTGGGATGTTCTCATGGAAAGCTGCTCGCTCCACATTATTTCATGGTAGAGCTGGCCACATTTTTTATTAAAAAGTTTTGCCCAAAATGCCCTTTGAAATTAAATTGTCATGACTTTTTTGATTCTTTATAAAATATATTGATTCTTCCCTGAACAAAAAAAATGGCATCAGATCTATACAAAAATATTTTCTTTTTTGCTGTCCTCCTCCCTGTTTTTCTCTTCCTCCCTTTTCCAGTGGGAGGAAAAATGGGCAAGAACGTGAGAAGAGGAGGAAACCAGAATTTTTTTGTTTGTTTTGATGAAAAAACCTGCAGCAAATTGTGAGTGAAATGGAAAATGCTTCCCATTTTTCTACTCCCTGCCAGAGCCTTGCTGTTAATGCCTTCTCTTGCACCTCCGCTCTTCAAAGACTTCTGAGTATGTGAGGCAGGAATCCTTTCAGAACCAAAGTTAATAGAGTCAGTATTATTTCTGACAGGTATTTCCCAGCAGGTGCCCAGGGCTCAGATGATGCTGTGTAGAGTTACCACCACCAGTTCCAACCTTTTCTCCTAGTAGTATAAGGGGCCTACCATAAATCTAGCATAGGCCCCAGCCCAGACACTACAGGTCCTGCCCACCTGTCACCCTAAGACTTGCCCCTGGGTATTACTGCCGGGGTCAAGACGGACACAAGACCGGAATCAAAGGGAGTAATGTGACCTCTCTAAAACTTCTCCCACTGCTCTCTACCAATCAAGATGGGTTTTGTGCCCTGTAGGACTGCCCTGAAAGGAGATTTGACCAATCATGGGGTGTTCCAGGGCAGGATCATCTGTCCAGAAGTGGGTTGTGTGACCCCTCTAAAAACTTCTCCTACTGTCCTCTACCTATTAGAGCACAGCACCCCTACCCCGACCCCCGAAGTTCCAGCACCGCGTAGAAGAGGCCATTTCATTCCAAGAACATGTGTTTTGGAAACTGGGGAAATGCTGAAAGGAAACATGGCCTCCTTCACCACCCCTATGAGAACTTTGGACTTTTGTTTTAGTGCTGAGGGCCTTCGACCACCCATGGAGGAAGCGCTACATCAGCAACAGTTCCAAGGAGGAAGAGGGAACAGCCCTGGGAAGCCCTTTGGCCCAGCCATTGATGGATGCTCTGGAACCTGATCCTGAAACCCAAGCATTCGTGAGGCAGCCCAACGAGCGTGGAGGCCTATGGAGGGAGTAAACCATGACTCAGGGTGGCACCTGCGGGCAGCAGTCTGAAGAGACCCCCCCGCCTAGGGATCTGCTACCGGAGGGGTGTGTATGCTGGTCGCTTTGGGAACCATGCGGTCTGAGGTAAGCACCATCCTCCTGCCCCCCCCACACTCCATCCCCCAGCCCAGTGCCCACCCCCCGCATCCTCTCCTCCGTCCCAATCAAGGTACTTCACTTTATTTTCATTTACTTCCCATTATTTATAATATAGGAGGAGGATAAAGAAAAAAAATTAAAAGTTGGAGGGTTGGGGGAGAAAAGAGAGAATGTTCTTTTTCTTGGCTGGATCTCGGGGCTAGGGGGGAGGCTGAAAATGAAGCTGTGAACAGGGCCCCACTAACCCTAAATCCACCATTGGTACAAAGAAGCCATTATTACTCAAGAATGCATAATTAACAAAGCCCACTTCCACATAGGTATGTATTTACATGATCTCAAGTAGATATCTGTGCTGCTGAGGTTTCAAAGACCTTATTCATTTCTAGGAACCATTTTGACAGAGAAACCACATATCAAGGGCATTAAAGTTGGAGAAGCCAATCAGTGATGGAGTGGGAATTTACAGTAGCTAGTTACGGCTGTGTTTTTGTCCACATTATTGCCATTCTATTTATTATTCCCTCTGTATTGTTCAGATAATACAGTCCATATAGGGCCTGATCCAAAGCCCACTTGAAGTCAATAGAAAAACTCCCCTGAACTTCAAAGGGCTTTGAATTAGCTGCATGTTTTCTTTCTGGCTTCAAGCATAAGCCCCATTAATAATAATAATTGGTGAAATGCTTCTCCCACTCCCAGATGGCCAAAGGTCAGTGGAATTACTGTAGTTCAGTGGTATGCAGGATAAGGGACAGAAACAGAGGATTTTAACAGCCAATTTTTGTACAGCATTTTTTATTAATAAATTTCAAAGAACTTTACACGGAGGTCAGTATTATCTTCCTCATTTTATATATGAGGCTCGGCAAGGAAAGGGACTTGCCCAAGGTCACCTAGCAAACAAAGGGTAGAGGTTTGATTTGAGCCTGCGTCTGCTAAGTCCAATGATTATACAATAGGCCACACCCTTAACAGCCAGGGGGACTCTGCTGCCCACTCTATAGAAGCACATGGTGAGAGCAGAGGGCTTGGGAATGTGGTCAGTAGATTTGCAGATTGCATGAGGCTATGGGCCATAAAACCCACTCAGAAAGCCAGCCACACCCACTACAGTTCAAGAGGAAGTTTGCATAAGCCTTGTGCTGCCATCATCCTCCATGCAAAGCTAATTTACTCTTGCTTTGCACAGTATGGTCCAGGGAACTCTATTGGCAATGAGAGGAGAATTTCGCCTTTCCAAAGAAAAGCAATGCAGCATTCTACAGAAAGGACTCCAGACACCTTAAGAACATTACTGGAAGCTGTGCTTTGAATGCAGGCTGTAGAATCCGGTAGTGCTGTATTGGCTTTAAGTGGGGGAGCCCCTGATATATAGCAGAGCTGGTGGAAATACTGGGGAAATGCATTCACAAATGTATTAAGTGAAAAATCCCACTCCAACTGAGCCAGCCATGGTCATGCTCCTTTTTCTTCACTATTTGCACACATTTCTGTGAATGGGATTTTAATTGGGGACTAATTGTTCTTCCTATGAATACTCACATTTGTATGCTAATAGGATACTTGTATGTGAACAAGAGCATTTAGCTGTCATTCCATAGTTTCCTGTTTGCAGAATTTCAGTTGCCCAATCATGAAGCATAAACCAGGCCATGTGACCAGCCGCCCAATGTGGCTAATGAGTAGTGAATAGTCAAAGAACAATTCCCTGAAATTGTTCCCCCTAAAACTATCAAACAGTCGCAGCTGATGAAGAAATCCTTCAGAATGAAAGTGATGAGAAAAATGAGCTGAACCCATGGAATAAACTATTCCAGGGGTTATCAGCCTGCAGGTAACAGGTAATTCTGGGGCTGGAGCACCCATGGAGAAAAATTCATGGGTGCAGAGCACCCACAGGCAGCTCCCTCCCTCGCCCCCCACCTCAGCTCACCTCCGCCTCCACCTCCTCCCCTGAGCGCGCCACCACTGCTTCACTTCTCCCCCGTCCCAGGCTTGCCACAAATTAGCTGTTTGGCGTGGCAAGCCTGGGAGGGAGGGGGCAGAAGTGGAGTGGCAGTATGCTCGGAGGAGGAGGCAGAGTGGAGGTGAGCTGAGGCGGGGAGCGGTTCCTCTACACCCCTGGGTTACTTGCCCCGTGCTCCCCTGCCCCAGCTCACCTCCACTCTGCCTCCTCCTCTGAGCGTGCCACCACTCCGCTTCTCCTTCCTCCCTTCCTCCCAGGTTTCCACACAAAACAGCTGGCGCGGCAAGCCTAGGAGGGAGGGGAGTGGAGGGGAAAAGTGGTGCACACGGGGGAGGAGGCGGGGCCGGGGATTTGGGGATGGGGTTGGAATGGGGGCGGAGTTGGGGCGGGACAGGGGGCTATTGGTTGCGAACACTCACCAGCACCAGCTAAAGTCGACACCTCTGACCCTGCTGCCTATAGTACTAAACGGGAGAGGAGCTGCATCTGTATCCTGGATCAAAAAGGGGGTGGGTCTTAGCATGAGGAAAGGCGGTTGCATTATGGAAAATGCTGGGACCTCCACAAAATTATTTGTGACTAATAGTTAAAGCCGTTCTAGCATAGGCCATCAGTTGGTATCTCAGGACCCTCCAATGGCACCAGTGGGCAGATTAAGAATCTAGTTCCAGTAGGTAAGGAGTGAACTCTGACATCTCTGTGTGTTCCATGGTTTTTGTCAGTTTAATATTATTTAAAAGTAGTTTTTTGCCTTGACTGGCTAAATGAATTCCACAAAGCATGCAAATGTGAGCATTATACAACTTTGATTTCCTATGAATATAGAACACATGCTGTTAGTGAAAAGAACGTACAAGATTGCCATACTTCTAGAAATTAAATGCTTATTGAGTCTGGACTGGAGGATACAACAAGCTTTCTGACCATTCATCGTGGCCATACATAATTTCAAAGCATCTACAATAATCGTTCTTTAAACCGCTTTCTCTTTTCCGTGTATTTTCACCCCTTGGAACAAAGAGAGCCATAGCACCTTTGGTGCTGTGGCTGGAGGCCTTGTCTAATACAAGGGAGATGTCACTATTATATCTGTGCTCCCCTTCACACCTCTCCTCCAAGCATCAGTGTCCAGATACTCAGCTGAGCTTTTTAAAAGGCTCAGCTATGTTGTAAATGTGCTATTGATGCTTTATGGGCTACGTGGCGCAGTGAGTTTTTGATGAAAATGTTCTTCTCTCTTCTGTATATCAAGCCTGGAATGAGAAATCAGCACAGTCATGAACCTGGCGCTTCCACAGCATCAAAATGAAATCAACGGGTGTGCAGGTACTTTATCTTCCCAACAATTATCACAAGTGTCAGCCCCTACCGTGTGTGTCTATGTGTGAGTGGGGATGGGGGCATGGTTTTCAACGGCAAGCAATAAGCTGGCTTTCAGGTCACTGAATAAGGTAGCTAACTGTATAGAGACTCCTTCCTGAACTGGGGTGTTTGGCTTCTAGATTTTTTCTCTTGATTTCTACCGTACAATATTTTGTGTGGTTTGATTATATTTAATTAGCTAAAAAGAGAGAGAGCACGCGGGAGACAGAGAGCAAGAGAGCAGCTGAATCTCATTCAAAATCTTGCTGTTTTTAAATGGAAAATTAAAAATGAGAGGAGTAGAAACCCTATAATTGTAAAAATGCTTCTTGACTAGTCAGGGCCTGGTATAGCAGTGGATGAGGGCCTAGCTCCACTTTCTACAGCACATGCATTTCAGGAAGGACACGTGAGCAGAGCAGAAGGGCAACTAGTTGGAAAAAGAATCAGAGGGGTAGCCATGTTAGTCTGGAATTGCAGAAGTGACAAAGAGTCCTGCATGCATCCGATGAAGTGGGTATTAGCCCACGAAAGCTTATGCTCTAATACTTTTAGTTAGTCTTTAAGGTGCCACAGGACTCTTTGTCACTAGTTGGAAAAAATAAGATCTATCTTTCTGCTGTCAAACCTTAGCCTATTCAGAGAACTAAACCCAAATTTTCTTAAAGATCTGGAATTGGATATATTTCCCTGCCCCCACCCATTTTGATGTATACCATTTGCTCTTTCAGATTCTGAAAATCACAAAACAAAGGCACTTCTGAAGGCATTCCCATCCTGACATGGTAGTGATGGTAGGGATCTCATGGACAAATGGTTCCCCTCAGACTTCCAGCACAGAGTTACAACGGTCAAAAGGCTTTGAATAAACCTCTGACCACCTTCAGGCTGCAGGTCCAAACCAAATCCAAACTCTGAACCTTTAGCAGCTCTTTCATTGGTATTATTTGTTAATCACATTAGTTAGCCCATTAATGGCTATTTGCCAGGATAGGTAAGGACTGGTGTCCCTAGCCTCTGTCTGTCAGAGGGTGGTGATGGATGGCAGGAGAGAGATCACTTGATCGTTACCTGTTAGGTTCACTCACTCCGGGGCACCTGGCATTAGCCACTATCAGCAGACAGGATACTGGGCTGGCTGGACCTTTGGTCTGACCCAATATGGCCGTTCTTATGTTCTGCCTTCAACATGACAGAAAATACAGATGGTCCCTGCTCTGAAGAACTTTTGGCCTAAACAGTATAGGCAAGTCCAATGTAGGAAGTAAATAGGTCATTTATAGGAAAGGAGGTTGATTTTCAGTTCGAACATTAAAAAATAAATACATCAGAGTATAAACCATCTTCTAGCTGATGGAGGTCAGGGAGTAACCACCTACTATAATTTTTTGTTTTGTTTTTCGCCTTCCTCTAAAGCAGTACTGGCCACTGTCAGAAATGGCTTGCAAGCCTGTTCCAGTGTGGCAATACCTATCTTCCTACCCTTGTATTACTGACTAGCGTGGATATTGGGCAAGAGGCGGCTCTTCAGCAGAGTAGTGGCTAGACTGGCTAAAATTTGGAGGGTGTCTCTTCTGCATATAAAAGGAAATGAAAAATAAGTATTCCCGTTTCCAAATGATTTCTGCATATGCCATTGAAAAACAAACAAGCATGTTATTTAGAATTTTTTTTCTCCATGCCTTTAAACTTGATTGTCTTTAAACAACCCACATTCTCCTTCGATCTGTTCATGTTCAGTATGGTGATTTGTAAGGAAAAATCATGCCATTTAAAAATAAAAATAGTTGAGCTGACTTCTGAACTGTTTTCTTTAATCAACATCATTACAACTGATAACTGAGTCTTGATTACACCTCTTCAGAGGACACCCCCTGATTTTGCTTTACATCCCTGATTTTTTAAAAAATATATTTCTTATATTTTTTTCACTCTTTCCTGATTTCTTGGTTGCAGAGTTGAGGCTCATTCTTGCTTGAAATGGATTTACTTGTTTCTCAAGGGCAGCTTTTTTCTCTTAAGGGGGCTGTGAGTAAATGTGCTCCCTTTTCAGAAGAAGCCTGAAATCCCACTCATCACATATTCCCCCCTCCTAACCCCTGTGGAGAAAAAGATTGGACCAGGAGTCATTCCTCCTGACCTCTCCCCAGCACCCATGGAGCTAAAGGGCAAGGGGTCATTTTCTCAGATTCCCTTTGGCAGAAAGAACCAATGGTCACCCCTCCCCTGATCCACCCTGTGTGGATCTGAGACACAAATTCAAACCCTTTTGAAGAGGGCGGGGAGACAAAGAAAGAAGAGCTGTGTGTGCCTTGAAGCTCAAACCCATTCAAACTTAGCCTTGTATTCAAGTAGGGTGACCAGACAGCAAATATGAAAAATTGGGACAGGGAGTGGGGGGTTAATAGGAGCCTAAACAAGAAAAAGACCCAAAAATCAGGACTGCCCTATAAAATCGGGACATCTGGTCACCCTAGACTCAAGGCTCAATGCATCTGTGAACTTCAGCAGATATGGGCAGCGATTTCTCACCCAGCGGAGGAGCTGCCACAACCCCCTGCCTCACAGCCAGCTTCCCTTGCTAGCCCCCAAATGTGCCTTCTGCCTCCAACAAGCCCCCAGTCGTTCCCTCCCTCCCTTCTTCAAAGGGATGGCCTAGGGCTTGGTATGGAATAATGAGAGGTTGTTGGGGCGGCGGGTCAAACAGACTTGAACCTCTCAGTGAACCAGGTCTGGTTGCTTCCAGGCTTTGTGAACCAAATAGCAGGGTTAGTTTAGCAAGGCCCTTTACAAAGCAAACTCTACAGGGCACATGCAACCTCGCTGTGAGCCATTTTTCTTGCCCACTGTACTGTCACTCTTCCAGCCCCTCCGTGGATGCAGGAGGTCTACGTAGGGCTACATGCTGTTTCCCATGAGGAAAGAAGAAACTGAGGGTTATTACTTGAGCAGCCAGACCCCTTAAAGGAAAAGACTCCAATTCTCCTGCTTTCCTGGGTGAGGGGGAAAAAACAGAGACTTGTTTTAGTAATTCCCTTGACTTGGCTTTGGAGGAAAGGAAGGGCAGATCAATGGTTATTTCACTGGCTTCCCGGCAGAAGGCACAGCAAGAGTCACTTCCGCAGACTCTGCCCCATCAGAAGGGAGGGTACTCTGTATCAATGCCATGGTCTGCTTTGTGGATGGATAGACTCCTGCCCTTTCTTCCCCATCTCCTAAAGAAAGGAGCGGTTGTTCCTGGCTCTTCTCTTTTCTCTCCCTCTGTCTGTGGAGAAACTAATTATCTGGCCCTCATTTTGGAAGGAGACGATAACTCAGGGGAGTTTCTAGTTTTATCTGTGAGGGTTTTTGATGGTGTGACGCAGGCTGCCAGGGCACTGTGGAACTGGCTGAGCGAAGCTTTTAAAATAAAAAATAAAACTGAAATACAGCTATTGAGCCACATCCCATGTTCAGTTACACTGGCGAAGGTGTCTGCTGCGGCTACAAATGGGCCCATTTCACTTGCAGTTGCTAAACAAGACCTAGCCGCCTGCTTTCCTAATTGCCTTTCCGGATTCTTATTGTTGTGGATTATTCCTATAGGGCCTGATCTAAAGCCCACTGAAGTCAGTTGGAGTCTTACCCCAGATTCAATGTGTTCTGGATCAGGCCTTTTTTGTGCTGCAGTCGTTTGATTGCTCCCTAGAAAGATTACTGAGGATTTAGAATTGGATTCCTCAGCAAGAGAGATGCTTCCCCAGATCTTCCGAGTTTTAAGTCTTAGGGCTGAATTCCACTCAGAGATACGAGTGTGCAGCTCTCATTGAAGTCAAGGATCTGTTCTTTTCTGCCTTCAAAGAAGGAAAAATAGGAGGGAAGGCAACTAGGAGCCAAGGGAAACAGGAGTTGCATCATGCATGCTTATCTTGAAGCCAGAATTTGGCCCTAAGGTTAAAATGGAAAACACATTCCTAAATTATCAAGATGTACTAAAAACACACCCTTTGGTATTTCAAGAGAGCAGCAGTAAGCTGCTCACAAAAGCCACATAGGCTTCTCTTTCCCCATTTGCTCATAAGGCTCATTGAAAAGGAAAACAAATTAGGCAACATAAATTAAAATGAAACATGTGCCTGGAACCAGCATGTGGAACATTCACCAGCTTTTTGCTGATTCCTTTGACACACTCCATGTTTGTTTACAGTGGAACCAATTTATAGTGAAGTCATTGAAAAAAAATCAGAACAGCTTTCCTTTAAGCAGATGTTCATCTACTAGAACTATGACTGCAATTTGCACATTTCAATGCACTGAAACAATTCAGGACTTTCATGTTAAACTACTGCTGCAGAGGTGGCTGCACTTTAGTGTGGACTGACTGAATCCTTATTCCCTATCTTGCCTATCCCAAAAGGGATGGTGTGAGGCTTGATTAGTTAATTACTGCAAAATGCTTTGAGATCCTGGAACAGAAGTCTCTATAGAAGTGCAAAATATTATTGATGTTGTTATTCAATGCAGTTTCACTACAGCTGAGTTCACTGTGGACGACTTTAATCATCACTTTATGCTCACTTACAAGAGGAGAATTTAGTTTTTACAAATAAAGAGAATGCATTATTCTACAGCTTGGTTTGAAGTGGTGCATAGTCCTTATACTAGTTCTCTATAAAGAGTTTGGTTTTGCCGTCTAGATCCATTACTATTCATGGACTTCAAGGGGAGCAGAATCAGTCCTTCTGTGTTCTACACTTTGGCTTGAACTGAATGTACAATAATTTCTTATAAATCATTATTATTTAGTTAAGTTATTGCAACACAACTGCTTGTTAAGAATTTTACAATTAATTTTACCCATTGTAGGTTCCCCTCTCCAAATGGAAAGTGCAAATCCACTTAAAATGCTGAGATCTTTTGACTGCTACCAGAAACTTTTATCAGAATAAGAGGATAAAAAACCCATTAGCTTTAAGTTGTATGATTCTAACAGCTCATTAGAAAGCACTGTGCTTTTTCAATATGAGCATGCCTCTAGCTCTACACTGAATCCATCAAAGTTAAGAATGAAGGTATGGGACCACTTGAACATTTTGGAAGGCAATTTCTTATTTTTAACTATGTAGACCACAGGGTTCATTAGATGATTTTAATGAACAGTCATAAGCCTGATGTTCAAATTCCCCTCTCATTTTGTGTCTAATTGCAATCAAAATATGAAATTGCTAAATAGAGCCACCCTACCAAGGAACTGAAATGGAAATTTCAGTCAGTAACTGCAGTTTCATTGTGAACAATTGCTATTTTTTTATAAGATAGTATAAATATTTTGATTTCAGTTTGAACCCCTGCAAAAAGCTTGCTGTAAAATAATCTTGAATGGCTTCTCTTCATATTGGAGAAAAAACTGCCAACTTTAAATAAAAGAAAAGTATTATAATTAGGTTTACTGATTTCCTGGGAAACTGAATTATTAATTCAGGGATCTTAGCCACTTTTTGGTACCAAAAAGTAGTTGGAAATATGATGCTTTTCATCTATGGAATCTCAAATAGCATCACCTGACTAAGCAGGTCATTTTCAGTACTTTGTAAAATATATGGGGGGGAGATTGGAATATATTTTTCAATCATCCCTTGGCAGCCTTCACAGCTTTAGTCAATTTATGCATCATCTGTAAAGTTCAACATAGGGCACTGGGTCCCAAAATGTACTTTGAAGCATCCATAGCAAATCTTCTAATCTTGGTTTTCGCTAGCTGAGCAACATATGCATTAGAGTGGAATTTAGGATAAGCTTTCAGGTTGAGGGGCAAGACATTTACTCAGATAACCCACCATATCTTGGCTTCAAGTGTAATGTTCAGCTAGGGGTAAATGATTGCTTTTCATTTTTACCAAAGATAAATGATAAATGATAAAGGTTTATACAAGGATTTATATGCCTCTGTATCTGCATGTCTGTACAGCACATACATGCAAATATAGCATCACTTTTTAAACTTAGATTAAGTGCAAATATTCAAAGCACAACTAATCTCTTATGCTAGCCATTATTAAAATCATATTCTTTTACAGATGTTTCACAAACCACAGTCCAATACCTTTAATTGTCAGCAAGTGCTTATGCCCATAGTAGCTTTATTTAATCTAAACGAAACTCAATATCATTCCTCCCTCTCAAACATGACAGAAATCACAAGTTTCAGTTTGTGTTTGTAATGCTGTTATGACCTTATATCAGAATCTTTCTTTCTTTCTTTCTTTCTCCTAAACCCTTTGGCTCCATGTCTTCTGTAATTTCTTTTCTTTGTTCTTCTTGGTGTCAATTCAGGACAGTCAGCATATCACATGATGTAAGATAAATTATTAGCATTCACAAAATTATAATTATGATGTAGATAATAGAATGTTACAAATTTAATTAACAAACTGACCATTGTAAAGGCAGATCTCAGAGTATCTTTTATTTGTGAAGTGTTATGACTTGAGTTGTAGTAGCCTGTCCATTTCAGCTTTATGAAGATCTGGACAGTATAAGGACACATTCACAAATTAGGCTGTTTCTTGCAGCTCAGCATCTGATGATTTTAAAAAAAGAAGACAAGGTTCTTATAGGCTTTGTGGCTAACCATGAAACAGTGTAAAACATTTCAAGAGTATTTGTTTTCAATAGATTAGTGATTTTGGGGATAAAAGAGCATTTTAAAATGTAGTTTCTTGTTTACAATAAAACAATCTTAAGTATCAATATTATTATTCCTCTAGAATCAATCAAAAGACTGAATATTTTAATATTAACATATGTTATACTTAATCTAGCTGTGTTTTTAAGGTTTTGTTGAATAGAGTGTCAGATTTACATAGTATTTCCTATAGAAAAAATCAGCACATCAATGACATGGCCTCGGATATTTTTGTCCCAGTCAATGTATTAGTTGTTAGTGAGAATTCCAATAGCAGATTAGTAGAAAACCAGGCTCACAGTATTACCAGTTGGTTGACAATATTTGTCTCTGTCACCCTCCCTGATTGGTTAAGTGGGATCAGAAAGCCTGACACTGGATTGGCTGGGAATTGCTGCTGTTGCTATGACTCTGTTGCTAGGATCTTTGCTGTCTCCAGGCCCTGCAGGAAACATGTAATGAATTATGGATGGTTGATTTTCTCAGAGACCTGATCTGTAATGCAGATGAGCTCCAAGTCCCACCTTTTCTTCTGGGTTCTTAAAAAAAAAAAAAAATCAGAGTTTTAAATCAGAATCTGGCATTTGCGTAGTCCCCAGTCACAGCAGTGACTCCTGAATACTGATGTTAATTCTTATGCAAAGAGAGGGCCAGAGGTCACTATCTATTATTGGTTCAGGAAAAGCTTGTAGGATTTTCACTGAACTCTGCGACCCCTTGGGGTATTTTCATTTATTTATTTATTTATTTATGTTTGGAGACAAAATAGGATATAAACACTCAAAATGGTATTTTCTATGACAGAGAGACAGGAAATTGTCCCCTGGACTGCCATGAAGGGGGGTGGGTGCAGGGTCATGGTGGCCAGTCTGGCCAGTGGACTAGCTAATAAAACCTTTTTTGGTCCACTTAGTAAAAGGAGTCTTTGCCCAAATATGATCTGTGACCCCCCATCTGCAGACGGTGCACAATTTGGGTCTCTAATCAATGGCTTTGATAAGATTTTGCTGAGAGTTCCTGTGTGTGTCCAGTTCCTGTAAACATGTACAATGTGCCTATTCCATACAAGTGAAAACCAGAATGTAATTGCACACATGTAACTCCCCAGCTGGCATTCATTACATGAACAGTGCAGCTGATCCTTTAAGTTTAGGTAGTAGGGAAGTGAGCAGGTTTGGATGAGTCATTTAACTTCCCTAATCTCCTGCACCCACATCAGTTAGGAGGTACAATGTATGCCATGCTACTTAAATGTTAATGTTTTTCTATATGTTGCAGTGAAACCATCACAACAGATGCTGCCTGGGCATAAATAACAATACTTTAGATTTTCATGCACTAGCGACAAAATGATTTAAACCTTCTTTATATCAGACCTCAGTGGACAGATTTGAACTGGAAAATTATTGATCTGGCTTAGAGATATGGGCCTGATTCTTCTCTCATGCTAGTTTTAAGCCTATCTAATGCCATGGATTTCAGTGGCGTTACCTCTGATGTGACCCACTACAATGGTTTGATCCTGCAAAGTGTGGAGCTCCTGCAGCTCTCACTGAAAATTTGTCAAAGGGGAGGGCACTGAGTACTTTAAAGGATTGTGACATTAGTGAGAGGAGAATCAGGCCCACCATTTTCCTTTGAAGTCCAGTATTCAATTCAGCCACACATTAAACAATTTACCCAGCACTGAAATTAATATACACCAGTGAGAGCCATTTCTGCAAATTTTGTAGCGGGGTTGATGTTTTCACACCCTGCAGTTTCAACTGCTTCATGATTCTTCCTCAGGGAGAAGTAAATGACTTAAGTAGGGACTCTGAAATGAAGATGAAATACACAGTAACCCCCATGTGATTCATAGGTACTGTTATACCAATAGAAGCAAGCAGGATTTTATGAGGGGGATAAGGCAAAAAGCCACATTTATTGTAAAGATAAAAATAAAGAATAAAGAAAAGATAGAAGCAAACAACGTTGTTTAACTACTTATTCCTATCACTACTTAACCCTTATACACACACACACACATATATATATATAAACATTTATTTAATCATTCATTCATTTATTCAGGGTTTGGGTAATTGTTATAGTTACCAGCCTGGAAGTTGCTTGTGACAGAATACTGGCCAGGTATTTTATACACAGGTGATGGTAGTGGGGAACGAAGTCCTGATCAGATGTGCATCTGAAGCTCCTGGTAGGCTGGCAGCAGAACCTTGGACTCTGACTTCATAGTCTTTTGGTCCAGTCTTTATAGGAATTTTTTTCTATGCCAGTCTATGGGAATTGCTGCGTTATGCTGATGTTTTTAGGGTGGCTGCCAGGTGCTCGTCAGTGATCTCATAGGGTGGACCTCCAGTCTCCAGTTTTTTTTCCACTTGACACCTTTTGGGTGTACTGGCACCTGACGCCTTCTTCAGCCCTTTGATGCTGCATTTTTAGGCTGGAACCTCAAACCATCCATTTATTGTTCAAGCACTTTCTCTTTTTTACATACATTTTCTAATTAATGTTTTACATACAGTATTTTGTATAATAATAATTTTACACATACAATAGTTACAAAAAGTTATAAAAGTTTCTGGGTGGCATTTTTCAAAACACTTCCTTTCTGAGTGTTGAGTTAGTTACTGTTATAGTTACAATGTTTCACTTTGCGATTAGGGTTAATTGGTTCACAATGCTTTGAAGAGAACTGGCGTCAGTTGTGTAACAATGCCCTTAATCAATTACAGGGCTTGGCTCCCAGAGCGGAGTTAGTGGCTTGACAATGCATCCTTACAATGTATCGCTGCAATGTCAATTTCAAGAAGCTACTTGCAAAAATTTGAGCGTGCCCTGGGACAGAGAGAGAGGAGCTGTTTCTGGCTACATAGTACAATTTTAAGTTACATGACCTAATATTAACAAATTATATTTTAAAGGGGCAATAATAATAAATTTAAACATTTAACAATCTTAACAAATAATAATAATAAATCTAAACACTTATCAAGCTACTTCTACTTAACAAACTTATACTATGTAAACGTTCAGTTGTAAAAAACAAATTATGAAAAGTCACTTCCACTTGAAAAATCATTTTTAATACTTTAATATGTTTTCCCTACAGTACGATCATGCCCTGTTTTCTAGGATTATTAAGCAAAATGTTCTGTTTAAGAACCAACAAGCAACTAAAAACAGTAAACTGAGCAAATTAATTAAATACAGTGAATACAGAAAAGGCAGACATTGAAAACACCTGTTATTACCTGCTTTGACCATCTGTCAATTTCTAAGAGACCAATTTCTAGTCTGACCATTATTATTATTATTCTCTATTATTAAAAGGTTTTACAGTGAAGAACATGGTTAAGAGGAAAACTGCATTTCCCATCCCAACCCTTCCACAGCGGTAGAGTATTCATCAAACTCCATTAAAAAAACAAAACCAAGACAAAATAAAGATGTGTAATTAGGGACTTGGTGATGCTTAAAGCCCAGAAATGTCTAAGAAATGCAGTTTGCTGAAAATACTCTGTGTGTGTGTGTGTGTGTGTGTGTGTGCATGAGTGTGAACATATATGATTGTTCTGTGGAAGTGATTCTCTCTAAGGTATATTAAAATGGAAAACACATTAGCAATTTGCAGTCACAGAAAATATAGGTCATGTTTTTGTGAATGAAATAATTATATTTTTAAACTGTCCATTCAGTGGCTTTTATTTTATGTTTAATACGCTAAAACTAACACCCAGGAAAATGATCGTTCTCACACTTGTATAATGTACTATGCCATATGAGATTGGGAATACCTTAAATATTCAGCCAGGCCCTGATACCACAAATGACTTGAACACTTAAGCACACTATAAGCATATGACTAGTTCCATTGACATTAATGGCCCTAGTATCCCTCCATGGCTTCTGTCAAGCAACCACAGGTGCTCAGCCAATAGCAGAGCCATGAAGCCAGGTGCTGTGGCAGCCAGAATAGCTGGGCATCATTGCAACTATCCCTGCAGAACGATTCCTCTCTCTTTCCTGGATCTGCTGGTATGGTATGAAGGCCTCATCCCCAGAGAATTCTGTGGCTCCTCTAGGATATTTATAGGAAATTCCTCTAGGGAAGCTGCCTGAGTTTTCCTGACTAAGATGCTATGATTCTCTCCCAAGTGTTTATGTGTAGCAAGGAAGGGCAGCCATCTCCCAAGGCCTCTGTGGTACAGCTGACCATCTAACTCAGGTGGATACAATAGTCCAAGTGCCAGAAGGCCTGGAGACAACAACAGTGAGAAGAGCAGTGCTGGAAGCTTTCACAGAAGAAGTGAAAGATGGGCAGTGAGAGGCTGGTATGTGAAGTGAAGGGGCATGAAAAAGATCTTGAGTGAGTGGTAATGAGTGGGAATATTTTGAGAGAGAATATAGAGGACGAGTCTTTTAGTCAACTTTTGTCTTTACAGTTGCAGCAACTATGATGCATCAGCTATGCATCCGATGCTTTCACTTGATTTCTTTATGATTTGTAAAATATGTGCCATCGATTAGAGCTGGCTGAAAGATGCAAACCCACTGTCACCCCCAACCCCGCCAAAAAAGAGTTAACGTGGGTCTAGTGTCATACAGTTTGAAACAAACTTTTTTTTTTTCAAAAAAATTTTCCTTCAAAAATATTTTTATGTAATTTTTTTTATTGAAAACCCTATCAACCTTTTTCATCTACTGTAAAATGGATTTTTTGGTAAATGGAATATTTGACAGAATTTTTATTGATGACATTTTTCATAAAAATAATTTTTTTCACATATTTGAGATCCTTTCCCAAAAATCTTTGCTTGAGAATAAAGGCCTCTTTTAATTAATTTTAAAAAAAAAAAAATAGAAAAGTTTCAAGCAGCTCTACCATCAATACTCTTTGGCTGAATTGATAATCAGTTGAAAACATCATCTAGTGCAATGAAGGTAATAAGAACTGACAAAGGTTAAACAGGACATCCCAGCCCCCCAAAAGAAACCCATGGCTTAATGCCACCTGCTCAGGAAGTGCAGAGTGAATAGATTGGCCCTGCAGTGTGAACTAAAGGTCACCAAATTGCAGCTTTGTTAGACCAAGGGTGAAATGAGTTCCAAGCTTAGGGCACTCATTGGGAATACCCTACCAGCAACTCTAAGACACCAGAGATTAGTATGAACAGCCCAATGATCCTAACATCCGGGTTGATGCATGGAAATAGAAAAGGTCTATGACCCAAACCACAGTGTTTCCCAGCCCTGGGGCCAACAATCTTGTAGAGAGGGTGAGCAAAACTGCATGATCCTGGATTCACCTTGCAAACAGATTGTGGTGGGCAGAATACTAGCCAGCTCCTTGATGGTTGTGGATGAGCTCTTCTTATTTATGCTAAACCAAAATAAAATAAAATGCATGTGAACAGAGCTAGGGCTTCAGGAGGCTGCTTGGCAGCCCTTACTCTGCGTGCCTGTTCTCACAGGACAGATTTTAGCTGGGAGAGAGCATGTGTCCTCACATCCATTGCAGTGAAGGAACTCCCCTCATACATCCACTCCTACTGCACCATTCAGCCTTTGAGGGTGCTCACACCGCACCTCTGGGGAGCTGTTCAGCACCTTATGGGATCGAGTCTAAGGAGCACAGTGATTAATCCTATCTAGAGCGCCATTCCAGACAAAGGGGTTTATAGGATCTTTCTGCGAATAGGTAACAGCTCCTGAAATTCGTGCTTATTCTAGCAGTAACCCATGTAGTTACGGGATGCTGTTTTCATATAAATAATTACACATAGTGTAAGTGCAAAGCCAATTTATTAGACTAAGACAGGACCTCTTGATTAATGAATCCCATTCATCTAGTTATGTAACTAAACAGAAATATGTTCATAGCCACACTGTAGCGCTCTCTCTCTCTCTCTCTCTCGGGATTTTATAGTTTTTTACTGATTTGTTCTTTTTGAAAATGTGGATTTATGTTAAAATAAGCACCACATGACGGGCTAGATTGTAAACTCCTGAGTCCTATTGGTCATCACTTACTCATCTGAATATTCTCTTTGATGTCAAGGAAACTACCAAAATGAGTAACTACTCTCCTGTGGGATCATAGGCCCACAATCTAACCTTAAATCATTAACCTGACAAGCACAACCCTGACCACAAACAAACGATGCAATTTAACAACTCATTTTGTATTCATAGTGTCCCACCCTATTATTATAATCTATTTGTGTACTTATTATTGATCATTTATATTGTGGAAATGCCTAGAGGCCAACCAGATGGGGAGCCAATTGTGCTACATGCTGTACAGACAGATAATAAATGACAGTTTCTATCCCAAAGAGTGTACAGTCTACAAGATAAGATACAACAGGTGACTGAGGCAAAGCAGGTTGGGGTGGAGAGTGAGAGAGGTGAGGTAACAAAAACATAATAGGTTGTGTGTAATTCTTAGCCAATCAGGGCCCAGGATCAGCGCTCAACACCCACCTGCCTTACAGTTTATTGTTTATATTATGGAAGATGTGAGTTTGGAAAGAGTGACTTATTCTGCCATATTTTTCCCTCAAGAAGAAGTAAATGTTTTTAAACAGCTATAATATACACAAAGAATTTAATTAAAGCATCCACATGATTCACTGAAGCAATCATACCATACTTCCAGGCTCAAAACAAAGCACCTGCTGCATTCTGTTTAAAAAACAGATTCTATGTGTTATCTGTTTGGTTGTTATTAGCTTTTCTTAGACCTGGCGTCTGCAACCGAAGCTATGCCCTAACCCACTGAAGTTTCTATAGGAACCTATATAGAATGGAATAGAACTATGTGGACAGCTCCTTTTAGCCACAGTGAGTCCCACTGAGGTCACTGCACATGTAGGTCTGATTGAGTCCCACTGAAGTCTGCACGTGTGGGTCTGATTGCAAGATGCGGGGGGCGGGGGGGACACCTTAATCTGCAAACTTGTTGAGGCGGGACAACATCTTCCTATACGTTTGGACAGAGCCCTAGCATACTGTTGTGGGCACTAACACAATATCAATAATGATAATAACAACAAGAATGCATTATTTCATCCAGTGGAAATATCATTGTTTTTGAAAGCATGTGCATTCAAACAAGAAATGTCATTAAAGGTGACTTGCGAATCCTCATCCATTTTTTATTGCTTGTTTCTCTCTGAGTTAGTGTTTTTTGCTTTTAGTAGTCTCAATATATTAAAAGGTTTTCATTGATGAGATAAATAAAATAATTACTCATCTGCGAAGTTAGCCAGCTGACTGGCTTTAGTCTCCTTGAACTTTGACTGTCGATATAGAGTGTATTATGTTCCAGAGCTTTTATAGAGTATGTGGTGTAGGTCCCATGTTTAGTGCTGGGGTTTTTTTGCAGTTGTTTTTCATTCTGGCACTGAGTGGGTAGACGAGACTCTTGAACAATCTGTAATTATACAGTGTCACAGTTGATGAGGTTACAAAGAAGTAAATATGTAGTTGGTATTAGAGGGGATATTTTTAACAATACTCACGCTACATCTAATGGAGTACATCTGTGTCCTCTGTGGGCAATCTGCCTTTGATAATATACTAGAAGGGTGAAGGGGGAGAGAGGAACATAATAAGAGCTGCATAGTTCTTAGTAGAATCATTTTCTGCAAATATATGCTTGAAATGTGAACTCTTTCCCACTGATACTGCTCCTATTGATGTCAGTGGAAGCTTTGTCATTGTCTTAAATGGGAGCAGGATTTGGCCCTGAGCATTGATTTTCTTTTCACAGGGAAAGGGAAGTTTCCTAGCATATATCATCATATTAATCAGAGACTGGAAAGTCTTCTTAGTTAATTGTTCTCAGCCTGTGGTCCTCAAGAGGCTTTTGGTGAAGCACAACCATTCTTCCCTTCTTCCTGGCTCTGCAACTTCATTGGACCGAAATATTTTGGGTGGCCTGTATAAATTATACACCAAGTCTTAGTATTCTGCTTCTGAACAAGTCACTCTAGTGAAGGGACATGTATAAATTATATCCAAGGCTTTGGTACAGTTTATTATGGCTATTAATTAGAAGTGTTCTAGAAGAACCCACAATGTACCCTGTGTGTGCCAACAACACACTCTGTGCCCTGAAGTACTGTACATCATTTATATATGTGGGCCAAATCCTCAGCTGGTATAAATCAGGATATCTCCGCTGATTTCAATGGAGCAATGTCGCTTTACACTAGTTAAAACTCTGGCCCTCAATATAATGATATTAATCAGGTTACTCTGGAATGTCATCTCCCCTCCATTCCCTCCCTTAATAGTCAAAATATTCTGATTTTCAGAAGATACACCCACTGCATTCAATTCTCTAGCTATTACAATGCACTGATTGAACTATTTTGTGTGTAGGATTATTCATTGGCTTTTATATTGTAGCAATGAAGCAAGCCGTAGGTGTTGTGTGTATGTATAGATAGATAGATAGATATGTATATATTAAAAAGGCAATAGAAATGTGTGGCATCTCAAAACCAGCTGGAAGGCAGACCTGGCTTGTTTTCTGAAGTTGTTTGGAGAATTCCTCAGAAATGGCAGCTCAGTTGTTTTTGTTTTCCTTGCCAGGCTCATTTTCTTTTTTCCTTCAGTCGTGATGGTTTACAGAGTCTGACAATAGCACCGCCTACACAAAACAGCAGAAATGATCAAGAAGGAGTAAGGGGAGTGGTTAGCTGATCTGCTCCTTGAAACAGCCTCTGTGAAGAGACGTCTTTTTGTATGAATGAGGAGTCAGAGACGGTGGAGGAGAAATCAGGTGATGAAGTATGTGGCTTTTGTCTCCCTTCACTTCTATAACATTAGCCACAGGAATGAATTGAAGGAGAGCTTCAATACTCCTGGGCTTGTTGCAGGATTTACATCTTCCCCAAGCTGCTATTTGATTTTTTTTGGTCTGTCATTTGCTTTATTTTCCTTGCTCTGGGTTGGTATAAATATCCCCTCTGGGTTCCAGCCAAGTGGGATGCAGGGGATATAATGGAGCTGGGGGCTGTGTTCTCAGCACCATGAAAAGCAAAGGGGAAATCCGACTTTTACCCGACCCACCTTAGCACATCTTGCAGGGTCTTTTCCTAACCCTTGTCAACACTATTCCCTTTGTCTGACTGTTTCCATGGTGGGGGGTTTTCTGTCTACTCAGTCATATGAATCGTCCTTCGCAGTTCTTCCTCTCTTTGTTCTTTGTCCCTTGCCGTTATACATTGCAACAACTGGGTAATATGTTTCCCCACCTCATCATCCTCTTTTCTTAAATTTCTGTTCCATGATGGAATCAGTTAACAATGGACGAAATAAGAAATCCTCTGCAGAAATCCCATGGATTCTCAAAATAATTTGGAGCAAAATCCTGCCAACTTAGAGTTTAAAATAAACCTCACAGATTGATTTTGGCTGCTTTACACTCTGCATTTTGCTGACATCAAGAGCTGGATTGTTTCTGTACAGCCCCATGCCACACAGGTAATGGCCGTGCATTCTTTTGTATTGCTGCCACCACCTACAGTACCGTGTACTTTCTCAAACAATCATTTGCACAGGCTCGGAGCAATCTATCCCACTCTAGACACAAGGATAACAGCACTTTGATATTAAGGGTTTCCTAGGAGCAGGTGAGAATCTTACATCATTTCCTGGAAATCAGATAGAGTGCATTTTTACCCTCTTCTTCCAGATCATTAGCAAAATGCTATACAAAAACTGAGCTGTCTCTCTAAGGTTGCTGCCTCTTCTCAGTGGTATCTCATTGGCCATCACCTTCACACGCACACACCAACTTGATACAGTGTCATTTATCGTTACCCATTGTTTGCAGCCATTCAGCCAGTTGTCACTCCTTGTGACAAAGCCCGCATTCAAACCAATGTGAATATTTTTCAGGGAAGACTTAATGAGAATAAGGCTCTGATGCTGCTCTGAAGTCCAGCTTTCCCTTTGTCGACCATAACCAATCACATTTGTGACTTGACAAACTAAAAAACAACCAGGCTTGCTGAGCATGATTTCTACATTCTATATATAACCCACACATTTCCTGGGTGTGGTGTTCTGTCTCATCCAGTAGCACGAAGACTGCTTAGAAAGAGATTAATGAGTCTGCTCTACAGCCCTAGCTATGAGGGATGTGGTTTTTAGCTCATGCTGTAGAGGCTCAGGTTCTAAGCTCCCAAGGTTCAATCCTACCCACCAACAACTGGGGTCTGTTGGTGTTATATATAGTCATGTTATTTGTTATAACTCATAGTTTTGTTATCTTCCACTTCATCACAGTTTTCATTTTTACTGGACACTGAACCACCTTTGTAAAGCACTTTGAAATCTACTGATGAAAAGTGCTATACAAGAGCTAGGTCTTATTAATATTAGCATTTTGTTGTATTCATTTCATTCTATTACCAGGCCTTGCACTTAGGTGAATAATCATTGTCAGGATTCCACTTTTTTTCTTTTATGTCTTGTAGGCTTTTTCCCCCTCTAGATCTAGAAGCATACAAATTTCCACACTCCATCAGACTGGTGCTCTGTCAAGTTCAATGTCCTCTCTCCAACTGGGGCCAGTACCAGCTTCTTCAGAGAAATGTGTAAGAATGCACAATAGGCAATCATGGGATCTAACAGTATTAGGACTAAACAGTGTGGACTCCATTACTTGTCATATAAAAGTGACACCTGTCTCACAAATCTGGCTTCAGCACACGCCAGAAATGAGAATCATTGCACCAGAAACAAGATCCAGTAAGCCTTAGACCCACATTCATAGAATCATAGAATATTAGAGTTGGAAGAGACATCAGGTGGTCATCTAGTCCAATCCCCTGCTCAAAGCAGGACCAACTCCATCTAAACCATCCCAGCCAAGGCTTTGTCAATCCAGGTCTTAAAAACCTCCAGGGATGGAGATTCCACTACCTCCCTAGGTAATCTATTCCAGTGTTTCACCATCCTCCTAGTGAAATAGTGTTTCTTAATATCCAGCCTAAACCACCCACACTGCACCTTCAGACCACTGCTTCTTATTCTGTCATCTGCCACCGCTGAGAACAGCCTAGCTCCATCCTCTTTAGAACCCCCCATTCAGCCAAACAGAGCTCACAGAGCCATGGCCAATTTCCAGCATATGCAATTTTCCTTTCTAGCGTATAAAAATCTTCCTGCCAAGGTCTGCAGGGGATCCAGGAGGAGCTCCCAACCCTGAAGACCTGAGAAATTCTGCAGGAGAGCAACTCCACAATTGCAGACTTCCCACACTCCATGAAGTCCAGCAGACAGACTCTGGGAGTGGACCCTTGCTTATAGCTCACTGTTGCCTTGTGTTGGTTGCTGAACTTTAAGGCAGTCCTTTGGGTGAAGAGTGTTTTCCCCAATGGCTTCCCATAGGCTGACTTATCCTGTCAACACAGTGCTTCACATTCCACTCTACTTCAAAAGTAACTGACATAAAGCCAGTCTTTGCCATCACACAGAAGTTGCATAGGTTAAACTAAAATCGGTTTAATCATTGTTATTACACTGGTGCAATTTTAAGCTGATTGGTTTAAAAATTATGAGCTGTAAAAATTTTGGGACCTATGGTATTTGTCTTTTGGTTTCTGAGCCTTTAATGTGGACTTGGGGTCAGGATTTTAAGCTTTTCTCCACAACCACAAGGGCTAAAAAGTTTATATATATAATGAAAGAATTAGGATTTTCATGTAATCACTTGAATCCAGGAGCTGGGGATTTATGAAGAATGCCAAAAATGATTAGTGCTAGCAACACTACAAATCTGCAGGGGCAGTTCATGAAGGAGAATATGTGTTGTTATCAGATTATGGTTAAATATAAAGCAGAAGTGGAAAACAAGCCCCTTCTAGGTTTGGATCAGGTCCAGGCAAATTCCTCCTATCTCCAAACAATAAGGAGTTATTTTATTTATACTTACATAATGTTCTTATCCCTGAATCCACTGTAGATTCAGGAATCATTCCACTCACTCCTGAAATGTGGCTACCTCTGTTAGCATTTTGTAGCTTTCACAGCTCCATTAAACAACACTTCAAGGCAGGCAGATAAAAGTGTAACTATCCCACAGTGAAATGTGGCCAGGCCATTGGCACTGATACTCTTATTCTTGTGAAGAGGGCTAGAGACTAGCTAATGGCCACAAGTGATAAAGACCTTGCTTTTACGGTTTCCCTGGCTGACAAAGTTACCTAACTCCCCATTCAGTAGGCACTACACTGTGAGTTCTAAGTCATGAATCACTTTGTTTAACACACTCTGAGGTTGTCAGGAGGAAGATGCTATATATAAGTGCAAAAAGACAGCAATACAGCACTGCGTCCCCCAGTCCCAGGGCATTGTCTTAGTACTTTTTATGGGGGAGAGTGCAATCTACATTAGCACTGGCATTATTCCCTTACTCAGTCACCTGCTCACATCTGAGTACATGAGTAATCCCATCGTGCTTTTCTGATTTAGGACCTTTGAGTCTTTCCTGAAAGGTCCTCCATAACTGGAGTGTACAGGACTCGGGTGGTATCCCTTTAAATGGTTTGTGAATCGTTACTGTCTTCTGTGGTTCAGGAGCCACCCGAGGCCTGCTAGAGCAGCAATGTATATTTGGAGCGAGGCCTTGAAATGGTTTATGTTAAGTATTTGGACCCCACCATGCCTGTGCATTTTCCTTCATATTGCATGTGTTGTGTAAAAAGAAACAATATAAATTCAGACTAAGATAAACTGCTTAGAGCTCCCAAAACCATGGCCCATGGCGGCACAGCTGAGGCAAATTGAAAAGAACCAGAGCCCGACTCAAAACCCATTGAAGCCAACAGCAATCTTACCACCGACCTCGGTGGACTTGGGAGCAGGTCTGTCCTTGACAGATGTAGATGCATGGTAGAAGCAGTGAAGCATAGCTTGTTTAATGCTGTATTATGTTAATGCCTACTATAGTGTCATTAACATGGGAATCTTAGATTTAAAATATAATGAACCAGCACAATGTTTTGTAGCAGTGTGTACTTTGGAATCGTAAGCACACAATTTTTTGATCAAATTTCAGCCCAAAGCAAATTTTCACAGGTAAGTAGCTCTCTAATCTATCTTTCCACAAATATATGTATTTGCTTTTAATAAAACTTGTTAATATTTACCAGACATTTAATGGAACTTTTATTTTTACACAGAACATGTACACTACCTATTAAATGTTATATAATCTTTCTAATACCAAAATAAGCATAAAGATTAGCATCAACTAGTTGAATTTAGGCACTGTTTCTAAAAATCTAGCTGTTTTTAAACATTGGAGTGAACTGAAAAATATTGCTACGTTGACTGTTAAATTATATTTTTATCTTATTGAAGCTAAGTGAGTTAAATTATATGATTAATTAACTGTGCATCTGCACAATTAGGTTGGCATATTTGTTCCATTAACTTATAGATTTATTTCTAGTTGGGAGAAAAAAAGGAACCATAACATGATAAAACAAAGAACATTTTCCAGAGTAACAGAAACCCAGCAGTACCATTATGTTGTGGTTAAGGGGCTATAACTGTTTCCATTATAAACCTTTGTATTCAGTGGTTTATAACCCAGCTATGAAAATTTGATCCGTGTTGAAAGGTCTCAGACAAAAGCAATTTTAGTCTACTTTTTTATTGTAGCAAAAAATGTTATTGTGCAGAAGTATCATAAAAACAGACTTTGTTGATGTTGTAGTTTGGTTTTTGTGCAGTTTTTCCATGTGTAATGTAAAGCTGACTTTGTTTGTTTGTGTCTTTAATTTCATCTTGCAATAGCTTAGGACAATAGCTCCTGAAAATTACTTATTTAAGATTAGCTTGTTATAGTAATCTGAATGGGACTTGGAGGGAGGTGCACATTTTGCAGAAGAAAAGAGTTTTTGGAAAGGTACCAGGAAGTTAGTCTGTGTGCACATGGCTAGGAATGCTAAGTTGCAGCTGGAGCCACTCTTTAATACAGGACCAGTCTAGTTCAACAAGAATGGATGCCTCTGAGGTCACTCAGACCAGAAACCAGTGCAAGAGAGCAAAAGGGAGTAGGAGCCCCACTCATGCAGGATACTTGGATCCAATGTCCGAATGCTACTTGCCTGTTTACCCCTTCCCTGCAGCAGGTGGAAGGGGAGGGGTAGATAATGAGTGGGGTATGGGCAAAGTGGGGTATTGGGCGAAGTAGCTGAGTGAGCATGAGAGGGGTTGTAATTTCTCCAGGCCTCCTCAGGGTTTGAAGGGCGTAGGAAGGAAGGAATTGTTACTCAGCAGGATGTGTGGTGTGCGGGGGGGGGGGCGCGGCCCTGCTTCCAGGGCTACTCCTGGGCTGGTGCAGTGTAGAAATCACCCCCTTGCTCAGAACTGTGACTAAAGTCAAAATCTAGCACTTTAAGACAATGTTGCCTTAAACCTTAGGACAACGCTCATAAGCTTAAAACCTGGCACTTCTATAGCAACTTCCACCAAAGGATCTCAAAGAGCATCGCAAACAATAATGACTTGAGCTTGGCCAAACCCTGTGAGACAAGAAATATGACTGTCTTTGTTTTACAGATGGGGAAATCGAGACACAGAAAGGTTAAATGACTTGTACAAGCTCACACAGCAAATCTGTGCAAGAGTTGGGAACACAACGTATGCAGGTGTCTTCATTCCAATTCCAGTACTTTAGGAGGAAAAGTTCAAAGGCACAAATGGGAGTGAGCAAAGGTGCCGGCTTCCTCCAGGCTCAAGGGATGCTCAACCCCCTGCTCCACCCCAGGTTCGACCCCCACCCACACCATTCTCTCAAGCCCCCCACCCTTGTCACACCTCTTCCTGCCCCTGCCCCACTTCTTCCCTACTTCTTCCTGCTCAGTTTTACCGCCTCCCCTGAGTGTGCCCCATCCCCGCTCCACCCCCCATTGCCTCCCATCACTGGGCAGAAGGTGTGGGTGTGGGGGGAGCTTGGCTGATGGTAGGTGCTGAGCACCCGCTAATTTTTTAGTGTGGGTGTTCCAGCATTGGAGCAAAGTTGGCACCTATGGGAGTGAGGCACACCATTCACATTGACTTGCAGTGGAAGTAGGATTGCCAAGATCTACACGCAGCAGGCACTGCAAATGCAGAAGGGGTAGTCCTAGGATACCCACAGTGCCATATCAAAGCAAAGGCTCTCCAGCAGAGCTACAAGAGACAAGAACAAGGCCTCTAGTAGTGCTCCCAGTACCTGCCCATACTATGAATGGATGGACCAGATTTCTGCAATGGTTTGAGCCTCCCTCTACTTGCACACCTTCCCCCCCACCCCCAGCATGCTCAAAATGACACCAGCACAAAAGATTTTAGGGTCTATAGCAATTATGTCCCTGAAGGCACCAATCCCACTACCAGCTGTCAACCATTCTGTCCCCCAACCCATAGAAACAGCTATCTAGGGGAGCTGGTGGATTCATCATTGCATGGAGTCTTTAAAATTCAGTCAGATATCTTTGTAAAAGAGAGGCTTGAGTCCAGCTTCTGGGAGTAATTCTATAGCCTGTTTGTGCAGGGAAGTGTGGAGGCAAGGGGAGGGTTGAGTTGGCCCCTCCTGGCCTATGAATCTGTGAATCTCCCTGTTCATTCCCTTCCTTCATGGGTTGTGGGGAAAACAGGATTGCCTTCGTTGCGTTCAGCATGCTCATATCACTTGCCGCTCTGCATTAGGAAAATGCCTATAATCAAAGCTCATGCTTCAGAGCTTCAGATGGTGGATGTAATGGTCAGACAGGAATTATTTATTTGCCAAAGCACAGTTGTCTACATGTGTTCTGTTGGGTTTTTTTCTCTTTTTTTCCTTACCTTCCACTGAAGTGTCAGAGATTGGCTGTGGCTGGAGACAGGACACATGACTGGGTGCTCTGAGGTGGAACAGAGATACTCTTTCTAGATGCCTGGCAGGTGAGTCTTACTCATGTGTTCATGGTCTAACCGATCACCAGATTTGAGGTTGGGAGGTAATTTTCCCTCAGGTCAGACTGGAACAGACCTTGGCGTTTTTTGCCTTCCTCTGCAGACTGCAGCCTGGTTTGCCCGCTGGGATCATCTGGGCAAAACTCACCTAAACAATTCCCTGCAATTGCATAGGCCTGGGGGATTGGTAGCACCTGGTCTCTCTGTGCTCTGTCATCATCCTCTTTAAAACAGCCCTTAACATATCTGAAGACCATTTTCAGCTCCCTTCAGTCTTCTTTTCTCAGGTCTTATCATGCCCAGTTTTTTTAACCTTTCCTCATAGGTCAGGGTTTCTAAACTTTTATCATTTTTTGTTGTTCTCCTCTGAACACTCTCCAATTTGTCCAAATCTATCCTTAAATGTGGCAGTCAGAACTGGACACAGTGCTCCAGCTAAGGCCTCACCAGTGCTGAATAAAGTGGGACAGTTACCTCCCATGTCTTACATAGGCCACACCAGCTAACATCCCCCAGAATATTATTAGCCTTTTTCACAGCTGCCTCACATTGTTGACTCATATTTGAAGTGTTCCTCATATTCCACTATAACCCCTGGGCAGTATTCTCACCCAGCCTGTTATTCCCCAGTTTGTAGTTGTGAGTATGATTTTTTTTCCCTTCCTAAGTGAAGTATTTGACACTTGTCTTTATTGACTTTCAGCTTACTGAATTCAAACCAATTCTCTAATTTATCAAGGTTGTTTTGAATTCTAATCTCCTCCTCCAAAGTACTTGCAACCTCTTCGAGCTTGGTGTCATCTGCAAATTTCATAAGCATACTCTTCACTCCATTATCCAAGCAATTAACGAAAATATTGAATAGGCCTGGACACAGGACTTACCTCTTCAGGATCCCACTAGATACACCCTCCCAATTTGACAGCAAATCATTGATAACTACTCTTCTGAGTACGGTCTTTCAACCAGTTGTGCACCCACATTATAGAAATTTCATTTAGACCACAGGGCTCTAGTCTGCAGTGTCAAAAGCCTTGCTAAAATCAAGATTATATCATGTCTACTGCTTCTCCCCATCTACTAAGCCAGTAACCCTGTCAAAGAAGGCGTGACAGATGGTTCCCTATTTTGAACACAAGGACCAAATAGGCCTGGTAATTAGCAGTTCTGCATGGCTTCCTGCCTTTTTACTTATTGTCTTTTTGAACAAGAACAAGACACTTTTGAACAAGACACTTTTCTGCTTGTTGGGAACATGCCTGAAGGAGCATTATCCAATGTAAGGACAACCTGCAGAGGTGCACATGCAGTTACTAATCTGCCTCTTGCTGTTCCCACCAATTGGTTACATACCACTTCTGCTCAAAGGAAGCTCGTCCTGAACTGCTTAGGCCTATAGTAGTTCAAATTTTGAATAAGCCTATGACACAGTGGAGGCTGAACTGGGACCTGCCAGAGCTAAAGGTCTGTCACTGGAGGCTGTAACAACTCATATCCTCTGTGGATTGGCACAGATGGGGACCTGTAACATATGCTCACCAGTGGTTACACAGAAGTTCCCTTTTTTCATTGCAGAAAACAGGGCAGAGTTTCTAAAGATACAGGCATCATGGGCCTTTCCAGCCCAATCCACGTTAATACTGTTGAACCTCTCAAGATGAGCAACCAGGCCTTCAGGGACCATGGAGAATTACCTCTTTCTGTTGATGAATTCTGAAACCTGGTGTGAGGGATACAGAATAGACACATGGTTCCCCTCAGTGGCCCCAGTACAATTTGGAACCCTCAACCATGTTAATCCATCAGTCACCCAGGACAGCAGCCGCCTCTCAAAACCCTTGCACACCTCCATGACAAGATCCCTGATCCCTCAACACCATACTGGTTACCTACTGACCAGTAATAACTGGGGGGTTGTGAGCTTCCAAATGACATTGGCCACATGCATGCTGAGGGGAACTCTCAGGTTGGTGTGTTACTGCAGCGCCAAGGTGAGCTCTGCATAGCTCTCTAGGAAAGTAGCCTTTTGCATGCTGAAATCCAGTCCCACCGGTCAGTGCTAGTTGGCCAAGATCAGAAATAGTGTGCCATCAAGAGAAGCCACTCCAAGATGTCCTGCTGAAGTTGCTGCTTGATTTCATCTTTCTCTTCCTCCTCTGCTAGCCATACAGCTATAGCTGTCTTCCACCCTGTTCAAAGCCATTTGGCTACATGACCACCCTAGCATGGAGTGGGGCAGCCTGTTGACTCCCATGCATGTCAAGATCACAGAATTCAGTAGTGTTTGTTCCATGCTGTCTGACAATAAACAGATGAATTATGGGATGCCTGGAGAAGAACTGTGGGAGTTTGTTAGTTTTCCCCCATCTTGCGGAATTCCAGAATATTCAGCTGTGCATCCCACAATGGACCAGGAGAAAAATCTCAGGCTGGCACTGAGCCTGGCAGCAGAACATTGCACCATGGGCCATCTGTCTGGAATGCTGTGCTGTTATTTTGAACAAGGGCAGAGCTGTGTGGACACAATGAGTCACAAGGGAAGAAGCTTAAAGTAACATAAACAAAGCATTGTAGTTGCACTCTTTTGCACTACATGTAATGGTGTGGGCAAATATATACAGAAAAACCTTTCCATGGGCTAAGGGCTGCATGGGTAGAGAGTTTTCTAGACAGGGATTGGGTGGGACAGGTGGAATGGGTGGAGCCCTGGTCTTCCAATTTATCAGCAACAATAGCTGGCCAGGAACATAAAGATGGATTCAACTGTGCCACAAAAAAGAGAGAAGTAATTATTTCCCCCCCACCCCATCTACCTTGAGCAAATGGCAAACAGGGGCCGGAATTGTGGCTTTGAGTTACAGATTAGCCTCTGCTCTGATGCTGGGACTGTGCAACTCCCCCCTCAGGGCAGACTGTAGTCACAATCTAGCTCACAGCAGTAAATGCTACACTTGGTTGTAGGCATTTTCAGGATCAGGTGCATGGTTTGTAACTCTGCTCAGATCCACCTTCTGCCCTTGCATACATATAGAAATCCATAGCACACTCAAGAACAGTCCCGACCAGAAATCAGGAGCACTGGAGAGATTGTTTTATTGGCAAATAATTTATAAATCTGCCAGATCTTTAAAAATAAATAGAATAAAAATCTAGGCAAACTTGGGAAGAGAACATCCCATTTTGCTGATAATTAAATGAACTCTAGAATGTCCAGGTTTTTTTAAAAAAATGCTGTTTTCACTTTTGACTTCTTGTGTATATTTATTTCAATTAAATACATAAAAAATATGCCTCTAATCTAATCTAATGGTTAAATCCCTTGGAACATCTCAGTCTGTTAGAGAGTTACTGAGGTAGTGCATTGGTTCAATGATCAGGATGATTTTTGAATCAATGTAAAATGGGAGCGGATTTACAATACTGCTACCACAAAATATAATCGACTACCTAGCATATTTGTCTCAAGAATTATTAAAGCAGAGAATGCAAAGTGGCAGAAATAGAACTATAATTCTGGTAAAATCATCAAAGGATGCAATAACCGAGTTAGAAAATGCAGTGACAGATCTAATTAACGAACTAAATTACAATTCAGTCCAAAAATAATTGTCATTAGAAGGAAAATCACATTTCTGTCTGAAGCAGCTCCTCAGCATGTTTGCTGCAGTGATTGGTTAAAACTAGAAAGAAACCCACTCTCATTATTTCTTTAATGCAATTATTACACACAAAAAATCGCTCATGAAATCAAATATGCCAAATTAGCAAACTGTTCCCAGCTGAGGGAGAAGGAAAGAAAGAAAGACCCATACAGTTTTAATCTAGAGCTAATAGTTTATGCTGTTCTCCTTTTGTGTGCATGTCAAATTCACCACTATTTTTGTCCTCATACATTTTTTGCAATACTTGTATTTTCAGCATTAAAATAACGGACCAATTAATTTTAATATTCTCCTGACTGTGGATCTAAGTCAGTTGGAAGATATGTCATAGAAGGAAAATACTAATAGGATATCTGCCAATTTGCAGTTTAAGTTAGGCTGCTGCTAATATGAGCTGAAGAGCTTTTGTATTAACCTCTAACAATGGATAAAATCAGCCACTGAAGCTGATTACTTAAGCAATCTCCAGATACATTCACACAACAGATTTGAATTCCAATCAGTTTGCATACTATTTCCACCTATGTAATTGTCCACTGGCCCTTATCATTATTTATTATGCAAAACTGAGTTTTTTTGGAAGCACAAAGAATGAAGTAATTTAGTATGCAAACAGTTAAAATTCTCATGTGTATTCCCATTCTGTACGTGTTGATAAATTCACTTACGATGAGTGACAGTGTGAGATTTTTGGGGTCATATGGTCACTCTTTCCATGACACTGATGAAAATGATAAACTAAATGCCAGAAGTGTCCCTGGCGCATCATAGGATGAAATGTGTAAAATGTCAGTGTCTAGCCGGTGTCTATTAATAACTAAATATGATTGCGTGTAATGAGCAGAGATTTTCATGTTGATTGAAGTATGATTCCTTTTGATCTTCCAGATGTTGCTGCTTAGGAATTCATATTGCTCTTTTGCTGCTAAATGCATAATGACCTTTTAAAACCTTTTAACTGTTAAAAACCCTATTATTTTCCAACACTGAAGTCAAGCCTGTGAGCTTCTATTTTTCATGTTGATTTGAAGGTTCTCTTTTATTTTATATTTTTATTTTTTCGGTCTGTTCTTCCTCTATCTTTTTTCTATGCTGCTTTTTCACTAAGCCATTTAGAAGCAGGGTAACTAACTGCACATTGACTCCTGCACACAGAGGGACAGCTGGAAGAGTAGGACTGAAATCTGCTTTCCCTTTGGTCAGGGCCACACCCTTAAAGTCAGTGGGAGTTATGTCAGTGGACCAGAGTGAAATCTGGATCAAACACTGCAGCCAAACTGCTACCACTCCTTCAGGTTGCAGTGAGGAACTAGATGATCATATCACCTGTATGCCCCTTGTTCCAGGCTAGAGGCTAGCCACTTGCCAGGCAAACATGTTGTCACCTTCCTTTTATAATTGAAAGCTATAGCTGACAAATAAAGAATGAGAACACAGTGATATTGGCTCTGAAGGATTTCCTTAGCATTACAACTTTCTGGCATGAATAGTTTATTTGTATCACCCACTTTGGCGCTTAATCATATTTTGCATCCTTAGTGCTCACACCTATGCATGAACGGTGGATAACTGAGAACTAGGAAGCTTGACGTCCTTTAGGAAGCCATAACATAGGCAGTAGCAGTATAAGCTTCCCCACATGAGTTAGCCATTATGACACAACCATGTTTAGGGGGGTGACAGTCTTTGGGTTGAGAAGTCCATGTAAGATCTTTACCGATTCACTCATTGGCCCCGCTATTAAGCTGGAAACCAGTGCTAGTATTTTTCCTAATGTAGCTATTTGGACAGTCATCACCAGTGTAAGAGCAATGAACTGATTTCACGCAGGCCAGAAAAGCATCATTACATGGGAATTACTTTTGTTCAGAGCTATGTGTATACTGCTGGACTGCAAAAGTGCCGTAGGTACATACTAACTATAGTATGGCACTCTATTAGTTAAGGGTCAAATCCTGCTCATCTTCTTCAAGTGAATACTCCCATTTACCTCAAGCATTATTTAACACAAATAACTTGTGTGCTGTGGCAGGGCCCAGAGAGCTAAAGTAACACAATTTTCAATCCACTGGAAACAGTCTGATCACCTCACTGTTCAGTGATTTATTCTAGGCCTCCAGAACCAGAATTGTTTAGGCACAGCAACAACCCACACTGGAAATTGGAGTGCACAAATACAGTCTGCCAAATCCCCTAGCAGGATCCTGACTTGTGGTGCTGAGCACCCTTTTGTCTACCACTGAAGTCCAGGGGGAGTTAGGGCATTACTCAGAACTTTCTGAGGGGAGTTTTCTGTTCTTGAACATCTACATCCCATATGTTTGTTATCATGAAACACAGCAAGAAAAGGCTATGCACTTCTGCACAGATGATATGCAAATAGGAAAAGGATAAGGCCTATCAATCTGGACAACTCCTCTGAAACAAAACAAATTCAAGTCAGCTGTATTTGAACCAGATTTTAAAGAGCAACAGGCTCAAAACCATTCCATCTGAAAGTTCAGCTCCTTTGCAAGTATATCCAGTTTTGTCCAGGGCACTTTACAAAGCCAAAATATGAAGCTCTTGGTAGAGCTGGGAAATGCTAGCAGGCCAAATTCCACTGTGGTCATTGTGCCTGTTTACCCCAGGTCCATTGTGTTCACAGTCAGTCAGATATTGTGATCCATATAGCAGCAGGAAAATGTCCATAAAAATGGCAAAATTCATTAAGGATTTTTAGTGTGTTAATCTGCATATCCCAGCTGGGCTAGTGAGACTCTCAGGTGCCCAGTGGTGTTTATCACCTCTGTAGCCTATGCCATATACTGTAACATGCATTAGGTATACTAGCCTCATGCGGTCCAGTGAGGCTGCACTGGGATTGTTTGTCATTCTGAAGGGGACTGTTTTGTGGTGCATGGTGAAATGTTCTGTATACCCCCAGGGTTACCAAATTCTCCTGGGGAAAAAGTTTATCAACTTCCTTCAATCAGCTTCATAGAAGGAAGGGCCTCTAGAAGCTCATCTGAGAAGGATGCAGCTCTCATTCATCATCCCTGCTGGCTTTCTATGGAAATTTACTGTAGACCATGGAGAGGCTACAGTGCATGCTGTAGGATTCATGGACGCTACTGTGAAGCAAGCTATTTAAACACATATCGTAATGGTTTCATTAGCTTGCTGCCAAAACACTAAAAAAAAAACAAACTAAAAAAACCCAACAAAACTGTTGCTAATACTGGATCAACCTCCAACACTGCATAATTAAGCCTGCATTATTTGGAGTGTCTGTTTGTCAGTTTAATACCATTAAGGGTTATTAAGAGGAGACAGTGAGAAGACATCATTACACACTGCAACAAGGGAAGGGGAAAGTAATGTCAATGAATGTTGAATTTTTAGCATGTGCCTTGTTTATGCCATTATTTCTTCATTGGGTCCTTTAATTAGTAATATTATTTATTCATTAGTATTATTATTTTGGTGCCCATATTTCTGAGTAAGTCTGAGGGTGGAATGGACATCATAGAATTTGAAGGCCTCTTTTAGGAGAGATTTGAAGATGAAGAGGATAGCAGCATACCCAGGTCAAGCTGTATACCTCAGAGGTTTTCCCATCCTTTGTTATTTCTTTTCCTAGGTTTGGTAATAAACTGACCCCAAGGAGGGGCATTATTAAGGGAAGCGAGCTGTCATGAAGTTACTAAACAGGGGAATTGAGGCAGGAGCACCAGTGCTGCCACCAAGTGCCACAGACAGGTGCTCTAGAAGGGGCCGCCCTATCACAAGAAGCTGGAACACTGAATCTTGGCTTTTGTTCAGGGGCCACTCTAGTGTCAGACAAACTAGGCAGACTTGAATGGCGCTGTGACCCCAAGTGCCAGGTCACGATGCCACTCACCCAGATTTGGCCCAGCCCCTGAACATGACAAAGATGGGAGGCTATAGGGAAAGGCTGCTGAATTCCCCTTTCTGAGGACTCTGGATATGAGCGATAGCTTGATTTCCAGAACTGGAGAGAGAGTGAGAGCTAGTGCTATGATAAATATCTAAATACTCAGGTCTTTTTTTGTACAACAGTGGCTTTCTCTGCTTGAGTTTTGAAACTCACACAACCACATCTTTAAGGAGAAAGTTTGTCTTTAATTAGTAATGATTTTCATGTAGGGCCTAACCCCAAACTCACTGTAGTCAATGGAAAGCATTCAGACCCTTAGTGGGTTGCTACCTCCTGCTATGGGTGCGCCCTTGGTAGGGATAACACACAGAATGTTGCTGAGGCTGTATTTACTTGAAACATACAAATCTTTGAATATTTCATCATCAGCCCAAAATGGCCTAGGAAACATCTGTGCTTCAGATTTGTTCAACAAATATGTTCCTTTTAGACCTTCACTCTTAATGCTTCCATACTGGCAGATGTAATTCAATGTAGCCTGATAATTCTGTTATATAAGGCCCAACATTGCTCCCACCAACTTCAGTAGCAATTGTATTGATATTACCTGCAGGTACCTTTAAGGAGATGCTGTTAATGTTACCACTCCAACAGCTTTATCAATACATTAATTGGTGTTAAAATGTTGACAGCCTGCCTTTATGATTACTTGGCTGTAAGTAACCAGAAACTTTTAGTTAATAGTATAATTGTTATATTCCCTTAAATTGTTTTGGAAGATACTGAGTGACAGGAGTGCAGGTAGATACGCTCTTTAAGGAACATAATCCAGTATGAGTAGCAGACCCATAATGTAACAGTATCATAATTTGGGGGTTTTTTTGTATTTCAGTTATGCAAAAGGGCCTTGATCAGGATCAGGGTCCCATTGTTCTAGGCACTGGGGCCCAGAGCCACAAAGGTATTTATGCTTCTAACATCTATTGATTTGTGAATCTAGGCTTGTACGCAGAGCTTGCAATCTAATTCAGAGTGTGTCCCAATCAGATTTCTATATATGTTTTAAAAAGACCAAATATCTACCCTTTCAGAATGCTTTAAGCCATCTTTCCCAATGGATTTCTAGTACAAACTAAAATGATTGTATGAGACAAGGATAGTTGACACAATTAATACTGAAGATTCAGTACTTCAGTAATACTAAAGTAGTTACTGGAGCAAAGTCCCATGCCTTCCGAAGGCTCTATAAGGGCAAATCTTTGCAACTCCAGGGACCCTCTGGGAAAATCGAACATCTCTGGTCAGAATACATCTGTTTACTTTTCTGTTTTCATTAACAGTCTCCAAATCTGTACAATGCTGATTCTTAATCTATCCTTCCTGGAGCCACATACAATTCTCAGAACTTTCAATTTACTTTGTACTCCCTGGTATGTCATGAAAAGGAGACTCAGAACAATCATGAAGGACAAATAAGGTTTAGCCAAAAAAGTTTTATGTAGTTGGGCCTCAACATGACCACAATAAAACAGGCACAATTTTGCACCCATAATACAGGCACAAAATTGGAGGTATAATTATGTACACCTTCAAGTGCCCAGATACAGAAGCATAAATCTGTGATTTGTGGATGCAAAATTGCATCTGTGATATTGCAGACCAGTTTTGAAGAATTAGGCCAATGTCTGCTCACTAAAAATTTGTGCTCGGGGAGTATATTTTTTTATACATATAAACACTTTTCCAGATGTTTATTTCTCTGAGTAATGTGTTATATGAATCAGTGAATTGATGTTTTTTTCATTTGTTCATATCTTTAATATAGCCTTGCAGTTTACTGGTACCTAAAATGGAACCCCTTAGAAGACAGGGCATCTTTCTTATATTTCAGTTCTGTGTTCATAACTTCATTTTTGAAAACCTTAATAAAAGACTTAATTAGAAGAAACTTCTGAATCATTTCACTAATCTGACTCTTCAGCTATTACCATATATACTAAAGCTTTGAATGTGCTAATTCTTACAAGTTAAGCAAGGTTGTGCTGCTGGGTCAGACTTGTAGATAGCTGGAAGAACACTATAGGATTCTGACTGTAGGTGGTGTTGATCATTCAGTAGGTGGCACTCTTCCCTCTTGAGTTAGTACTAAGCCAAAGCCCCAGCAGTGTTAGGAGATACTGTGCCGCGGGAAGTGATGTCTTTGGAACTACTCTGTTGGGTGTTTCTGCATAAGACATGAACCTAAGTTTCTACTTCCAGTGCACAGGGGTGTTAGCTGTGGCATGCTACTTAAAATTCAGTTTCAGTAATTTCATTCTGCCTATCTAAATTCCCCTGGCAATTTCAAGCAGACATTTTATTCTTCTTTACTTCCTGCCCTAAAATTGGCTCTGTTGTGTTCAATGTACTCCACTAAAAAGCAGCCTAAAACAGTTACTGTCTTCTATTTCAGAGGTGGCTGCATTGCAGTGGTGGGAGATATGACCCCGATGCAATCCTTAACTCAGTGTCGAATCATAATTAGTTGGCACTTTTAAAGTGCTTTGATATTCCCCAGAGGAAAAAAACCATAGAGAAGTGCAAAGCATTGCTGCTAATTATTAATTTAGGGTCTGGTCACAAAAATACCCTAATTCCAAATTCTGCACGAGAAAACTCAGGGCCACAAGAGAATTTGGAAGGTTCTTAATTAGAATTCACAAAGCGCACAAAAACTGGGATGATGAAGATTAGACAAAAAGAAACAAGAATATATTTCATATCAATCTGCACGAGACAGAGAAAGAGTGACAGAGAGATACTTGGTCCAGACAGCAGACCAAATGCAGATTCACCCAGCGATATGCACACTTCAGCACATCCTCCGCTATTAAACACGTTAGGTAAAACTCATGCCTGACATAACTCCATCAGCTTCCTTGGAGTGACACCAGGGACAGATCTGGCCCCTTTTGTTTAGCTGGTGTCACCAAAGCATAGTCGGAGAATTAGATTGATGCTGATATCTGCCTGCACTACACTTAGAAGAGAGAATGATTATTTGTATGTTGCTGACTCTACCTCATAGGGGTTTTGAGACTTGGGCTTTTTTTTCTCTCTTTTTTTTTTTTTTAAAAAAAGAAAAGCCTGTGGAGAGAGAGAGAGCAGTTAAATACATGACCAATGAATCATAAATGAGTAGCAGACCCATTGCAGCTTTTGGGATAGGAAAGTCACCTTATGTCTCTTGTTTTGTTTACTGGGTAATGTTAGTAACCACTTAACATAAAATTAGACACAAAGGGCCAAATTCCACTCCACAACCTGAGTGTTAATCTAGACCAGTATTGAAACCACCAGAGAGAATCTTGGTTTTTACACTCGTGTAACACTGAAAGGAATTTGATCACCTGGCTGACCAAAAAGTAGCATAATTGTTACATAGATGAATCCACCTGCCTGGACTGGTGCCTTACTTTATGGATGCCATGACATGACCCATTCATCACTCTTCGTGATGACCTAACCTATACAGGATACATGCACCATTTCAGATTCTGACATGCTCAGGAAGATGTTGAACTCTCAGCCACCAAAGCTCAGTTTCCTATTGATCAAAGGTTCTGTCATTGGTGGTTTGATGTGAATGATTCTACTGGGTTCAATTGACTCCCCACATCATTTTTAAATCCCTCTCTCTTTCAGTCTGTTTGCCAGAATTAGAGACTATCTATATTTTGATTCTGACTCCTTGTTCCTTAGCAATCTTTAATCACTTTGTTTGTACTACTGCAGTTCCCTGTTTTATGGTCTTCCTAAATTCTTTCATGCTGCAGCCATACTGCTCTGCAGTTCAAGAAGTCCTAATCCCTTCTTCCCAATTCAGTGGCTTTCTATACATCTCCAAATTCAGGTCAAATTTGCTCATATGAGTTTCAGAATTCTCCCTCCACTCTATCAAACTGTAACCTTTATCCACTTGTCTTTGAAAGCCCTTCTCTTATTTTGGCTTCCACTAGTTCACCACGTCTTGTTTCTCCAATATTGCCAGAGGAGGAGGTTGAATATACATCAGTTGAATGTCCATTGGTTTTATGTATTCTCCATAAACTGGTGTTTCTTTGGTATTTTTACTCAGTCCACTAGAGAAAAAACCTTGATTAATGCTGCAAATTAATTTGCAGCAGGGAGATGCACAACCCAGTGTGTGCTGTTGTGTATGTCAGATGCACAGTGACTGCCTGCTTTCTGCTGTAGAACCTTTGTGTTGTTCTAGGAGGCTTCAGGAGAGCTTCGTTGCCCTAGGGTTTTGTATTGAAGAGGATGGTGCAAAAGGTCCTCATACCAGAACAACAAAACAACGGCATCACTGTTCTGCAGAACTCTGAATAAGAGCAGCGGTGATGCTGAACATGTATCTCTAAAGTTTGAAGAGATACTTGCCAGTGAAGAGTAGGCTATGTCAGTACTGCAGAGAACAAGGGAGCAGAGGAAGCCACTTCCATGGTGATATTAAAGAGAGACTGAGAGGGGGTCTCTTGCCTTCTTCCAGCTGGTTGAGTGGGTGCAGGACATATGCGTAGAGAGTAGCTTTTGTAAAACATAACAAGATGCATGTTGAATGTTAAGAATGTCCTTGAATTGTCATGTCTATCTTGCTACTCAAAATGAACATCATATGTGAACTGAAAAAGACTCACATTTCTCATCCCTTCATCTGTTTTGTTGAAACATCATGTTATTTGAATGAAGTCTGTGGGTTTTATTACAGAAATGTCAATACTAAATGGGATGCAACATCTCCTATGCCATATCACACCCCATGATTCCACTGTCTCGTCTCACTTGGAAGGTCAAGCATGTGGTGTGGCCATCTTATAGAGCATGGTGGTTTCTCAGCTTGAGCTCCCCCTGGGCTCCCATTTGAATTCCTCCATGTTTTTCTGATAGTAGCAAATCAGAAATCTTGTCCTCTGTCATGTTTTCATTGAAATGATTCTATTTTAGTTCCTGGCATCCCTGCAGTTGATTATGTTTTTTGGTTACCATTTGCTCTAGCAGTCCTGATTTGCATGGCAGAAAATTATGTTTCTTCCACTTGACAACAAAGGGCCCCATGCTGGGTGCTGGAATTCACCCCTGATTGTGCCATAAATCCTTCAGCAGAGAATTCAGAAGCTACAGTATCTTTCACAGCAAGAAGAGCAGCAAGATCATCATGAGGGGTTCTGGTGCCTGTTTTTCTCTTTCAGGATTCCATTCTAAATATTTTTGTTTACCTTTCTCACTACAAATGTATTTATATTGTTGAATAATAAAGATGAGTAAAGATCATACAAGTGCAACTGCATATTAACCTAACAGGCACTCTCTCCACATGCCTCCCCACTCAACTCATGGCCATGATTATTTATGTAATCAGTGGAAGGATGCATGATGAACTCAGCTGTGCAGGTCAGTCTGTGATCAGGCTGATTTGGATGATCAGAATATGATGTAATCTTACAAAGCATCCTGGGAAAGAGATGGTCTGCAGTGAGAGAGATCCAGGAACAACACTGAGTTGTCACAGAAGAACCCTCTTGGTTGATTCGCTGCTGTCTTGCGCCTTGTGTAGTCATTTACAGCTATTCAAAGTGAGTGCAGGACCTTGCCACTATTGTAAATAAGTGGAGAATGGTGATGCATTTTACATCCACTTTGCACCAATGTAAATGACTATCCACAGTTTAAGCTAGTAGAGAATCTTTGATATTAAATTGTTGTACAATGAAGTAATAAACACATTATCATTTGCTGCATATTGAACCAAATAATTTCAAGGCAGCTACAGCATTCTACATGCTATTCAAGGTCTCAGTGATAATATATAAAGGCCATAACAACCTGCGGCTATCTCTACACTACAAAGTTACATCGATGCCCATTACTTGGGTATAAAGGCACTGAACTTGGTACAGTCCTTGTGCACTTGGAGCTTGCACCCTTGGCTCCTTGTGTCAGCAGTACACACACTCACCAGGCATGCTCGTATCAATGCACTTTGGGTAGATATCCTAGTGTGCAACCTGTCACCATCCAATGCACTGTCTTTTGGAAAGTTTTGGAAATGCATGATGTAGGGGTTGTGCAAGTCCTGATACCACGTGGAACATTGTGGGGGGGATATAGGGAGGCCCCGATATTGAGTTCTTAATGGGCTGCAGAGAGAGATGAGCCTGGAATTATTGAACCTGCAAGTTCACCAGAGTCTTCAGCATCTGTTTTATGCTGCCTGAGAAGCCCTGTTACACCTCTTTTCCTGTGCCTTTCTCCTCTCCTCTCCTTCCTTCTCCAGGCTGTCCCTAGTGGTCATCCGCCAGGCCCTGTGCTCACAGTCTGATGGAGCATTGGCTTGCAGGCTCTCACTGAACATGTCATCCCAAGTCGTCTTCTTTCTCCTCCATAGCTGTGTCAGGCGTTCCATGAGTGTGGAGGGGAGACCCTGAAGGACACAATGACAGCTACTACAGATAAAACATAGCTATACTCAGTTTGTGCTCTATGGAAAGCAAAACATTCTCACTTTCGCTTGGGAGTGTGTGCGCCAGTCACAGCAACACCAGTCATAGCGAGTATAGCCTGCTGTGGGCTAGGGAACTGAGGAGGGAATTGCTTCATTTCATGAATCTTGTAGTATAGGGCAATGGCACGGAATACTGGCACCATTTTCCACAGGTGGTGCTGATTTTAGCTGCCATCACGCCTGAGGGTAACAAAGACAGAGAAAGCACAGCTGCCACTGATGTCCTGAAGCTGCCTGGGAACATGTGCTGCTAGCATGTGAACTACAATGGTGCCTATCAGCGTTATTGCTGATGGGCATGAGAAAGTGTCCTACTTAGGAGGAAGAAATAAGGCAGCCCTCCTCAGAAACCTTCAGGAGAGGATTACAGAAGGCCTTCATGAAAGGTACATCCAGAACTCTCAGGAGGACCCAAAGAACATTCCTGTGTATATAAATAAGCTTCTTCACATGGCCACCCCTGCCTTACAACTCTACCTCTCTACGTTGTACCACTACCTCTTCTAATATGAATAAATTCCTTAAGTCAAAAGCTTATCTTGCTATTTTTTGGGAGAGGTCCATCCCCATAATAGAACATGTAACTACACACTTACCAGGGGTTCCTTCCCCTGCACATGGCTCACCTGTGCTTGAGTGGAAGGAAGTGGAGTCAAAAAGAGGTTCCGATGGATTTGCATATGGATTCCCCCATCACCTGTTCCCCATTATCCTCTTTCTCATCCACCTCCTGACTGTTCACAACAGGGGGCTGTGACTCGGGCTCTGTGGTGTTGTGTAGGGTAATGGTGGGGTCTCTGCTGAGTATGGCATGTGGTTGTTGTAAAAGCAGCAGGTCTGGTGCTCAGCACCAGATTGATTGTTGGCCTCCCTGGTCTTCTGGTACACCTGCCACAGCTCCTTGGCTTTCACGTGGCACTGCTGCTGGCCCCTTCTCTTGCATCCCCTGAGTAATCAGGTCAGAGATGTCCATGTTTCTACAGCTCATTTGGAGCTGTGCTTGCACAGCCTCTTCTCCTCACAGGACCAGGAGACCCACTGTCTCCAATCTGCTTCAAGAGCGAATCTGGAGCGTGTGGCTGGCATGGTCAGTCGGGCAGCTGCACTCACCGACACAGAGCTGGGTGTGCTCGCCAAGCCAAGCAATCAGGGAAAGGAATTTTTAAAACTAAAGAGGAGGATGGGCTTCTGGTCTAAGTGACCACAGGGCAGTGGACTTCAACCTGAGTGATTAGTTTCAGGCATTGTGGAAGAATTGCTGGAGGACTGGTAGAGTTGACATTGGTGTGCTGTGTTGAACTCCAGACACCAACCTTGGCATGCCACGCAGAGAGGTGGTGTTACTGTGTCAGCATAATAGGACATTTACATCAGTGGGAGACAAACTGAAGGGTAGACATGTATAACTTGGTCAACACAAAGCAGTGCACATCAACATAACTGCGTAATGTAGACCAGGCCTAGGCCTGAGGAACTTGAGAAATCACCAAGGCAAAGTTGGCCAAGATGTCACTGCTCACCATCCTGAAGCCCCATCTAAATCAGTGTAGTGGGGAGGCTCATTGTAAGGATTAGGGAATCCCCCAGCTCAGTTCAGAGAAAACATGCATAACATTCTCTCCCTCCTTGAGGAGGTTTGACAGAGTTCCTCTCAATGTACAGAGCTTTTAAGAGGAAAAGAAAGGGTGAGTCCAACAAAACAGACTAGTGAATCTGATTGTGAAAGTACGTCCCACGACACACCTCTTTAAGGGGTGCTGACAAGAGAACTGAGTGTGACAAAAGCCATGTGTAGAAGGATTTTTAGCCATGAGCTAATATAAGCTGAAAGACTTCATGTTCACCACCAGCGGTCTGTGGACCAGTGGACAAATATAACCAGTTACAAGATGTAGACCAGTGACCCAGTCTGTTGCAGGTGGTCTGTGCTTCCATCCTGAAACCAGGAAACAGGGAGCACTCAGCATTAAAAGATTTTTAAAGACACCAAAAAGCGGTTACTTACAGAAGAGATTTAGTAACAATTTTGCTATAGCAGTAGTGAGTGTGGATTGGATCAGCGTTTCAACCATGGATTCATTTCTCCAACAGTGGTTCCAACAATAGCTTCAGTAGACAAGAATGCTGGCTAAACATACATCCACACCATGCTTCAGGCACACCCCAGACTTGCTTTATCTTACATCCCACTCTTGATTGGATGGCAAAGGTAGCATTCTAAGTACACTGCGTTGCATGTCTTCTACAAAGAGATCAACCAACGCACTCTCATTTCACCTAATCCAGGGGTTCTCAAACTTCAGTGCACTGCAGCTCCCTAACTACGTGACCCCAGGAGGGGAGAACTGAGCCTGGGTAGGGTGGGGCTTGATAGGGGGGTTTGTAACCTGAACCCTGCTGCCCAGGGCTGAAGCCAAAGCCTGAGTCCTACTGGCCAGGGCTGAAGTCCTGGGGCTTTGTCCCCAGGTTGTGGGACTCGGGCTTCAGCCCTGAGCTCCAGCAAATCTAATGCGAGCCCTGGCAACCTCATTAAAATGGGGCCCCAATCCACAGTTTGAGAACTGCTGACAATGTGACAGATTGACGAAACAAATTGCATCTAGCATGTGTGTGTGTAGGAGAGAGAGAGAGAAAGAATAGGTATTAAGCCTAATAAAGAAATTAATGCTATATATCAATAAACCTATTTCATTAAAAACCACTGATGATTCTATTTGATTCTTTGCTATATAGGTTCTTATACCGCCATGGGCACCATACTAACTAAATGCTTTCGAATAGGACATTAAGCGATGTGACTAACATCTGTCATGTGTTTGTTCTCGCATTCTCTCCGCAGAGAGAGAGAGATGCATGCAATGGCATGTCTTGGTTTGTTTTTTTTAAAAAATAACAGAGAGAGAGAGAGAGAGAGAGAGAGCGAGCGCTATGTGCTTATGTATATGAGGCATGTTTATGTCTAGGAAACATGCCACAGAAGCTACATGGGTTAAGATTGCAATTTTTTTTCTAGATGCTTCTGTATACTTACAGTGATGCTGATGTTTGAACTCTCCATATGTGTGTGCGTAGTGGGGGAAGGGAATCTCTCCTTGGCACAGGACTTATTAGTATCATCAATCATCAGGGGTGTCATTTCCAAATTCCCTTTCCCTCACCTAATTTGCTAAACCTAATTCTTTATCACACTACAAAAGCCAGCATGAGAGATGGAAGTGATAGAGAGGTGGCTTGCTCATCCATGCTCTACTATACAGAAGCAATGTCAGCCTGGCAACTTTCAGAGAGCAGTTCCTCCCCCATTTTTTTTATTCTTTTCACTGAAGGCAGAAAACAGCATCCCTGGCTTGATTTTATATTTGGCCTGCTTTTTTTTGCTGGCTGTGTGAGTGTGCTTCCTATTCTAAAGGTGCTAGTAAGGGCAGTAGTCAACCATCTTTTGTTGCTGGCTGCGCACAAGTTCGCTGGTAGTCTGGAGGTATTTTGCAGTGCCCCCCAAAATATTTGTTGATGCATCCAATTCAGGGTCCTGCCAAAACGCTCCTCATTAATCACAGCAACATAAGGTCAATTTTTTGTTCAGCTTCAAAACTAAAGTAATTTTTAAAAAAATCTTGTCACAAACATTTATAGCACCTGTTTTATTGAATTTGCCAACCCGTTTGAATTTGGGCAAAAAATAGCTTATCCTTAAAATCTGGGAAAAACCAATGATGAAATCCTGGGCTCATGGACAATGGCAAAACTCCCAGAAATTTTTGGCAGGGCCAGGATTTCACCCCTTGAGAGTGACACTTAAGGCCCCATTACACAAGCCTTTCTCATGTCAGTGAAGTTTAACTCACACCAATGGCTTCTTGATTTTCCTGGGTCTAGTCACCCAAGTAAGCCTCCATTGTGATCTATGGGGAAAGGGAATCAATGGGGCTTCATATAAGCACAACAATCTGCCTACAAGAATCCCAAGGCATGATCAGCGCCTAAGACCCAGATCCCCATAGATATCTAGGGCCTGGTCTACAGTAGCTGAAGTCGGTGTAACTTAGGTCAACTCACCTGGCCATCCACGTGGCGGCAAGTTGACCACTGCCTCTCCCCCGTCAACTCTGCTTCCGCCTCTTGCGGAGGTGGAGTACAGGAGTCGATGGGGAGCGTGTTAGGGCAGGGGTCTCAAACTCAAATGACCACAAGGGCCGCATGAGGACTAGTTCATTGGCCTGAGGGCCGCATCACTGACACCCCCCCTCGCTGCCCCCGCCTCACCCCCACTCCACCCCTTCCATGAGGTCCGAGTCCTGCCCTGCCTCCTCCCCTGAGCACGCAGCTCCCCGCTCCTCCCCCCTCCCTCCTGGAAAGTGCTAAGCGCATGGAGGTAGGTAAGGAGGAGGCGGGGGTGCAGGGAGCTTGGTGGCTGCAGGAAATTAAGAGCGGGGAGAGAAGGGGCATGGGGATCTTGGCTGGACACAGAAAATAACCCCGCAGGTCATGTGTTTGAGACCCCTGCCTTAGGTGAACTACTCCATCACCTAACAAATCTGAGTCTCATACTCAGCCTCAGTGTTACACATACAACGATACAAAAGTATAGTAAAAAATATTTTTCACAGTGCATCGAGTCGTAGTGCCGACGCACGTTACACTCCTTGGGCACAGCAATCGTTTGCTGACAAATAAGGCATTGAATTTTATCTTTTACCTCTGTGAAAAAATAGAAATTCTCCCGTTTGTCTCAGAAAACTCTCTTTTCTTCCATGAATGTGCTTTTTTTTTGATGAAGTCATTTCCAAGTAGTTTTAATAAAATATAGTCACTTATTAATGCACCTCACTCAAAAGACCAAACAGGAACTTAGATTTACTTCTATTACAGCACCCTCCTGGACTGGGCTGCACTCACACTCCACTCTTGCTCCGCCTCTTCCAACCCCTTCCCTGTCCCCTTCAAACCCCTTCCACAAAGTTCCCACCCCAACTCCGCCCCTTCTCCCCCTCCTCCCCTGTGCACGAGGCTTCCCACTCCTGGCCCCTCCCTCCCAGAAACTGCTAAGCCACCAGAGAGTTGCCTGGCTGTAAGTGGAGCAGCGGGAAGCAGCAGCGTGGGAGAGAAGCTTGTGAGGGAGCGGTGGGGAGGGTGCAGAAAGCTTGAGGGAGGGGGCGGGGGGGGGCCGCAGGGAGCTTGATGGGGGGATGGGGAGGCCTCGGGAAGCTTGGTTGGGGGCTGCGGGGGAGTTTGGTGGGTGGAGCAGTGGGGTAGGGAGAGCATCGCGGGCGGCAGGGAAGGGCTTGGCGGGCCGCATGCAGCCCACGGTCTGCATGTTTGAGAGCCCTGTGTTAGGGGATCAGTTTATTGCATCTACCCTGGACACGATAAACTGATCTCCAATAGATCAATCACTACCCGCCAATCCAGCTGGTAGTATAGACGTACTCTGTATGCCTAACTCCCAATGAAACCAATGGTCAGGGTTGGTCCCTAAATCCATTTGAGGATCTGGGTCAAAGTGCTCACCAGCATGAGCCAGGGTTTCACCACCAGGCCTCTAATATGCAGCTCTGTGACTGACACAACCCCCTCTCTTTGGATCTAACAAAGACAGGCACAAAGCCATGGCAAGAAAACTGAAACAAACAGAATTAGTAATAACTCAGGTCTAGAGTCCCAGTGGGAAATGACCTTCAAAATCCTCTCTCGCTCTGTGTGTGTGTGAGAGAGAGAAAGAGAGAGGATCTTATTCTGACAGATAAAACACAAGGAATATATATCTAACATGCACATTTAACACAAGCACAAAGACTCAGTGTAGGCACTCTTAATCGACTTTTCTCGTTGAAGTAAAATGACAGAATCAGGATACACAGGAGTCTCCAATTAAAAGCACTTTTGTTAGAAAAATCTTATATTTTTCAAAAGTGGCCAACAATGAGCGATTTCGTTTTAAACCAACAGAAGATTTTAAGCAGGCAGAGAGACAGACATTTTGGGGGAGTTTTTCAAAGGTACCTATGGGAGTTAGGCATCCCACTGTGAGAGAGAAGTAGGGATGCATGGGTCACCTCTCCCAGTGTGTGTATGGGGGGGGGAGGTGTCACCCCTCCCCATGTGAACCCTAAAGCCTTAAAGATAAGAAGATAAAAAGAATCCAGCTATGCAAAATTTCTTTTTAACAGGGACTCAGTCAACTTGATGTTAATTTGAACATTTGTACTGCATAGTTCTCATTGAGTACCATTGAACTTGCCTGAATACAAGTAATTTTACTAGGTGTCCCGTATTCAGCATAGGGAAATATGGTCACTTTACACAGAGAACTGGTTTCTAATGAAACATTTTGGTAACAGAAGGTATTCTGTAAGTGTTCCCATTGACTTTAGTGGGATTGCTTATGGTTTAAGGTACTGCTCAACACACATAAGGGAATCACAGTGTGGCCCAAAGTATAGCGCTGTGATAGTTCCAGCAATAAACTCTGTTGTTTACAAAGAGACAGAGAGAGAAAGTGAGTTACTGCTCCTCCTCAGGAGATGTTTCCTTTCCAAGTAACTCCCAGACTAAAAACCTGTGCTAAATCATAATTTTATTGCTAGCAGAGAGCTAAATGACATTACTCGGTGTATCCTTTTGATCATAAGATCATCCGGGTAGAGACTATATTACTCTATATTTCTACATTCCTTAGCAAAATGGGGCCCCGTTCTCCGTTGGTCCATAGGCACTACAGTAAACTAAAGAATAAATAAATGTTCTTTCAAGAAAAATACCTCATAACATAATTACTTTATGGCACAAGGCTGCAATGTTAATAAATAATGAGACAGAAAGTAATCAAACAAAATGGAGACTGTGTAGTATTTACAGACTGCTCCAACCCTAAGTCCTCTTTGATCCAATCTTTTCGTGGCCCAGTGGTCATGGAAAGTGACCATCAGGCCATTTGAAAAACCATCCAGCCCATTCAGGACTAGGTGCTATTTTAGGATTATAACTCAAAATGTCTTCTCTCATAAAGAGGAGTAGAGCAGCCATTGGACAAATCCCTGGCGGTGTCTACTGATAAATATAATTGTCCCACAACAATACCTGTATCCATGGGGAGATCACAAAACTTGTTGTTGAGGCATGGACCAATGACTTCACCAGTAGAGACTACAGGGAGTTGGCCAAATAGTTCCCCTGTCTTTGGCTCTGTCTTCCCCAAGGCCTAATTTCAGTTTCTTTTCCCACCATAAATGCATAAAAGTCTTGAGACCCAGTTCAGCTTGTCTGAGAAGCAAGAATGTTTTATTGGCATTTTAAAAATTAGAACTAGAGACAAAAACATAAAATGAAGGATAGATATAAAAATAAACACGACTAGATATATAAAATGGAAAGCATCAGAAGGCTGATAATAAACATAAGTTCCTGAATATTAAAATATTACCTACAGCACGGCAGAAAACATCCTTTTTCTCTCTCACAGCCTTTAGCTGTCCGCTTCTGCCTTTCGGATCAGTCCAATCAAGTGTCCCAGAGTGACATGTTCTGGAATGTTTCCACAGCCACTGACAGACCTGAAGGCTTTAGCAGCTCATGTTTTCTCCATTGGCTTGTAGCATTGTACTAGCTTCCCGGGAAGATCAAGATAGTCATTTCTCTTACGGGGATTCCTCTTGTTAATAAGAGAAAACACATTCTTTTCTGAACCCTGATTTGAGCTAATCTCTGTTTCTTCCTGTGCCAACACTGAATATTAGTCAATATTCTCCTTATGTTTCCATTGTGACGTTATTGACATGAAGTATGACCATATAGACCTATAGTTGCACCAAATCATGTACAAAGGAGGTCAAATAAGATGTCTATAGAAAGGCTGTAATTTTCTGGCTATGATTATGCTATCTGGATGTGTGTATCAATTTTGTATTTGAAGTTATGAATATTGGCTATGTACGTGTATCTCCATGGGTTTGATTCTAAATAGCCTCAGTGAAGCATTTGGTCAGCTTCTTGAAAAAGGACTATTCTCCGTAAGTGCCCAATCAAGAAACACTTAACTGACAGAAGCGACAAAGACTCCTGTGGCACCTTAAAGACTAGCAAAAGTATTGAAGCATAAGCTTTCATGGGCTAGTACCCACTTCCACTGCACGCATCCGACGAAGTGTGTACTAGCCCATGAAAGCTTACGCTTCAATACGTTTGTTAGTCTTTAAGGTGCCACAGGACTCTTTGTCGCTTCTGCAAACCCTGACTAACATGGCTACCTCTCTGATTCTTGACTTAACTGACAATGGACTTTGGGAGATGCCAATCCACATCTGAGCTTTCCTGGGAACATTCAACCTAACATGTAAACAATGAAGTCAGCCTGCAAAAAGCTGAATCATTCATGGACATGTGACTTGCCCGGTGGCTACAAACTCCGTCTTGTTGCTGTGATTTTGCACAGGAGAACAAAGGGGTCTCTGCCCAAAACATAGAGAATATAAAAGGCTCTAGAAGCTCTTCCATTTTGTCTTCAGCTGGATCAAGAAATAGCCTCTCCACCCTAAAGAGATGCCTGAAAGAAACTGGAACAGAGGACAGTAACTATGGGGGTGTGAGTGATTGCTCAACCAGACTCGGAAGGGTCCAGGCGTTGAGAGACGCTTATGGGAACATCTCTTGGGATGAAATTTCATCTGTAATCAGTTGCTTAATTTATTAGTCTTAGACTTGTGTGTTTTGTTTTATTTTGCCTGGTAACTTACTTTGTTCTGGCTGTTATTACTTGGAACCACTTAAATCCTACTTTTCATATTTAATACAATCGCTTTTTGCTTATTAAATAACCCAGAGTAAGTAAGTAATCCCCGCGTGAGCAAAAAACTGCATCTCTCTCTATCAGTGTTTTAGAGGGTGGACAATTTATGAGTTTACCCTATATCAGCTTTATACAGAGTAAAATGGATTTAGGAGCCCATGGGGAGCTGGGTGTGTGGGTGCTAGAGACAGGAGCACTTGCTAAGCCATTTTCAGTTAAGTCTGCAGCTTTGGGGACATGGGTCAGATCCTGGGTCTGTTTTGCAGCAGATGAATGTATCTGGCTCAACGAGGCAGGGCTCCAGAGGCCCAAACTGGCAGAGAAAATGAGCTCAGAGGTGGTCTCAGCACATGAGGTGACAGACCTAATGGGGTCTCTGTGACTTAACCCGTCACACCCATAGCCTAATGAGCCTTCTCAAATATATAGGCCACTCCATTCCCTGTATCTATCATTTCTATAGATCCTATCACCAGAATACGTGAGCACTGATCTCTCAAGATAGTGCAGTAGTCTGGCCCCCTCAAGAGCATGTATGTAGTCATTGGTCACCTTTACAGAGAACTTCCTTGAGGCCAGTCTTTGAGAATACATTATTTGGGCTGTCTACCTTTGAATAATACATTCCTATCTATTTCCCATCACATCATTAATGCACTCAGATAAGTTCAACCTCACCTCTCTGAAGAGGGCCAGCACAAGGCCGATCCAACATGTCAACCCCGTTAGAAATTAGACAAATCCTGGCCCCAGTGCACTCAATGGCAAAACTCTCATTGAGTTCAAATGGACAGGATGTCACCTGGCATGGACAAAAGAAAGTGAGCCAGCGCCTCAACTGATATAACTCCATGTAGCTGCATTGAAATCTAGTTATTATTATTGTGACGTTGTGCCCTATAATGCTTATGGAAATATGCTTACTAATGTATATATGACATAACTGGAATATGTTTTATGCTACATATGCCATCATAGCCCCATAAAGGTTCTGATCTACTGAATATATTGATCCTATTTGTATGCATGTATCGATTTTGTATTCAGAGTTATGAATATTGGCTGTGTACTTGTTTAATTTTAAGTAGCTTTAGTAAGGCTTTTAGTCAACTTCTTTACAAAGGAATTTGCAAGTTCAGTGCCCAGTCAAAAAAACACTTAAGCTAACCAAGAATGTTAAGATGCCAATCCACATCTGAGCTTTCCTGGGAATGTGACCTGACTTGTAAGGACTGAGTCATGCATGGACATGTGACTTGCCCATGTGAAACCTAAACTCCATCTTGGAGCTGGATTCTGCATAAGAGAAAGGAAGGAGTCTCCACCCACAAGATAAAGTCTATTTAAGCCCCTGGGAGATCCCTCCATTTTGTCTTCAGCAGGCTCAAGCTGATGATAGCCTCTCCACTCCCAAAGGATACCTGAAAGAAACTGGAACAAAGGACAATAACCACAGGGGCATGAGTGGTTTCTGGACCCAGACTAGAAGGAGGCTAGTCTGTAAAAGAAACTTACTGGAATATCTCCGAGGGTGAGATTTTCATCTGTAATCACCAGGGGCGGCTTTAAGGTCCTTGCTGCCCCAAGCGCGCAGTTTCCGTGGCATGCCTGCAGGTGGTCCGGTGTACTGCAGATTCGGCGGCATTTCTGTGGGAGGTCCATGGGTCCAGTGGCTTTGTCATCCCTGCCGCCGAAATGCCACCGAATCCATAGCGGCCACAGACCTCCTGCAGGCATGCTGCTGAATACAGCCTTGCTGTTGCCCTGACGGCAAACATCAGGCTGCCCCCAGTGGCTTGCCGCCCCAGGCATGTGCTTGGAGCGCTGGTATCTGGAGCCAGTCCTGGTAATCACTTTCTTACTGTATTATGCTTAGATGTGCATGTTTTATTTTATTTTGCTCGATAATTCACTTAGTTCTGTCTGTTATTACTTGGAACTACTCAAATCCTACTTTTTGTATTTAATAAAAAACACTTTTTACTTATTAATTAACCCAGAGTATGTATTAATATCTGTTGGGGAAGGGAAGGGGGCAAACAGCTGTTAATATTTCTCTATCAGTGTTATAGAGGGCAAAGAATTTATGAGTTTATCCTGTATAAGCTTTATTCAGGGTAAAAGAAATATATTTGGGGTTTGGACCCCATTGAAAATTGGGCATCTGAGTGTTAAAGACAAAAACATTCCTTAAGCTGTTTTCAGTTAAGCCTGCAACTTTTAAGGAACAGGGTTCAGATCTGGGGCTGTGGTAGAGTGATCAGATGTCCCAATTTTATAGGGACAGTCCCAATTTTTGTGTCTTTTTCTTAGATAGACTCCTATTACCCCCCACCCCCACCCCCAGCCCAATTTTTCACACTTGCTGTCTCGTCACCCTAGCTGTGGTTGTAGCAGGCAAGAATGTCTGGCACTACCAGGCAGGGTTCTAAACTCCCAAGTTGCTAGGGAAAATGGGCTTGGGGTAGTCTCAGCACATCTGTTGGCAGTCCCAAGGGGGTTTCTGTGATCCAACCCGTCACAATTATTATTTATTATTTCTATTGCCATAGTGCCTAGGAGTCCCAGTCATGAACCAGGACCTCATTGGGCTAGGTTTGGGACAAACACAGCACATTTGCAAACTTGAGTAAGTTCTTCACAGCTCCATGCCTTAGTTTCCCCATCTGTAAAATTAGGATAATAATATTTCCTTCCCAATTAATAGAATTATTGTGAGGCTTCATTAGTTAATCTTTTTAGAAGGCTTTGAAATTCAAATGCAGACACCCACCCACTCACCTATGACAAATTTTTTTTACATATGAGTACCAGAAGTACCCATATCATTAGTATGTTTTGTTAACACCACTCATAGAAAAGGGCCAACTGAGTGGAATTTATGTCATGGCTTGAAAATTTTGCAAGGTTAAGTGTGTCTATTATTACATACCAAAAACTGTGATAACTACCTGTACTAGGATTATCTGTACAAAGTGAAATCTTATTATTTGAAAATCCACCAAAATATTCACTGAGGTGCAATGCAAGTTACAACAGCTTTGAAGGTGGTTATTGGAAATCTGTTTAACAATTTTGTCAAAGCAGACAGCTGAGCACTAGGTTAAAACAATAGCAATTTTCACCTTGAAGACAGATTTAGTGGAATGCATTGTTAGTAATTTGCAGCTTTAAGAAGTGTAACCCTCTCTGTCTCATTTTCCCTGTGAGAGACTCATCTGCTCTGATGTGTGTAACCATTGATTCTCTGTATTAAGGAACTGATAAAATAGATTGGGCACAATGGAATGTTAATTAAAACCATATTTCATAATCAGCTGCCCCAAATCATTGTCTTTTTTTGTAAAAAAAGCTGAGCGACTATTTGCTGATGAACTGTATAGAAAGTCAAAACCAAGAAAACCAGACAGGCATGAACCAGACAGATACATGCCAAAGATAGGGTAACAAGACAACACAATGATGCTTTCACTGGGTTACTGTGTCTGATGGCTGCAAAAAATACACTGCATGCACATTTAGACTGGCCATTGAATTGTCCATCTTCTGACTGGATTTGCTGTAAGTTCAATGAGTTTAGTGTACTGGGACTCCAGAGCCACGTGTCCTATATCCAGCTCTGTTGCATAACCATTGGTAAGTCACTCATTTCTCTGTGCATCTGATTCCCTTCCTATCATTTTGTTGTCTTGTTTATTAAGACTATAAACTCTTGGGAGGCAGGAGTTTCTCACTGAGTGTACAGTGCCTGGTGCAATAAAGCACCATTCTCAGCTGGAGCCTCTAGGTGCTACTGTAATACAAATAATAATAATAAACCAACGTGGAAGGGCAAGAGTGTTACTTGTACTGTAAAGTTGTTTAGCCATCTTGGGCCCACTATGGCATCCTGAGAGCCATCCATAGCCAGAGCCAGCCCACAACATTTTGGTACCTGAGGAGGGGAGCTCAAATGACGCTCCCATGGCCCCTCGCTTGGGCCAAAACTTTGAAAGGTCTCTTGTGCCCTCCTTCCTCCAGCACAGCCCTCCACCATCTCTGTGCATCTAGAGCAGAGAGAATACTTATGCACCAGCAGCACACACCATTTTCTACACTCTGGGTCCTATGCCTCCCCTCCTGCAAGTCTGGCACCTGAGGTGGCTGCCTCAGTTTGCCTCATGGTAAGGCCAGCCCTGTCTGTAGCAGTGCTCTGGAAAAGGCCTTTCCCATGTCTGAGTCACCTACCTAGGCTGTCACGTTCCCTTTCCTCCTACGCTCCAGAGCTCTGTGTCCTCAAAGAGGACACCTTTTATTTTTTTCAAGATGTAAAACTCAGTGTCACCTGCACTCAGATTAAATTTCTCTTGGCAGTTTACAAAAGAGAAAATGGAAAATGTCATTGTTTAATGTGGCATGTGGCATCGAGTCTGTGCCAAGCTCCTCTGAGAGGCCCAAGTCACATGGGAAAGCAGATAAAAGCTGCCTCTATACAGTGACTCAGCGCCTCTCTCTCCCCCTTGCCAGCAAGTCACGGCTGTACAAGCCGTCTCTTCAGGAAAGGGCGCCAGTAAATCCAATTTGAGTTCTGGGCAGAGACGACTTGCAAGGGATTTTGAAACGGTAGTGTAGATAGGACTAAGTTAGTGGAGATTTATTCACTGCAATCAATGGGCTTTGAGTCAGGTCACTAGTGATTTGTCTCAGGCCACACAGGGAAGCAGTTGTCAGTGCTGGGACTGGGAATCGATATGAGAGCTGAGATTGCAACGCCTGAGTTCCTGGCTGCTTGTCCGATGAAACAATTTAAATGTTTCGGGGGCAACTATTACCTTTCCTTAATGCATCTAGCAGTAATAGATGTATGGCACTGTAAAGGGAGACAACCTCTTTTCAGAAGGACCATCAATGGTTTTGAGAAAAATAAATAAAAATGCTTATATATTTTTCCCATATATAAGAACGATGAAATCAAACTGGACCAAGTACAGAAAGGGCTACTTGTGTGATCAGAGGAATGGAGAACCTACGTTATGCGAGAAGACTTAAGGAACTTGGCATATTTAGCCTAAAAAAATGAAGGATGAAAAGTGATAAAATTGTTCTCTATAAATACATCAGAGGGATAAACACCAGGGAGGGAGAGGAGTTATTTAAGTTAAGCGCCAGTGCTGGCACAGGAACAAATGGATATAAACAGACCATCAATTAGTTTAGGCTTGAAATCAGACAAAGATTTCAGAGGAGCAAAGTTCTGGAACAGCCTTGCAAGGAGAGTAGTGTGTGTGCTGCAGTGGGAGGGGAGGAAATATACTTGTTTCAGGACAGCTTGATGGTCTGGTATGAAGGGATTGCCTACAATGGCCCATCTATGACTGCTATTAGCAAACACCGCCAACAGCCAGGAGGCCTCTGAGTTACTATAGAGAATGCTTTCTCAGCTGTCCAGCTAATGGGTCTCACTCACACGATTCCGGGTCAGGGAGGCATTTCACTGTAGGTCAGACTGGCAGAAGCCCTAAGGGTTTTTTTAACCTTCCTCTGAAGTGTGGGGCATGGATCAACTGATGTTTGAACTAGCTTAAATGGTGTAGTTTTAATATTTATAAATGCAAAGTAATGTACATTGGAAAACAATCTCAACTATACATATAAAATGATGGGGTCCAAATTAGCTGTTGCCACTCAAGAAAGAGATCTTGGAATCACTGTCGATAGTTCTCTGAAAACAATCACTCAGTGTGCAGCAACAGTCAAAAAATGAATAGAATGTTGGAATTCATTAAGAAGGAGATACATAATAAGACAAAATATCATATTGTCTCTATATAAATCCATGTATGTCCATATCTTGAATAGTACCCCATCTCAAAAAAGATATATTGGAACTGGAAAAGGTTTAGAAAAGGGCAATAAAAACTATTGGGAACAGCTTCTGTATGACTAGAAATTAAGACTGGGACGTTTCAGCTTGTAAAAGAGACAACTAAGGGGGGATTTTATAGAAGTCTATAAAATCATGACTGGTGTGGACAAAGTAAATAAGGAAGTGTTATTTACTCCTCATAACACAGGAACTATGGGTCACGAAATGAAAGTAATAGGCAGTAAGTTTAAAACAACCAATAGAAAGTATTTCTTCACACAATGCACAGTCAACCTGTGGAACTCTTTGCCAGAGGATGTTGTGAAGACCAAAACTATATCAGGGTTCAAAAAAAAAAGAACTAGATAAATTCATGGAGGACAGGTCCATCAATGGCTATTAGCCATCATGGGCAGGGATGGTGTCCCTAGCCTCTGTGTGCCAGGAACTAGGAATTGGTGACCGGGGGGGGGAGGGGTCACTTATGTTCTTAGTCTCTGTAGCTATAAATCAAGAGTTAAGGACAACAGTAACTCAGCCAAAGTTTCTAGGCCTATTACAGGAGTGGGTGAGTAAAGTTCTGTGGCCTGCCGTGTGAAGGTGGTCCGAGTAGAAGATCACGGTTGGTTCTTTTAACCTTCACCTCTATGAGAATGAAAGAATATGTACCAGCACTGCTTATTTGCAACCACTGCATTTTAAAAAATTCCCCAAGTGGGCTCATATCACTGAAAGACTCATCCATACAATGCTGCCTCATGCTTCATTCTCAGTCACTTTAAGCAGAGCTTGTGCACTGTGTCTTATAAAGGGACTTTTTTCAGTGAGATCATCCATTTGCAAAGGAAATATGTATTTAGCCCTTTTAAAATAACATTACAGGGGCAGATATAACAAGTACATTAGGCCAGGTTCTCTCAGCCACTAGGTCCACTTTGTAGCAGCACAAAGGGGATGTAAAGAGTGAGTGGAGTGGCCAGAAATAGATAGTGGGGACTTCCTTGTGTGTGAGGAAGCACTGCACTGGAGCAGCTGCCGGCCAGTTGCCCCTCCTGAGCTGTATTTACGCATAGGAGGGACTGTAGCCCCTTATAGTCTTGGTCTATCAAAACTATATAGTATTTTCTCAAATGCAACGTATTTGCACAAAGTCAGAGGGTTACTCGTATAAATAAAGTTTCTTTTGTGTTTAAGTGATTTGCAGGGTCAGGGGTTTACCATGTCCACGATTCTTTTGAAAAATTACATTTACCCTGGAAAATAATCCAGGTTTGCTGTTTGCTTGCTCGTTCAGTATCTATAATGGGAGTTTTTAAAATTGAACCAATCTACAAGAGACTAATTGAATGATCAAATTTTGGGCCAGGTCATGACTATATGATTTACTGTGATGCAATGACAGCGTAACATAGTGCTGAGAATCACAGCTTCAGACATTCAAGATGTCTCTCAATCTCTCCTTTCCTCCACTACACCATGAAGGGAGTAAACTGTGCCAAGTCTCCAGCCAACACAGCAAATGTCCCCTGGTGTACATGAGGGATTATGGGTACCAGTATCCTAGGGATGTGGAACCAAGGTGCTGTCTACTCCTAGCCTCTTCTTGCCTACTCATTCAGGGTGGGACTCTAGTAGCTACACTGCTATCCATGATGCAGGGAGCCAGCACAAGCACCTTACTGCCTTGTACTGCAGAACAAGCTGGGCCATGGCTTGGCCCTTGGGAATAAATAATATGTTGTGTAAGAGCCCTGTATAATACACATCTTCAAAAGGTGGTGTGGGTGGGAGCCCAGGCAGCTGAAAAGTGGAGACCATTTAAACAGAGGACTTGTTTGATTCTTTTCCCCTTGCAATCCATGCATTAAGCTCACTGAATTCTTCCACCCCTTCCCACACTCATTTTAGTAATAGCTGTTATTCCTTTCCAAGATCTGGGGGAGAAGAGCCCAATAAAGACCTCTTTGGGGCTTCTGAAAATAAAGATCATTTCAGCTGTTAAGAAGGCCTGTTTTTTCATTAATTCTGTTTCAATGTGTGGTATATGAATAAGCTTTTGCCTTTGCCACCACAAGGAATCTCAGTGGGATGGAGGAAATTAATCGATTGGCGATCCGGCTCACCCAGGAAGAGTGTTAAGTGGCTTGAATACTTGAAACATATGACACAGACTGACCTAATCACCAGCACTGGAGGAATCAATAAATTAGAGGAGAAATACAGGTGAGCTAAACAAGGACCCAATCCTCCAAACACTGCTGTGAACACTCTCATTAAAACCAATGGGACTATGTGCAAAAGGAAACGTATTCACATGAGTAAATGTTTGCAAGATTAGGCCCCGGTGAGCTGAGTGAGACTAATTGGCTAGCTTTGCTTCTTATTCCTCTGTTACTTAAATCTTGCATCCCAATTCTTTCATTAAATCTATGAAAATTATTTGTTTCCTTGCCCTAAAAATGCCAGCCCATCTCTGCTTGCCTTGTGAACACAGTGTGACACATAACAGGTGACAAATAGGGGTGTTCAGGAAAAAGGGACTGAGTGATGAGGCTGAGGGTATGTCTACACCAGGGGTTTCAAACATGCGGCCCATGGGCCACATGCGGCCCGCCAAGCCCTTCCCTGCGGCCCGCGATTCTCCCCCACCCCCCCCGCCAAGCTCGCCCATGGCCTCCGGCCAAGCTCCCTGCAGCCCCCCCTCCCCCAAGATCCCTGCGCCTCCCTGCCAAGCTCCCCGTGCCCCCCGCCCCAGCTCTCCCACATACCTCTCTTCCACGCTGCTGCTTCCCGCTGCTCTGCTTACCACCAGGCAATTCTCTGGAGGTTTAGCGGTTTCTGGGAGGGAGGGGCCAGAAGTGGGAAGCCTCATGCACAGGGGAGGAGGGGGAGAAAGGGGTCGGGGATTTGGGGAAGGGGTTGGACTAGAGGCGGGGAGGGCACAGAGTTGGGGTGAGAACTTTGATGAAGGGGTTGAACGAGGGGGTGGAATTGGGGTGGGAACTTTGTGGAAGGGTTTTGAAGGGGACAGGAAAGGAATTTGAAGGGGACAGGGAAGGGGTTGGAAGAGGCGGAGCAAGAGTGGAGTGTGAGTGTAGCCCAGTCCAGGAGGGTGCTGTAATAGAAGTAAATCTAAGTTCCTGTTTGGTCCTTTGAGTGAGGTGCATTAGTAAGTGAATATATTTCATTAAAACTGCTTGGAAATGACGTCATCAAAAAAAAAGAACATTAACGGAAGCAGAGAGTTTTCCAAGACAAATGGGAGAATTTATATTTTTTCACAGGTAAAAGATAAAATTCAATGCCTTATTTGTCAGCAAACGATTGCTGTTCCCGAGGAGTATAACATGAGTCGGCACTACGACTCGAAGCACCGTGAAAAATATTTTTTACTCTACTTTTGTATCGTTGTATGTGTAACACTGAGGCTGAGTATGAGGCTCAGATTTGTTAGGTGATGGAGTAGTTCACCTAAGGCAGGGGTCTCAAACACATGACCGGCGGGGTTATTTTCTGTGTCCAGCCAAGATCCCCATGCCCCTTCTCTCTCCCCACTTAATTTCCTGCAGCCGCCAAGCTCCCCGCACTTCCGCCTCCTCCCTGCCTACGTCCAGGCACTTAGTACTTTCCAGGAGGGAGGGGGGAGGAGCGGGGAGGTGCGTGCTCAGGGGAGGAGGCAGGGCAGGGCTGGGACCTCATGAAAGGGGTGGGGTGGAGGCAGGGACGGGGGCAGCGAGGGGGGGTGTCAGTGATGTGGCCCTTGGGCCAATGAACTAGTCCTCATACGGCCCTTGTGGTCATTTGTGTTTGAGACCTCTGGTCTACACTATCTGCTGGATTGGCGGGTAGCGATTGATCCAGCAGGGGGTCAATTTATCATGTCTAATCTAGACATGATAAATCGATCCCTGAGTGCTCTCCCATTGACTCCTGTACTCCTCCACAGTGATAGGCGCAGGCAGAGTCGATGGAGGAGCAGCAGCAGTCGACTTCCCACAGTGAAGATGCTGTGGTAAGTGGATCTAAGTACATCGACTTCACCTACATTATTCACACTACTTTATGCACACTTCTGCTGTCTCTCGCTCTCTTTTTTATAACCAATGGTCAAATACTCTGACCAAACAAAGCAAATCTGGGAATTCTGTCTGTAATGGTCTCCTCTCACTAGCCATATTCCCACAGTCTACTCCAGAAGAAGCTGATGGCCCCTTGTCGTCCTGGACACCAATGCAGAAAGCTAGAAGCACATAGCAGGCAACGTATGCTCTTCCTGCAAGGCCCAGAACTCATACGGGCATTTCCATACTGGTTCAGACTTAGAGTCCATCTTAATTCAGTGTCCTGGCTCCAAAAGTGACCAATAATAGACGTTTCAGAGAAAACCATGGCGAGGGCTATTATACTATTACCAACCCCAAACGTGGAAAAAAATGAGTCAGCCCCACCTCCCTCCCTCCCCCAGCTCATCAGCTTGGCTTAAAAATAATGAGATTGGGAAAAAAAAACCCCACACATTGAGTTCTTTCTATTTGCTCTCTGTTTTTTGCATTTTTAAGGGTATACTGAAGTCAAATGTTAACACTTATCTCCACCAACATGTAGTCTAAACACCTACCTTTAAAAAGTGAAAGCTGAGGTTCTTATGTATTCACAGGATGCCAGGAGCTGAGACTTTAAGAGAAACAACGGTTGACACAAGACTCGTGATAAAACTGTAAGTTGGGAACGCTGTATAGGTTAATCTGTTCTCAGGGGATCTCTTCTGAGCTAGTGCTCATCAAAACGTTCTAAATTTTTAATTTTCAATGACATTTTTCATCAAAATTCAAATTTTTGATTTAAGAAACGCTCATGAAAAATTTTGTAAACGTTTGTCAGGTGGCAATTTTTTGACAGTTGAAATATTTGGCTGAAATTTCAAAAAACAAGTAACAAAATTGTAACACTGCCAGTGAACTTCTTTTGCTTTCAAACAAAACAAAAAAAACAATAACCAGCTTAATCAGAGCAAATGACAGTTTACGTATCTTGATTCAAAGGCCTGTGTGCTGTTAGCCATCACAGACATATGTCCATGCGCATACAGAAGCAAAACAATCATAAATAGCCTCACATGGATTTACTGGAACAATGCAAATACCAATTCCTGCACAGATAAGCAGGACCTAAGCCCCCCATACCTGATACAACAACAACATAACATACAAAACAAAAACTTTCGCACCTCCACTAATATATGGTGCTTATCTTAAGTGTTGTCTGCACTGATGCTACAATAATAAGAACCTACTTAGCACCTATGTAGAACTTTCGATCTATAGATATACTTAAAGGTAAGTAAGCAGCATTGTCTTCTTTTTATAGATGGAAAAACTGAGGCACAGTGAGGCTAAATTCCATCATTAAGGACACATGACAGCCTAAGTTTCTTGACGTCCCGTTCATGCCCTATCCACTAGCCCAACTTGTTTCTCTGTGTTAATTAGATTTAAATACATTCAAAAACTTAACATCTCAAAAGCCACTAGGTAAAAAACCATCTATGAGCAGAGCTCGTGATGAAGATAGCGAAGGCGTGGAAGTCTCCCACACTGCAATGCGAAGGAGTCAGAGATGGACAATCGCGAGTAAGTGAACATGTGCTTGGTAGGCATATTACAATGATTCTTCATACATAATATCCGACTCAAGGTGCACTTGCCCATCTGTTGTATATGTAGCTGTGTTCTTTGGGGTTTTTTTTTTAATTCACCACTTTACAGATTCTTAAGACAGAGAAACGTGCAGTTAAAGCCTCGGATGCACTGGCAAATTGCATCATGCTAGAAAAGAAGTTAACTAACAGATTGTAACTAATCTCAGTCAAATAAGAGTCACAAGGACTGTCATGGTAGTTAAAGTTCCATGCTTTTCCCTATATAGACAAGGCCAAAATGACCATATAAAATTAAAAAGGGGTATGAAATGCAGACCATTCTCTTTTAAATAATGAGATGTGTTTTGACAATATGGGACCATATCAATTAAATTAGCTAAATAAGGAAGGAAGGTTAGCAAATAGGAAGGACAGACAAACTGGAAAGGCAAAGGGCATAGAAGTTATAGGTATTTCTAACCAAACAATGCAAAGATCAGTCATCTCTCTGCCACTGCCTTTAATATTTCATTTTTCTGGAGCTAACAAAAGGGAGCTGTACATCCATGTCACTTTCCTCTGAAGGAAATCTGGCTGTATAAGAAAAAAAACACCACACCAAAAGGCTGTCTGTTTGTACTTTAATAATGAAACATTCCCCTGTATCAGATTACTAGGCCTGTCATGATTCACCCACAAGCCCTTAATTTGGCTAATAAATTTATACCCCACGCTCTAGGGGCAGGAGAGCTTGTCCTTCAGAGAATGATGCCATTATCGGCATCTCACCTGCAGAGGCAAGGAGAGGCCAGACATTCCTACGTAATATGATTTGCGCCAGCTTCACATTCTTGCTGGGCCTGCTACCTCTGCAGTGCAGAGAGATGCTCAGCCTTAGCCTTGCTCCCCAGTCCACTCAACACACAGGGCTTCTGCTCCCCTAGTTTCATTCATTTTAAGGCCGGACGAGACCCTTACAACCATCTCTTCTGACCTCCAATCCCTCTTAGATGGGATTCTGCCCCCACGCCCCAAAATGTCATGGAGAGCACATAAATGATAAAGGACCATGAGTGAAATCCTGATCCTAGTGAGATCAACAGGAATTCAGGCATTGACTTCAATGGGGCTAGGATTTCCCCTCACAACTCTGTGAAGAAAGCAGAATGTTTTTGGGCTAAGATTCCCAGAGTCACAGCCTGTTCTTGGGTAAAATCCAACGTGACTTTAAAGAACACAAAAGTGACAAAGAGTCCTGTGGCACCTTAAAGACTAACTAAAAATTTTTTTAGAGCATAAGCTTTCGTGGGCTAATACCCACTTCGTCGGATGCATGCAGGACTCTTTGTCACTTCTGCAATTCCAGACTAACACGGCTACCCCTCTGATTCTTAAAGAACACAGGTGGTCATGACTTTATTTTACTTGTCCAGCAACACAGAGCTGTTTAACTCCAGGCTGGGGCAGCTGTTCAGTACTGACTCAGAACAGAAAGACAGCTACTGAGTGTAAATGAGAGAATAGTCCCGCTATTGTGGGGAACTTTCCTGGCTTCTGCACTACCCCGGTGAAATGGGCTAGCGGAAGGAGTCCTCGCTCCCACTTCCTTTACCCAGAGGCCTCCTTGCCCTCGAGGACTCCCCTTCCACTCTTCTGTCTGGTGGAGTTCTCGTAACCCCAGCAAGGCTGGGCCCAGGATTCCTGGGGCGGGGGCTCGACTCTCAAACTTGCTGTGGTCACCTAAGTCAGGGACTAGGGTGTCCCCACTCTGGGATGCTCTTTCTGCACTGATGGTTCCCCGACCCACTGATCATTGCATACAATGTAAAGCAAATGCAAATTATTTAATCAACAATTAATTTAAAATGAATAAGGAAAAATGGGAAGGTTAAAGGAAATCACATCACCCTGCTCTGTGGCAGGAACATCACAAACAGCGTCTCTACAATGTCAGGGCAAGTCACAGTCTGTTCCTTGTAGATCCCAGGTCTCCTTCTCAGGCCCTGGCTATGCTGCAGGGATGTTGTGACTTGGACACTTGCTCTGGGGGTGGCCACATGCACGCAGGCTCTGGACTGCTCCAGCCCCAGTTCCACCACTCTGTCTCAGCTCCAGCTCCACGCTGCCTCAGCACGGCGGCAGCTGCTGCTGCTGTTTTGCCTCCAGCCCCCTGGGCTGCTGCCCTGGCCTCCCTGGCTCTGGCTGTTACAGCTCTGCTCCCAGAACAGGGCTGCTCTGCAGGCTGCTTCTGCGTGTCTGCTTCCACCAGTGACCTGCTTCATGGGCTGCTCTCCTGGCTGCTCTGGCTCTGGTTGCTGCAGCTCTGCCTGTCTCTCTCTGGGCTGTGCTCTGGCTTTGGGGCTGCAGCTCTGCTCCCAGCACAGGGTCTGTCTCTCCGGGCTGCTTTTCTGGCCCCTCTGGATCTGACACAGCTCTGATCCCCCGTTCAGCTTGGGCCCCTGCTCTCTCTCCTTAGCTCTGCCCCACTCTGTCTGACCCAGGCAATTCCAGCCCACACAGAGGACGGAACCCACTCTAGTCTCCTGACTCCTTGATTAGCCTGCCCACCCTGTCAATCAGGCTGACCCGGAGCATTGGCCTCTCCCCATTGTTCCTGGGAACTGTCAGTCTCAGGGTCCTGATTGCCCATTGACCCTTCCCCTTTTGGTACTAGTTGCTAGCAATCAGAAGACCCTGCCCTGAATGTTAGTAAGGGGATAACAGTCCCTTTACATGAGCACCACCACTTCCTCCTGCATTGGATCTTCCTCATTAGTTGCTCATCTGAATGCTGGGAAGGCCTGAGGAAGCTGCACTTATGAGACATGACACAGAACCAATCCTGAGCGTGCGTTCAAACTCTATTTCATGACACAAGCTGTAACCCGCTTAGTTAGAAAGCCAGGTCATTACTGCGCTGTGACTATATTCTCTGTCTGAACATTTTTTTTAAAAAAAAGTCTATGATTGTACAACATCCAAAAGCTTCATCTGTATTTCACAAGCTCCACCCCCCAAACTTGTTATTTCTGTAGTCTTGTGCTGCAGTCCCCTCAGAGCTTCACCAGGGGTTGCTGGATCAGGGAGACACCGCTAAAGTGGTTCTCAACCTGGGATACATGTCCCGGGGCGAGGGGGGGGGTACGCGGAGGGCTTCCAAGGGGATAGCTATTTACCTAGTTTTACCACAGGCTACATAAAAAGCACTAGCAAAATTAGTACAAACTAACATTTCAGACAGACAATGATTTGTTTATACTTCTCTGTATACTATACATGGAAATGTAAGTACAATATATTCTAATTCATTGATTTTATAATTATATGGTAACACTGAGAAAATAAGCCCTTTTCAGCAATACTGTCTTTTGACATGTTTGTATTTTTATGTCTGATTTTGTAAGTAGTTTTAAAGTGAGGTGAAAGTTGGGGTACATGAGACAAATCAGACACCTGAAAGGGGTACAGCGGTCTGGGAAAGTTGAGAGCTGCTGACTAAACAACTTTAAGCTTCTGCAAGTACAGGGGGTGGTGTTTCCTCCTATCCATTACTCACCCACTTCCAGACCTGCACCAGGTGAGCTGTAAAGTTCCAGCTATGTACTATCCTGCTCAGGGGGATGTACACATGCTAGCTTTGATCGAGCTAGGGCACTACAAGTAGAAGCATAACCACAGCTGGGAGGGTTGGCCAACTGAATCCAATGGCTCCTGAGAGCCCAGAGATGTACTCCGGCAGCCAGCCTGCCCTGCCATCTTGGCTACACTTTTACTTGTTAGCGTGTTCACTCAGTCAGAGTTAGCACACGTTCCTGGACCCCCAGCTAGAAATGACATTATCAGCAAAAGCATACTTATGGCTGCAGACCTTTCCCCACAAGTGGTCTCTAAAGAGCTTTTTGTGAGAGAAGATAGTTCAGCTCATTCAGGTACCTTCTGCCTAGCCAACTCCTCCCCTGGCATTTCAGTAGGATCCAGTATTGCACACGTCCATTCCCAAATGGTTTTATAGTGTTGCTGATTAAACAGCCGTTGCGTTCCACATACATTGGTGGTTGCTATAGTTCCTCTAGATCTTACCTACTTTAAATTAACACTAGAAAAGTGCTTTGAGATCCTGGGACTGATGGCTCATTATAAATCCAACGTATCCTTAGTCTTTTCATTTTAACTTCCTACATGCTGGTTGCTGGTTTTCCCCAATACTATATTCACTAGTAGCAACAGAAGGAAGGATGTAAAGTATTGGTGGGCTTATATTAATTAGTTCTACCACTCCAAAGGTTTCCTTTCTCCATTTATTCTTACTATAAATTAATTTTCATCATGGTAACAAACTCTTGATTAGTGATGCTAAATGCAGCCTCTAGAAAGTTATTAGAGTTTTTAACAATCCTTTGCCACTACAATGCTGCATGTTACCTTCCGTCTCCTGGAACTTCTAACTTTCAGGAGTTCTTCAACTATGCCAGCTACCACAGGCAAATTCTGATTCATACAAATGGTTTTTATTAAAAACCTTTCACTAGATTTCGGCTTCCTCCCCCACAACCTCAACATACACCCAAAAGGAAAGCCAAACAGCGTTGCTAATTAAATTGCTTTTCCTTGACTTAAAAACGTTATTATTAAATGAGCTTTTACAGCCGACAAAAGAAAAAAATCACTGTGGAATTCTGATTTTCAAGCCAAATGTAATGGTTAGTTCATTGACTTAAATGCTTGGATTAGAAATGGGTGTAGCACACACAGGGGCACCTTTTTTCAGACTAGGCCTTTAAAATGCAACTGTCTCCATGCAGAACACAGGTGAGCTATAGCTTGCTTATATAGTATTTACACACGCAGAACCATGTCTGGGGACAAGGGAGGAATGGGCACCAATGCTATCCCAGCTGCTTTCTGTGTCTAGTTGGGGATATGACTCCTCATCTAAGCTCAACCTGATTTTTCTTTTATCCTACAGCCGCCGGTGTGTGCTGGAGAGAGGGATGTGGCTGAACTCTGTGGCCTGAATTTCCTCAGCTGTCTTGCTTGATGCCAAAAGGATGAAAACGATTGACTGGCACCCCCATTTATGGAGTTGGATAAGAGTAGGAGGAGGCCAGTTCATCTCAGAATAGATACTTAGATGAGTTGTCAAGTTCCTGACTAAATGTGGGGCAATGAACCTACTTTTTCGGTAGGTGCAGTAGGAACTTGAACAGGAAAAGAGATGTTAAGCGTGGTAACATGGCAACATTAAGCGGGGGCGACACATACACAGGCAGCTTCCAAAAATGGATCACATACTGCACACAACCTGTTGCACCAGCTGAGGTGGGGCTGACCATCTCCTCTCTCTTGCACTCCTGTGGGCTCGGACAACAGTACTATGTATGGATGCAATTCACACTTTATAAACAAACATTGTTTAGAGAACCCCATCCCAAGTTCTTTTTCCATCCCCACCGTACGCGGTTACACAATTTGCAAAATAGTTCATGCGTCAGCTCTGTGGATATCAAGAAATGCAAATCTGAGTTACACCATTTGACCCATGTCATTAATATGTGTAACATGAAACCAATGCAAACATTTCACAGCAAATGAAGCTGTATACGTGTAAGCTTCTTGCTCACCTACAAGATGTAGGATGCTCCACTAGTCATAAAGTTGAAAGCACTTCCGTTTCTGTCCTCCAGCTGATGTCACCAAAGGCTTTAGAAAGCTATATTGCAGATGAAATAGCTGCTAAATTATACCACAAGGAAAATAGCTATAATGGGGCATGTACGTTGTTTCCAAGAGCAAAGTCACCTTCCTACACTGAAAAACCTGCAGATATTAAAACACCCAACCACATAAACAAGGGTAGAGAATGTAAAACAAGACCCTGCTGATGAAGAAAAATAGGCTATCAAGCCTTCCAACTTTCTGCACATTGACATTTTTATAGTTATTTTAGGGGACAAACCAAAGTATTTTGATTATTTTCCCTCAAAGGATAACCAAATACAACACACAATTTAGGGACATGAAAATTGCCATCCTGGGTCAGATCCATGCCCCATCTAGTCCCCTATCCTGTCTCTGATTATGACCAATTCCAGAGGTTTCAGGGAAATTTACAAGACTCTTCATAATGGACAATTATGGAAAAGCTTGCCTATGGGGAAGGTATTTCCTCTCCCAGGCATTTACTGGTTATCTTGGCTGTCTAGTCTATTCTGTGTCAATCCTATGTGATGTAACAGTGGATGTTCTCATTATGCATATAGTTTTTGAATCCTGCTAATCTCCTGCAATCAATGGCATCTTGTGGCTATGAGTTCCACAGGTTAATTGTGCGTTGTGTAAAAAGGCATTCACTTGTAGCAGCTTTAAAATTGTTGCCTTTCAGTCTCCTTACATTACTCTGCTCCTATATATAAGTGCCTAGTCTACCTTTTTCTGTATTATTCATAGTTTTGTCTATATCTATCGTATGACTCCAGGTTTGTCTTGTGTCTACAGAAAACAGTCCTAATATTTTTTTTCTCTCCTCAGATGGGATGTCCTTCCATGCCGCTGATCACTTTCCTTCCCTGTCTCTGGATTCTTTCCTGATCCAAAGAAAGGCTGCAGTTCTCTGTCTTACTCTGGGCAACCTCCAATCAGCTCAAGAAGGAGAATCTTAGAAGCCAAACGTTCACATTGACGTTGAATTGGGTAAATTAAATGCAGCCCTCTGGGCTTCTATCAAGATGCCAATGCAGCTCTCAGTTGGCAAAGTTCAAATGATCCAGGTATACAGAATGCAGCTAAAAAACCCAGTAACACACATCAGTTCAAAAAGGCACCAGACTATATTGCAGTTTTCACAGTACTTCACAGACAATACCACTTTATTCACAAGTGAGATTTTTACAGAGGTAGAACAAAATACTTTGTATAATCTTTTTATTTGTCTTTATTATATACATATAAAGAATCTATTATAATCCAATGAGCACAAGAAACTTCTGAAGATAAAACAACGTGTGCCATCAAATATAGTACAACGAGCATGCACAAGAACATCTTCAAATAAGATCTTGCTGGTGTCATTTTATTTTATTTTTCACATGGTACATGAAGACTAGTGGGAAAAGTGTCATGCTTTAACCGGATTAAGCATTTCATGGTTTTGTAAATTTGTGTTGATTTATTGTAAAAATAAACAAACAGTATTTTTTCTTTACATCATGGTGAGAAAATTTTTTTCAATGGTCCAAGGTAGTCATAACAGAAAAATATAACAATCAAATCTGTAAAGCGTACTCCCATTTAAAAAGCCAAATCAGAGAAACTGTACAATTTTAAAAAGTGATTTATCACAACTGCTCCCTAAAAGAGTTTCCGAAACAAATAGGCAGAAAAAAGTTAAAAGACAGCCACTGTTCTGTAACAAAGCTAATCAAATATTTATTTGCTACTCTAATAAACAGCTTTTTAAATTAATGTCTACTCCAGTAATTATAAAGTGGGTTGGTTTTTTTATTATTAATGTTCTACTTGATTAATAAAGCACAAACCCACAAATTACAGGTATATTGCTGTCATTGCCTCATGGGATGTGCTAGGTCTGTTTTACGCATGTATTTTAGATGGATGTATAATCAAATTTTGGGTTTTTAAAGCATTTTAATAACCACTAGGGAAAAAAAAGTTGTTCTCCTTGCTATTGGACTACATTTGCATATTGTAGTCTCTGCTAAAATTCCTTCTGAGCCCAATCCAACACCAAGAACACCCGCTAGATTTCACTGGTTCTGGATCAGGCCCTTAGGGTGAGATTCAGACTGCTGGATAAAGCTCATGGGTGAAATTCTGGCCCCAGCGAAGGCAATAGCAAAACTATTTACTTCAGTAGTGCCAGGATTCCACCCTGAGTACTTGAGCTTTAGGCAGTTGAGTATATAGGGACTGGTGGGGATGAAATCTCCCCCACAAAACCTGGGGGGCGGCAGGGAAAGGAGGGGAGTATAGTGCTGCTACTTTATTGCTGCCTCTCCAGGCTACAGACAGGAGTAGCAGCTACATCCCCTCTGCGCTCTTTATGCAAGTGTTTCCAGCCATTGGAGGTACATACTCATGGATCTAGTAGCACCTCTTCCAGCGCTCATTTCCCCCATATTCACATATTCAGAGCTGGCATGGAGTTCCCTATGTAGCACACTTGGAAAACTTGGGCTCTTTACCCAGACCGCAGCCCTCTCAAAGCGATGCATAGGTGGTGCACTCTCAACTCTGGGGTTAACTTGATCCTTTCTTCACTTCTCTCATTATGCTTTAGGTCCATGGCAATTGAAGATGCAAATACACAAACAGCATCAGTAGATTTGTTTTTTATCAATGAGTTTAGCTAAGCCACTATTTAATGTACACAATGTATTCCAGTCCTCCTAAGAGTCAGATGCCAGCCCAAGTTTCAATATTGGACATCAGTTTAACAATGATCACGCTACCCCACAAAGTACTGCAAAAAGGAGGGGTTGTGATGTTTATTATCTTATTTGGCTTAAGGCAGATGCTTTGCTGAAACAGAATCAGGAAGAGCCCTTTCTCATGTGGATTCAAAATGCACATGCAATACTGAGGTTACTAAACAGGATGGTGAATGGCGACAGCAACCAAGCCAAGGACAGGTATGTAGGCACAAAACCCACTGCAAAATCATTTAGATTATGTTAACTGCTACAAAAGGGATAAACGTCATCTGAAAAACAAATTCTTCTTTACATTCTGACATGTCAGGTTGCATCAGGTAATATTTTCATGGCTCTGTATCTCACTTGAAGATGAAATGATATGACACCACAATTTAACCTGATGGGATAGAAACATGAATTTCGCTGTAGGCCTTATATTTATTATTACTGTGGGAAATAGGATTATTTCACACAAACTTTTATGAAGATTAGTGGCCAACACTACCTACACAAGCAGGATCCCTGGGTTTGCTTGTTTACAGTGAATTCTACAAATCTGGCACCTCTCTGAAGAAAGCCAAAAAATCTCTTGGCCTTGTAATGCTGTGCAATAGTTTTTAGATTACTGGAAGGTGCCTCCTAGGTAATAATCACTTCCTGACCTTATGGCAGGATGAAACCTATTGAGTTTTAAATGGGAATCTATAGAAAGTACTCTGAAAACCTATAGAATTTAATGAAAGAGATGATCATCTTTCTGTAGTTTGAACCATTCTATAGAATTTAACAGATAATTTTATTCCTGCTCTAGCTGTTTCTAAATTAATAGGAATAACGTGTACGTTATTAACCTGTAACATATCATGATTAAATATTTGCAGAAGAATTAGTTTGAAAGAGAGTTTTGAACTTTAACCAGAAACTGTAACAGTTTGGAAAAGCATCATGAAGTGCTTTACAAACCCAGAGGAATTGAGGATTGCTAGTGTCACCCAGGTTTGCCATGGGTCTGGGGAGAGTGACTCTAAAATATTAACGAATCATAGTGCAAGGATCTGCCCTCTGAAAAGCTACCATCCTCTTGGGTTGCAGTCAGTAACAACACAGCATCCCTGCAGTGAGACAATTCCATTTGGCAACAGGAGGTGGGGGCCAGGATGTACCAAATTTGAGTCTTTAATAGCTTGATTTGGATGTAGCTACCTACATTTTCAGAAGCCGCATGACACTGTCTCCACAATAAATCTAATTCAAATACTGGCAGATATTGTTCAAACCGATTTAATCTGCCCTGATCTGCAATTTTGTGTTAGCTAAAGTAATAAAGGAGTCCTGTTAAACCTAAATTATCAAATGAAAATGGCAATTTTCTCATTCATACCCCATTAGTTTTTTTAGTTATTGCTAGGAAAGCTCTAAAATGCTATGCCATAAAATAAACATGTGGCTTAATATACAGTATGTGTACTTAAGAGGACGATGGCATCTGCAGTAACTGCTCTATACTGCCAGGGTAATAGGATGCACAAATTAAGCAGCAGAAGCACACACTGAGAAGAGTGTACAAAAACATACATAGAAAAGTAACACATCTGGCGCTTTTTGAAATAACTCTTTAATCACCAAAAAGAAGAAATCACCAACATCCATACCTACAACACAAAATTGCAACATGTTATTTAATTCCAACAGGTGCCTGTCCCCTCTCTTAACAAAACTGCTATGCTATTTTTTAAACAATTCATTGAATAGAGATTTACAAAAGACCCCCAAATTAAAACCATTGATATATTTTGCAATTCTGAAATTAAACTCTTCACCTGGCACAATTAAAAGCATACAACACTTTCAAGTAATTTTGAAAAAACATAAACTTGGAAACTATAACCTCGTTAGGTAACCTTTTCAAAAGCATCTATGGGGCTTAAGTCTCATTTTCAAAAAGGAATTACTTTAGGAGCCTACGTCACTTCACTTTTGAAAATGTTACCCATAGTCCCTCATTCAAATAAATCAAAATGTTTCTATCAGCAGTTTTAATTTCCCCCCAAAAATTAAACAATGAAAAATGTGGGTGTGTTTAAGCAAAGTTACATCAGTGGATCGTTTACAGACATACTTTAAGGTTAGCATCACTTTGCAACAGTAGGTATAAGAATTTAGAGCACAAGAACCTTAAAATTCTACCTACATTTCTTCATCCCATAAGAATGAATTAAAATATGTATCATTTAGAACGGGGGAAAGAACAGAAATATTGCAGAGAGATGCAACCAACGTCTGGATGGAGACACATTCATACAATGTAGAAGGAAAACTTTCGTTTCAGCCAGGAATGCCTGGAATGCATTTACTGAACTATCCTTTCTGGTCTAAAAAGAATGGTAACAACATTGTTCGGGGGGAGAGGGGAATAATTCCAAAATATAAAGAAGCACCCATTCTCCCCAGTAATCCTATAAAATCAACAATCTGCTTTCATAACAGCTCAGGCCATTCATCCAGCTGCTATCCGGGGTCTACAATTCACTTCTTGAGGTTAGACTATCCTGCTTTTTTTCTGCTAGGCCAGTGGTACATAATAAGTGTTGTTGTGCTCTTTATACATTGGGTTCCCATTAATGTGACCGACTTGTTCTCTGCAGTTGTGACAACTGTGCAGGTCTATTTACTTATAGCTCAGATTTTCTCCCATTCATTGCACAAAGCTGAAAAGTAAACAACAGTTAAGAAAACATTCGCTTGCCAAAGCCAGCATTGAAAGGCACAGCCTCTTTATGCAAGAGCCCAGACCTGTGTTTACTAACACACACAGCATTGTTTCATGCTCTTGCGTGGGATTATGTAAGAACAATCCCAGTCCTTTTCAGGCCCCCTGCTCTTCTTATTCAGCCTCTGAGAAGTTACAAAATATAACAGAACACTGTGTTTTCTGAGAACATATTGACTGCACTAATTACCCACAATACTGTATATTTGCTATTAAGAACATGAACGTGTGCTTTCAAAGTGTGAAATTCAGGGCTCTGAAGGTGTGAAAGGAATTAGATGGATTGTTCTGTCACTTAATCCGAGGCTTCAAGGTAACGTGTTTAAAATTTTAAAAAACAGAAGCAGAATACACATTTTAACTGTTGAACTTTTACTGGCTATAGAAGTTTGTAAGGACCCTATTACTATGTGGTTACAATAGAAGATACACAGTTAAGGTCAGGTCACGGTTTCCAACAACATTCACAAGGACTGAGAATAAGGAAATGAGCAATGGATCCTCAGGGAACCTCAAGGAGACGGAACCGCTCATTGTGGAAGTGCCTTGAGTATTGCATTCACTTCCTCTGCAACCGTTGTCAATGCAAACTCAAACTGTTCCTGTAGAGAGAACAAATATACCGCCTGAATAATAAAACAGAACATTCCAGGAAGGAAGCTTGGTGCACTATTCAGCTGTGAAACATCCTCAAGGTATACTTAAAAATATGAATATGCAAGAAGAACTGCATTTTCCAGTGGAAAGGAACAAAATATTTTGAGATTACTGGTGCAATACACTACATTTGACAGGATCTTCCAACTCACAGTCATCTTAACAGAGAAGAATGCAGATAGCAGAAACCAAGAAGCACTTGTTACTACAGCTAGATAGTTGCATACAATGACATATTACAATTGCATGGTCAAAAAGGTCTGTGAGCAATTGATCACTATCCGCTTCCATCTGTCAGCTGGAAACTGGTTAAATATCCATGAGTGACGTATGAGAATAGGTGGGGCACTGGAGATAGGACTCCTTCGCTTCCTTGACCCAGCATTTCCAGACAATAGCAACTACAGTAAATCTTTCCCCACATTATGCATACAGTAAGAAAACAATGACTGTAACATTTTGATTTTTCAGCACACAATACCTGGAACAAATTACCAAGCATTTTTCAATCACTAGCCTGTCATTTAAAAACATGGAGTATCCGTCTGAAAGGAGCTTTTCTTTGCTCCTGATTTTACAGTAAACACAATTGACAAAATTAATCAGATCTGTTCTGTACTGGATTATTTTTTGGAGATTCACCTTCCAAATACTGACGTGACCTGGTCTTCCATGATTAGATGAAATCACAACCAAAAGTGGGAAGGCTGCAGGCATATACACCTGCCTTGTAAAAAGCACACACCTAACATAGTCTAGTTTCAGATAAAGAGAGAGATGTTTCATTTCCTCAAAGTTAGTAGATGTGAAGACACTGGGATACAGTAAGACAGTATATGAGAGAGAGAGACAATATGTAAATTTAAAATTTTAATATCTATTTTCTAAGCAAACTGTTTTGCTAATAAATTTAGTTTACTGACATACTGGAATCTGCATCTACTTTTTTTTACATTAAAAATCTTTTTCTATTTGACAGTCTAGTCTGTTCACACAAAAAGGAGTCATGAGTTGTGTCGAATGAATAGTGAATTTGCTCAAATTATTCTAAAGTTTTATTTCACATTTTGCATATGTTTTAAATAATCAAAAGCACCCAGAGTTTCAAACAGACACTGGAATGGTTCAAGTAAATACAATATTTCAGGTTACATTTCTTATGGCTGCTCTGAGGATCACTCTTTGAAAGGGAGGAAAAGCTGGGAATAAAGGGGGAAGACAGGAGGAGAACTGTAAGAATGTGCAGGCCAACTGCACTCAGTTACTACAGGGATGAGCATGGTTTAAGAACTTGCATAGAACAGAACTGGGCCAGAAAGCCAGGGCTGTTGGGGAAGGACTGTGACTACAGCTTAGATGTGCTCTGCACAATATGGATTGGAAACACCAATGCAAATACCTCCATTCAATAGGGTAACATCTGTCTCCAGAGGTGAGGGAAGTCCCAAGTACAGGTATCCTCTAGCCCTGTGGTTTTGACTACATGACAAGTGTGACACAATGAGACATAGCTAAGGACACTGTTCCTGGATAGGAATGTGGGAGGGGGGATTAGAATAACTTTTCAGATACATCTGAGATCATGAGTTGTGCAGTCAGCCTGGCAACATCTATAGCCAAACTAGCACACATGTGCAGCTTCAGGATTGAGTCCTCCAGTTTGGTATTAGCTATCCATTAGCCACAGAGAGTGATGGCTTATTATTGCTAGGCATGGAAGGATGATATTCAGATATAGAAGCTACCCCATGACTTGCAGCATAAGCCCAAGGGATAATTTATCTACCTAGGTTAAAGTAAAATCTGAAGTGCTGGTGGCCACCCAGAAGAAGCAGGAATGGGAGCTAGCGCTGATATGGCACACTGAGTTCATAAGAGGGCATGAGCAGCAGAAGGCCAAGAGTGGGAAGCAAGAAAAGGCATTCCTCCTGGACACCCATTTTTAGGGGCACATACGAACATAGCTCATAATTCTACCTATTCAGAACAAATTACTCTGGTACAGGAGAACCTAAGGTGAAGACCAAGGGCCAGAAATGGAGCTTTGGAGATTACTTCAATAGAGCTACACCAAGTTATACTACCTGAGGATTCGGACCTAAATTACTGAAGCAACTTAACCTACAAAGCATACTCCTGAAAATCTAGGGTTAAAACCAACCATAGAATACTGCAGTGAAAGGGATGTACAACTGATGCACAGCACTGTTTCCCCAGCACAGGGCTAAGTCCATCAGACACAGTGAATTCAAAATTCTGTAGCTTCCACAGATGCCCATGGCTAATCGTTACAGAACAAAACCACCTAACTTTACCTCGCCCACACCTTTAAGCTAAACCTCCCACATCTAGATAATATGAACTTTAATCTTAGCAATGTTTAAGGGACCTACTCTGTTAACCTATATTCAGCAGTGCTACAATCAACATGTGTTGCAGCTCAATGCAAGACTGAATAAGTAGAGCTGAGCCTGGATGGGCAAACTTGGGGTAAAGGTCAGAACTGGAAAGGGATTTTGGTTTTATCTCTAATGCAGAGGCAGTATAAATCCAGTATCTTAGAAAAAGAGTAATACAATTGTGTTTAATTCTGATTCCAAGTAAAAACTGGAAAGAAAACCACTGGTTATTTGTTATATGTGAGACCGTGATGACTCTTGACTTAATATTCCAGCTTTCAGGAAAGAAGATATGGTAAGGGAAAAAAGAAGGAAGAAAGAATTTTCTCATCCTAAAAGAATATACTCATTCACTACTCTTTCATGTTACATGCGACATTTCAACACTATTTTGTGATTCCCCCTGAAAAAACAAAACCACAAAACCTTTATTGTACCCATCAGAAACACAGAATGATAATTTTATTTATATTTATTATATACCATGCTTTTTAATAAAATATTGTTTCTTATAGACAATATCTTGCTAACAAATCATTCACACGATTATTGAAAATGTGGAAATGCAATGACATTGCTTAAGTAACTCAGAGAGTATTTGCCTAGGGACATTCTGTAATTGGCATTTCTAACCTGATTTTTAATCCACTGTTTTAAATTACTCCAAGAGCATGATATTCCTTATTTGTGTTCAGTTGGGAAAGCATATGGGTTTGTTGAAAGAAAAATAAATAAATTAATACATATCTGAGGACAACATAGCACTGGCATGTAACCAGATATTTATGATTTGCAATATGCTAACTTGAATAAGAGGTTTTGGGCAGTTCTGATATGATGATAATGGTGGAGGAGAGACAAGGGAGATGAGCAGCATTCAGTATTTCATACTGGATCAAAATATCAGATTAATTTTATTTATGAAGGTTCTCCAGGTACATGTCTTAAGGGGAAAATACCATACTGAAGTGTAACTAAGAGTGAGATTTTCATGTGATCAGATGATCAAGCCCAGATAAGTTTACATTCTATTTTCCTAATCTGTAGTTTAGAAAGGGTTATTTTTTTTGTGTGTGTGGTGGTGGTGGTGGTGGTGGTGGTGAGGGAAACAAATGCTTCTATTTCAACAGAAAGGAATGTCAGAGTAAGGATTCAGCAGAAAGACTGACGTGTAGAGAGGGTGCATTGACAGCATGTGTCGGGATTTACATTTTCTCTAGGAATCAAATACGTGCTCAATTAGATTCTGTACGTTAATGCTTTTTCTAATCTGAAAAATGGAACTGAAGAAGAATTTGTGATACAGTAGAACCTCAGAGTTATGAAAAACATAGTTACGATCTGACTGGTCAACCACACACCTCATTTGGAACTGTAAGTTAGTAATCAGGGAGCAGAAATGGAAAAAAAGCAAATACTGTACAGTACAGAACTGTGTTAAACATAAACTACTAAAAAAGGGAAAGGCTGATTTTTTTTGACAAAATAAGGAAACTGTTTCTGAGCTCGTTTCATCTGAATTAAGATGGTTAAAAACAGCAGTTTTCTTCTGTAAGGTTCTATTAAGTCAATGTTCAGTTGTAAACCTTTGAAACAACCACCATAATATTTGGTTCAGAGTTATGAACAACTTCCATTTCCGAGGTGTTTGTAACTCTGAGGTTCTACTGTACTTTGCACCTCACTTGCAGATAAAGATTGGACAACGTCAACTACCCAATAAGCATCATTCTTCCTCCACCTGCTGGAATGGCACAAAAATAACCCTGACAGTTCTTCAACACCAGTTTTCCTAGGTTAGATAGGGAACAGAAATGAATGGGATCAGGAGGAATCCATTACTTCCTCAAGAAAAGCTATGAAACAGTGTTTGGTACAGAAAACCATGTTTCACAACTACCCAGCAGCAACTTTCATTTTCCATATATTGAAGATATTTCCATTAGTACCTACTTAATCATGGGACCTTGTCATATCATTGCTCTTTGTTGTCTATCTACCCACATTGTGGGTTCCAGCCTGGGCCAAAAACCCCCATTCCATTTTCTGCCCATGTAATTTATAGATATCTGTTTAGTTGGACTCCCCATCATGAATGAGATTCCTCATTGTCATGTATAACAACAGACTTTCATTTCATCTCTTAACAAGCACCGAGTGAGGATAACCCAAGGTATTTTTCCATCTTTTATCAATGTTACTTATAGCAGCAGCACAAAGACGAATTTCAAATCTGAGATACATATAAACAGAACAACGCTTTTCTTTGTAAATTGATGGCTGTGTTGCACATTGTGCCTATTAATAACAACTATATGATATTTTATTGCACTTCCCCAGAAGATACAAATTTATCCTTCCATGCAATATCTATATAAAAGAACAGATGACAAGCATTTCAAGAGCTTCAACTATCATGTGTGCAAAACTCACAATTTCAGAAACAGGCCTGTGTATTGTTACTCCTCTTTAAAGGGCTTGATTTCCTCCTGAACTACTTCAAGCTGAAACTTTTTCAGCATAAGAACTGAATGCAGCAGTTATGTTCTTAAGTGATTTGGAACCTTTGGTTTACATATCGTATGATACTGAACTGCAAATACTCCAAGAAAATAATCTATCCTTGAAGATTAGAGCAAGAACTTTGTTTTTTAGCATGCCTTTTCTTTAATAGACTATAGATAGCTGTCTTAACTGTCTTTCATATATATTAATCAAGATAGATGTGGAAAATGTTGCAAGAAAGATAAATAAACATCAAAGAAAGTAGCCTTAGATAAATCTTAAATATAAATAAGCCACAGTTGGTAGGGAACCAGAGTAATCAGCTAGTGACTTGTGTTATATTAGGTCATGCCTGTTCTCTTCTATCATGAAAATAACTACAGTGAAATACGTTTAATGTATTTAAAATCACAGTGGATGTATTGACAGTACCTTTGTCTGGACCATGCCTGGTCTCTGGTCCCTCAGGTGCTCCAGGGTAGCAGCAATATCAATCTCTTTAGCACCTGTAACAAACCACATATTGGGCTGAGTTCAGAAGAAAAGATAATACATGCTGAATCTGTCAGTCTCCTGCTATCAGGTTCCCTTTAGGCTAACAGTCCAACTGAAAATTATTAGATCCATCCCTCAGCAGAATAGGCAGACAGCTGCAATTTTTGTGTTCATATAGAAAAAAAAAACCTACAACAGGAAAGGGCAGCTTTGATTAGCATTAATTCAAGAAAACCCAGAGAAAAACAAATTCTTAAGAGATGCCTACACAGATACTTCTCAACAGCAGAACATATTTATTAGAAATTACTGGCAATGCTTCCTGCTGTATGTTGCCCCATTGCAGGCACAGGGAATATGCATGGTATTAAGTACCTACAGGATTAAGTTCTAAGCATTCACCATTATCAGTTCTATCACATTTAAAAAAGATGCACCATAAATCACATGAGGTGCAGACATTGTAAGATCTCAAAGCCAACTGCAGTCAGGTTTATGCTAATATAAACAGAATAAACATCCTCTTTAACAAGAGATAGTCCCAGGGGTCCCCTCAATAGCACCTTTTCAGGAAAATTCACACTCAAAATACTCAAGAAAGGCAATTTAAAACAGTTTAATTTTGTTTTAATGTGGGGAAAAATACCACACAAATCTTTAAAAACAAATCAGCAAGGCTAAGAAAATATATCAGTTTGTAATGCCTTTCTGAAAATGAGCATTTCTGTATCTGTACCAGAAATAGACCTTTGTTCATACAATGGGCATAGCAAGGACAGCTCAGAGGTCAAAGGTTGCTACCTGGGTTCTCTACATATTTGACGGGAATTTGCATGGAGCTCTCTGATGATGAAGTAGGAAGATGTTTAAGACAAAAATAAAGATCTCTTCAGCACACCAAAAGAAAAGACACTTCCCAAAAGTGTAATAAGTAAATAAATAACATAATAATAAAATAATAATAATAATAATAAATAATATCAAATCTCAACCACAGCTGATGCAGCTAGAATTTCCATGGACAGCATCAGTTCAGGTGAGGACTGCACCACAGGAAATTGCAAACAACTGTTGTCCTTGTCTGCAGAACTAGAGCATCTTTTTAACAAGGTCAATATTTAATTTTAATGGGAACAGTGTAGCTTAGTCCACACCCACACAGTGAGGTAGGGATTTTCAGTTTCACCTTTAGCTACAGTGGGGGAAGAGTTAGGCTGATGCTGTACTTTTTTCAAAATCCCACCTATAATTCTTAAAAGGATGGCAGCCTCTATGTCTAGGCATTAAGATTAAAATGACAAGGTAACCCACGGGGGGTGGGGGTGGGGAAGGGTTTGCATAGGAATCCAATGATACTATTCAATGTTCAGGCAGACTTCCATACCCCCTTTTATGAACATTTCAATGTCAGGCAAAAGTTGATTTTTACAATATCCATCTCTCTAACCTCTTGAGAATCAACATTCAGAAAAATCTTAAAAGTGGATTAAATAAGCCATTTAGCTCTTTCCTTTCTATTGCACAGATTATGGTGCTGATGCAATGAACATTTCTTGTTGAACAGGATGCTTCCACACTATCATCAAGACTATAGCCTTGGTAGTGTGCACTATGTCTGGTAATAAGGCCCTGATTCAGCAAAGCAGTTAAGCACATGCTTAAAGGAAAGCACATGAGTAGTAGAACTGGACTAGCAAACATGTGCTTAACTTTAAGTGTTTTGCTAAATCTAAGCATAAGTGCTTGGAAGATCATACTTTGTGTGGTGTTCAGTGTATTCACCATTACTAATCATAGACTATGTTAGTTGACAAAGGAGGGCAGATAATGAAGGAAAATCAGACAGGGTACCCCCTCGCCTACCCCAAAACACACACACACATTACTTCTTACTCAAGCTACTCTTACAGGCAGAGGAGAAAAGAGAAATTATTTTGCAGCTCTTTAAAAAAACCAAAACCATGACTTGGAAATGCTCAGAGACTATGGCAATGGGGCCTACATAAATGCCTAAAGAGACTGATCAACTGAACATAGTGCTGCAAAAATGGGCTGCTGCTTTGAAAGAAAAAACATGGAACAAGCAAACTCGGAACAGAAGATGAGATCTGTTGCAAGAGGTAACACTGGTAGTTTCTCTCTATGTGAGCAAACCTCCTCCCACCCAAACACTACATCACTGTTCACATCTACTCCCTTATTGTGTCAAACCCAAAATAAATATATCTCACTATTCCTCTAATAAAACTCAGTGTGATGAGGGCTTTTTCTATTCTAAATATGCCACATTGGTATCATATTACATTAGCTCCTCTATATTCTGTGTTTGTTAGTCTATGGAATAGCTTAAGTCACAATTTTAGACTAAGGAGCAGATTTTCAAAGGCATAAAGGACAGTTACAAACCCAACTCACATTTAGAATCAAGGAGAGTTGGATGCCTAACTGCCCTGTATCTATTTGACTATGTCTTCCTAATTGCTTTAGTGGCACACATGACATATATTCACGGTCTTCGTCACCTTAAAGTTTTCCCTTTCCACCTGGAAATGCATAACAGTGACATAATAGATAGCATTTTTCATCCTGCAGCACACAAAAGCACTTTACATACAGCATCACTGCTATGCAGAAATCCCTGTGAAAGGAGGCACTGTAGTGGGAGAAAGGGAAATCATAACTAGGGATACTAGGTCTAAATCTTGCTTATACAGTGTGCTGCCATGGAATCCGTCACATCCACACAGAGCTTAAAGGACTGCAGATTTTTATAGGTCTCATCTGAATGGCTCACACACAAGCTACAGGTAACTCAATTTATCTATAGTGAAAAAAGGAAGAGCTGAGTCAGCCCTATCAGGACTTGAACCTATGACTCCAAGGACATCTAAATATTGCAACTGTTTTGCTTAGGCCACTAACTCATCCCCTCTACAAATAGATAAAAATACCAGTATGCTGTTTTTGGAAACAGTGTGTATCATATAGGAAAAGGTAAAAAGCACTAGTTCAAATCCAGACACAGATAACTGTGAAAAAGAAAGCAGAATATGTCAATAAGGCAAGGTTTTGTGTCTGCTCTCTACCAATACATGTCCCTCTGTCATATCATGCCATTGGCTTCAGGAAATAAGTTAAAAGGGCAATGGATAAAGAATTGTCTTTTCTCCTGTGACTACATTTTACATCATAGCCAAGGTCTTCCATGAAATAAATATGGTCTCTGCTTGCCATAGGCTGCCTTTTAATAAGAGATTTGTGTTTTTTCATATGTATCTATGAGCAAAATTTACTGTGAGATTAAGTAGCCGCTGTAGTAGTAGCAGCAGTAATATGAGAGGTGAATTTGTAAGCATTTTTACAGAATACACCTCAGCTTCTGTCATCCCTATTTACACTGAGCAGTACCTGACTCTCACTGAACTCACTAGGACTACACATCAGAAACCAATACTCAGTAGCGGTAAAGGAGCAGAATCCGGCATTTGGTAATTAACAATAACCTTTTTAAAAGCTGAAGGCATTTACAGAGAGCTTTCAAATGACCCACATCAGAAAATGTTAGCAGCCTAAACAGAGAGAAAACATGAAAAGATGCAAGTTGAATTATATTTTGCCCCAAGGACAGAAACAGTTTCTGAAGGTTAGGGTCAACCCTCCTCCAATCACTGCTCCTTTCCTGGGCAGCAATGTAGGAGCAGGCAACAAGCAGCTGGCACTCCTGTATAGCAGCCCCCAAAGGATTAAGTGTTTGGACTGCAGAGTCACATCAGTAGGGTATCCAGTAATACAATAAATAACAAACATGAGCTAGTCAAGATCCACTGCAATAGGTTGTCTCAGGGTCCCACTGACAACTCTCAATATCTAAACAAACACGATATTAATATTACTCATATGACTAATGCCCAGAAGCCCCAGCCAGTATTGGGGTTCCAGTGTGCCAGGCACTACACAAACACACAAATGCAGGCCCTGATAACAGCAGCACTTCTTCACTGGAAGTTTGTAAACAACTAAAACATGACTTTATTTATTACACAATATCCTCACATGTGCTTACATTGAAGCCAGTGGCAAAAGCCCTATAACGGGTGTGGTGTCTTCACTGAGCTAACCATCTGCGTTACACTAAGGAGGACATTCCTGCTAACAACCACTTTCAGATATATCAGCAAACGCTCCAGAAAAAGACAAAAACTATGTAAACTAGATGTGAATTTATTTACTAAGGACATTAAAAGGTGGGTTAGGGTATTAGATGAGGACTCAGGAAAGCTGGGTGCAACTCCTGCTCAGACAGAGATTTCCTGTGTGACCTTGGGTAAATCATTTACTCTACCCTGTGGCCTCAGTTCATCATCTGTAAAATGGAATACTACTTCTCTCTCACAGCGGTAAAGTGAGGATAAAATCCAGAGCTGCTTTTAGGGGTGAGCAATCAAGGTGACGGGCCTGGATGCCAACTTCCACTGGGCACCATGCCAGAGGTGGGGTATGGAAACATCTTCTCCCTTGACTAGAAAAATACCTAGGGCTGTTTCTGATAAAATCCATTCGTGGTTGTGAGGTGCTCAGTACAGTGATGAGGCTATACAGATAATCTATATTACTGTTTAAATACTTGTGACATTGGAGTGTGAGGTTACAAACATGGGATTATTAGGACTTCCATTGTATCCTTAAATGAGAAGATGAGCTGTGTGAGAATAAGCTCTCATCCAAATAGAAAAAAATGGAATACTAAAGGGGTTATGGAAAATGACCTGTCGTGCATTTCTTTTCATGCCATGTAGGTGTTCAATTTCATTCCTGTGAGCTATTCCCTCTCTAAAGTATCTTTTTATATTTACTATATAATAGAAGATTTTGTATTAGTTCTTGAAGGGCAAAGGATCTTGTTAGGTCAGATTAAAACCTGTCTTATAAAAATCTCCCAGGAAACAGTCCTGAAGAGCCCCTAGGTCAGTTCTTTTCAATGATATTGCTAGAAGCTGAAAGAGATCCAATTAATATTTGTAAGATGCTACTGATTGGCAGCCTTTTAGCTTCAGTCATATTCTTTGCTGTAGTTGCAGTCTTTCAGGCATGCCATAAAAGAATCATTTTGGAATAGCATGTTTTAACCTTATGAAATAATGAAAAATAGTATACGTGAAAAAAACTCTTAAGGACAGAGATATGACAACAATGAAAGGCAGATGTCTGATCACAGTGCGTGTATATATATTGGGAGAATATTGGCAGGTTACTGATCGTTAGTTTCAATGGCATCCCAGCCATAACTCCAACTGCATCATTGGACAAAGGCTAAAAGACACCATTGCCAGCCATAAAGGACTCTTCAGGGAGGAAGTGAGACCTCTTCTTTCTTCCTTATCCTTCTTGCATCTCAAATGCAAGTGAAATAAAATACATTTGTAAACAATGTTTAGAGTAAAAACATTTTTTTAAACTGAAGGCGATGGATAGAAACTGTAAATATTTAAGCAATTCTCATTTGCTGTAACTGCCGGAGGTCTATTATTGGCTAAAAAGATCACTTAAAGTCATGACATAAAAAAAAGAGAAAAGCCTCAGCAGAGGGTAAGTGAAGTTGTAATACTTTTGAGAAGGAACACCATGCCTCCACCCCGCAACCATTTTTATTGTTAATATAGGAAATCATGTATACAAACTGGAGTTTTCAATGAAAGCCAGTTATCCCACTCTTTTACAAAAAGTGGATTCTAGTGTGTATATCTGGAGATGGGAATAAGAATAATAGGTTAAATCTAAGGGCTTGACTCCACTTTCCGGTGGATTGATGCTGCAGCGATCAATTCACCAGGGGTCGATTTAGCGGGTCTAATGAAGACCCACTAAATTGACTGCCGATCGCTCTCCTGTTGACTCTGGTACTTCACTGGAATGAGAAGAGCTAAGGGGAGTCAACGGGAGAGCATCTCCTGTTGACACAGTGTAGTGTGGTCCCTGTGTTAAGTAGATCTAAGCTATGTCAACCTGAGTTACGCTACGAATGTAACCCAATTTGAGTAGTTTAGATAAACTTTCCTCATTAGTGTAGATCTGCCCAAAGGGTCATAGTCACTTTTTCAGGCCAGCAATACATTCTACTTTAACCCTATTAGAGAATTTCCACCCCAGTCAATACACATAACCTTTTTTTAAAAAAAATCCACAATTTCTGTTTTTCACAATTAACAGGAAAAGTATGCATATACACAGTGAAAAGAACATTAAACCACAATAATGAAAAAAGAGTAAATATTTCAAAATGTTAATAAGACAAATATTACTATGTCATATAATATTAATGAATAGTGTGTATATGTTGTATTAAATAATATTGTATTAAATTTATCGTGCATTCTGAAGGAAAATTATTGAAGCTATCAAGTACAGGTCAGTTTGTACATCCCATATATAATTGTACAGGGTAGACGGAATACACCACCAGCCAGTCCACCCTAAATTACTACAATTTCAACAGTCTTGCAGGGCTTGAGAATCTGTACTGGAATGTCAATATTAAGCCAATATCCTTTGTCACTGTAGAAAAATGAGTAACTGCAGAGATAAAATTTATGTAAATTTTTCATTGACAACTAGAGCAAACTCTGCCATACACAATCTATTGACAGCATGAAAATGAAGAAACCGATCATCACTAATTGGACGTAAAGGTGTGCTGATTTCTACTAAGCCAAGGGAATTCTACTCTTAGCAGACCTGGGTTTATCTGAACATTTAGATACTCCCCCTCAGTGAGATGTAAAAAGATTCCATCCTAGCTACTGTACTTGAAAAAAGGATGCAGGTAACAGAGGATTACTTTTAAAACTCATAATGACACCGACCTGTGTGATTAATGTTATGATCACACTAATAGACACAGCTGCATATAACCCTTTCAAACTAACACATCAGCATCAAATGTTTGTCCAGTTGCTTACTGAACTGATAGCACATCATTCTATGGCTGGCTTTTTCAGTTTGTTCCATATTCTAACCTATCCTTTGTGTGAAGAAATGTTGCCCAAATTCCTTATATGCTTGTCTCCTCCTCAGCTTCAGTCATTGACTTCTTTTCAAATTAGTTACTATCTCAAGCTGTTTACTGACATCAATACATTCATAGAATATCAGGGTTGAAAGGGACCTCAGGAGGTCACTTAGTCCAACCCCCTGCTCAAAGCAGCACCAATCCCCAACTAAATCATCCAACAGATTTTTGCCCCAGATCCCTAAATGTGCCCCTCAAGGACTGAGCTCACAACCCTGGCTTTAGCAGGCCAATGCTCAAACCACTGAGCTATCCCTCCCCAATCCTTTCATGATCTTCCAACACTCTATGGGGACCCCCTTATTTTTTCTTTTTTCAAGATATAGTTCATGTCTGATCAATCTTTCTTCACAATTCATGTGTCCCATACCCTGAATAATTAGGATAGCTCTCTACCATACTTTCGGTCCCAATACCCTTCTATAAAATTACCAGGATTGAAAAAATCGTCAGAAAACGTCTCCTACAGAGAAATCTCTGCAAACATATACTCCAAAGTATTTAAAAAGAAAAAAAATCTCACCTCTAATTTGTTTGCCTTTTTGTTTACAACCTCTGTACATCATAAGAGAAACCATCAGCACAATCAGTCCTTGGAATATGCTATGGGAAATATAAATCAGCATCACTTTCCCAGAGAGCTCTCACTCATTTTTTCAGTAGAAACTTGCTGGAATGTTCAAGATTTTCATAGGTTTTTGTTTTATCTATTATTCATGGATTACTTTACAGCACCCATAAACCATTCCAAAAATGTATAAACGTAATGCTACTCATCGAAATGTGGTATTTAAAAAGAGAAATGTATACAATTAAAACATGCTTTAAGTTGTTTGCTCTAAGTAGCACAAGTTTGCCTTTCATGGGAGGCTCTACCATTAAAAAAAATTGACTTAGACATCCACTATGCACTTTTGCCTGTGGCTTGGGGCAAAGTTCCCTTTGTGGTCAGTTATGTGGTGGGAAAGCCTGCAACAAGCAATATTGCTTAATTGTGTTTCCTGGGTAACTCAGTGCCAGTTACATTACATAAAACCAACTCACTTGCAGAACTGCCCTGGTTAATATATAATATATATACACAGATGTAAAGAACTGTCTTCATAAAAAATATTGAAGAAGAGATGAAGAAACCTGAATAATTCTATGCAAATTTGAAAGCTTCTCTCTCTCATCAGCAGAAGTCAGTTCAATAAAAGCTATTACCTCACTCATCTTGTCTCTTCATAAAAAGCAGCAGTAACATTTCAGACATTATGCAACCACAATTATTGCTAAGACTTGGGGCCAGGTTGTGGAAAACACAGAAGTGCAGATACCAAAACCTAGATCTTTGCTTTACTGATCTTAATTTTTTTCTGAGATAATTATCCAAATTTAACTAACTGGATACAGAATTCAAAGCTTAGCTATACAATGGATTCAAATCTAGAAGACAAAAATAAACAAACAAATCCCAACTACCCATTTTAAAAATCAGAATTTATCTGCCCTAAATTTTCCACAAGAATTCCATCACTTTCTAGTCCCACTTCACAGCTCTGAAATATTAAACAAATAATAACATGACAATCTCTCTAAACCACATTTAATGTCAACTATGGTAATAAACACTTTGTAAATTCTGTGCTTACAGTGGAAATTGGCTTCTAGAACTAAATCTTTTCTCATTTACCCCAGTATAAATCCAGACTAACTGCACAGAAGTCCAGGAAGTTGATTCAGATTTACATCATTGTAACTGGAAAGCAGAATTTGATTTAATCTTTATACAGAGACATAAAAATTAACAGATTAAATCCAATTTAAAATACTCATGTGTAGGAATATTATCTTTTACACAGGCTTCTTTTTAGTAATGGTGACCTGTCTATTTTATTATGCTTGTTAAAGCTGTGTTATGAATAAGCAAAAGCCCTAGTAAAAAGGGATCCGTTTAGCTAGATACTTTGGCATGTTGCTGTTGGTAATAATGAATCACAAGAGGAACTAAGGAATCCTTCTAGCTTTCATATTTGGAAGAGGTTTCACTGAGTCTGGCTACGCTACATGCAATCTTTATGCTGGATTCTCAAGTTCTGAAATTTATAAAGTATTTCAACAGAATATGAAAACTCATATTTTTCCTTCTCTAAATTCCAATGGCTTCAAAACACAAGCAATTAGTATACAAAATTCAAATAATTATCTGCACTATGAAGATCTCTCAGAAGAGGAAAACAAAATTGGAAATCTCATATAATTTTCCTTCAGATTCCTTCCTTCATCAGCCCAGAGAATATTCCAATAATAGTCTACTGTAGTATTTCAGTACTTCAGGTCACTACCAGAATGATGAAGGGCAGAAAGGGAAGATGAGGAATGGAAGAATGCTAAAGTGCTTCTGAGTTTCAAAAAAGAAAAAGCCCAAGCTGTTCAGGTTTGGTGTGGCTTTGGGGGAAAGTTCAGAGGGATTATTTTCTCTAAAATAGCTTCTCCAGCCCTGTGAAAAAAAAGCTAAACAAAATCTTGCTGAATGCATTAGTGTGAACATATGAATGAAGAATATTAAAATTTATAACAGGAAATTGCCACTGAAATGCACTGTAGCGAGCATTCTCTAATCATCAAAAGACAAATGAACTGTCATTTATTCCCTCATTTTCAAACACTGAAAGTGCAAACTGATTGCAAAGGAAACCTCTAAACTTTTCACTCAGGACCAAAGCTTGAACTAAAATGTGCACCTGGGAACTGAAAAGGTGCTATTCCCTGGGCACTTTTCTGTAACACCCTTAACATTCCATTGTTCATTGAAATGGAAAATGATCATTTAGAGGTGTCAAGTCCTAGTGCCTTCAGTAAAACTAGACTTGAGGCACCTCTCAAGTCAATAGGAATGTTGCTATTGATTTCAAGAGTAGCAGGATTAGACCCTTGTTAGGGCGCTGCTCTGCATAAGGAACAATATAACCAATACCCCATAGCAAAAGTACCAAGATGGCAAAGCATAGCACTGAGGCTAATGAAACTGTTAAATATAAGAATAAACTTAACTGTAAAACTTTTCACTGACCCCATGCTAGAGGAATAATTTGGACATTTAGATACAACTGATTTGTGACTGCAGAGCATACAACTGAAGTTGAAGAGACTGCTCGTGTTGAAAATTTGGTACAGAATGGACATCATTGTCATCTGTCTTAACTATTCCAATTTTATGTAACTGGATTATTTAACACAGCACCTTTAAACTAATGGATCTAACAATGCACAGATACAGCCACTATGTTTACAATAAAGAGTATACCATAATTCATTATAAACAGACAGCCCAACAGGAAATCCTTCATGATGATATGCAAAGTCAAAGGGGCTCCAAAAAAGCATGCTGAAGTTGTTTGAATAACAATAGCAACTGGGGGACTGGAATGTGTTTACTCAGCATAGTGCTTCCCCCAGCATCATGAAATCTTTTCACATGCCCTGCTCTCTACTCAAACACAAAATGCAGGAGGAAATCCTTAACATTTATGACGAAAGTATTCTGGCAATACCATTTCTATGATCAGTGCTAGCTTCAATGTTCCCATGCAACTACAATTGAAGGGCAGTAGAATAGTGTGGGAGGTCTTGGGTGTGTGTGTAGGTTTTGAGGTTGACCTGGCAAATGCATCACTATTTGTGAAATTGTAAACAAATGTCAACTGTGTAACAGTATCACTTATCAGGAAATACGAAATCCTTGTCAACTGATTTCTGCTGCCATGAATTTGAATAATGTAAATAACTGTTTGCTTTAAGTACGTAAAACAGTATAATTCAGTGCAAATCTGACCAGCTATAGTAGCAGTAGATCTGAATTTATAACATATTTTATCAGAGGTATTAGCACTAATTTACTATGTGATTAGGAGTGAAAATTTTAAACAACAAAAGCATTTACAGTTAAATGTCTAAAAGAAACCATTTGAAATGTAGAAAAGTAAATCATTACATGAAAAAGAAGCACCCTTTTCTAAATCTGCCCTATTAAAAATCCCACTAAAGAGCTAAAGCATTTTATTGATTGTTTTCTACTTTCCCACTGCTGAAACTAAATGGTCCTCTATTTACATTGATTTAAAAATGCATTATTGTCTACTTTCTAATAAACCAGACAGTGGAACAAGAACTCAGATTATTCTAAGTTTATTCTTAAATCTTTTTTTTTTTTTGGAAAGACTGAAGCCTTAATCCTTAAAAGCCTTTTTGAAAGAAATGTTAGTAGATGCTGGCCTTGCAGCTGGGCCCAGATTGAAAGTGCACTTACATTTTTCTGTTTAGAATTGAAGGACTCTAAAGTTAGTGCTAGCACTCCACATAAAAGCTTTGGAAATGGCATTCTTTGGTACTCGTGCAATTCATTCTTTAAGAAAAGGAAATGGAAAGAAAGATTTCATGTCCAGGGCTTCAGGCCTTTGATCATTTGATGAACATTGGATCCTCAACCTGGGCCTCAAACTTCTCAGGCCAGACAAAGAAGGCCTAGGCCTCACAGACTGGGCCTAGATTCCTGTCAGAACAAAACCTTTGGCTGCCTCACAGTGTGACAGCCTGGGAAAGGCCCACCTCAGCAGGGTTGAGATGCCCGCTTTGCCCTTTGATCTTTCATTTAAACTACAGCCAAAGCACCAGGTCAGAGGATTTCAAATTGCACACCCCCATTGGCAGAGGGGAGCAGGTCAAGAACAAAATGGGGGTGACCAATCTAAAAAGCCCTGTGACTCCTTTCTTTGGCCAGTTTCACATGACTTGTCTTGTATTGTGCAACACTAAGCCCACACTTAAAATGGAATTTGACATTACATGGTACAATGGAGTCAATAAATGGCATTCTTTAGTGCTCTTACAACAAAGTCAACCCTTCCTTAAGTGGTTGAAAGCCTAAAGTTAGAAAATATTTCTCATTTATTTCTCTATGTGAGCAAATTTTATATATTTTAAATGATGACCGGCTGATGGCTGAAATGACTATAACAAATACTTAATAGAGGTGTGCATCAGTTTTATCATGTATCACAGCTATTATTTGGAGAGATGAAGTTGCCACGTGAAATATAAATGTATCAAGTAGCTGAAATTCCTACATATTCTTTCACAAAACACAAATACACTTTCTAATGAGACTGGAAAAAATCATCTCCTTTTCCTGGAAAATTTTTAGTCTGGAACTTGGCATAAGGCAGGCACACAACTTCTTTTCACGTCAATAGCAAGTTCTACATGATGCTCAAGGGCACAAAACATAGCCCTTTGTGTGTGTGTTTGATGAGACATGTTAACAGTCAGAAACAGGGGAGAAGAAATGTCAAACTCTGTATCTGAAGGAATGGAATGTCATTATTTCTGGGACATGACAATTTCAGAAGCAACAGAAAGATTAAAAAAAATAAAATCCATGCTTTGCAAACTATGTATAGGAAGCTGACTAAGATCAAACAGTTCATTGAATTAACTAATGTTGGTACAGTGATTAGAAGACAAAATGCTAAATATTATTTCTATATGTACATGTCAGCTAATCTGCATTTATCATTTTTTTGTAAAGTGAAAACTCATGTATACACAGGGCAAGATTGTGACTGGCCACAACACTAGCTTCAAAAAAGGGATGCAGAAAGACAGTGATTAGAAGGCAGAAAACTATTCTTATTTATTTCTGAAAGTGCTAGGTGCTGTACAAATACAAAGGAAGACACATTCCCTATCCCTAAAAACCTTACACTATGAGACTATAAAACAAACAAATAGAACTGAGGTGAAAGGGGTAACACAGAAGTAAAGTGTTGATTGACCAAGCCTTTATAAATAGAGCAGGGCTTTAAAAGTGTTCACAATTGGCTTGCCTCTGCTCCCACTAACGGCTAATGCTCAGCACTTTTGAAACTCCCAACTATTACACTTTTAACACTGCGGGTTATTTACTTTATTTTACTGTCTATTTCTCAGCCAAAGACTATCTCCATGTATCCCAGCATTTTCCATAATCAAATATTTATTGGGGGAATAAAAACAAAGTACTGCATCCTTCCCTAGGGAAACCCACAGACTTTTTTAAAAATAAAGGTTATAATATATAATAATGTTGATTACTTATGATTTTCAGCTGTGCAGCTAAAACCCTTTATAGAAAGGTTCATTTCACAAAGCAAAATGGAGGCACAAGGAAGTTAAGTGACCTGTCCAAGGTCTGGCAAACAGATAATGGCAGAGCTGAAAACAGAATGCTGGTCAGCCAATTCCCATTCTATTCCATTGTCATATTCTCTGAAATACCCTGTCTCCAAAGGCAGGCAATTGTGTTTAAACTACTGCTGCATAGGTGAGAAGTGCTTGCACCACCTACTGAAAGGAATCAATTTACTGATTAGACAACACTAAATATTTATCATATCGTTCAAAGCTTTTTTTTAGCTGTAATACATATTTAAAATAATAAAATTAAAGATATAAATTCTGCCTCTTCCAACAGCGTACATGTGTAGGCTCCATTCATGAACAGCTTTTTTTTTTTTTTTAAATCACTACGAGAACTGAAAATAAACTTAAGATCATTCAGTAAAGGGTACAATTTGCCTCTAATTTATTCTTGGGCCTTTTGTGAATACTTCTCTGTGTGTTACTATGGTAACAAGGCCACATCTTTCTGTACCGAGAAAGCCACAAGCTTTTTGATTCTCACCTTTGGCCATTTTATTGAGAACCATGTCAATTAGAATGTAGGTTCCACTTCTTCCTGCACCATCACTGCCAACAGAAAGGGAGAGAGAAAAAAAACATCAACAAACATCTAGACTTGAGAAAGAGAAAGGTAGCTATCATTATTTTTATATGTGTCATACAAGGGGAAAGAGAGGATAAAAGGGGAGGGAAACAAGAATAAGAGGAGAGGGAGAGAAAGCTTGCAATGGCTTTAATTAACACAAGCTGTTCACGTAGGATTAACTATTGTTCTACATGGATAGCACGATTTTGTTTTTATAGAGCAAAAGATGTGTTTATTTTAAAAAATAATTAAACAACAGTGAAAGGGTCAGTAATCCTAGAACAGACAGCCATTTCTATGCACCAAGTGTTCACATAATAAGCGTACGGAATCTTGTATCCAAGATCAAGAATCATACAACAGGACAGACACATGAGAGCTGGGGAATAGAACAGCATCAACTATTCTCCAGAAACGATTGCTAACTCTGTTTGTACTTTAGCAGCTAGGTTAGTCTGCATATGCACAAAGTGGTGCATTTCCCGTTCAGTTACATTCCACTCTCCTTGACTCCCATCCAAGAACTTAGAATATTTTATTACTTAAGGATCAAATTCTTTCTTCATCAAGAAATAGGATACTAGACATCTGGACTTGAAAAATGTCTCTCTATTGATTTCTGCTCCCACCCGCCTTGTTCAATTCTGACTCAGTTGCAAAGAATGGGGAAAATATTATCATGTGATTTCTAAAAAATATCTTTAACCTTAGAGTATTTCCAATCCTCCCTTGGAGATGTGTGATCATGCCTTGTGAGGAGGCAAAACTTCCTAATCTGAATGCAGCTTGTGTTCCTGTCAGGGAGCAGCTTGTAATTGGCAGTGTGATGTTCTTTTATGGTTGCTGTTAGCAAACATAATTAAGACTTTAATTAACAGACTTTTTCACTTCTCGCCCCAATATTTCTAAAAATGGGCAATTGATTAGTCATTTTTTTTATCAACTAAATTATTTTTAGTGATAGGTCGGTTTGTCTACAGTATAACTAAGGAGGAAAAATGCAACACTGTAATGCACTTATAAGTTCTATTGACACATAGGCTATGAAACTACATCTTTGATAAGCCTCCATAGATGGGAGAAGTTTGATCTGTATCATTTACTAGAACAATTTTTGCAGAGAGGAAGCTAGTGCTACTAAGCTCTCTCTCTCTCTCTCTCTTTACCCCACGGCTGATTCCTGACTGCAAAGGAAACAAAGAAACAGAGTCTTATTAATTCTTCCAAATAATGTAGTGACAATGTAGTGGCCAGACCTAATACTACGAGAACCGCTAGGTTGAATGTTAGAGATATTTTCATCTATTAGATTAAGAGAAGGACTGCAAAAATTTTAAAGGACAGATCTTTCTACATTATATTCCTTCCTTCTTGGACCTCCTTGGTGAGGCACAGCCTCCCCTCCATATTGTGCATCTTCTTGGACAGTATCACCACACAGTGTGTTATATGATCCTGTCCCTCCATAATGATCTCAGCAGGCTTGTGACACATGCAAAATATGCTGCCCTTCTCCCCCATTAACATGGAGGAGCACATAGTAAGCTATGTGGTGCTTCCTTCCAATGTTATGATCTTCCCCTGATCTTCATGTCCACAAAAGCATCTTAGATAGAAAGGAAGTGGCTAAAGAATGAGAGCATGGCATTCACTATATAATATGGTCCCTACAGCTACACAACCTAATACTTACATTATTATTTTAAATTTTGTAGCGAGCCATCAAACTGCTTTCATTTACATTCACCACACTAGCAGGCCTAAAGGGAATTTATGTTTATAAGGTTTAAACTTACTGCCCAAACAGTGGGCAGTTTTCCCCATCCCATTTCCTCTCATCAGGATTATTAAATAAAACAACCCCAAAATAAAAACATCTATCTAAATATTAACAATACAGAACACAGTCTCTATTGGGAATACACGGCACTGCAATAACTTTGAAGCATATTTCTGAAATCAAAAAGCTGTAAACGAGATTTTCAAATACAGAAATCTGATGTAACTTGTGAATTAACATCTAAGATCATATTAAAGGGCAGATTTACTATGAAATCAGACCATCAGCTTTACTTGCATAAGAACTAAACTAAATAAATATTTTGACCTGGTTCATGAGGTATCATCTTATTTGCACAGCGATATATCTAAACCTTTAATGTGCTCATTTGGTTTTATTTATATTAGTTTCTTACAGCACAAAAACGTCTCTAAATCTATTTTAATAATTGTACTTGCCTGCAGTGAACAATTACTGGACAAGAACGACCCCTGTAGCACTTGTTTACTTTTCTGCAATAAAACAGACAAAAATTAATAAATATATTATCTACAATTTCCTAAGCCAATTGTCAAAAGCATAAGTGGTGAGAAAAAGCAAATATTCATCCCTATAAGAAATATGCAATTTGATTAGCATGTTTTAACAAATAACTAAGTTACATGCATAGTTCTGCTTCTAGGTTCTTTCTATTTTCCTGTTACAACAAATACATTTAGATTCCAAGCATTGTTTCATGATACTCATATTTGCTGGTTAACCAACAAATAAAGACACTCTTTTCCCAAACTCTTTGCAGCTTAGGCAGAATCTCAGGTTGTGTATCATAAGATGTTTTGATTTTCAAAGTGAACCTTGAGTTCATGAACTTTCTCACAGAAATTTTTAAATGCATTGTGTGAAGCCAAAATTGAAAGCAGGTATTACAGCCAGAACAATGGGGTCTTTTATGAAAAAGAGATTATCTCCAAAAAAGCAAAGAGCAACTACTCCGAAGAACTTCTTTCAGACATCTAATTATTTATGGTAGGGATGACTAAAATACCAGGGAGCTATGTGGCTATGGTCTCAATAGAAGAGTTTTACATACGTAACATTTATAAGTAGTTTTATTGTCTAGATTTCTGGCTAACCAGTTTGAAATATTTGAAAAATATATCTGAAGCCCAAAAAAGTATTAATGTATTTGGACTAACACCTATTCTCATATCAATGCAGAAATTTAAAAATGTTGAAGCAAACCAAGATACTCAGTATGGGATCTGAATACATGATACTAATGAACTAAAATCTATTTAAGTAGGTTTTTTAAAAAAATATGTTACTACTCTCTCTATATATTTTACATGTGAAACACATTATTCATCTAAATATGTAAAGTGTTAATGCATACATTAAAAACGCTAACAGAACAAAGGATAAAATGGGAAAACACTCTTTCTAAGAAATCAGAACCCTTCCCTCCCCTTGATTAGACATTTGATCTTACTATAAAGCCTGCTATAAAACTATTTTATAAGACAGCTTCCAAAGGAGGTCTAGATGCATCAAGGGGATAAGTGTTAAGAGTAAGTATTTAACAGAATCTTAACTGCTAAGAAATGTGATAAAGTGTGCTGCTGGAATCTGGCAAGGATGAGTATTAGAAATTTTAAAGCATCACTAATCACTTGAATCATTTAGTTCTTGGCTGTTCATCTACATTCTGCAACATCTGTGCTGGATAAACATTCATATATCTTTAAAATTGGCTTACAGCATAGCCTAAAGATACTTGAGGATCTATGTTTGAAAGGCAGAATGTTCAGATGCCCACAACTTGACCCAAACAAGCTACCAAGGTTACAATGATGTTCCAAATAACTCTGTTTTCGCAACTGGCCTTTTGGCATACAAGAGTATAACCTAATACCATATATTGTAATAAGGATACTTCATTCTTGTAAAGCACTTGCAACAGCACTCTAAAGATATAAACATTAACAAATGAATCTTCACAAACACATGTGTGGTTGATAAATATGATTATCCCCATTTTAGAGATGTGGAAACTGAGACAGAGAGGTGAATTACATACTCAAGGCTTCGATGCAAATAATTAGTAGAGCTGGGACTAGAACTCAGGATTTCTCCATTCCCAGTACTGGGCTTATTTTTGTAAACCACACAGCCTCTCCCAACTGGACATAGGGGTTTTTATCCATATTCTTGCTATAATAAGAGTTAACAAGTACATGAATTCTGATAATGTGCTAGAATAAGGCACATTTTCTGAAATACGTGTAAAACCACTAAAGAGAACCTGATGGTGGAAATTAAGTATGCTCTCTATTTATTTTCTCTAGGGTATTTTTACAGGTACTGACAACAAGCTAATTTATTACCATGCAAAACCCCAATAACCACCCCCGCCCCAGTTTTCAAAGATTTTTAACTGAAGATTTAATTTAGATTTTTCTGTACAGATACAACTTTTAATTATTTCTCAATGTCACTTATACAGGAGTCTTATAACCAAGAGAAATTTCATATTTAGGAATCAACTCCATGAACACAAAATTAAACTGGATATTTAATTACTTCTGTATTACAGGGTAAATTAGATTTCAAACATCTATAGCGTAACTCGGTACAAAGATTCGTCCAATCTGCAGTTGGTCGCTCTCTACCCTCCTCCACACCCACACCCAGCTTGACAGAATAACTTTCTCCATTTAAAGCTAACAAGTAGACAGCTGTGTTTGTGATTTTTTTTGCACTTATGTGGTTCCTTTCTTTATTGCATGGCAACTTTACCAGGATATTAAACATGTTGTGATTAATTACAGATGAAAGTATACTCTCAACAATAAATTGCACTGAACCTATTTGTAAATCAAACATACAGAGACATATGTTGGGAAAAATACACCTTAAGTTTATCAATGTTATTGATAAAGTTTCAAACATTTTTATCATCACACATTTCAGAAAACATATGAAAACAAAGGGGTTCAGTCCAGCTGATTCCTAGCTTAGTCTACAATTTTATGAAAATATTTAAGAAATGCACCAGCATCCCATGTCTAAGCAGAGTGAATCGAAAATTCATCAGTAAGCAAAGGTCCTGAATGCTTAAGAAAATATATATATATATATAAAATATACAGGAAGAATTAACTTAGAAAAGAATGATTAGTAATACAAACCAACCCTTGGCTCATTGAGTGAAAAAGAAATCATCATGCAAACCATCAGCAAGCAAAGGTCAGAGGTCGTTAGAGGCTCAGAAAAGGGGTTTCCCACATTGTCCCTGCAGCAGAGTCACAGTTTCCAATGATCACTTTTGTGACTATGCAACTGGGCTCATATTACTAGCTGCAACATCACAAAAATGACACTGGCAACCGCTAATTAGCTGGCAAAATAAGAATTTGTCCATTTTTAAAGTGAGCAGTGTTAGTAAATGCCATTGCACACAGCAAGAAGTGATAGCATAATATATATATTTTAAGCAAAGCCCTCACATGTGATGCTAATTATCTTTTAACTTAGCAGTCTCTCTTTAAAGTGTAAATGTGCTCCCTCTGGGCTCAAGAAATATTTAATTACACATATCAGTGCATGACTAACAAGCTAGTCCAGAGTTATAAAGATTGGTCTAGTCTTCAAAACGAAATTAGGACTCCAGAAGCATTAAAACTGACCAATGGTTTCTGTCGCAGCCTCACCTTTTAAGCACTGCATTTTGTATGGACTTCTTAATATATAAAATAATCTTGTTTCAGCAATTTATACCTAAAAGAACCATATTAAAATACGATCGTTTTTTTCCTCTAGGTTTGATTCATCTGCTAAATGCAACATCATCTAAAACACTGTCTGATACACAATAGGAAGAGAAATGTAAGCTTTCAGTTTCCAAAGAGACTTATAAAATTTACTTCAATAATAGTTATAGAATCCATATTTCCATAGACTCTGGGCAAGGTAATTTTGGGAATCCAATTTTTCTTGGTGATGAATTATAAAAATAGAGGGTTGGTTATGTATATGCTTAACTTCATATATGTATATGAATATATAAATATACACACATATCCATATATATATATATATACACAAACACATTCAATGCACATAAAACATGGATATTAAAGGGATGAGAGTAGCACTTGGTAGCACCACTTTAAACAAAGGGATGTCGATATTCTGTCAGACACCCATTCTGAGGGCTTTATAACTCAGTTGTGATCATTCACCACAAGTGAAACTTTAAATAGCAGGTTTTGAGTGTAAAGCTCATATTCTAAAACGAATTCTAAAATAAATTATCTCAGCAACAGTGCATTACCTTTTGTCATTAAAAAAACAATGTAAGATGGCCAAGAAACTGAGAGTTATAAAAAGCAGCTATTGTGCATGCAAAGATTATTTTTCAGAGGAATTATGCATTCAGTATTATGGATCTATAATACAAAATCTACACTCAAAGAATGGTTATGGTAGGCTGTGAATACATATTAAATAAACACTGAAAACTCAGTTCAATCTTAACAGGTTCATTCTGACATCTACCTCAAGCAGAAAGCATGCCAAATGAACTACCTTCCTCTTCCAGTTTTAATTTCTTTTCTTTTAAAATATAGTGGGACCCTTTCTTGGTGTTGTTATCCATTTCCCACACAATTTCATTATAAGACTGCACACTTTTTGAGACCGGATCATGTCTCACTATAGGCCTGATCCTGCAGTGAACTGAGTCACTTCTATTCCTTCTGAAGTAAATGAGAAATGAAGGTATTGAGCACATTGGAAAACCAGGCCGTATGGATCCATTAATGTTTTCACAGCAATCAATAGCAAACTTTCCACTGACTGCAAAGGGGCAGAAGCAGGCCCTGTGTCTGATGGTGCTGTGGATTTTTACACCATGATAGAACTGATTTTATTAAATTGTTTAGTAAAGTGGAAATTCAGAATTGCAGTTTGCATATTGCAAAGCATGGAACCAATTCAGGATTTTCACTACAGGATAGTTCACTGTAGGTACTATTCTATTCCACAGTTCCATTAAAAAGAAGGAAATCAAGCTGTAAAAAACCACGTTGCAATAATATTAAGAGTTTGGACTAGACGCCAGAGCAAAATCTTTGGAAAATTTAATTACAGCTCCAATTCCATTCTTATGCTAGTGCTCCCTGCTACTCCCTCCTCCTATGGTTTTGCACGAAGACACTGTAGCATATATAGAACATTGCCCTGCCAAAATGCACACTGATTTGAGCAGGAGCTGTATGTGAGTATCAAACTCATGATAAGTAAGGTAATCCACTGTATATAATGTATAGGAGCACAGTGATGGCTCAAGGATGGAGTTTTGTCCTTAATTCCAAGGGTAACGTTTTGCCAGCAGACAATTATGCAAACTCCCATCAACTTCAGTTGGATTTAGGGCCAGATTCTTCCCTCGGATGCACATGCATAGCTTCCACTGGCTTCATTTACTTGAGGGCAGAAATTGGCCTTATAATTCCTTGCTTTTGAGCATTAAACTGAAACCTTTAAATTACCTTAGCAGTCTGTAGATTAATATTACAGTAAAGAGAAAACTATATTCTAATATTTGGCAACTTTCAGGATTTTGAACTGATTGATCAAACTTTTCAGAGACTCTTTTCACTGGTCACAAATTTATCACTGTGGAGTATCTAGTACAAATTAACATCTACCCTGGACACATTAAGGATGGTTTGCAAGCAGAATGAGAGTATTTCATTCCAATCTTTGTCATTCATGCATTCATTCACCAGATAATTTTGAAATTTAGATTAACATTAAGTTTTCAAAGAATCCACTACTTAATTAGAAAGATGAAAAGGAGTTACAGATTTTGTCTCTGTATATTAGTAAGACACCTGTATTTTAAGGCAATATCAACTTCCTTTAAAATTCGTGAGCGATCATACTTTGTCAGAATTTGCCTCTCCCTCCCCAGACTTCTACCATCTTTCAACCAAATAAACTCTAAGGGCCTGATCCTGTGGTCCTTAAAAGCATGCAACTCCCACTCACTTGTCTTCACTGACCTATAACTCAATGGTAGTTTAGCATGTACAAACTGCACAGTGATTTGTTTGTGAGATTCCTGCCGTGAGGGTCAGTGGGTAGCCACACAAAAGGTCTTGAAGATGCAAACCCAGGTAAATAGTTGTGAAACAGAGAAATGCAAAGCCACAGGAAAAATATATAGAGGAAACAAATGCACTCATTCACCAGATAAGCAAGTGAGTCTTTAGAGCCAGGGAACAGTTAGTTCGTGGGAGAATACGGAAAATTACCTCAGCTTCCATCTCCCTCTACCTTGTTACCAAAAAAATCACTATTTATTCAAATATACTGCAGAATGGGCACCTACAATTATATATAAACATATTGTTCTGGCTTCACAAATTTGGTAGAGAGTTATTAATCGAGGGACCTCTCTCCAGTACAGCTATAGAGGATAACAGAAAGTGTTTCCTATACAAATAGTTCCCCAAATTGACTGTTATGCTTTGTATTGTACCTGCGAAAATCCAGAAGTGACCTTGTGGAAGCAGGAACTTTCTGATCATGCCAGCTAAGGAAATGGAATTGTGTCACAGTTCGGGTTTCATTGGTCTGTAGGTTTTTCAAATAGAAGCTCCTCACTAGGAAATCCTCACACCAGATGTGCTCAGAAACCAGATTTACCTAAATTACGTAGAAAGGAAAAAACCAGCAATCAAGAATTCAGGTTGAAAGTTGGTCTTTCAAAGAACATGGATTCCTTTTGAATGACAAGAACAAACATAAGACTTATTTATGAATTGGAAACACCATGGAAATAGTTTGTCATTTAGTAGCAATTGTAGCTGTTCTTGCTACAGGGTTGGGGAGTAATTTTTTGTTTCATTAAAGTATGTTTAACATTTCTAAATAGTTTCTTACATGTCAAAAAATCTCCAAGTTGAGATTCTAGACTGATTATGATGGGTCATATATATGGGAAAGACACTGCTTGATAATATTCCTTAGATCTATCCTTTCATTCTTCACTTGGAGACACCACCAACACATTGCCTTCCAGAAAAATATCCAGGATGATTTGAATAGTTTCTTAAAAAAATAAATGAGTCTTTTTCACTTGAGAACTTTCAGTCAATTTATTCTGTTCTACAGAAACCTACACATCATATGAACAGTGGGATCATTTTTACAACTGATAATATTTTTAAAAAACAATGCATAACTCCGGGGTTCAACTAACTATTATTCTTCAGAACCATTTATCACTTATTCTTCACACTGTGCCCATTATAGTATTATTGTGTTTATTCACTAAACCAGAAGACCAGGAAAAATAATGGACACCCAAAAGTCATTTTATATAGCAACAATGTGATATGATTGATATACTGGACCAGATATATCAAACAGAAAGAATGTAAATATTTTTTCATATAACTGAGGCTGAAGCTAAAAAGTAAATAGCTTTAATTACAGAAGAATTTTTATATATAATTATACACACACACAGGCTCTCTCTATAAAACCATATATAGCTCTCCTAAGGCAAAATTCATTATTTATAAAGATACTATTTTCCTTAAAAGTATAAACATTCTGTTATGACATACTTTCATATATTAATCACAAATCAATGAGTAGGAGATTCTCTATCCTTTATCCTGTCGATATATTTGACCCATCATTTACAAGATTTTCTTCTATGTAAAACTACACTGTTATCAAGATATGCATAGTTTTTTCTGTGAACATAAAACAACTTAGAAGTACCACTGTACTAGCATAATATGGGAAACCTCAGCTCAATTTACAGGTCAGATCCAATTAAACAATATTTTGCTCTGTATGAAATCAATCCACACACTTACTGTCAAGTTTACAACCAGATATTTTGTTTTAAGTACCTCATAGATGTGGTAGAGGTTTGACCCTTCATCTGGCCAATAGTGGTAGCACTGCTTGACTCCATTTTCAGTAAGGGGTGTCAGCATGACAATAACCACACAGCCGTTCTCCCAGACCATCTGCAGACAAAGACAGACACCGTGGCCACACTGTGACTGCCTAATTATTGCGTGACATGTATAATTACTGCACTCAGACACACAATCAAAATTTATTCCATTCACAGGAAATTTATTTCATTTTCATTAGACACTTTTACTCTGCAGCTGCTTTCAAATCCCTGAATAAACTGGCACCATATTTTGCATGCTTCCTTGAAATATTAAAGAATTTCCAATGAATTCAATCCATGCCCTCAAAAAAACAAAACAAAACAACAACAAAAAGAAAACCTCACAAAGCTTCCCATCCCTAGAACTGTTTTCAGCCACACTTTCAGATCCATAAAGGAAATGCTTAAAAAACCCACAACTGTTTAGTGTTTGATGTTTTATACTGAAACAGCATGGACACATGTAATTAATATACTGACTTGCTAAAGTAACGCAAACTGAAATCTGTTTGTATGCTCAGATTTGTTTCTTTAGGCTGTTTGTTATGTACAAAAAGCTGCTGAACAAGTACCTTAATGAAATAGTCAAAGAAGTTGCATTCAACCAAGCTTAGGGGCAACAAAAACTTTCTTTGAGAACTATTTCAGGTGGACAAATGTTCCTTTCAAAAACATTGTGTTAAAATATATGTACAGACATGTACATTTTTAATTTTAATTTTATGTGGGATATAAAATGAAACAGTGCAACCCACCCTCCAGGCTATCCACTCCCCAAACAAGACAGCAGGAGTACAAAAGAACAACAAAACAGCTAACAGCATGACAGCTTAATAATTTAAAATAGCCACAGAGTGGAAAATAGGAATCCAAGGCTCTTCAGCTAAAGGGTTTGTGGATGTTTTCACACAAACAAGAAAACAAGCAAAGATTGTCTGGCATATCTGCGTTCCAAACACAGCTCATGAGTGAACAAAAACACTCCTATGAATTAATACTGAGCAGGATAATCATGAAAAAACATTATTATTATGTGTACATTGATGTTATATTTGCATACAACTTTCACTGTCTTTTTATTAACATATTAAATTACTGAGTGAAAAGAAAACTGCTCTTTTTGTGAAGGGTTAAGTTTATTTCACAGAAATATTTATAAGCAACTGTATTGAGATGTAAATTTTGTAAATACAAAGGGCCTTTATCTAAACTGCACAAAAATGATACATTCAATTAATTTTTTTAAAATGCATATTATACAATCAACTAAAAAGGTTTTCCATTTAATAGTATTAAGTCTCCTCTTTTAAATTTATCTTGCATATGTACACAAATATTTTCCTTTAACATAAATTTGTTTTCTTATACAATACAATAATTAACATCCTTAAAGCATATTTTTATATGAAAACCTAGTGAAATATATTTTGGGTTTCTAAATTTTGAGGCTTTTTTGTTATTTTGGGGGGGGTGCAGAGCGGCAAATAATCGCTATTTTTTTAATGAAATAAATACATTTCCTCCCTCCCCCGCAAAAAAGACTGGTCTTTTCTGAATGAACCAAGGCTCCTAACAAGATCTTTAGAATCCACCAGCCCCTTCTGCCACTAATTCTTAGCATTGCAAAAACGGTAAACTTGGGTTAAACTGGTACAGAATTTATTAAAATGATTCTCTTCCTTTGGTGGATTTTTATTGGTTTTTATCAAATAACTGGAGACCTTAGGTATATTAGGGAAAATAATGCCATTTTCAGCCAGGCCCACACACCTTCCTACTTCTTTAGTTCAAAATCAGACTAAGACAAGAATTCTTACTTTAAGATATACAGGCTTTAAAACTATCCTCACTAAATCAGTACTTTCATCACGTAACAATTTAATGTGCCTTTGGAAGGTGTAGAAGCTCATTGAAGCCATTACGAAAATGAGGAGAAACACAGTTTTTATGAGTGTAATAAAAATACAATGATCGAGACCATAAACTAATCATCTAGCACTCTGCTTGTGCCACCCAAGTGTAACATTACAGAAGCCCACTCATTTGGAGAGGAATCCTTACAGTTTGGCTATACTGTTCATTGGTTCAAAGATACAGCATTTCATTACAGAGGAGCCGTCTGAATCTCTGAAGATTTCATTAAGCATAAATCCAAATGAAAGTTAATTTAAACAAACAATTCCAAAGTTACTCTGGGGTATAATATTTCTTTAAGGTCAGTCTGTGAAAACATAGAAGTCAAATATATTAAATCAAACAGGCAATGCAATCTAGTATCATATCATCACCACCACCACCACAGGCAATTGTGACTGTATCTCCAGTGCTTACCATACATAAGAAATGTTAACTAAAACTCACTGACTGGGACTTTAAGACTACTATATTTTCTCCATTTTTTTAAACAACACTGTGTTGTTGGACGATCAAGCATTTACTTGTATTTCTTCATGGATAAAAGTAGAAGAGGGATGGACCAAATCCAGACCACAGAATTTTACAGTGAGGCCAATGGATTACTTCATACGTAATCTGGGGATGGAGCCTTCAGAAACTACAATTCCCAGAGCACAATACTTTGGTTCCTTGCTTCTCAGAATTCCTTGCTGCCTGAAGCATAGCCAGTTCCTGCCCAAACACTAGTGTTGCTTTTTATTCTACAATTCCACATTTGTCTAGATCAGTGGTTCCCAAACTGGGGTACGTGAACCCCTGAGGATTCACAAAATGTTACAGGGGATTCTCGGGAAAAAATTCCCTAATGGTGGACAGAGCTGTCCCTAGGGACTCAGGGTAGCATGGGGCCAGCAGCCCAGAGCCCCCGGGGTTCCAGGAGCTAAGCAGATCAAAGCAAGGATATCTATCACACTGAAGAAATTTCAACTTCAAGACTCCTTATAAGAAATTGAAAGGGAGGTGGATATTTTTTGCTCTTTTTAAGATTAAATAGGCAACTAGTATTGTTTTTAAATTATTATAAAGAACGAATTTAAGCTTTGTTGTAATGTGTGTTGTTTGCCTGGACTGCTCAAGACCTGAACGCTTGCGTAGGAGGAACTCTTTGAGTTGGCTTCTTAAATACCTTCATGCTGTTTCACATCTGATATTTCTGGATGAAACATAGGAGCCTTGTTTTATATCCAATTCAAAGTGATACAAGCTATGAAAGTGAGATCTTGGAAGAGTGTCGTCATTTGCATAATGTAATAAAAATAGTGTAATGATAAATAATTAATAATAAATAGTGTGTAATTAGCATGTCATAAGAACTAATTTTGTATTTCCAATATCACTGCTTTTATACTCAGGTAAAGGAGAAAATCCCAGGAAATATTCATTTTTAGGAGAGGGGTTCATGAGATTTGACATTTTAGTGAAAGGGGTTCACAGGTTGTTAGAGTTTGAGAACCACTGGTCTAGATCAGGTACTGCTCTAACTTTGCTGTGTGCATTATAATTTTCTGCCAGGAAGCATATACTTCTGCTGAGTCCTGCTTAGCTTCCACCAGTTGTTCCTCCAGGCTTTGGAGATGCCTCTGAGGTTCCAAGTGAGCTAACAAGTCCCTGCAATCCTCTTATATGTGCCCATAAGGGCTAAGCATCCCTGACTGTAGTTGCAGTACCCCAGTAGGTTTCTCCCTTATTGGCTCACGTACCATCCCCGACCACATCAAGGCCAGGAAACCTTGCTAGTCTCTGCCCTGGATCACAGGCCATGGAAAACTCCTCACTGCTTTGAGTCTCATTCAGCCACTCTGGCCTTGTACCTCTAACTCCACCACAGCTGGTGGGTAGACTCGGGTACCTCCATGCAGAACTGGCACCAGCTTTTTTGCCACCCTAAGCGGCAAAGCCAAAAACAAAACCCCTTCAATGGAGAGAAGCTGCCGCCGAATTGCTGCAGGTGGTGGAAGACGAGAGGCAGGGCTGGATTACCCAATAGGCAGACTAAGCACTTGCTTAGGGCACCAACAAAGCAGGGGGCACCAAAAAAAAAGAGTTTGTTTTTTTTTGAAAATAATTGATATTTCAAGAAAAGCATAGAAGTACTCTTAAAACATATTTGAGCAATGATTGTGTGTTGAAATCTTTTTCTAATACTCGCTGGGAGGCACATGCAGTGGCAACAAGTGCAATTCTAGAGTCTATTCAAAGATTGTGGATGCATTAGAAAGTATAGCTGAAGACCAATCACAAAAGGGAAACTATACGAGAGGCAGAAAACATTGCAAACAAGATGCAAGAACCACGGTTTGTATTCATGTTGACCATGTGGAATGAAATTTTACAACACTTTTGCCACACAAGCAAAGCTTTCCAAGAAAAAGAATTGGATTTGAAAACGTGTAGACCTCTGTCAATCATTAGCAGACCACTTATACACTTTGAGGAATGATTTCAAAAGATCTGAAGACATATCAAAAGATATTTTGCCTGATACTAACTACAAAGAAGCCCAGTCCTATAAGTGAATCAGGAAAAAACAAGTAAATGATAGTAGTGCAACAGAAACTGCATTGAAATCCTAGAGAGAAATTTCGCGTATCTTACTACGCTATAATTAATACACTTGAAGCTCATATGAAGAGAAGAGGTGAAATGTACAAAGAAGTATGAAGTAGATTATCGTTTCTAAACGATATGGCCTTATCTGATGATCAATATTCACAAGGTTCCCAAAATCTAATTGATTCATACCCTGTTGACTTGAACATGAATCCCTGTGGAGAAGTACGGCAGTTCCACAGTTATATGCACACAAAGTTTAATGAAATAGGGAAAATGAAATTCAGTCACATTGGTCTTCATGACACAATATTGAAAGATGGAATACAATGTGTGTTTCCAAATGTAGAGATCGCACTACGTATTTTTCTAACATTGCTGACTACTAACTGCTCTGGAGAACGCTCTTTTTCTCAAATTAAAAGAATAAAAAAACCCTCAGAGAACAACCATGTGGCAGGACAGACTTGATTCACTTTCCTTATTGTGCATGCTTCATTGAGTCAGCTTTGATGAACTTATCCAGAATTTTGCAATCAGAAAATCTAGAAAGAAGCTATTTTAATTTCAGCATACATGTAAGTTTTGTGTCATTTCGAAAAATAAAATTTTATTTTACGGTATAGTATTGTTTTTATTTTGAATTACATATGGAGGGGCACCATAATCTTTTCAGTGCTCAGGGCCTCTAAAGGACTTAATCCGGCCCTGACGAGAGGAGAGGAGCCGCCGTCGAAATGCTGCCAATGCCGGAAGAGGAAGCAGTGAGTCGCTGATGAAATGCCGCCAAGAGCAGCAAGAAGACACCCTCCCAATTGTGCTGCCCTAGGCGACTGCCTAGGTCACCTAATGGCTTGTGCTGGCCCTGCCTCCATGTACACAAGGTATGTGGAATGGGAGGTGTCAGTCTATAATACCAGACAGAAGTTCCTTTCCCCTGATAAGAGTTTGCCTGCAGCCTGAGTCCCCTAGCCCCTTCAGTATCTGTTTCCTCAGTTTCATGGATTCCACGAAGGATGGTGTTCAACCCTGACTTAAGGAGCCTCTCAAACCACAAATCCAGGCAGTCACGCGCCATCCAGGGACAGTGTCTTACCACATGTCCCAGTTGCCCACAGCTGGAACACAAAATGAGGCTTCCCTGGCTACCTTCCATAATGCCTCTACAGGTGGGAACAACTAGGGTGGGGGTTGATGGCTTATCTGAGTCCCAAAATTAGGGCTGCCTAGGATTCTTCTGCCCCGTGGGGCTTCCTCAGCCACTTCCTGCCTTCTTGGGGTGATGTTTTAACTCTGGCACAGCACTTGGTACTATCTGTCTCCAAATAGGCCTCTCTTCTTTCCATTACAGTGCTGGCAAAAACTGGCCAAAATGGCCAGACTCATCTTTGGGCCCCAACTAGCAGAACCTGCAGAAATTGTTCTATGACAATTTGATCCATAATTCCCCCTACAGAGTACATCTTTGGGTATAGCCTGCCCAATGCTAGGTCTCAGAGCCACTGAGTCACTACCCTGGGCTGTGTTCCCTGGGGGGATGGTTCCATTCTGCAGTGGTGTTTAACGGCTTCAGACGTCAGCTCCAATGGATCTAAAATGACTTCTCTGACTAGGGAATGTGATTTTGCCAGCTGATTGGACAGGGCCCTATATTCCGCTTGGGCCTTCCCTGACAGAAATAGGTGCTTCCTGGGATGACTCTGCCCATCTGCTGCCCTCATTGCCCAGTCAAATACACATAAAATGCCTCCAGGTTACTGTCTGACCCAGCTTCACCAACCCCAAAACTGGCATGCTGAGGTCTCCTTCCCCAAGAGGCACAAACTCCCTGAGTTCCATTTTTCCCAGGCATTGCAGGAAATGTTCCTGCTGCAGCTTCTGGGTTGCCTGCTGCTTTTGCTGTCCTTGCAGCACCTGTGGGTGGTGGCCTGGATCTGATCCTGCTGTGCTCCCACCATATAGATGACGTTCTCCATTCTGAAGCTTTTCCATTATTTCTCCTTTTTCAGAGGGGTTCTCAGTGGATCCCAGACAAGCCCCGACATGTGACAAAGTTGTCATCACAACATGCCACCCCCCCCCTTGTGGCTAGATGTGTCATTGAAGCAGCTGTGCCTCAATTTTCCCCTACTGTCATTTTGGCCTACTCCAGCTGCAGGAGTGACCTAAGTAAACCTTCAGCCTGGCTGTTGCTGATCTTCCTCCTCCTTCTGGGTTCAATCAATCCAGAGCTGTCATGCTCCTCCCATTACTTAGGGTTCCAGACAGGCATCAGAGCCCAATCTCAGCAAGACTTCCAGCTTTCCCCCACCTTTCTCCCTCACAGCCTTCTTTTCAGGCTACTTTCCAGTGAAAGGGCACTTCTTACTTCTCTGGGTCTCCTCCCCACCGCTGGGCTCATCCAGCTTTCTATGAAGACAAACTCTCCCCTCCCCCGCTGCATTTTATTTCTAATTAGTCTTGGCTTACCATCCAAGTGCACCAAGGCTGGTTAACTGGCCTCTCAACAACCCTTTTGCAACCTGTATGGGGTAAACATCCCATCACAAGCCCTTGTACTTCTTGCAAGTTGGCAATGTGGCACCCCTGCTTATAGAAGATACATTCAGTGACACTCAGACGGCAGTAGCCCAGTAGGAGAGCTGCTGAAGCAAACTAAGGACTAGAAGACCAATTACAAATTCCTGAATGTTGTAAATGACGTATGCAATAAAAGAGCAAAGAGACTGTAAATTCTTTGATGCAGGGACTCTCTCTTTGTTGTATGTTTGGACACATAACACTAGGGCCCTAGCCTCTAAAAGCTAGTGTAATACAAATAAAAAAATAAATAATAATGCAAAATAAGATATTCTTCGTTCATTTAGCTCATGCAGTTTCATTTTAATAGTTTATTACTGTATAATACTTTCAATAGACCAAGAAACTTTGAATGGAATGCATTGTGTAAATGTCAAGAAAACTTCATTATGAGATCTCTCTCCTGACTGCTGTGAAAACTATGGTGAGAAGTGAGGATGGTATCATTTTTTATGCACTAAGTAGAAATTTTACGAACTACAGGCATGTTGCGTCTTAGGCTCATTTAACATGCGCAATTTCTGCTTTATGCGATCAACAAAAAAAAAAAGAGGGAAAAATAAAAATGTAAAATCTTTCTTTAGGACGGGACCCAGTTAATGGGTTCTGGCTATACATGGTTTCTGCTTTACGCGGTAACTGCGGAAAGGAACCCTCATGCAAGATGCAACATGCCTGTATATGCACATGGATTAACACAGCTCAATTGAACAATCTTTAATCTTTTCTGCTGTATGCTTCAATTTCAAGACAATTCTCACAGATGAGTAAAATGATCTTTTTCATTTATTACAAAATTAAGGGTGAGTCCTGCAATCCTTAGATGAAAAGTGTATTAATTTGATATCACTAGGGCTACTTGTGGGTGAAATTCACCATATGCAGAAGGCCCTCACCAGGTGTCATGTCAGTATCAAATAAGTGGTGAATAGAACTGGTGAGTGCTCTCTGTGTAAAGATGAATTTCATTCTGTGTGAATTATTGCATAAGGGTTGCAGAATTGGTTTCCATATAAAGATAAAAATAAAGCTGTAAATGAAAGAATCATTGCAGTATAACACTATCATCAAGAGCAGGTCTGCACAACTCTGAAAGTGGCGAGGGCCATATTACTGCAAAAAAACCAGCTGTGGGCCAAAAAGCTCTGCCCTTGCCCCACCCCCATCCATTCCCTCCCCAAACCCCCAATACCCTACCACTCCTTATCCCCTGATTGCCCCCTAGGATCCCACCCCCTATCTAAGCCTCCCTGCTCCTTGTCCCCTGACTGTCCCCTCCTGAGACCCCCCCACCCTATCTGCCCTCCAGGACCCTACCTGTCCCTTGACTGCCCCAACCCTAATCCACACCCCTGCCCCCAGGCAGACCCCTGGGACTCCCAACCCACCTCGCTCCCTGCTTGCCCTGATCCTTACCCACACACCTGCCCCCAGACTCACTCCCGGGACTCCCACGCCCCATCCAACCCACCACTGCCACGCAGTGGCACTATTCCAGCACCCCACACAGAACCCCCCACTCACTAATTTCCCAATACACACAGATTTCTCCTCCCTCCCGTTGCCCTTCCCTATAGCCACTACCACAACTAAACAATGCCCCACACAGATCCCGACTATGCAGTGCCCTGACACACACACATCTC